>OX596233.1:56433443-57693365 GCA_951394345.1 Salicornia ramosissima | reverse complement strand
AAATTCAACCAATAAAAGATGTGGTATTGGAATAATTAATCTCAAATAAAAAATTCTTTAAAAATATACTTTACATTGTAGATCAATCTATACAAATGAGGATCAAAACCTAGGGTAGTGGTGTTTAGGGTTTTGTTGATTATTAATATCATAGCTTGAACTTATAATCTATATGGTAGAGAATCAATTAGGTTAGTTTAATTTGATGTAAAATATATTAAAAAAATAAATCAATCAAAACAAATCATACGAAAAAAAAAATACTCATTCCGTAACATAATACTAACAACAATTGGTTTTGTACGCATTTTGAGGAAGTAATTTAAGTATGCAAATGAAGGAATTAGTCAAAATGACTTTAATACAAACAAGTGTGTGGTTATAAGTTTCTAATATTGATTTTTTTTTTACTAATTCTGTCGTGTATACCCTTAAATCACTTTCTTAAAATGCGTGTAAAGTTAATTGTTGCTAGTATTATTCTACGGAGGGAGTTGTAAATAAGATTTTGTCTTTCCCCTCTTACGCTATTATTCAACAAAATTCGTTGCAGAACTTTTCTCACATCTCTCTTCGAATACTTCACCTTACCACGACCCTCAAAGTTGTAATTATAGAACGCATTATGAACTTTCATTAAAATACTCAAAACCCTATCAAGCTCTGTATCCATCTCCTTAGTCCTTCTCTGCTTTATCTGGGAAAAAATAATACGGTCTAATCTTTACCAGATTTTCCGAACCAGATTCCTGCCAAACTTTCGCCAAATCATCAACTATCAACACAACTTTTTCGTGTGACAAAACTACATCCAACGTTTTTTGTTTTTCCTTCAAACAATCTTCCTTACAAATCACCCACACAAACTTGCTCGATCGGCCATTATTAAGCAACTTAACAATTTCAGTTGCGTACACTCTTCCACTCATGGTGTAAACCGATAAATCAAACATGGAACTAACCTGATCGAGGAATTTGCGAACTCCTGGCCTTAATTTCACCGTATATTTACCATTCAAAATCTGGAAAGTGTCATCCATGGCGGCGATGGAGGTGGATTCTTTATTCGACGCTGCTGTGGAATGGATTAGTGTGTGGTCTAAGTCGAGGAGTAAGTGAAGCTTTTTACGACTGAGGAGGGATCGTAAGTTTTCGTCACGAAGACGATGAATCTTTGGAGAGGTTAGGGTTACGTTGGGTTGGATGTAGCTGAAGGGTAAAGTGGATGGTTGCAATGATCTTGATTTGCCGCATTCTATGCACCGGTTTCTAATGAAATATGGATGGTTGCAATGTTGTTTTTGTTGTGAATTATTGTAATGTGGCTTCTCTTTTTTCGCCTCCATCATCTTCTTGCTTCCTTTTTTTTCCCTGTTCATATATGAATAAGCACCATTATTATTTACTCTAGTCTTCGGCCTAAGCTATGCTCTGACATATAACAAATTATATGGTTGGCAAGTAAAAAAATTTGAATTGAATTTGGTCCAATTCTCAACCCAAATACTTAATAAACAAATGTTGTATATTTTAAATAATTTACAAAATTATGTCATTTCAAATTTTAAAAATAACCCAAACAAATATTTGTCATTTGAATTATAACATTTCAATTTCATACATTGAATTCATCAATTTTTGAAATTGTTAAAATATGTAAATATCTTGTTATTGTGTATTCTTGGGCGACAAATTGGTCTCTTGGTCTTCTAAACGTCAGCCTACATTGTCTCGGTCTAGTGCTGAGGCCAAATATCGTGGGGTGGCCAATGTTGTCTCCGAATCTTGTTGGATTTGAAATCTTCTTTTAAAGTTGCATTGTCCGATAAAAAAGCTACTATTGTGTATTGCGACAATGTGAGTGCTATTTATTCAACATCAGCGTATGAAGCATATTGAACTAGATATACATTTTGTGCACGAAAAGGTTGCTCGTGGTAAGGTTTGTGTTTTGTCTCGATATCAAGTCGCAGACATCTTCACAAAAGGACTGCCAAGAATTTTGTTTGAAGATTTTCGAGGCAGTATTAGCATTCGTAAACTTCCCGCTTCGACTGCGGGTTGTGTTAAGATATATAAATATCTTGCATTATATTTAGTCAACTATGTATAGTTAGTTTCCTAATAAGTAGCATTATAATATGCTACTGTTACTCTAGTTTAGTTAGGCTTATTCGTTTCCTAATAAGTAGCCTTATTAGTTGTTTATTGTTAGGTTTGTTAGGCTTACTCTATGATATAAATATATAGTTTATGGAATCAATAAGTCACAAAATTATATTTCCTTTCAGAAATGAATTTCACATATCCAAAAACTATCTTAACCAAATTTTGAATACATTTAACCAATAAAATGTGTAATCTAATACTCCAATCTCTATAATGGTTGTTAGTTGCATAAGAAATTTTTAAAGCACTAGCACCAATGGGGATTTTTTTGCTCATGAGGAAAAAAATGTACAAAATTGCACAACACTAGTGAGGAAATAAATCCTTCCCCATGAGCATCTTGATTTCTCCTCAAATCTTGAGGAAAAATGAGCATGAATAGTAACCGTGTGGACCCCACTATTATCTCAACGAATCTATTTTTGTAACGTCTATTTGGACCCCGAAAATTGTTTTTAAAAAAAAAATAAAAATCACCAACAGTCTTTTTTTTTCTCTATAAATAGACACCCATTTTGATAAGTTATTATTTAAAATTATTACGTAAATCATAATTTTTCTTAATCATGATTAATAGTGTGTTTAACTAATTACCAATCATAATTTACTACATCATAATTAATAGTGTTTAACTAATTATCAATCAAATATTAAAGTTGGGTAAAAATATTAAAAGATGATGTGTAGTATGGTGGGGTATAGGAAATAGTAGGAGAGGGAGTGTTGAGATTTTTTTTTTTTTTTTTTTTTACCATTAGTGTGGTGAAAAAGTTGTAGATGAGGAAAAATTGGTTGGGAAGAGAGATAAAGTAGTAGAGAGGGTGGTGAGGAGTTATTTTTTCATCACCAGTGACAGTGATTGGAGGTATGAATAACAAATTTTTAGAAGGTATGACTAACAAATTTTGGATCTATAGTATCTTTATAATGAATATCCATAACAAATTTTGGATTATCTTTGCCAAAAAAAATAAAATTGAATTATTATTATTATTATTATTATTATTATTATTATTATTTTACTTCAGTTAATTAATCTAGTATATTAATTTAACATAATTGCCCATAAATTGAATTTATAATCAATTTGTATTTTTCTTATTGATTTTAAAGATTATATTAATCATTTTCTATGTAGAAAGAGTAGAGAAAAAAAAATAACACTTTTGATTCTTTAGGTTTTTTGTTAGCATTAATCTGTTTTTACAGGTTGGTCCTTAAAGTATTAAATATATACACGTAGGCCTATGTGTATACTTTTTGTTAACCCTAGTATCTAAACTATACAAATTAGCATAAAATGTTGTTGTTAATGACGAAAGGCCGATCTAATGACTCTAATCCTGGGCTTGTTAATCACATTTAAAATAAGCATAATTAATAGCAAGCATACTCGACATTATTATTCCAACCAAAAAAAAAAAAACCATTACAGATTTAATTTCATTGTATGACAAAGTGTAAGTGTGGTTAACCATTAATGGCAGATCGAACAAGATTAATTTTTCCAATTTTTTTAAAGAATTAGAAAAAGAAAGAATGCAATTTATACATATTAGTGTGCCATAATCTTACTAAATAAATTAGAATGCATTAGAATGGATTGAAGAGAATTGAAAGACTACAGATGAGATGATCGGCAAGTCAATCAAGAACTCATAAATTCAATAATTATTTTGCACACCAGGCCAAACAATTCATTAATTTTATCAATAAAAAAAAAAAAAAGAGCAACTATGAAAACTACTTTAAATTCTTACTATGTTTATAAAAATACAATCTTTATGCCCTAATTCAATTATAGATTAAGTTTAATATATATACATAAACCATAATCAAAACTTGTAGTAGTAAACGCCATAAAAATTTAATCTTGCATAATTAAAACTTTATTCGAAACCAAGACAAAATTCATCTGGAATTTAAGCCCTTAATCTGATTAAATGTAGAACTCAACAATAATAATTAAATGTAGTACTGTTAATGGAGTATTGAAGTTATTATAAGCAATAATGTACTTACTTAACAGGGGCACGAAACCAAAAAAAGGGGATCGGACTACCGGTAGTGGCTGCAGTTAGAACGGCGGCCTAAGGGCAGATGGGCAGCAATTGCGATCGACGATGGCAGCGATGGCATCGGCGCCGAAAGGAGGGCCGCCGTGAGAGTGGTGGTCGACCGTGGGTTGGAAGTGTACGCGAGGACGGAGACGGCTTCGAGGAAGATATATATGCGTATAATATTTATTTTTGTTGAGTTTGTACGTGAATTTGAGTGAAGACTGAAGAGAGATTTAGATTTTATTTTTTTTTAATGAGAGAGAGAATTAGGGTGAGATAAAAAAGGTTAATTTACGTGTATTTATAATAGTAGGCCCAATGGATTAGGAATAAGCATTGTTAGTAATATTTTCTTATTTGGTTCCTAAAAAAAAAGTAATATTTCTTATTTGGGTTTTACTCAACGTGAATCAATCCAATAATTTGATGACAAGAATACAAGATATGACATTACGAATTATAACCCTCTTAATACTCATAAGTCATAACCCTCCAATTTGTTTTTTACTTTATTATTTTTCTATATATAAAAAAATAGGTATTTTTTTAAATTTTTTTTTTAGGAACTTTTGTTATCTTAATTAACAGCTCGCAAATTATTGGCTGGACCAGGGGACCGGGACCATGCAACTGGCTGGTCTCGATCTAAATGACATTGTGAAACATTTGGTAATTTCGTTGTGAAAATTTGATAGTTTTGTTGTGAACATTTGATAATTTCTTGTGAATATTTGATAGTTTAATACTTGTGAATATTTGATAGTTTAATGTTGGTGAACATTTGATATATGTTTTTGTGAATATTTGATACTTTGATGTTGATGAACATTTGATAATTTTATTGCGAAAATTTGATAGTTTGATATTGATGAACATTTGATAATTTTGTTGTGAACATTTGATAATTTGATATTGATGAATATTTGATAATTTTATGTTGATGAACAAAAGTTACGGGCCAAAATATGGCTCAGTAAGAAAAGTATTTGAGGTTCAATCAAGCACAAAAGCCCAAGGATCAGCATCAGCCCAATCACAAGAAGCCCATCAGGGTCCACCACCAGAGGACACATAGCGTCATCCTACAAGTACACATGACAGCACCTTAATGGTACATGTGGCAACTTCCTATTGGGACACGTGGCAACTAATTGAAGCAACAACATATTAAATGACATTGAACAAAGATAACATTAAAGAATCCCACATTGATAGAATAAGCTTGTACAAGGAGATATTCTGATATAAATGTATTATTTATGACTGATTGATTAGGGGCAGATTAAGTTGATTTGACAAGACAGTACAAAACTGATTGATTGGGGGCAGATTAAGTTGATTTGACAAGACAGTACAAAAAGTATATAAGTCCTAAATTGTCATTAATGTATAATCATATTTGATTAAATACAATCAACAGATTATTATTACATTTCTTCATTTTCTGGTTTATTTATTGCATTAACTTGTTTTATTATTACGTTAAATTCATATTTGTACTAGGCAAAATCTGTAACATAGTCTCGGTTAGCCCTCACCTAAAATCACAAAATCACCCGAAACAAGAGCAACAATGAAGAAGGAAGGATTGCTTAATTGCGAGTACAAAACGCTTTTGGAGTTGATCACAATGTTTTAATTTGTTGCAGTTTTTTTTTTTTAAAGTGAGAATTTTGTTTTTATTTGGTGAAGAAGATGACGGATTGTTGCTGGAGCTTTTTTCATAATTAATTTTGATTGGTATTTGATTTTGGTGGGTATTGCCTTTATCTATGATTGTAGCAAGTACATACTATGCGTGGGATAATATTGGTTTTTTTGGAGTACTTGCTATAATTGTATTATTAATTTATTCAACACTGGAATAACTATTTTTGATTTACCATCACATATCCATGATTTTGTTGGGTATTAATTGGAGTAGTAATTTTCAATATATAGTTTTATGGCAATAATTAGCAATTATTATAATAAAATGCTAAAAATTCCCTTAAAAAAATAAATGTTTAAAGTTGATTTAACATAATTATGTACTGCTAAAAACCATTGTTGATTTTCAATATAGTTTGTAAGCGGCCATGTGAGAAAAAATTTCTCTCAAACTAAAACTTTTACAATTTAGGTATCTGTTTGGGCCGTGGTTCTTTAGGTGTTTTGGGCTGTGTTATGTGGAGTGAAGTTTGACCGTTAATTTTGTTTGTGTGTTGGTATTTCTAGAAGGTTACCAAGTGGTGTGGAATGAGTAAGGAGTGGTAGTTGGGTCAGCCCTATTTTCATGGGATTGGCCGTGTGAAGACGAGTGAGTAGGTCACATGCTTGGGCCTATCTTTAAGGCTGTATTTTAGAAGTTCAGGAGTAGCAAGTTATTATAAATAAGGGGTTGAACCCTCACATTGTACATCAACTTTTTCAAAGCAATAATACTACTGAATCTAACTTTCTTTTCTCTGATATAACTTCATTTATTTTGTTCATTGCATTCAACGAGAATTTAAATCTTTCTTGATCGTTGAATCAAGAATCACCCCCTTCGTAATCGAGAACACAAGTTCGAGCCTGATCAATTTTTGGCACGAATAGTACCTAAACTGTAACTTTTACCATTATCAAATTTTTGTACTGAACTTTGTTGTTAACTCTATATTATCTAGGGCTAGAGAGGAGCAAAGTAAATGCAAAACTTCGCCTAAGATACGTGAAAAGCAAAAATGAGAACAAGTACGTTTGTATTTTAAGTAAACATCTAAACAAATAATTGCCGGACGCGTTTGATTCAACTTAAATAAGTACTCATGTGCTTATTTTCAGAAAATTCAAATCAAATCAGATCAGAACAGATCAATTCAGACTATATCAGATCAGACAAGAAAATTTCAGATGAATCAAACGCACCCTAAGTAAACATTCCACTTGACATACAATAGAAGCATGCTCAGATCACAATTATGTCACAATAGAAAAAAATAATATAATTAGTTTAGATCACCAAATAAAAATCTCTCCTTGCACCTGTAATTGGTCTTTTTATTTGAACTAAATATTCTGATATGAGCACAAATACTTCAAATAATGCAGCAAGATAATGATAAGTACATTTGCACCATTTGATGCTCCAACATATGATATATAGCCACATTAGCCAGATTAAAAACTTCAAATGATCCCTATAAAGAAAACCACTTGTTCTTCCACAAAAGTATTTTAATTTTCATTTGATTCAATAAGCTTTATTCGAATCAAATTAGCTTTCTTCAAATGATCCCTATAAAGAAAACCACTTGTCTGTCAAAACCATTGTTGTGTACTGCTAATCCTGCTATAGTCTAACTATATTAGCTAGAGATAGAGGAGCAAATTAAAGTAAATGCAAAACTAAGGATCCGTTTACTAGAGCGAAAAATGTTTTCACTGAAAACAGTTTTCCTATTTTACATCGTTTACTTTGGGTGAAAAAATAAAATGTAAAACTTTGGGTGAAAACTCATTTTACACTTTATTAGAAACATTTTCCTCCAAATTTGGGAGTAAAACTTATTTTCCGTGCAAGTAAACAATGGAAAACTTCTATGAAAATAAGTTTTTCCAACGTAAAATGATTTTCATGAAAAATCATTTTACATCGAAAATGTTTTACACAAAAGTAAACGGACCCTAAGTGCTCCTAACATACATGAAAAGCAAAAAACAGAACATCTAAACAAATAATTGCCGCATAAACAATAGTGGACTACTGGCCTGAGTATAAGAATTGAAGCTTGTTCACAATTAAGTCACAAGCAATATATAGAACAAAATAATACAGTATAATTAGTTCAGATCACCAAATTAAAATATTACTTTTATTTGAGTAAGCATTGATGGGTTGATTGAGAAGGCAATAATAATATAATCAACCCTATACAATTAATTAGTATATCCACTACTGATTCAACTCAGAAACGAAACGAAACCAAACCAAACCAAGCCCAGGCCATACAACAAGATAATTAATTAAGCAGCAATAACAATAACATCAATAATCAACTAGATAGCTAGCATTATTGATCAATTTAATTAATTTACTACTAAGTTGTTGGTTGCAGATCTGATCCCACGCTTCTTACGACATAATCTTTTTCTTGCAACCGGCGGCGCTTCCGTAATAATATCAGACCCGATTCTTTTACCATTCAAATTCTGTTCAACCCCATCATTATTACCACCAGACTCATCATCATCTTCTCCTATCATATTCACTAAAATATCTCTCACATCTCTGTTCCTCAAAACCGAACATTGATCATTGCTACTACTCCCCTTGTAAAACGAACCATGAACTCTTCGCAGTATCGTCATCACTCTCCCCAGCTCCGCATCATCATCCACATACTCGTCTCCATTAACCATCCCGAAAAAGTTATACGGACCAATCTGAACCAGATTCTTCTTAAAACCCGCCCACACTTCCACCGTATCATCAACAACCACCACCACCCGTTCGTGTGAGAGCACGATTTCCAAACTCTTATGTTCCGGGTCATTATTCAAACAGTCATGCTGGCAAATAACCCACGAATCCTTCGGAAACCCGGCTTCTGAAACAAGTAACTCGTGTATAGCCTGAGCGTAAACCCTTCCTCCCATGGTGTAGACCGTCACATCGAACAATGACATAATATTTCCAAGGAATTCCCGAATTCCAGGCCTTAATTTAACTGCATAAGTTCCTCTCAAAACATCCTGGTACACATCTTTCGCCGATTTCATCCGATTTTTGTCTCTTAGCGTGAGTTTCTCGGTCTTTCGGGCATGGATTAGTGTGCGATCTAAGTCGAGAACGAGTTGAAGCTTGCTGGAATTTAACAACACGCCTAGGTTTTGGTCTCGAATTTGGTTAATCTCTGAATTGGTGAGGGTTAGATTATGCTCGATGTACCGAAACCGTAATGCATCTGCTCTCTGCTCGTCTGTTGCCATTGATTGAACAAAAAACAGAGGGTTTTGGAGTTATTTAGGCGGTAATTTTAATTTGGAGTTTTTGAAAAGAATGGAAAAAAGAAATGTATAGAAAAGTGAAAAAGTAACAAATATATATAGGGAAAAGGTTTATTAGTCTGTGATTCTGTTAGATAATAGCTTTCGGATCGTTGATTATAGTGCAACGGATTGCCGTAGTGTACAGTCAGGATTGCACGATTTTTTATTTATTTTAAATACCTAATTCTAATTTATTTATTTTTAATTACTTAAATTACATCTCTTATTTTATGAAATGAATTTCTGTTTTCTTAATTCTAATTTATTTTTTTTAATTCTAATTGATATAAAGAAACCAACAAAGCATCAGATTACCTCGCCCATGTAGGGCATGTTTATATCAATTTAACTTATTGGTTACATCCTTTAGATCACCATTTTTCCTTAATTTTGCACAAGGATATGCTAGGATTATCCTTCGATCGGGGGATAGTCAGTTTTCTTTCCATGTTAACCAAAAAAATAAATAAATAAGGTGTGCGTGTATTTTTTACAATGAGCAATGTATAATAATCATATCATTTTTTGTTAAGAGTAAGGGAACAACAAAACTAAACTAATCAACCGATTTATTAGGACTTAGGAGAGAGGATTTAAAATAATAAAAAATAAACTAACAAAAATTAGGAGGTGAAAAAAAAATAAAAAATAAAAAATTGGGAGTAACAATTTTTTCTGTTAAATTAAACTAAAAGTCAAATTATGGGATTGTCAAAGTATTAAACACTAGTATTTGGCCCGAGCAATACTAGGCTCGATATACCTAATCAAATCAACGCTACTACTGCATATTATCCAACGAGGCAAATAGCCTATTACAAAAAGAAAATCAACAAAAATAACAAGTGGCACATTACTTGGAGCATCCTATGATTGTTTCATTACATAAAGACAATCCCACATTGAAGAAGTTATGACACACCTCTCTATGATCAATATATATATGTGTATAGGAACAGGATCATGTAAAAACCTTCTAAGAAGTTAAAAACCTAAAAACTAAATATCCTGGCCATTGATTTTTTTCTAGCCCATCATAACCGTCGATTTAATTTTACAAAAAATCAGAGAAAAAAAAAACTGTTTTTTTTTTTAATTTACTCACTTCACTTTTCACTTGCCGATGCAAAACTTTGAAGATTAATATTTTTAATTGTGTGTTTGTAAAAATTATAAAACCTAGATATTAAAAAACTACATGTTGAAACGAATCCAACGAGTCAAACTGAGTAAACTTTAAAAAAACGGAGGTAGAACAATTAAGGTATACATGTTAATATTATAGGGGTACATGTTAATTTAATAAGGTACATATTAATTTTCAGATTAATTCTAATCTTACATACTAAATTAAGGGGGTACATGTTAATAATAAAAGGGTACATGCAATGATAGGGTACACACAAAATCAAACATGAAGAACTGCACTTAAAAAATATTCGAACTTTACAAAAAAATGCACAAAAACATACTAAATTAAGGAGTACGTGTTAATAATAAAGGGGTACATGCAAAGATACAATGGTACATACAAAATCAAACACGAAAAACTGCACTTAATAATTCGAACTTTCCAAAAAAATGCATAGAAACATACTAAAATAAGAGAGTACATGTTAATAATAAAGGGGTACATGCAAAGATACAAAGGTACATACAAAATCAAACACGAAGAATTGCACTTTAAAAAAAAATTCGAGCTTTATAAAAAAATACACAAAAACATACTAAATTAAGGGGTACATGCAAATATACAAGGGTACATACAAAATCAAACACGAAGAATTACACTAAAAAAAATCGAACTTTATAAAAAAAAATGCACAAAACATATCAAATTAAAGGGGTGCATGTAAATAATAAAGGGGTACATGCAAAGGTACAAGGGTACATAGAAAATCAAATATGAAGAACTACACATTAAAAAAAGTCAAACTTTATTAAAAAAATGCACAAAAACCTAAATTGTTGCTTGAAATTTGCGTGAATGAACCGGTTCAATCAAGTAGTTTTTATAAAAACCTGACCGAAACTTTTTAAAAAAAAAAATGGTAACTTTGGGTGGTTAGTGTTTTTTACCCGAAAATTAATTACAACCCTTGATCTACATCTAACAGTCATAACTAAAAGTTTTTAGTTTTCAACTTAACATAGGTTTGGGAGTTAGCGGTTTGAGGCAAAAAGAGAGGTTTGAGAGGAAATAGAGGTTTGACCAACTCAAAAAGCTATTTTTGGGTGGTTGGTAGTCAGAGGTTTGGAAGAGAGTTTTGGGGTGAAAAAGCTCTTTTTCAAAAAGCTCATATGAGGAGCTTTTTGGAAGAGCTTATAACTTTTTAGTTCTTTTTACTCTTAAACATCTAACAACTATCCACTATTTGCCAAACACTTTTATGGAAACAGCTAATGTAATCAGTTAGTCAAATCAGCTATCACAATCAACTAACCTCTAACAGCTATCAGCTAACTCCCAAACAGGGCCATATATATATATATATATATATATATATATATATATATATATATCATCAATTTTAATGTAATGATTATGAAATTACTTGAGTTGTGTTATATTAGTTTCATTGCTTTTCTATCTATCACCTAGGTTATATCAAATTGTTTAAGAAATTGATAGGTAATACTATTAGTTCAATAGAGTAATTAAGAAATGAGAAGGTATTGCGTCAGACCAGTTCGACATAAGGTTACTGTCAGACCAGTTCAACTGAACCTGGACACATATTGTCAAATCTGGACAAGTGTTGTTGAACCTGGACACATGTTCGTTGATAAACCTGGACATATATTGGTAGACCTGGACACATATTTGTAAACCTAAACACAAATTTGTAAACCTGGACACATGTTGTTGAACTTGGACACATAGTATTAAATCTGGACACATAGTACTGAACCTGGACATAAATTTGTAAACCTGATGAAACTTATTGAACCTGAAAACATATTGTTTACCCTGTACATACACATGGACCTGGACACATATCGTAAAATCTGGACATATATTGTTGAATCTGGACACATGTTGTTAAACCTGGACAAGTATTGTTAGACCTGAACACATATTTGTAAACCTGAACACAAATTTGTAAACCTGAAAATATATTTATAACCCTGGACACATGTTGTTGAACCTGGACACATAATATTAAATCTGGATACATAGTATTGAACCTGGACACATATTGTTGAACCTGGACATAAATTTGTAAACCTGGTGAAACTTATTGAACCTGGAAACATATTGTTTACCCTGGACACATGAACCTGGACACATATTGTTAAATCTAGACATATATTGTTAAACCTGGACACATATTATTGAACCTGGACACGTTTTGTTGAGTCTAAGCATAAAAAAAATACAAGTGTTTGGACGGTCCGACGGTCGGACCGTCCGACACATACTTTCACTTAAGAAATAATGAAAGAATTCTAGAGAATTAATAATAAATAAACATATAAGTATTAAATTTTTTTATGGGTAAATAAAGAATATTATAACGCACAGAAACACATCAATACGTTGGGTTGGATGTAGCTGAAGGGTAAAGTGGTTGGATTGTTATTGGTCCATTTTGTAGTTGATAATGATCTTGATTTGCCGCATCCTATGCAACGGTTTCTAATCAAATATGGATGGTTGCAATGTTTTTGTTGTGAATTATTGTAATGCGGCTTCTGTTTTTTCGCCTCCATTATCTTCTAGCTTCTTTTTTTCTCTGTTTTCATATATGAATAAGCACCATTATTATTTACTCTGGTCTTCGGCCTAAGCTATGCTCTAACATATATTATTTCACATTTGGGTCAAATTATATGTTTGGCAAGTAAAAAATTTAGAATTAGATTTGGTCTAATTTCCAACTCAAATACTTAACAAACAAATGTTGTGTATTTTAAATACTTAACAAAATTAATTATGTCATTTCAAATTTTAAAAATAAGCCAAACAAATATTTGTCATTTGAATTATAACATTTCAATTTCAGAAATTGAATTCATCAATTTGAAATTGTTAAGATATGTATTAAAAAGGCTACTATTGTGCATTGCGACAATGTGAGTGTTATTTATTTATCAGGTAATCCAATTCAACATCAGTTTACGCAGCATATTGAACTAGATATACATAAAGACAATCCCACATTGAAGAAGTGATGAGGATGTCGCTTATAACCTATAAAAATAACCTAGCAACTCTAACTAATATAGATAGGGAAGTAGGGTTGAATCCATAGAGAGGTACGTATTTTTTCTTAATGCTAAAAAGTTCAAACTATATAAAAAGGACCTTTGGGGAAAAGAAATTAAATTAAAGAAAACAAAACAATAAAAAAAACTAATAAAAATCAAAACATTAGAGGCCTAGGGTTTAGGTTCACTATAATTCACAAATAAGTTTTAACCAAGATCTTTATAGCTCTCGCATTTTATTAGATCTATAGAATTAATCTAATAGGCTCTCGCAATTTATTAATTTAATCCTACCTAAAATCTTAAGTCTATATGGAGTTTTTCACCTCTCGGCTACCACTCCATATTTACACAAATTTATATGAAAAAGATTATATTTTAGAAAGTTAAAAGCAAATAAATCATGGATTAAAGAACAAAGGAAATTAATCAACACATTTAATCAATCATAGATCCCTAAACCCTAGAGGGAAGGAGATCAAATCTAATCAAAGAAAATAATAAAAAAATAAATCAAAAGGCATAAATATTAAATCAAGCATGAACAAAATAAAAAGGAGAAGAAATTACCAATATGAAAAAGAAAAGAACAAATTTTGATTGCATTAAAGATTAAAGAAATTAACTAACTAAAGGGAAGACCCTAAAACTAAAACAAGAAAACAAATAATGGTCCAAAGATAAGTTTTTATTTGGAGTTTTTTAAAAGAATGGAAAAAAAGAAATGTATAGAAAAGTGAAAGAGTAACAAATATATATAGGGAAAAGGTCTCCTGGGGCAGTCTGTGATTCTATTAGATAATAGCCTTCGGATCGTTGATTATAGTGCAATATTAGAACTACGTATTAGCGTAGTGTACGGCCGGGATTGCACGATTTTTTATTTATTTTAAATAATCAATTCTAATTAAAAAAAAAATTTTATTCTTAAAACAATTTTAATTACTGAAATTTTATAAATGAAAAAAACATTTATTTAAAAATTCAACATTTAGGGAAGAGAGAGACAATGCTTCCTGGACAGTCGCAACGGGCTGGATAATATTAATAGCTACGTGTCCAATACTGGCGTACAATTTTTTTTAACTTTACTTTTGATGTAATTCAGTTAATTATTCATTTTTCATTTTATCCGTCTTTTTTAATCTATTTTTTTGCTTTTACTTATGTAGTGAGTATTGTGATACGAATTTAATGTGGATGATATATATAACATTTTAAATTGGTTCTATTACAGGTCACCCGACTCAATTTGGCTGACACATAAATTCGAAAAGATTAGGAATCCTCTTAAATATGTACGAACGGAAAAACTAGGAGAGAGAAAAAATTAAACCACAGTTACAAACAACAACTGAAATCAAGGAAGAATAAAAAAAAAATAGAGTGTACGTGTATTTTGTACCATGAGCAATGTATAACCATATCATTTTTTAATTAAGAGCAAAGGAACAACAAAACTAAACTAACCAATTTATTAGGACTTAGGAGAGAGAATTCAAATAATAAAAAATAAACTAACCAAAGATAGGAGGTGGAAAAAAAAATAAAAAATAAAAAATAGGGAGTAACTGTTAGAGAACCATATCAACCCGTGACCTATGCGTCACGTTGACTCTTGATACCATGTTAGAGAATCATTAGTAAAAGCTTAAGCTTATAATTGAGGTCCAGGAATATGTTATATACTTTATCAATGTTGAAAAATCAAATACAAAGATTGGAATTTGCAAACATGGTAAGTCCACTAGTCATAATGCTGACTCGATCTCAGCATAGTACTTGAAATTTTTGTAGGCATTTACAAGATCATGTGATGGCTGCCACTCTGCCAGTGGTGGACTGGTGGTGGTGATGGTGACCGTACTGGCAAGGGCTGCTGGTGGTGGTTGATGGTGGCAGTGGTTACAAAGAGAGAAAGTCTTGGCGGATAAGGGTATATTCTTATTTTTAGATATTTTTAGGGCGATATTGAGCAATATGAAAGCAACAATTAGCGACCCACTAATAAAAATAGTAATTTTATTGAAAAGTAAGATAGGGCACTAGCTACAACCAATAAAACAATTATTATAAAAGAAAAGATTCAAAACATAACAAACAAAATAAAAGATTATAAACGAAATGCGTAACAAACGTTGTGAAACGGATGGACTAGTTGTAGAGGGGTAAGATAAATATAACAACTACAGGAAGGGTAGTAGTATGAAAAGGTAATAATAGATGAATGTCAAACATTATTACACCAAGCATATGAACAACATGAAGTTGTCATAACTCATAAAATACCATAATAGCCAACTAAAACTGATAATGCACAAATTGAAATTCCATAAACTAAAGATGGAGTACACCTATTGGCTAACAGAACACTCTAGTAGCATAATCACAATGGTATGGCCAAGTTAAACAGGGAAAGGGCAGCTACTCATCAGTCAGCATTTCAAGGTTCTGCATCGAAATACAGAAATCCGGAGCTACTTAATAAGCAAAAAAAAGCGCCTAATCCTTGGACGATTTGTTAATGAGGGATTTGTGGATGTGAGGAATAACTCCACCACCAGCAATAGTTCCTTTAATGAGAGTATCGAGTTCCTCGTCTCCTCGGATAGCCAGCTGCAGATGCCTAGGTGTGATACGCTTCACCTTCAGATCCTTACTTGCGTTTCCAGCAAGCTCCAACACTTCTGCTGTCAGGTACTCGAGTATAGCTGCTGTGTACACCGCAGCTGTTGCACCCACTCTTCCATTTGCAGTAACCCTTGTTTTGAGCAGACGGTGAACACGTCCCACTGGAAACTGCAACATTACACCAGTAAGAATTTGTCTCAGAAAAGAATCCAACAAGCTCATCAGAAATCATTTTACGCAAAACTACACAGCAAAATCAGGACCAAATAAAGGCTCAGCACTCAGCAGTCCAATAACTAAATGGTAATTCCCCAGCACCCCCACCAAAATCATAGAAAGGCCTTGTCCCTTTGGAATTTGGACTGAATGAACCTGAACTGAATTAAAATGAATCTTACACTAAGCAAGAGCAAATCTGAACTGAACTTAAATTGATTGAAACTACATCCAAAAGAACATGGCCGGCACAATCTAGTCTGTGTAGAATAACGTGTCACGTAATTGAAGCCAATTTCACATCAACTATGCTGAAGAAAAGCATAAGTTGGCTGAGAGTAGGAGAGAACATAGTTATCGAATTTCTTGATCAATTTCGTATTTGTATATAGTCACCTATAATTCATTCAAAATACAACCTTACAACATTCTTCAGCTGTTCAGCATATTCAAGATTCAAGAACCTTAAAAATATACAATCCAGAAATAAAAACTCCAAAGAGTCACTTGTTTTATGTTCCCAAATTAGCAAATGCAGCTTCCTACTCCAAACAAACAGAAGCAGCCACAAAACAATCTACAGTACTTAAATAGAATTAACTATTCAAAGGACAAACCTAAATATCCAATTTCATTAATTTCCCGGTTCTTCATGTACAAATAATAAATTTCAAGCATAATGCTTACAAAACTCAAACTGAATTCAACTAGAATTACAATTTGGACTCCTCAAAGGGTTACTGGTTTAGTTACAAGAACCTTTATTTAATCTAGGTGCCCTTAGCAAGTGCTCTGAGCTACAACATACCCAGTCCGCCAAACCATCTTCCCTTACAAAGTTACAACCTAAGATAGATAACGATTTAGTCGTAGACTTTATGTATTACTGTCCTCTTACCGAAATTACGCTAGGCCGGAATTTTAAGTAATTGAACAAACTAGATAAATCACACAACACCTAAGACCGTCATAGGCTCATAGCAATCAAAAGTTACAACCTGAAATCCCCTATATCCATTACCAGATGCTCTTTGACCTTTTCATATATCCCAAAAAAGCTAACAAGTTACCTCCCCATATAGGCATATACACTTTATGCAGCATTGGATTAAGGCACCAAACATGCCTTGCAAACTAATCCAGAAAATAACTATAAAGTATGCACAAACCATCAAACATAATCTGATACCAACTCATTCATAGTTTCTTGTTTCTGGTTTCTATAAGCAAATGCAACTTCCAACTCCAAACAAACAGAAGCAGCTACAAAACAATCTACAGTACTTAAAGTAGAATTAACTATTTAGAGGACAAAACTAAATATTTAATTTCATTAATTTTCCCGACCATAATGATAACCAAACTCAACCTGAATTCAACTTGAATTACAATTTGGACTCCTCAAAGGCTTTAGTCAAGGCCGGTGTTTGGGCTGTGCAAACAGCCCAACCGCATAGGGCCCCCAAATTTTGTTTACAAGTATATACTATTAGTTGCACGAACCGAACAAAAAACTATTGTGGCTCACTGGTAAATGGTGTGTCATACTTTATTACCTTAGAAAAATTCCCACTTGCAGTCACAAGATCGAATCTTGCAGGAATCATTTGCAAGGTCTTTTTTGTATTACTTAATTCTAGCCTTCTAGATTCTTATTCCTCTATGTGCCTCAGTAAGTCCGTATATCCTTTTTTGATTTATTAAATCTACTCTTGTTAATTTTTTTTTCCTCCTACATGATGTGAATTGACAATAATATTGTTAATTCACAAATTGTGAGTTAGATACTTCCTCTACTCCATAATGTTCATTTTATTTACTATTCATACGTTTCCCAATGCATATTTTATATTGTTTATATCTTTAATTGCATATTTGTACATACTATAACGATTAAATATTAGTAATCTATTCATTACACGAATCAAACAAGATCTCCAGTGACTATATCTATTCTTATACATTACTAGTTATTTGCAAGATTAACTTCACTTGTCAAAGGTAAAAACAACACAAAAGGTAGGAACGTTATGGAACGGAGTGAGTACATTTTTTTATTTCAAATTAAATATCATATATATATTTTTATTTTGTCAAAATATTTAGGGGACTAATTTTTAAAATTAGCATAGGGCCCCCAACGTATATAAAACAACCCTGGATTTACTGGTTTAGTTACAAGAACCTTTATTTAGGGTGTGTTCCCTTCATCTTAAAAAAAAAAAATTAAGTTTCAGGTTTGGTAAGTTCCGATAAGTTCAGATCAAATAAATTCTAAATACAGCTTAAAAAAAAAAAGTTTCAGGTTTAATAAGTTTAGTTCAGATATGTCAAGGTCTAATAAGCTGAAGAGAATGCACCTTAGTCTATGTGCCCTTAGCAAGTGCTCTAAGCCATAACATATCCATTCCGCCAAAACATCTTTCCTTACAAGGTTACAACCTAAGATAGATAATGATTTAATCGTAGACTTTATGTATTACTGTCCTCTTACCGAAATTAAGCTAGGCCAGCATTTTAAGTAATACCACAGACTAGATAAATCACACCCAAGACCGTCATAGCAATTAAAAGTTACAACCTGAAGTCCTCTATATCCATCGCCAGAACCTCTTTGACCTTTTCATATATCCCAAAAGAAGCTAACAAGTTACCTCTCTATATAGGCATATATACTTTGTGCAGCATTGGACTAAAATGCCAAACATGCCTTGCAAAGTAATCCTGAAAATAACTATAAAGTATGCACAAACATAATCTGATACCAACTCAGATTCATAGTTTCTTATTTCTATACTGCATGGAACATGACTTATACAACTAGGACATTACATCGCTCTAAAGGAACATAATACTCCCATTCATGATTTGCTATCTCTATTTCCAACAACTATTTCTGGAGCTAGGAGGATAAAATAACACACCAAACAACTCACCCAGAAAATACAATGGGGTTACAAAATCCACACTAACCATCTATTCCCAAATTCCAAGAAAATCAAATAAACTTAGGAATTGTTTGGATATGTGTAATTCATTTCAAATTGATGAATTCAATTTCTGAAATTGAAATGTTATGATTTAGATTCCAATTCTTTTTTGGGCTGTTTTTAGAATTTAAAATGACATGGTTTTGTTAACTATTTGAAATACACATCATTTACTTCTTAAGTATTTGGGTTGGGAATTGGACCAAATCCAATTCAAAATTTTTTAACTTGTCAAACATATAATTTGGCCCAAATCCATCACTTCAAATGAAATGTTTGTATCCAAACATAGCATCTATACAATATATTAAAAGGTGCGCGAAGCACCAGTTATGCGACATGTAAGCTGGCACATAGCCGACACACAAGCATCATCTCTCGCCTGAGTTCCGCCACATATGCAATATTTCCATGTAGGATTTTAGTTTGGGTGTTTAATTATTAAAAAAATGTTCATAGTGAAGTTCGAACTCGAGACTATAATACATTAATAGTATATACTTACCAACTCACCCAACATTCATTATTATCTCAAATTCCACTATTTTAAAACTTATTGTTTTATTGTTCGAGTACACTTAATGTTAGTTTATTATCTAACAATAAATTTAATAAATTTCTAGATCCCTTATTTTTTTAGTCGCAAACAAAAGAGACAATATTACTATTAATAAGGCAAAAGCTGGGCGTTGGATAAGATTTAATAATAATACTTACCTTCCATGATAACTATTTGACAAAAAAGTTCAATTTAAATCACTAATCCATACTAATTATTCATATTATTGTTCCTATAAAAAATTGGAAAAATTGTAAAAATTAAGTCAACTTTTAGCCGGTCTGCTCAAATTAAGTCAAGCTTTGGATTAACTCAAAATAAGACAACTTTGTATAGACAACCACTCAAATTAAGTTTTTTGGAGAGTTACCTGTTGAACCGGTAAATACATTCACTAAAAAGCCAAAAAAAAAAAAAGTGAAAAGGCATTTAATCCCCACTTCTCCAACCTCTGTTATTTTGTCCATCATCTCATCTCTTTTCTGTCCCAAGAAGAACGTAAAAAAAAAAATTCCAGTTCCACCATAACCAAAGCTCTATTCAACCATTTTTAGCACTCGTCCTTTCAAAGATTTCTAGACTGATTGGATTAACACCCTTATCTTAGATCACCTCATTTTCCTCTTGTCACCGATCTTTTGTCTCCATTTACAGAACCTCTTCTCCTTGCTACCCAACTAGATCTTCATAATCACTACAATTCTTATTTTTTGCCCTCAATCGTGCTATGAACAATAACTTTTCTCAACTCTTGTTCCTCGAATGGCAAAACACCCTCGAAAAACCCTTTCTTTGGTTCGGTGATTTCATCATTGTATTTTCACTAATCTCCTTCAATGTTTCCTTGTTCAATGATGATGATAGTGATGAGAACCATAAGGAACAGAAGACGGAATTTATGGGTAAATCTTGGGATGCTTAGGAAAATATTGATAATTTTTTGGGGCATTTTGTCGATCATGTGGAGTGCGGTTTGAGATTGATGGTTCACTCCATTGTTGATTGACCATATACCTTAGCTAGCTTGAAGACATGGGGCTTCATAGAAATGTAGAAGAGGGAGAAATGGAGAAGAAGAGGGAGAAATATATCACAGAATGGAGGAGCTTCATACAATTTGCAAGGTAACCTGGAAGAAAATGGGTTACCTGCTACAACAGGTTCACATTTGACCTAGACTTAATTTGAGTGGTTGTGTGTACAAGGTTATCTTATTTTGAGTTAATCCAAAGCTTGACTTAATTTGAGCAGATCGATCAAAGGTTGACTTAATTTTTACAATTATTCCTAAAAAAATTTAATATTATTGTTACAAGTTTTACAATCATTATAAAATATCTTTCGTCATATTTAAATCAAGGGAAACAATGATAGTAAAAACAACAACACCAATAACAATACTTTTCTTATTTTACAAATATTTTTTAAATTCAAAAAACTCGCACAACTTTTCTTCAAAAGGAAAAATAATGTGCATTTTTTTCATTTCAAATATTATGTAATTACTCGCCACAACATAACGTTACAATTATTAATTATGCCATGTAATCTATACTCTTCTTCTAAAACGCATCTTCTAAGCATACTTGAACCCATAATCCCTTAAGTACAAAAGCCTTAAGTACAAAAGTCACAACTTAACCACTAATCCATATTAATTTCATTATCAATATTCCATAAAGAAGTATTATAAATTTCATTGTTAAAAATTTTTGTTGTCTTTGTTTTCTGGACTTGGGTCTCAAAATCAAAAAAGTAGTGTATCATTCGATCAAATTAATGATGATGATACTTCCTCTGTTTCATTTTAAAAGCATGAAATGGGTATTTTTTGTGAAATATAAAATATTCGTTTGTTGTGTTGAAAAAGAAACGGAGGAAGCCATGATGATGATAATAACCAATTTTTATTACGTTAGTGAAAGTATCAAGTTCCATATTGTACTATCTTTCAAATTTTCGTTCGGTATTTTACAACCCTCATTATACTATATTACTTTCAAATCATAAAAAATATTGAACCCTCATTATACTATATTACTTTCAAATCATAAAAAATATTGAAGATGATAGAAAAAATGTATGACCCAGGGCAACGCCCGGGACTAAATACTAGTTACTTTATAGAAAAACAAACAACAAAAAAACATTAATCAGTCAACTAAATATGTTAAACAAGATCAAATCATTAGCAATACCAATCTTCTACAACCTTCAATTAAAAGGCACCAAAATGACTCCCCAAATAGTATTATCATACAACAACACAATACCCAAGTGAAAATCTTATCTGGCAAACCCATTGGCAAGGATCTGTTCCAACAATTGAGAAATTGTTACCCCTTAAAGATCCTACATAGAACAAGATTACTGTAATTCTCACCTCTCACCAAAAATCCCACAGAAAAATGACAGTCACCACATAAGAATCTTACATAGAAGTACAAAATAACAACAACAACAACAAACAAACAAACAAGCTTATTTCCAGCCAACGAAACAGAAGCTCAATTAATTAAAAACACCGTATACACCAACATTTCAACAAGATAACAACAACAAACAAGCTTTTCTCCTTGATATACAGCTAAACAAATGTAGATCTACAAAAACACCATCAGAATTGAAACCCATATATCAAATAACGAAATAAACCAGGAATCCCCAGAAATTTTGTAAGAGAGAATTGAAGAACCTGAAGACCAGCACGAGAAGAGCGAGAAATGGGGGCTTTTTTGTCTTTTTCTTTGTTCGTTCCTGAAGATTTTCCAGTAATTAAACCTTTTGCACCTTTGCCTGACATTGTTGCCTACTTTCTTATGATTGAGGGTCTTATCTGTCTAAAAAAAATTATGGGTTTTAGTTTCCCTCGCAAAATAAGAAGAATCCTGTGTCTTTGAATTGAGTTTGGAATTTTGGATCGCGCAAAATCAAAGTGAGTATTTGAGGGAGGAGAGAGAAGAAGCTAGTGAGAGAGATAGAAAGATGACTTGATGAGGGAAGATTTGTGAATTGTGATTTTTGATTTTTTACACGGAGTATTATTTTTAATTTTTAATAACGTCAAGGTCAATAGGTTTTTAATTTATTATGGGAAATCTATATTATATAAGCCAAGAGAGGAGTCATGGTGTCCCCTAGAAAAGTTTGTATTACCGTCTGAAAATTTCAAAAAAAATCAATTTGCATCACTCCTAATTATTATGGAAAGTTATTTCAATTTTTGAAAATTTTAAAATAAACATATTACAAAATATAAATTTCATAAAAATAAAATAAAAATACCCAAATTTATATTTTTGAATTCTCTATAAGTTGATATCCATATTGATATAGTTTGTCACATAAAAATTTTACATTTCGATTATTGTAGAAATTTGATAGCCACTAGAATATAGCATGTAGATACATTTAAAAATTATGGCACGCAAAGCGTGCATACAAGACTTGTTCTCATCTAAGTAAGCCTCTAAGGCTCTAAAGATAGTATTGTACTTTGATTAGACCTGTTTATTGGGTAGGTCAGGGAAGGTTAGGATCGGCTAAAGAGGGTCAATAGCAAGTCGGACCAAAGCGAGTTGTGGGTCATTAACGGATCGTTATCGGGCGGGTCAATAAAATCTTATTAGAAATAAAATTTAGGGTAGTCAAAAGTGAAAACAAATGTACACAAATATATTAATATAATTATTTTTGTCAAAACTTATTTTATGATGATTTATTATGCTATTATTTTTTACTCTATATTAGCTCTGGCCAATAAGGCATTGTCCACTAAATGCTATGTACACTAAATACCTTATAATCTTAAACATAACCGCATTCCATTGGACTACCTTATTCAATAAACAAGTCTAATTTTGATACAAGTAGACTGGGTTATTGGACAGGGTAGTCCAGTTGGAATGTGGTTAGGGTAAGTTAATATGGTATTTATTGGATTGAATGGACAAGACTTATCGAGTTGTCAATCAGGGCAATATCCTAATAAAATTTACAAAAAAAGTTTTGACAAAAATAATCAATCTATACTTCTATACTATCTACTAAAACTATAACCACTACTTCATACTTAATTTTTTTTTTTCCCTCTCAAATCTAACAAAGTGAAGTGATTGTTTTACTTTTGATATGTGTTACTACCATGCATTCTTATTTAATGGTAGCATTGAAAATTTAAACATGGTTAACTAATGAGTATGTATTATTTAATGAGAATTTAATAAAAAAAAAGGTAGTATTTGTCAATAATAATTTAAAATTAATATTAAAAATTAGAACTCTTAAACATGTTATTCTTCCTTTTTATTATATTAGTTAAAAAATCGAGCATCGCTCGTGCATTAACTAGTTACTTTACATTTATATATTTGTAAATACTTGTTTCACTTTTGGTTGCCTTTAATTTTGTTTATTTTTAGTTGTTTATTTGCCTGATCGCTAATAATTCACTATTGACCCGGCCAGTAACATAACTTTACAACGAATTGGAATGAATTAGAATGGAATGGAATTAATCGAATTGGACTGGATTGGGTTGACATTATAAACCAATTAAAAGAACAAGCACTTAATAGTAAATTTTTATATGTGATCACTAAATATATAGTTTATATTTGATGGTGAGTTTAGGGGAAAAAACTGTATAAGAAGCTACCAAATCTAAAAAAAAGTAAAATAGTTGAGTGAAGCGTTAACATGTTGACTAAAATAATATCGACTGCCTTTTATTTTAGTATATAGTAATAGATATATCATATATTCTTTGTAAAAACTCAATTATATTTAGTAGTTTTTTTAATACTTCTTTGTCCCTTAATATTTGTTATTATATTATATTTTAATTTTTTTTACTTTAATAGTGTATTAAGTGTGTAGGTGATCGTGGTGTGTGAGAGGGGAAAACAAAAGGAGGGTATGTGTAGGACTGTAGCTTTTTAAAATATATAGCAATCAGTATGGGTGGGGTTGTAGTTTTTAAAAGAAATACAAAGGGTTAATGTTACTAATAGCAATAGAACAAACTCATTAAGTTTGTTCATATGTTATGATATTATGTTATTATTATACAAATCTGTATCTGGATAAATCTTTCATAAACAATAGATAGATCTATTTTAAAGGTTATTCAATGGGATTCAATATTGATATATGTGCTTTTTAATATTAAGTAACCTCTCATCAATCAACAATAGAGAGGTTTGTAAACAAACCTCAACACAAACCCACTATCGCTCGTGTCCTTCCAACGAGCTCCGAATGAAGTTGAGTTGGGTCCCCAATACAGTATGACAAATCTCCACTCTCATTGACGTTTATTTTTTTTCTTGAATAAGCAAAACGTGGTAATAATTTAATGCATAATTATCATGATGAGATATCCCGTATCAATTTTATGGAGAATTTATGTGGGATTTATATAGGTCAATAGGCTCTCCTCCCTCTTGTCTAGCTTTTAGGGTGACTCCTATACACAAATATCAATGATATTACTGCAAGTCCACCGGTTCTCTTCGTTCGAGGGGACTACGGAGCTCGGTGGCTAGTATGCAGGTCATTGCACCTCTACATCCACAACGAGAGGGCACTTGGAATGCGGAGCATGGTGGGTTGATGTGATCTCATTGCAAGGTATACGACTTTGAATTCCACATCAGTCTCATTATCAGTTACACCATTAATCAGTGAAAAAGAGCAGAAGGTTCTTTCATGTTAATCATATGAATAGGACAGATAGATGCATAGATACCACAAAAGTTAGAATAGTAGCAGACTTGGGTGGCACCATTCAACTTTCGAAAAACCCAATGAATTTGGAGAAAACTCATTAAAAAAAGGTAGCTGAAAGTATCACCTAAAAGAACACCTTAGCAGAGCATCACTATCCTATGGCTACTGCTAATTTATAAGAAAGGGGAAAAAATCATAGTTAAACAAAGTATCTAATGACTATATATAACCCACAAACCCTCTATCTCTCCCCCAAAAAAATTAAAAGAACCATACAGTACTATTCATTATAGGTCATATAGACTCTAATCCTTAGACGATTTGTTAATGAGGGATTTGTGGATGTGAGGAATAACCCCACCACCAGCAATAGTTCCTTTGATGAGAGTATCGAGTTCCTCGTCTCCTCGGATAGCCAGCTGCAGATGCCTAGGTGTGATACGCTTCACTTTCAGATCTTTACTCGCGTTTCCTGCAAGCTCCAGTACTTCTGCTGTCAAGTACTCGAGTATAGCTGCAGTGTACACAGCCGCTGTTGCACCAACTCTTCCATTTGCAGTAACCCTCAATTTCAGCAGACGGTGAACACGCCCCACAGGAAACTGCAACATCAAACCAGTAAGATCTTATAATTATCTCAGAAACAATTCAACAAGCTCGCCAAAAGTGTAGCATCAGAAATCAACTTGTGAAGAATTATGCAGCAATTATTCAACTGGATCAAATAAAAAAGGCAATCTTGCAAAAGCTTCCATTGTTAGTGCTCATAACATGTTTCCCGCACCTCAATCTCCCAGAGTATCAAAGAATGAGTTGTACAAGTGTAAGTTATAATCGCCTCAATCTACTGAGAGTGTGACTAACTCAAGTAGAGATATATTCGGATCAAGGGATGTTGCCTCCTACGCTCCATTTGGTAGGGTCAAGGGTGTAAAATATTTACAATTGAAAATGATTTAGCATGAAAAACATTTTACAATGCAAAACTCGTTTTCATGAAACTTTCCATTTTTTTGTTCCAGAGAAAATAGTTTTCTATTTTAGGCATTTTTCATTGTTGGGTTCATTAAGTTCAACTTCAATGAACATTAGTACAAGGAGTAATGAAAATTATTCAAACTTCAAACATAGACCAAATGAAAATTTGTCATCAACTTAATGAACATCAATTCATTGTGGGTTGATTTTTATAAAGAGTACCTTCCTCTAATACTCATAGAACCGTACTTCTATTAAGTACCTTCTATGAATTATTTTTTAAAAAAGTTTAAATATGCCCTTAAGAGAGGCATGCATGTGTGGACTGAGGAGGAATGGAAACTTTTTCTTTCAAATTGGGGAAAAATGTTTTCAATAGGGTGTAAATTAATTTTCATCCCAAGTTTTCCATTTAATTTTCCAGTCCAAACCAAACAAATGATTTACACAAAACAGATTTCAAGGAAAACATTTTTCATCCATCCTACTAAACAGACTTATAATGATAGTAAAGAATTTTTCTCGTCTTCTTTATTCCCAATTCTATCCTATGGGGTAGCAGTTTTTCTATTTTCATGGCTTGGTCATATCTTAAAAAATTGAGGACATTCAGGTTGATAGAAACCAAACATTTTACAATGCAAAACTCATTTTCATGATAACCATGCAACAAGGTACAAGCACAGATCATGTCCTTGGAAATGAAGGGAAAAGGTGCAAAAACAAGTCTGAAAATGCTTTCATTAGGAAACAGCTACTCTAATCAACTACTCCAAATTGCAGGAAATAAAGTAAATCCTGTTCTATCCTACAAAGCTACACAATTTGATAACATTCAGCATAGAGAACTAGAATACCCCTAAAAAAACACTAGAGATAATGCTAAACCTGACAGCTAGGATCATGATTCTAAAACTTTCCCTTTATCCACAAAAAGGGCAACAATAACATAAAGTTAGCTGCTACAACATCATATCAAATTAGGCACCGCATTAATTATTGAAGAAAGTTAACCATCGCTAGGGATGACAATTTAGTCCAAATCCAACCATAGTTCGATCTTGTCCACAAGAAAAAAAAAAATGGTCCGAATCAAAGATAAAAATAAAAAACCACATTCGACTCTGTCTAAAAAATCTAACTCCAACATGTAGACGGGTTTTCTATTTGCTAAATATGAATTTAGCTAAATTTATGTTATAATTTTAAAATATGTAGTACTAATTATGTATTTGACTAATGTATAATGCCGGAGTTGGATTCGGGTTAGACATCCGACTACTAATTAAATTCATATTATAAATTTATGTCTAAGTTGGATTCCGATCAGACATCCAACTACTAGTCAAAGTCAGATTATGCGTAATCCGATCCAAGTTTGAACAGTTGTCACCCTACATCAGTCTAGGGATGGCAATTGATCATATTCAGACAAGTCAACCGAGGACGAGGTATGAAAGTATGAAACTAGTAGTAATAACATTAAATAGTCCCCAACAAAATAAGCACAATGTAAGTGACCTCTGTTTTATCTATAATATATTTCCCGCCAGCCTTTTCTGATCAATCAATTGAAAATGGGATGAAACAAGGGACTTTGCCTTCACATATAACAATCATCTAACCAATTTCAGAATGTAAAAGCACTAGATTAAAATCTAACCAACTTTCAGAATGTTTTGGGCACACTATGTAGCATGGGTTACTTCATATGGGTAGCAGTCCACGAACCCTATTCGTCCCCGTATTGAGGTCGATTTTGATTCTTCATGTTATAATTGGCTATAATCATTAACATTATTTTTTAGATTTGCCGTTTTCAGTACCCAAATTTGTATTCGTTTCCGAACTCATTCCCAATTCAGTGCAACTTAGATATATACAATGGGAAAACACTAGTGACCAGCAAGCATTAGCCCATTAGATGCTTTACTAACCTCTAAGTTACCAAACGCTCAAATTTGCAAGACGAACAAACATTCGGCGACAAGTGTACTGTGTAACCCCAAACCTGTAAATCTCACACAACGGTCACAACGCTCTTTACAATATCCCCACATACAAAACATAAGGACATCATACATGATATGCACAAACTTTGTTGGAATAGCTCATTGCTTCTTCCCAACAACATTTCCAAAACAACATTATACAAAAGGATCATATATTGCCCACCACAAAGATACTTCAAGAGCTCCAACAAGTTACCCAAAAAAAATAAAAATAAAACATTTGAGTTCTTGTCTTACCATAGGGTAAGTGAATCTTCATTCTTTAAACACTACCTGATACCATCAACCATAAGAAAACAATTTCAAATTCATCACACTCAAAACCTCAATTTCAACGAAATTGTAGGAAACACAAAAATGCAAGATACATAACTCAAAATAAGATCATCCCAACAAAACAAAAAAAAAAAAAGGGAAAACACACCCAAATTACAGCCAACCATCACTTTCAAAAGCTCCAATTTGGGTAACACCCCATTTTTTCAACATCATTGACACACAAACAACCAAATTACAAAACCCAAGAAGCCTTTAGATGATTAAACAGCAAATTAAGCATAGATCTACATTCAACACAAACAAAACTTGAGATAATTGTACAAAAATTAGAGAGAAAGAGAAAAGAATTGACCTGAAGACCAGCACGAGAAGAACGAGAGACAGGGGCTTTCTTGTCTTTTTCCTTGTTCATCCCAGATGATTTACCTGTTATCAAACCCTTTGCTCCTTTGCCAGACATGTTTTTTGATACTTACTAGTTACTACTGTACTATACTACAATTGATTTGATTGGTTTTTCGAGGGGGTTTCTGAAATAATGGGAAAACAAGTTTTTTGACGATGGATACTGAGAAAAATCAAACTGGAGACTGAGAGACTGAGAGAGAAAAGGATGAGGAGAAATGAAGATGCCGAAGTTTGGCACAAGCCTCCCCGACTGTTTTAGTGACTTTTTGTTTATTAGCTTCTCCTAAAATTACTAGGTTTCGCTTAGGTGGATTATTTAATACCCACTTAATCAATTTGAGATATTTACTAAATATCTTAAATACTATTTTTGTAATTTTGTTAAAAATATATAACCTAAACATTCTTATTTAGTTGGTGTTTTGATCTCTACCCCTAAAATTTGTCAAAATTACATTAAAATGTCATGTATCTCACATTGATTAACCAGATATCCCTCAATTATTTAGAGCTCGATTATTTAGAGTTAGGGCTTGTTTACTTCAGATTAAGTTCAGTTCAGTTCATCTCTATTAAGTTCAATTCAGTTCATCTCTATTCAGTTAATGTAAACGAGCCCTTAAGCTTGTGAATTATTAGTTACACTCTGTTAAAACTTAAAGTCTTGAATTGTCAAAAAAAAAAGTCTTGAAACATAGTTTTTCTTCAATAACATAAAAAAATTTACAGAGCACTTTTGTTTTTTCACTTATTTTGAGGAAGAGATTTAAGGTTGCACACTGTAAACGAAGAAATTAATCAAAATGATTTTAAAATGAGCAAGAATTTGGATTAATTTGGTCGTTTACACCCTCAAAATGCGTGGAAAAAAGAAACAAAAGTAAAAAAATTTATGTTCAGGAGAGGTAAAATTTTGTTCTGTGCTCGTCAACTCGTCAAACCAACTTTCCTCTTTGGTTTGGGAGGTGAAATAGCGGTTGAAGCGGACATTTTGAAATAACTGGGCTGGCTTTTTATCCCAATACTGAAAAATCTGGATTTTGGTGAACTCATTGTCTATGTGCAGCTTGATGATCGAGTTGTATGCCGTTATTATTTACACCACTACTTATAAATGTTAAAAATATCCCATTAACCCATATAACATATCCAGACAAAATTCAACGTCAACATTTATCTCTACTTTTTTAAAACACTGACAAACCCAAAATCACCCATTAAACCAACACTCAATCTTTATTCAAATCATTTGAACCAATTAAAAACAATTATCAAGACACCTGAAAATCTGAAATGAATGAAACATTTGTAATCAATGAAAAAACAGTTGAAGACAGAGAAGAGACTTAGAATAAATGAGTCCAATCTATTGGTGTTCATGATAAAATAACTATATTTATAAGATGCCAAACAAAATTACACATTAACTATTAAAAATTTAAAATATAAATTTATTATAAGCAAAATTCATTAGTATTTCAATATGTCATACATGAAACCTAACTATTAAATGAGTAAAAAGTTGACATTATATCAAATATACACCTCAAAAAAGGGTTCTCACTTAATCAACTTGTATATAATTTTGTATTTCACAAGTCACAATGGCATATTTTGACGTAATTTTTAGCAAAATTATGAGCATATATGTATGGTCACATGAAAATATGGGTAATTTGAAATTTTATTTTCAAAAAAAAATTGTAAAAATTTCATTTGATGATATCTTTTCTAAAAATCTTACATTGATTGAGAGGGGATTTTCCCCCATCTCAAATGAATAACAAAGAAATGAACTATTTGGGTTTCTAAAGGAGAAAAATGAACAATGTTTGTAACAATTGAGCAATTTGGATTTTTAAATGAGCAATAAAATTAACAATGCATATAAATATGAGCAATCTAAACTTCTAAATGAGTAAAATTTACAATGTGTGTAATACATAAGTAATTTGGACCTCTAAACGAGCAAAGTTAGTAATGTGTGTAAGAAATGAGCAATATAGGCTTTTAAACAAGAAAAAAGTAGCAATTTGTGTAATACATAAGTAATTTGGACCTCTAAACGAGCAAAGTTAGGTGTGTAAGAAATGAGCAATATAGGCTTTTAAACAAGAAAGAAGCAGCAATTTGTGTTTTTTTAAAAAAAAAAAAAAGAGATATGAGTTATAAATGAGTAATTGTGTTGTTTTAGACTATTAGAAGTGGCGGATTTTTTTTAATATTGCTCAGTTTGTTGCCATATTGTTCATTCTGTTAGCTAATTACTAACGTGTGTTATTATTTAACTACATATTCAATTTTTTATTACAATTGGTGAAGAATGAAGAGTGAAAACTACTAAGTGAGGGAGTGAGAAGAAACAAATACAAAAGAACATAAAAGTGAAGAAGAAAAATGCATAAAATTCAAACTAAAAAAAATGTGGGGGGGGGGGTGATGAGCATGGACATATATATATGTTGCTAAAATAAAATAAAATCGTAGCAACCTTTATATTTGGTTTACATTATGTTAATGTACAACGAATTATAAGCTACTCCTTGATAAAAGTTACAAAAATTGTAATTTTATCAAGGAGTTTTTTGGGTAACTTTTAATCCGTTCCATATTAATTGCATCTACACTCGTATGTTAGAATTTGTGGTATACAATTACTTATCACATCAATAAGGAAATTCTACCAGTCTACATACCATCATGATGTAAACTAGGGCCACTTGGCTAGATTGGACAAACCCATCTTTAAAGGTGTGTAAAAAACACCCACACAGAGCTGCAACATGAAAAAGGGGTTCAAAATTTCAATTTTCTAATATTTTATAATAAAATAGATATTTCAAATAGATATTCCTTTGTCATTAGTTATGGAAAAAAAATTCTAAATTTTGTTTATTAAAATTGTATATTACTACTTACAATATATTTATAATGTATTAATTTTAATAATATAAAGACTTAATTTTTATTTTTAGAACAAAACCCCTGAAATTAATTATTTGGGACGATCATGAGGTTGGACATATATTATCCTGTAAAACAAAGGATATTAGTCCATGAATACTGTAATTGAATTTTGATGAATATTTTCACAAAAATTAGCTCAAATGATTTTGGATGATTAATCTTAATAATTTAAATAATATTATTTGGACAAATTAATCAAGAAAGTCAGGATGGCCGAGTGGTCTAAGGCGCCAGACTCAAGTTCTGGTCTTCGAAAGAGGGCGTGGGTTCAAATCCCACTTCTGACACAATCCTTATTTTTTGCTATATTTGTAATTAGTAATTATTGAATATAAAAACATTTAGTTGCACAATTATTCCAAAGAAGTCAGGATGGCCGAGTGGTCTAAGGCGCCAGACTCAAGTTCTGGTCTTCGAAAGAGGGCGTGGGTTCAAATCCCACTTCTGACATTTTTATTTTGTTTTTTTTTTTTTTAATTTTTTTCCCTCTTCATTGTTTAATCTTTGGGCCTTTGAAAGCAGAAACTCGCAAGCCACTAGCCCACTACCGTAGTACCGTACTGCTTTTTTTTCCCCCTCCTTTTTTTGGATAATGTGGGTGATAGGTCTTATTGCAGATCACCGGCCCAATCCGCAAGGGGAAGAATCGGAAGATAAGATAATATCGCAAAAATGCATGCAGGGTTTCAACAATGTGAAGCTCTGGTGGAGAAAATGTGTGCTAGAATTAGAATTTGGAGCTCTAGGCATATTTCCTATGCTGGGAGAATTCAGTTAATTAATTTTGTGTTGCTGAGCATTCATTTATATTGGGCTCAAGTATATGTGTTGCCAAAGACTGTTCTCCAGGGTATTATCAATGTATGCAGAAATTATTTAGGGAGTGGTTCTTACTTATACAGTAAGCCTGGAGCAGTGAAATGGGAGGAAGTTTGCATGGAAAAAAAGTATGGTGGTCTGGGGGTGAAAAATGTGGAGCTATGGAATCTGGCTAATATGGCTAGGCATGTCTGGGCTATTGCTACTAAGCAAGATAATCTTTGGATAAAATGGATACATTCTGTCTATACAAAAAATAGAGATTGGTGGGGATATAGGCCCCCTGTGGACTGTTCTTGGTATTGGAAGAAAGTGTGTGAGGTGAAGGATGAGCTAATGAGGAGGGGTTTGCAACAGGAATTGTTATTAATGGACAGGTTCTCTGTTAAGGTGATTTATGAGAAGTTATGTTCTCAAAGGCCTAAGCCTTTTTGGTGCAGCAACCTTTGGTCTAGGCTAGTTGTTCTAAAGCATAGGCTATGTGCATGGTTGGTGCTTAGGAAGAGGTTGAAGGTGAGGAGTAGGTTGTGTAGATTTGGAGTATGCAGTGGGAGTGATTGTCTGCTGTGTGGTTTGGAGGAGGAATCTCATGACCACATGTCCTGTTAGTAGGAAGATTATTGATGGGCTGATGGGCTGGCTTCAAGTGCAGGTGGGTGTGTATGCTGTGGAGGGGCTGCTTAAAAGGATCAACAAGATGTTTAGATCTAAATTCAGGAAAAGTGTGTTGAATGCTATTGTAATTGCTGCTCTATATTTTATATGGCAAGCTTGAAATAACATGTTGTGAAAGAATGAGGTGCCTCAAGTAGATCAGGTCGTGCACATGGTGAAGGATTGCACTGCTCGAAGGATCAGAAGTGTATTGCCTAAAAAAATTGCTAGAGCTGACAGAATTTGGTTTGATGATATTTTTGTATAATTGGTTTTTCTGTTTTGCTTACTGTGTTGTATGGGATTGTATGCTCCTTGCTGTGTTTTGTTTGTTGCTGGTATAGGGCTGCTGTCCTTTTGCTACTTTGGTTGAGGCTGTTCTTGGGGTTGTTTCCCTTGAGGTGCAACTGTGTCATGTAATTTTGTTCTTTTGCAATGAATTTCCTTATCTTGCCTAGCAAAAAAAAATTTAAAAAAAATGTGTGCAGTGAAATTTGAACACAAGCCCTCAGGCTCAATGTTCGTAAAGCTTAACCACTAGACTAACACTCGTACCTTCACTACATTAGTAAATGTGGATACTTCATAATCAACATTAAAATAATTAAATTGCTTGTATTGCATGAGTAATGATAAACTCTTAGTTGCTAAATGCATTTAGCGGTTTTTGAATGAATGTCATAATTATTGTCCAGTGCAACGCAATTATTGTCATGTGTTACACAATTATTGTCCCAACTCCCAAGGGTGTTGTTTATTGTCCACTTACTATTTTGGCTTCACATGTACGCGGGACCAGTTCCATTTATTTCTAACACAAATAGAACAATATAATTGGTTGGGAAACTGCTAAATGCATATAGCAGCTAAGAGTAAATACTTACTCTGTATTGCATAATTTTTTATGCAAATTCTATCAATAATAGAATCAACTGATTAAGAAAATAAAGGGGTGAAGGATTGAAATTTGATTATTAATAAATAATGGTTAGTTTTTAAGTTTTGATTTTTAAGATTTTATTTTATTTTATTTTTTTGAATGTATTGCTACAAAATGTGCCCGAAAAAAATTTTGTGGGAGGTCGTCGAAAAAGTAGCGTAATATTGTTAAAAAATAAGCCCTAAAATATAGATAGAAATTCTTATATACATCCGGATGTATGGTACATCGAATAGTAATTTTGCTCATTTTATAATTTTTTGCTCATTTTAAAATTTAAAATGAATAAAATTATTTAAAATGAGCAATAAAACAGTTTGTATGTACATAGCTCTACGTACATCCAGATGTATAATAGGCCCATTGAAATATAAATGGTAAAAATGATTGATTTAGCTATTCAGCAATGTTCAAATGATGAATCATTTTTAGGGAGAATGAAAAATGAATAAAAGTAGGTTCCTAAAAAAAATTATAGCAATTCCAAAGCAAGGAAAAATGAAGAAAAAAAATAAAAAAATCCCTCGGTTTCTTAACATAATAAAGTAAACTTTGTTTTTCTTAAAAAAAAAAAAGTAATATGCATAAGAAATCTTTGTTTTGGAGTATTGTGTAAAAAATTACTTCTTGGAACAATTGTGAGAAAATACAATTGCATCCCCATTAAAGAAAAATATCGTTGTCGACAACTACGCCAAAATTTAATTTGGTTGTCGCACACATATAAAAAAAATAAACCAACTATCCAACTAAAAAATATATATCAATAAAAATAAACTAAATCAAAATAATAAAACTATTGATTAATCTAAAATAATTGATTCTAAACGATATAATATCTAAACTAAAAGATCTAAATTATAAATTATTGATTATAGGGTTTAAAACTTATGTGAATAATATCTAGGGCTATGGTTCACTATAATTAACTGTATGAAATAATTAAAGAATAATATTTAATAAATTGTGAGTCATATTTAACTATGATACACTACTTCTCTCAAATCAAAGACTAGCTCCCTCATAACTTAAATCCTCTAGCAGACTCTTATATTTATTAAATCCATTCAACCTAAAACCTTAAGTCTAATATGAAGTTCTTACCCTCAGCACACAACTCGACATTACTCATTTAAGCTAAGAATAAATCAAATCGGGTTTTAGGAATTAAATAATGACATAAATTAAAGAACAAATAATTTAATCATACATAAAACAATCACATACCAAACCCTGGAAAAGTGAAAACTACTCAGGCATTGAAAACATAAAAACCAAAATAATAAATAAGATGAACATTGGAAACATAATTGAAAGAGAAAAAAAAAATTATTTGTTGATGATTCAAGAAAACATGAACTTGAATTGCATTAAACAAAAAAGTGTTGTACATAATGGGGGAAAGACTGCAGAAAATAAATGGGGGAAAGAGAGAGAGAGTGATGTTTGATACAATATAATGGATAATTGGGTATTTATCCAGAAATAAAATTGGACTTCTAGTGACTCGACATAGGTCCAGGGCCCAGACCTCTATCGAACCAGGGTGTGGTATATGACACACTACAACTTTCCCCAACTTTTGTGAACAATGAGGGAAACCTCTAAACCCTAGTCACCGGGGTCAAATCTTGAACTCACACGAGGCAGTAACTCATCTCCGCATAGCTCCAAGCACCACTCTGGTGGGATGGGGGCTAATGCAAATTTGAAGCCAAGAAACCACGATCTTGAACCCCAAATGTCTAAACCACATAGAGGGTGATTCATCTCCAACTTTTAGAGGATACCTTGAAGATTAGAGGTAAAATTAGGCAGAAAATATGTTTCTCTCTCAACTACACGTATGAAAACAACAACAATGTATCTCCAAGCATCAGCTATGGATGATCTTTTGAATTGCGCACTACAAACTCCAAAGTTTATCCCTTTTTTGTACGCAACCAATGCTAAAGGATCTCGACCCTAGTTAGATTCGTAAGTCCCTTGAAAATAAAAGTAGGCTCTCTACTCACACTTTGCCCAAAATAAGATTTTATTTCAAAACTACACACTACAAATAGTTAGGGAGGGTGCCCTTATATAGACAACCAAGGGACTCCTTAAAGCCCCTCCTTAACCGACCTACTAGTCACCCACGCCTAGTTGGTGTCGTTTTTTTAGGATACTTCATACACAATTCTTCTTCTTCTTCTTCTTTTTTTTTTATAGGATAATGTGTGGGATACTAGACCTTGGAACCGGGCCCTACTGCAGGTCACCCGGCCCAATTTTAGCCAACACACGCATCTGTGAGGGGGATAATAAGGAATCCTCACAAATGCGTGCGGTGAGAATCGAACCCAGGACCTCGTGCCTGGAATTCTGAAGCCTTAACCACTGGGTATGACTTCATACACAATTATTATTTTTCTTATGCATACTACTAAGTACTGAGTACAATTATACGTCTATACAAACACAACATACTACATATAGATTTAATACATTTATTCATACAACAAAAATAAAACTACTAAGTAAAACTTCATGAAGAAAAATATGATCAAAACATAATCACAGTCAGATATCTCACTTTGTATCATGGGCCATCACCCTGACATGGGGATGGCATCTGATCTTGACGTTACGATACTACACTAAACCTGCTTTAATCTGAACACTCACACATGACCCCGGTGGAATCACAATTACCATGACACTAGGGCGAGGTATGATCCACGATTTTCACGCTGCTCCTTTGCTGTGGTCTCTCGCATTTGCTTTGGTTTTTGGCTTAATCACCATGAAAGGTTTTTTTTTTTCCCTAGTTAAATTATAAAATTTGATTATGTTTGATGTACAATTATATCTAATATTACATTTAATATAAATAAGATGCAAATAATAATTATTGGAGAAAATTTTAGTTTTTTTTAATAAAAATAAAATTGATAAAATTCTCGAATTAGGTCCAACAAGTTCGAAACAGGTCCAGACCGGAAAATTCAGGTCTGGTCCAATCTGGATTTGATTTTTTAGGCCCAATCCTGATACATAAAATTCTTGAAATCCGGTTCATTGGTCCAACAAGTCCAGACCAGGTCCGATCCGATGCACAACCCTAGTGTTTGTTATCGTTGTTGTCCAAGTAATCGGGTTGTTGTGATTTTGTTTTAAATCATTGACAATGTCTTCTCTTCATTAAAAATTTGGTACGATATTTAGTAAATTAAGTGTGATGTTAAAAATGCCAAAAAATTACTCTGTATAAAATTATACATTCGTCATTCAGTATAATTACAAACTTCTAATTTTTTTTTTTTTTGAAAAGGAAAAATTACAAACTTCTAATACAAAAAGCAAGAATAATTTTAAAGGAAAAAAGAAAGAAAAGAAAGAAAAATTCCCCTTCACATCCTACCAGAGTGTAAGCTAACTGTAAAATCGACGAATCTTTAGATATCGGATTAATTTTTCTATTCTCATTTAAATGGCTAAATGACTTACAAAACTATCATAATTAATCCAAATTTCAATTGATTTTCGTGTTTCTTTTTCTTCTTCTTCTTTAACATCATCCTCCAATTACATATATCTGGTAAGTTGGTTTGTCCAACCTAACTTTAATTTACTTTGTAATTTTCTCACATTAGTTTGTGTTTACTTATCGTTTCAAATTATAGTTTTATACTGATTGTTAGGAGATAATAAAAGAAACCCTTTTCATAAATTTTGTTCTTTTGCTATTTCTAACGGTATATTGTTGAATCTGAAGTTTGAGAGGGGATATAATTAATGTCGTCGCTGTTTAATTGAAAATCAAATTTGAAAGAGTGATTCTACTTTTTTTTTGCCCTGTTAATCGGTATCTATAAGCTGTTGGTTTTTTTTTTTTTACTGGAGACTCTGATTATTAATAGGGATGTTGAGCATATTGAAGTATGCACTTGCAGTAACAGGGTGGATTAATACTCTAGTTGTTGCATAGGGTTTTGTAGATTTATTTTGCCGGACATGTTTTTGCTAGACATTTCGTATGTTGAACTTCATGTACTGATATACAGAAGATAATGGAAATTGAAAACTATTATCTTTGTTTTATATTCTAGTTCATTGAAGATGGAGTATTATTTGGATCCCCATGTAAAAGTAAATTAATTTGGTCCCTATTTTCATGCAGTTATCTATATCAGTGCATATATGTAATTGGTGTTGGTGAGAAAAGATTAAATTTGAAGCCATGAATAAGGAAGGTGGCAGCGGTGGCGGTTCAGGAACTCCTAGGTTCAGGCGACGAAAGCAGTCCAATGAGGTTAGTTCATTTTTTCCTTAATGTGTTTAACTGAAATTCTTATAGAGGCCAATGAAGGCGTTCTTGTGCCATTTTCTCATCTCTTTGCTTTCATTTGTTTCTGCTGGGGTTTTCTTGATTTCTTCTTCTTATTTTTGATAGCTAATTCATAAATTCAGTTGTCTTCTTTAAAAAAAATAAATTTAGTTGTTTTAATCAAACTTCCTCCAAATCCATGTTCTTCTTTTTGTAGTTTGTGGGGGGCATCTATAATAACTCTAAAAGTCACTCTAACTCATCTTATTCTGAATATTTCGAATCAGATTCCTGCTGAAGTTACTAAACCAAATGGGGGCATGCTTGTTAATGACCGTAACAAGTACAAATCTATGTTGATCCGCACATATTCTACTTTTTGGATGATTGGGGGGTTTGTCTTCATTATCTACATGGGTCATCTTTATATCTGTGCCATGGTAATTGTGATCCAACTTTTGATGGCCAAGGAGCTATTCAATTTGTTAAGGAAAGTTGGAGAAGATCGAGATCTTCCTGGTTTTCGGCTATTAAATTGGTGAGAACTTGAAGTTCAAATAAATTAGAAGTTGCTTTTAAAACTGCATTTGATGGTTGAAAGCGTGTCATTCTAATCCATATGTGCTATTTTTTTTTTCAGGCACTTTTTCTTCACTGCAATGCTGTTTGTCTATGGTCGATTTCTCAGTCAGCGGCTTGTCAATACTGTCACATCAGACAAAGTATTGTATAAGCTTGTTAACATTCTCATCAAGTACCATATGGTTATTTGTTATTTCTTGTATATTGCAGGTTGGTCAGTTTTTTTTTGCTTAGTTTCCTATTCATGTTAGCCAACTAAACCTTGTCTCTCTTGCAAATGGAGCAATATGATTTTTTTAATATTGAACTTAACCTGTCAATGTTGGATTCTTTAGCTTCAAGGGTAGTAGTTGTTTTAAGACTATGTTTACGCAAGAGGTGTTACATATGAGTATTCCAATATAAAAGAAGAGGGAAGATGACTAATATATTTAAGTGTAGACTCTAGTGAACTATTTCACCTCTAATTGTATAACCAATTGGGTTTAGGACATAATCATCGTTTGGATTTTATGTGGCCATATTCGTCTCTCTTTTTTTACAACTTATAAGCATGTCAATGATCTTCAAGAAAACAGTACGTTCGGATTCTTTTCCCTTTAATATAAGTATGCGGTTGGAGACGGATTTAGCAATTTGTTTGTTGAAGGAGGCCCCTTTAATTACAAATTGACCAAATTGGTATTGAAATGTAGCACGGGAACACTACAGAAAACACACACCCATGAGAAACTCTAAGATGAGTTTCTATTCTTGGTAATTAGCTAAGTGATATGATAATGTCTTTGTGGTTGCCTTGGTGCCCTTCATTAAGGTTATTTGGTAGCTGTGGGAAGTTTAGTCCCATTAACATAGTTGTGGCCTCTTCATAATGAAGCATGGGAGGATTGATTTTAGGATGGGATCCATAAGGATATTTTTGGCACATTCTTCTTAGGTCTTTATCCAAATCCCAAGATTTTTTTAAGCATTCTTAATGTTGACCCTTAGTTTTAAAAATTATGATAAAAAACCTCAGGTCTTTCCATTTAAATTAGTGAAAGTTAATGTAGAAGCTTTTGCAATAGGTTTGATATTGCATAAGTCCTAAATAAATTGCAGTTAATCCGATATAAGCATAAACACCAATTTGAACATCTAAGGTTTACCATTGAGAAAGGTTGAATTCTTAGGGTTATTAGTGATAAGCCTAAAAGTTCAGGTTCACCATTAAGAAATCTTGCAAACTATAACCATTGCGAATTACCCAAATTTTTTTTTTTTTTTGATGAGGGATGCATTCCCTTTATGTAGACGCTTCTATTCAAATAAACACAATTTTATAGCTTCTTGTTTCCAGCTATTTTGTCGCTAAATTTGCTTGTTTGTTTATGCTTCATATTCATGTCCTGATGTTGTGCGATTTTTGAATATAACAACTAACATTACTTGAAAACTGACCTAAAAATAGGATATTAGCTTAAGATTTGTGGGAAAGCAGCAACCTAGGGTTTTCATTTGGCTATTTTAATTGTTTTGCCTTTCATTATTTGGGGAAGGGAATTTTTCGGTAAATGGAACCTATGGAAGACACATGTATTGCGTCTTCTTCTATTGGTCAACTTTCAAGTCATCAAGTGCCTTCTTTTGCTAATATTCCTGAAAAATTAATTTTTGTTACACTCAAATAATCACACCACTTATTTCCAACACTGTAGCATTGGTTTTATGCAAGTTCTGCATATTTGAACATGGTTTGAACCTATGTTACTCGGGTTCTGTTAGAAGTATCGGACAAGGGTGAAGGGTATTTGTCCAAGTTGGACGCAACTATTTTATGAAAAATATGAATGTTTTTGGTTCAGAATGAAGTGTCCAAGTCTCATTCCAATGTCCAAGGGTCGAGGGTGAAGGGTACTTGAGGTGAAATAAAGAGTCTGAGTAACATAGGTTTGGACCTTTTCAAGATTTTATTCGTTTTTGCCTTACTCTCCTTTCTTCGAAAACTAAAAAGATAAACTTTTGATACGATATGAAACGGTCAAACAATCTTCTTCAACGGTCAACGACGTCATTTAGTCATTATTCCATCTTTATTTTACTTGACTAGTTTTAGCTCTTATTTAGCTTTATTTAATGCATTTGAACTTGTAATAAGTAGTTTAAACTCTCTTAGCACTGTTTGTAGTTGTTTGGCTGGCTTAGGATGGATGGAAGAGCTCTTGTAAAAGAGCATGTTTGAGCCAAACTTAGTTTCCTCATAGCTACTTATGGCCTTGAACGTGGGCTAATTGTGCTGAAGACTCCAGCCGCGGACATGAGGCAACCCCAGCGGTTGCGACAACACCACACGCGGGCACGACGGTGCCTACTCGCGGGCGCAACATTACCTATTTCCAGTTTGTTTCTTGTCGCAGGCAAAGTTCTTTTATGCGGGCGCGACAATTTTGTCTCTGCCCCCGATAGCATTCGGGACCTGATGTTTACGAGTTTGCTCTTCTCTTTTGGATTTAGTGATGAGCTTATCTTAGCCCTTGATTATACTTAACATCAATGGCTTAGATTAGTCACTCTCTTTTAGGTTTAATCCTCTATAAATAGCCTTCTTTGCCTCTTTGTAATTAAGTTTGTGATGAATTTGATGAATGAGAGTTTCCTCTTGTTGGAGTCTTGGTGAACTCAACCTTGTTTAGTGGTTGGCAAATCTTGCAAACTTTGTGATTGTATGTCATTTTCTATTCATCTACTTAGTGTTTTGAGTAGATTATGTTTAGTTCTTGATTGTTAGTTTTTAGTGAACTAATTTTCAAGTTCATATCCTTATTTTGATGTTATTTACATGTTCATATTTGGTGGTCAAGTTGGGCATACGAATTTTGAGTTATTTTAGTAGTTTTTGCTTGTTTCCACCACCCCATATCGTATCAAACTTTTAATAGGAACAAAATAGATGTTAAAATCCAATCCTTTTGTTCTCTCTATTTTCTTTTTCGTTCTCATCCTCCAACTCCTGTTTGTTCTCAATTCAATGTGTGGGCACTAGACAATCCCTTTGCTTGAGCCTATAGTAAAGCTCGTTGTAAGTGATTGTGGTCAAGTTGGGCATGCAAATTTTGAGTTATTTTAGTAGTTTTTGCTTGTTTCCGCCGTCCCATATCGTATTAAACTTTTAATAGGAACAAGATAGATGTTAAAATCCAATCCCTTTGTTCTCTCTATTTTCTTCTTCGTTCTCATCCTCCAACTCCTGTTTGTTCTCAATTCAATGTGAGGGCACTGGACAATCCCTTTGCTTGAGCCTACAGTAAAGCTCGTTGTAAGTGATTAAGTTCCCAAAGTATCTTTTCAGTTGCTTTTCAAGGGCTGCTTGTGTGGCAGTAAGGTCTATTAAGTAGAGTGATCTTCAAGAGTACTCTTAGATTCAGTTTTTTCGCATGGAGTTTGTTTGAAATATCAGATATGAGGTGTATAGGACTTTGGCTGTTACATTTTGTTTCATATTTGGATCGTCTATTAGATATTGAATCAAATTTGAAATTCATAGATAAGGATGCGATACAGTTTAGCTCTTTAGCAATTTGTCATTACTTGAAATGTCCCTATACAGACGGTGATACGATGCACACTTTCTGGTATACTACCAGTCTACCATACGCTGCTGTAGATTATACTATACCTTTTAGAGATGTTCTTAATAGCCCTTGGACCAAAGTATACAAAGGAAATAAAGAGGGAACCCTTATATGTTGTGCTTTCTCATCCCCTAACTTCAACATATCCCATCTACCACCCCCCCCCCACCTGCCTGACTTTAGAGGTAAAAACTTATTGGTTTTTAGGCATATCTGTTCGCACATGTACTTTTGCTTGGTGTCCTTGGTTCCTTTTTCTTTTGCTACCATCACAATTTCTTTTGGTTGTGCATCAGGGCATTTTTATTGGCACTTATTTTCCCATCTTTGTAACAAGACATTAGTTTTAGAATTTTGGAAACATAATACATCAATTTGAGGAACTCTTGGCATAATCATTCTAAATATTTGAGGTGTATACTGTATAGGTTTATAAGGTGTTCCCAATTTTTCAGTGTCAATTTACTAATCGTTTTGTTGATTTAAGCGCATTTGGTTAGTGATGTTAGAGGTGAAAACAACGATATTCTTTTAGGATATACTTGCATTGGAGATCATATATTTTGAAGTAATAAAAAAGTAAATATGGGAAATGTAGTTTGATGGAGGTAATTCTAAGAAGAATGAGCTAATGGTGCTTTGAGGAAGAGGGTATACTTGTATAGTTACCCCATTTTGCAGGTATTTGTTACTCGCCTGCCCCTTTAAGGCATTGCCTGAAAAATGAGGGTAATAAGTACCTTATTTCCTCCTCTGTCTCACATAGGAGAGTTGTCATTGCCATTTGGGAGTAACCACCTTCCCCAAAGGGAAACTGTTACCCTTAATATAAAAGTAATAATTTTCTCACCTCCCCCATTTTCCCATGTTACCATCACGGCATTGACGGCAACACGTAATCTCCTCTATCAGCACCTCAGTCCACCTTATTTTTTTTAGTCTGTTTCTTGTAACTTCTTTAATGCATTACCCCCACACTACTACAAACATGCTCTTGTACAATTATACCTCCTTGTACTCTTTTATGTACTCATTTTATATACTTCCTCCGTTTCGAAAAAAACGCAACAATTGGGGTGACACGGACTCCTAGGTAATTTTTTGTTGTGAGGGTAAAAGGGATAGAGAGATAAAGTGGGGTATGTGATGATGTGAGAGAGAGAAAGAAAAAACTTACAAAAATGGAAGATTAAAATTGTTGCATTTATTTTGAAACTTCCAAAAATAGAAATTGTTGCGTTTTTTTGGAAACGGAGGATGTACTATGGATGTTACCCTGAAAAAATGTTACTGCCCTTTTTAGTTACTACATAATGTATGTGATTTTGTTTTCACCACATGAATCAATTTCGAGGACGCATTAAAATAAGTTTTTAGGCGCTAGACGTTATTTTAAAGATAACATCAGCTTCTGTGCAAAAATTTCCCCTTTAGTTATCTACTCTTTTTTTGCTTTTTTATGATATGTATCCACTTGGTGGTAAAGTTGCTTAAACTATGTTGTAACTGATTTCAGGTTTTGTATGGTTTATCCTCTCCCTTAAGAAGAAGATGTACAAGTATCAGTTTGGCCAGTATGCATGGACTCATATGATCCTAATTGTTGTATTCACACAATCATCATTCACTGTGGCCAACATCTTTGAAGGAATCTTTTGGTAAGGGAAACTTACCATATACTGCAAGTCTGCAACAATTGCTCTAACTCACTGTACTAGGCTCTGTTTGGTTTGGAGGATTTTGTTTTCTTAAATTTCATCTTTCCTCAATATTTATTACTAGTATTAGGTTGTTGGATGAAAAAATGAAATTGGGCTGGAAAATTATCTTCCAGATGGTGGAAATCGTTTTCCCCTATTTGTTAAGTGACGCTGCATTTTCCACTTAACTGTTCAATCAATCAATCAAAGCCTTATTCCCATAAGTGGGGTCGGCTACATGAACCAAAGTGATTATTCCGAGAAGTCGTCCACATAGATTTTCCTCCTCCACCCCCGCACGGTTGAGAGCCTCAATCTCTTGTAAATCCAACTGCTTCATATCTTTTTTAACTCCTTCCCACCAAGTCATTTTCAGTCTCCCCCTACCACGTTTGAAATCCCCACTGTTCAGTCTTTCTCAATCTTTTAGGCCCTAGAGGCTATCATATTCTGAGTTTTAGGCATGTTTTTACATAAGTACATGCACCAAGAACATTGCATTGTTTCTACAATTATATTGTTGTGGGTTTCCTGATTGGTTCTACTGAGTATTATCCATTATGAATAGAGAACTTCACTTGTAGTCTTAATCCCGTTGTATCTTCTTTCCTTGTATATGCCTATTGGGTACTGCTGTGTCCTCATCTTTCATTATCCTTTGTTTTCTTAAAGTTGCCTATTGGGTACTGCTGTGTCCTCATCTTTCGTTATCCTTTGTTTTCTTAAAATCCTCTTTTATTCTTTTTCTTAGTTTTTTTGACCCCTCATCTTTCAGTATCCTTCATTCCTTTGTTTTCCGAAAGTCCTTTTTTATTTGTGTTCTTAGTTTTTTTTGACCCCCAATCTTCTCTAGAATTGTCCTGTTTAAAAGGAAACTTAACACTAGACATTCTGCTTAACTTTAGTTGGCTCCCATCATCCTTTGCTTTATTTTGACTTCAATATGAGGCTTAGTTGTGACTGTTCACTGGTGTTTACTCTTTATGTTGGGTGTCGTATCGATCACTCATAATGTTTTCTTTTCTTTCTTTCCTTTTTTAATCTGGGTGCTCTGTATCAAACTCAATCAGAATTCCATGTGGTCTGAATCACTAATGGTTTCAAAACTGAGAGACGTAGGACATGTGGAGACTAGGATCATATGGTGTCTCTAAATCTTCTTGTCTAAGGCTCTTTGTTTGTTTTTTTGACACTATTGGAATACAGAAACCCTATGAGTTATTGTATTGGATCTCGTCATCTTCTCCTTTCTCAAGTTCTTGACAATTTTCTCCTTAGTATCTTAGATAGGCTTAGTAGTTAGAAAGTTCCAGTTTAGACATGTTATATTAGAGTTGAGATATTTCCTCTTCTGGGTAAGTCATATTTCATAGGCAGACTGTAATATCCTGTGCTAAGTTCCTTTGTTCATGGTCGTACATGTTTGCAGGATGAATTTGTCATCTTTTGTTCTTATTTGCTGCTACAAATTACTTGCTTTTCCTTCTCTGTGGTCTTGAAGATAATTACTCAGAATGGCATGATTGCAGGTTTCTTCTTCCCGCATCACTTATTGTCATAAATGATATTGCGGCATATTTATTTGGGTTTTTCTTTGGGAAAACTCCATTGATCAAGCTTTCTCCGAAGAAAACTTGGGAAGGTTTTATTGGAGCTTCCATTACAACCATCATTTCAGCTTTTCTGGTGTGTACTATTCTTCCTCGAAATCTAACGAGCACTTCATTTTTTGGACCTTTTAGATTGAGCTATATATTGTAACTTAATAGTTGACTTATGTAGTTTGTGACAAGGTTTTCTTCAAGTAATATCATACTCTTTTCTCCCCCATTTAATTTTGGGCTGTAGAAGCTTAGGGCACATTCAAAAGCATGTCAACCCTTTTGAACTGTTTAAATGTACAGTTCTGTTAAACTTTGCATTTTTTTTTTTTTTGCAGCTTGCAAATGTCATGGGGCGGTTTGAGTGGCTAACATGCCCAAGAAAGGTACTTCTTTCTCTTGTTTAAAGCTGAAGGATTTTTCAGGAATAAAAAAATATCTGTCCTAACTATTTTCCTTTTTTTTTTGTTTCCTTTTTATAAGGATTTGTCTACTGGTTGGCTCCATTGTGATCCTGGAGTGTTTTTCAAGCCGGAGTACTACCCCTTGCCAGGATGGTTTGCAAACTGGGTGAGATATCATTCTTTTTTTCTGTAGAAAAGAGACAGTTGTCCTGTGCTTTAGTAATTATCTTTTATATTCTTGTTTGTTCCTTTTTTGTTGTCTGAATTGCTGAAGATGGTCCTGCTCTAAGTTTCTCATGCTTATGTAATTAAGCAGGGCCTTTTAGCTGTAAACTGATCAGAAGTTTCATGTCAGGAACCTTTGGAATTTCTTTTGGCCTTTCTATACCCTGTTCTGGTTTCAGCTATATCCATAGCATGAGCACTGAGCAGTAGCCCACCCTTTACTTATGTACGTAAAAGGTCAATACAATTAAATATTTTGGAAAGCAAACTCTAATATAGATATGAATGTCTTATGACTCTTATCTGCTAAGTTGCTATTATTTAGAAAAGAAACAAAGTAAAAGCAAAGACCTTAATCTAGAAGGCTACAAAGAATAAAAATTTAGTTTTTCAACACATCTCAATATAGATCGTATTCCTCATGTCCCATTATCTTTGCCTTGTGAGAGTTTTTTTTAGTTCAAATGGGATAAAGGATGGAGGGAGTATTTTGAACATCTAAGCGAAGTTTTGATTTAAACTAAAAGGTAGAGGGCGATGATTAATTAAAAGATTGTGCAAAAAGATTACAATATTGATAAAACTATCAATAGGAATTTGAAAAGAACGAGATTTAATGTAGCAAAAAAATTGGCAAGACTAATAAAAGGATTGATCCAATAGATGAGAAGGAAAAGGCGAACAAATTATTAAAAATTAATACTCTAGTGGTAGATATGAGGGGAAGGTGAGAAAAAAAAATTAAACAGAAAAAAAAAGTTGCAGTGGGACCCGAACTCCATACCAAGGTCCAAGACTCTAGCACACAACATTTCATAGATGTTGTGACCATTGAGTTAAATTTGCTGACATGCTAACCTTTTCAAGTATGTTACTTGTTACTTGTAATAACAAAATCTCCCCCCAGGGGCTGGGCGGTTGCCCTTCCTTTCCTTGATGTTCTATTTTCTTTTACTTTGTTCCGATTATGTTAAACCTTATATTCTACCATACTCCCTCCAAAGGGCAGCAGCCTGTCTTCATTACTTTTTCTCACATAAACTCTACACAATGAACTCTTGTACCTTTTGCTACACTATCCAGCTATTCAATGTACTTTCTCCTACATATTTTGTTTTACATTGCTACAATAGCATCTTTCTATCTTTCTATACTAAAGCACAAGCCATTAAAATCCCTCCTAATTTTACCATTTTCCCTCCCAAACCCAACACTTAACACCTAGCTTTTTCTTTATAAAAAGTAAACAGTTTTTGAAATTAAAATTTGCATTTATTACCCTACAAAACCTCCAACTAATAATTAATAGCATTTGTAAAATTTATCTTTTCATTTTTTTTTCGTTACCGACTTTCTTAGTCCTATTATGTGTTACTCATACTTTCACTTTTTTTTTTCCTTTAAACAATTAGTTTTTGAATTTTCTCCAAGAAGCTTCTCTTTTTTCTTTTTATACATTTTCCTTATTTACTTGACCTCTTAATAAAACAGTTGTATGATCATTTTCACTTATGTACATGATCATTTAATGATATAATAATATTATAGAAATGACAAAAAACTTAATTAATTAGCTACTTAATGACGCATAATTTTATTCAATAGTTAATTTTTTACTAATTGATGCTTTTGCTATATATATTGATTAAATAATAAAAAAACGAGCAGTTGCTCGGGCATGAACTAGTTTAGGAATATTTGTTCAGCTTATAAGTTATTGCTTTAAAATTGAGATTCATAGATCATATACTTGACAGCATAAACAGAGCGTGCTGCCTAATATGGCTTTTCACTATATAGTAATAAAAACAAAATGGGTATGATTTTTAGGTGATGGAATCATTGAATTGATATATATATATATATATATATATATATATAGTATTACAAGTTTACAACAACAAAGCCTTTGTCTCAAAATACTTTGGGATTGGCTAGACATGAATGAATATGTGTAATCACAAAAGTCATTAGCCTGTATTATTTATATTTGATATATATGGTGTCGATGACTAAAAAAGTGCAATATGCGTATTAGCCCTATTAGGTAATAATTTAATTATAATTAATTTTATTATTATATGTGAAGTGTAATTAGAATAGTAACATGACACTACACACAAAACATTTTGTTCATCTTTTAGCCCATGCAATGGACTGGTTTGAAAGCTAGCTGTATATTGAAAGTATTGACAGAAAACATAGCAGATCTTTTCTTTTTGAGTCTTCCTTAGGGTTAGCTTCCTGTGCTTATTCTGGGTTTATCTTTGGAACTTATGCTGCATGTATTTGCTAATGTTTAATCAAGCTCATCAGACCTGCTAATTTCAAGGGGCAATTTCTTTGCTTGATTAAGGAACAAATATGTGTACTTGACTGTTGATTGGAGCTGTTCTTTTCCAAATTTTCTGTTCTTTTATTATCCAAATATTATCCTTTACATTTTGCATAGCTATGAGAGGTGTACAATTAATGTTCTTGGGTTTTAGGTTGACATTTAGGATACAGATAGCTCTTCAACTTTAATACTGTGCTGGATTATGAGAATCATCCTTGTTCATATGGCTCCTTGCACCCTTGTTCTACTAGAAACCTTTGATGTCTTTGGTATAATGATATTACATCTGAACATCCAGCATGACTTTCCGGGAGTTGGATGATAATAAGCTCTTAACAAGTTTCACGGTTTTCTGGTTTAGCCCTTTTTTTATCTAATCACCGAGAGTGATAGTGGGTAGTTTTCCATTCAATTGTAAGAGCAACTCATAAAGTGTTGAAGTTTGAAAGTGCATAATTCTATGATAATGTGTAGCATCTTTTAGAAAAAGTATTTGGGAATCTCAATTTTAGTACTTGTGGCCCAAGCAATGCTCCTACCTAGCAATTAGTATTTTATTATCTGTTTTTAGCAGGTGGCGATGAGATAATTGAATTACAAAGCCTTCTGGCCACTTTAGTCAGACCTTGCAACAAAATATAGCAGGACAATTTATTGTTTATCAATCAATAAAGCCTTATTCCCATAAGTGGGATCGGCTACATGAACCAAAGAATTTTTTGTTTATGTTTGTGCTAAATTAAATATCCATGATTATTGTATCTGTTGCAGTTTCCTTGGAAAGATATCCCAGTCATGCCAGTTCAATGGCATGCTTTAGGCCTAGGCTTATTTGCTTCAATCATAGCACCTTTTGGTGGATTTTTCGCAAGTGGCTTTAAAAGGGCTTTCAAGATCAAGGTTTGCCATTCTTTAACCTTATGCTCATAGTAGCCTCCAGTGTGAGCTTACATTTTATTAAGTTCTTTATTTTATTATTTTCTTCTCACAGGACTTTGGTGATAGCATCCCTGGACATGGTGGAATTACGGATAGAATGGATTGTCAGGTATGCTACCTTTACTTTGTACCTGTTCCATGTTAATCACTAATCTGCATGTGCTGCCCTGGTCTTCAATCAGCCTGTTTTTTTTTTTCTAATGGGTGAAACCAAATACATTTATACAAGCACGTTGCACTTCCTTCTGCAGGCTTTAATAATTTCGGTTTCATCTCTTCTTCAATCTGTCATTTATGCCGGATGATCAGTGTACACTAACGTCCCGTTTGGTTGTTGGTAATGGTAATGGATTTGAAGTGTAATTTGTTAAGGAAAAACTTCAAAATCCCCATGGAAAACATAATTTTCATTCCCAAACTTGAAATTTCTTCTTTTATTCCATTACCATGTAGAAGGGTGGTATTAGATGGGAATACATATTTGTGAAGAAAATTAGATAAATTGGAGTTAAAGTAGCAGCACCATGGGAATGAATTTTGATTTCCCTTCCAAATCTAGTTATAAATTCATTCCCATTACCTCCATTTATGACCGGCTACCAAACGGGCCGTAATTGGCATGGGCATTTATCCTTAACTCATTAACTGCTTACTTCCTAGTTGATCTCAATTAAGTGTTTCAATCTAATTGGAATTACTGCTGGAGTTTGCATTTGCTTGCATGGTTCTAGTGTGGAATGCATGTTCAATGGACTGATAGTGTTTATTTTGAAGAATATCTAGTGTGGAATGCATGTCAATCCTTGTATCCAATATGTATATATTGATGAAATTTTGACACTATCAGATTGAGCTGTTAAATTTATTCATTATCAAAGCATCATTTTTTTTTTGCAGATGGTTATGGCTGTCTTTGCATATATCTACCACCAGTCTTTTGTTAAGCCACAAAGCTTTTCAGTCGAGACCATCTTGGACCAGGTAGTTTACCCTTTTTTTTTGCATCTAATCTTGAACTTTGCTTTCTCTGTATGCTGTTAAAAGAGAGCCTAAGAAGTGATTATCCTAACATTATTGTTGTGGTAGATATTGATGAACCTCACATTTGAGGAGCAGCTAGATTTATATCGGAAAATTGGAGAAATCTTGCAGCAGAAAGCATTTGGATAATCTTAAATCTATGGGATATATGCTTCGAGGTTTGTTCGATATGGCTCCCTATGCGCCTTTTTTAATGACATGATATGTTTTCTATTCTAATACGACCAATCTAACTTTTCAATGGCTCGGTAAGGAGAGCAATTTGCACCGTGCTTTCTGTGTGAGCATTTCCTACTACGGTGCTGACTCCGTTTGACAGCTCTGCTAAACTACGTTGCCATTGACCATTGTACCCTTTTTTTTCTTCTTTTTTCCCTTTTCCGATTCTCTTCCGATAGAATTTTATTTGAAGATTACTGAACGAAGTTAGTGGTGATTATTGAACTGCGACGTCTACTCGTGATTATATTGGAAGGCTGGAATTCCTTGTGATGGGGTGTCGAGAGCTGCATCGCTATCTTATATATGTTGGGCCTGCCTCGTCTTTGCGAAAAACGTGACGTCGCTGGCAGTTGGCTTGTACATGTGATGTGGGAAGGATATTCTAGGTTTTTTATAAAAATTATTAATTATCATTTTATTTTTTCTAGTTGAGTGAGTGTATCATAAATCCCCCCCCCCCCCTGAAATTGTTTCCTTAATTAGTTATTTAGTTTTCAACAGTTTAGGTTATTTGTTTTTTGAAGGAAAAAGCAATTATTCTTCAAAAACTCGCAGTGTGCGTTGCATTGGCCTGTATTTTGTCTACATTTTCCCCCCATTTATTTACTCTTGTTTTGTACAAATAAGTCCTGGTGATTCCTTTAGAAATTGGATTTTGAGCATAAATGTTTCATTTCTTTGCTTGACATTCAAATGTATAATGTATGTTTACTTATTTAGTTGTTGGTAATAAATTGTGGTAGCAAGAATGGATTTATAGTATAGTTTAAAATTTAATAACGGAAGAACCTCATAATTTTGTGGAAATATACTCATTCCAAAACTTGAATTTTCTTTATATTTTCTGTTACCATTATTTATAATAACCCAATGTGTTAAAAAACTAAAAAAACGTTTTAAAAAGTTAGGTAGCACCATCATTTAACCCAATCTATCCATTTAGACATTAGACGGGCTTAACTTTACTCTTTAGTCTTTATTCTTTATGTTCACTATCTTTCTCCTCTCATTTTCCATTTTGCTGTCCCACAAAGATTAAGAAAACAAAAAAATTGAACTCAAATGCGTGTACAAAAATTAGGTAAAATGCTCATTTAGTAAGATAAAATTTGCTTGTAAATGCTTTGAATATAAGATTGTTGTAATTTGAAAAAAAAAAAAATTCGATCCTGAACTAGCCCAAAAAATTATAAAAGTATAATAATAATTGGAAAAAAGCTTCCATCCCCGATCCAATTTTAATCGAAAAAGGGAAAAAAAGAAGACATATACCAATTCCAAGCATAATAATTAAAACAAAATTCTCAATCTTGGGCGAAATATTCCTTCATATTATTATTCAAAATTAAAGAATACCAATTACCAAATGGAATTTTCAATTCTTGAGTGATACCATTTGAACTTTATTACATAATAATTATGCAGTTGTTCATCGTTCTCATACTCATTTTCAAAATTTCTCATAATTCAAGAGATATCCACTAAAATATGAATCAAAATTTGCAAAATTCATTTTTTTTTTCTGTGATTTGTTTCAGAGTGACCTAGTTCTTTCATGGGTCTGCCCATGGATGAATATGCAAAATTTGTATCAGAATATTACGTACCCAACAGACGTTGCACGAACCAAAACTCAAAAATTAACATGAATAATTCAACCTTTGCATGTTTTCTAAAATTAACTTAGCCTTTTGATTATCTTGCCGATAAGTCAAGATTATGGGGCATCTTTCAAAAGTAAGTTATGATATTGCACCATCGTCTACATTGATATTGTACCACTTTTTATTGAATATGTTATCGATCGTTCATATTTCACTTTTTTTTTAAAGTTACTCTTATAAGCTTGACTTATTCTAAAATAATAAAAATGATGACTTATTTATTGAATATCGTACCACTATTTATTGAATATGTTATTTGTTATCGATCGATAAAGGGCTCGTTCTCTTCATGGGATTAGACGGAATTGGATTGAATAACTTTAAATATTAATAATATCTTGAGTTATATATAATAAAAAATTATATATTCAGAAAGTACACATCAAGACTAATCAAACGCAATCTCGCATGACTTTAGAATGAATTGAATTGGATTAGAAATGATTGAATTGCGATTATAAACCCATAAAAAGAACAAACACAAACTGTTATTATTCCCGTTAACTTTTCCATTAACTAACTATATCTTGTTAACTATATCTTGTTTGTGAGGTATAGAATTTAATTGGAGTATTTGGTTTGCCTAGGTCTATGCATATAAAACATAAAAGCCAAAATGTAATGAATGAAATGATTTATTTGAGTGATGACAATTGACTGAGTGCTACCTAGTTTCTTTTGCTCTTTTTTTTTTTTGTTGGAAAGCAAATAACATTGTTTCGTACTTTTACATGGTTATCATTAACACATCTTGTGATTTAGAGGAACAAATTAAAATATTTTTGTCTGCATTTTTTTTAAATATGCAAAATTATTATATAAAGGCGGCCAAATTTGCATAACGAACTTAGATAGGACACTTAACTGGTAATTCAGCAATGACCACAAGTAGATTATCGTTGTGGACTTGTGGGCATATAAGGTCATCATGACGTGTTTTGTGATAACAAAAGAAAAGTGGAACCAAACCACGTTTGTCGTTAGGTATAAATTTAGTAATATAGATGTAATGAAAACAAGTTAGAAAAGAAGGGAGTAATAATGATAATTATTATTTGCCTGTAAAAAAAAAACCTATTATTTGTTGTAATTGAGAAAATAGAACGAAAATAAAGTAACAAGAGATGAGAGGATTTTATTTTGACAAAATTAAAAAAGGTAACAAAATGACCTATTAAATCAGGCTTCTTAAACTTTTGCCCACTAACGGTCATATTGATTCAGTCAGTTTGACCTATTAAATCAGCCATTTAGAGCTGTCAGTTTGGTTAGGAACTGTTGGTTCAACTGTTAACCTAACGTAAACTGAACTGAACTAACTGGAATGAAATGAACCAAGAATTAAATGACTGATAACTGAAATTCCAACTGAAACAAAATGAACTGCACTTGACTGAACTGAAACTAAACTGATCGATGAACTGAAATCAACTGATCCGAAAAAGTTGATTATATAAAACTGTTTTTAACTAACCATAACTGAACTGAAATTAACTGTAAATTGTTTGGTTTTGTTAGTTTATTATTTAATTGAACTATTTTTAACTGTTGATCAACTGAATCGAAATGACTTATAAATTGTTTGGTTTTGTTAGTTAACTAAACTGTTATTAATTGTTGATCAATTGAACCAAAATGACTTGATATTGTTATAATTTAAAGTTAATTAAATTGTTATACTTCCTCCGTAAATAAATTTTTGCAAAAAATGTATTTTTGACACTATTCACAATTTTCACTTTGAGTCTTTGATCCTAATTTGTCACATGTACATACAGAAGAAATATAGTCATGTGGGATCCCATTAGATTCGTCTTAACTTTTAGTTTTTATTATTTAGTGATTATATTTTTTTAAAATACATAATTAGATATATTAAGTTTCAAAATTTTGCCTTGTCATACGTGAAAAATCCTTTGTTGCAAAAATTCATTTACGGAGAAGTAATTTAAAATTAATTAATAAAAATTTAATATTGTTATAATTTAGTATTGTTATAATTTACCTCGATCAGAACCGTTAAAGATGTCTTTACAAAACTGAAAATAACCATAATGTAATTGAATATAATCATTTAAAATTAACTGATAATAACTGAAATCGTACGGATAGAACTGTATTTAACCATAACGTAAATTGAATACAATTGGAACCGATATATCAACAGTTCACAATGAACTTACATCAATTGAAACCGTGGGTAAAACTGATGACCAACCATAACGTAAACTAAATACAATCGGAATTGTTATGTCAATCGTTCACAATGAACTGATAACAACTGAAATCATATGGGTAAAACAATAACTGAACTGATTTGAACTAAAAATAAAAAATAAGTGCAACGGTTTGGAACTGAAACTGAAAAGTTAAAACAGAATTGGTTAATCTAAAAAAAATAACTAAAGTCAACTGAATTAAAGTCAACCAAACCATTTGGGTCCAACCATAACTGAACCGATTAACTGAACTGACACCCCTACAGCCATTAACTGACCATTACTCCCATGATTCTCTCCCACGTTTTCCTTAACTCACCAGTTTTACAGTCTATAAATTCTTGTTCCTCAGTCCATAAAAACATAGAAAAATATTCTCTCATTATCATTACTCTCTCACAATTGTTAAACACAGTTCTGATCTTGTTTCTGGGCATAATCTGAGTTCCAGTCGGGGTTGTGCGTGCACACTATTCCAGCGCCGTGCTAATCCTGGAGGGCAATCGTTGAACGTCTTCTGCACCGGGTAGCGCAGAATTGTCTTTTAGGACAGTGGTCTTTCACAACGCGGCAATCGTTCTCCTTCTTTCGGTTCACGCTTCAATAGCTAAGTTAACGTTTTAATTATTTAGTATAACAATTGTAATAGTTTTCATTAGAAATTACATACGTTAGTGCGTTACTTATATCTTATATGAAACAATAGGTAGTGGAAATACCAAACGTACTCTTAACCTTGCTCAAGTTTAATCGAGCATAATCAATTAACCATCTAACATTCAAGCTTTTAACATGGAGGTGATAAGTTTATGGCTGGTTGCATATTAATTGATGGTATAGTTATCCACTTATATATATACTTTGTAATTGTGCATATGTGCATATGAGGTTATCTACAAAAATAAGGTCACTAAAAAATAGAGAAGGACTAATTCTAACAGAACGAACGAACCATGCATGTATGATATATAGATTGATTAGTTTACTGTATCACGAATTAAGACTATTCTTTTCATTTAGTTACTATTAAAGTAGTAACTGAAGTTGACCCGTGTGGCCGAGTCAGCTTAGGATGCATGGATACTTCAATTAGGTAGCCGCATCCGTGTCGGATACCGTTACGATATCGATATCCGACACTTCGTTCACTTTGTTTTATTATATTTTTTAAAAACATTTTAACCTTATTTTAGCCATTTTTATGTCTTTCTATTATTCTTTAAAAAGATTTTATCCTTTTACTTAATTATTTGTGTTTTTACAAATATTAGTTCCAAAGTTACATTGAAGATTTGAGGAATCAAATTATTCTTGCTTAATTCCCAAAATCCACCCACAAATTGGATCAAAACCCACATCACGTAAGCCATAAGTTTAAGAATTAGTGAGGTCGAACTCTAGCGCAGTACCATTAGTATGTACATTTAGTTTTGAGAAGGTATTGTGTCGGACCGGTCTGGCAGTAAGCTTACTGTCAGACCAGTTCTACTCTACCTTATGACACATGTCATACTGACCTGGACACAAAATTGGACACATTTGTAAACCTAGAAACAGAACTGGACACATTTGAAACCTGGACACAATTTGTAAACCTAATGAAAAGTTGTTAAACCTGGACAAATGTGGACAAACCTGGACAAATCTAGACAAACATGGACAAATCTGGATAAATCTGGACACACCTGGACTAATGTTGAAAACCTGGACAAATGTGGACAAACCTGGACAAATATAGACAAACATGGATAAATCTGGACACACCTGGACAAACTTGGACTAATGTTGACAAACCTGGACAAATGTGGACAAACCTGGACATATGTAGACAAACCTGGACAAATCTAGACAAACATGGACAAATCTGAACAAATCTGAACACACTTGGACAAACCTAGGTACATATTGTTAACCCTGGACACCTATTTGTAAACCTAGAAACATTGGTAAACATGGACACATATTGTTTAATCTGGACACATATTGTAAAACCTGGACACATTTTGTAACTAACTTGGACAAAATATAACCTGGATACTTTTTTTTTTTGCATTTTGAGGCATTTAGAGGCCTCGTTTGGCGATTTCCGGTGGCCAAATCCCCTTTGGGTATTTGCAACTGCGTTCGTCTCGAAAAATTAATCAATTTCGACATATTATATGCCCCGATCCGACACCCGAGCGCACAGTTATAGCCTCCCGAAGTTTTTCACTATTATAATTGGGTATATGGGTCAGCCGTCTGACCCAATACTTTCACTTTAGTTTTGCACCAATAATAGTGATTATGCTTTTGAAGTTAACTGCTTTAATTATTCGTGTACATGTTATTACGTCAGGTTTTGTGTGCAGCTGGCCACACTGTATAGCTAGAATCATGTAAAATTGAAAAACTGGATATCGAATAAAGATGATAAAATAAAAGTGACGACACATAGAATTATTATTATTTTTTGGAAAATGGTACGTGGAAAATTTGAGTGAATCACTGCACCTATTTCTTAGTACACCCTATTTTTCTACAGTACTATTCATGTCTTACACAAATGACTTACCCTATTGTCCTTAGTACATGCATTTAACACGAAAAGAACAAGTTTAGTACACGAACCAAAATGATTGAGTGCTACTTGCTTTGAAAATACCTAGCTAATTTCTTCTTGAAAAAACAACACAAAACGAGGAAAAAATCAAAAGATTTTCGTCGTCCTACATTCAATTCAATGTATGAAATGGAAAGATAGAGGGACAAAATGTCAAAATATATATAGAGGTATATATGTAGCCCATATATGGATATAACTTAGCTTTGGAATTCTTATTAGATATAATAGATAATAGATAATAGATAATAGATAAAATTCATATATAGCAGGTAATTCAATTCATCAATGACCACAAATTCACGTTATGGATCGGACTTGTTGTGGGCATCATGTAATGTACTGTATGTAGCATGCTGCTCCATTCATATTCATATCTCCAACGTAAAATGGTTTGATTAATTTTAAAAAAAACAAGAATAATTAAAAATGACACATGAAATTAGGTAAAATTGTAATCCACATATAACTTATAGGGTCACGTTGAAAACAGCGAAACCAAACCCTATCCATGAACGTCCAACATTATGTTCATAGAGATACAACTGCCAATGAGTTTTTTTTTTTTTTTTTTTCAAGGTATTACTTATTTCTAGATATTAATTTTATTTATTGGGTAAGATTATAGTTGCCTCTCCGGCTAAGAAAAACCCTAAAATCTTTGGCAGCCACAATGGGCTACCATCATCTATCCTCATTTTGATGATGAAAAATTCCATTCTTTATTTTTTTTAGTCATTAAAATCCACTATGATATTTCTTTATGAGAAATTTCTTCCCAAATTCGGGATTTCTTCTCTCTTTTTGTGGGAGTTCAATATAATTTACTTACTCATTAAAGCTATGCAAATTTACTTATTTGGATAATTAATTTTAAGATCAATAATCTATGCATGTTTAATTGGTATTATTGAAAATTTATATATCTTTAGTATAAATATCTTTAGCTTTAAAAGTAGTATGGAAATGTTTAAAATGTACTTCCTCCCTTAAAGTTTGTTACATTTGCTTTTTCACGCCTCCCAAAACACAACTTTAAATGAATATATCTTTAGATGTATATAATAAAAAATTATAAAAATTACATATTAAAAAACTACACATTGAGCTGAATCAAACGAGATCCCACTTGACTATATTTTTTATTATACGTATAAAATTAGAGAGAGTCAAAGTGACACAATGAATAGTGCTAAAAGTCTTTATGTAACAAACAATTAAGGACGGAGGAAGTATCTTCTAAGGTATTGTTTGATTGATGTAGGAACTAAATTCCTATAGGATTTTACAATTTATTGGAAGTTAAATCGCCCAATGAATTTCCCATGAATTTAAACAAACTTGTTTGGCTGTTATGAAGGCATTTAAAAATCATGGGAATTTTGAGTTACCAAGAGGGGACTTGGTAATTAAATTCCCATGTTTTGTGAGAATTGAAAATTCCCACGAATTTGCATTTCCTACATTCTTACATTTTATTGTCAATCAAACAACTCACTCAATACTCAATTCCCATGAATTTTCAATTTCCACATAAATTTTGTTCAACCAAACAACACCTAAGTATTTAAAAAACTATTAATATCCTCTAAAACAAACTATTTATATACATAATTGAATGTGTCAGATCTGTGCAAGTCGGATACTCCAATTGAATTCATGTCCAAATGTCCAATGTGAATTATGTTCTCGTAGATAAATTATTTGTTCAACTTAACCTAATAGTACTCTCTCCGTGCCTTATTTTTTGCACTGTAAAGAGACTTTATTTGAGGATTTTGACTTTGTCTACCATCTTACATGCAAGAAAAAATATAGTCAAATATGATATATGTGAACCTTTTTAATATGTATAATTTTTTTTATTATACCTAGCTATTTAAATATATTTTCATTTAAATTTGTGTCTTGTAGATGAGAAAAAATAAATGGGACAAAAAATTAGGTATGGAGGGATTAGTTCTTAAAAGAAGATCCTATCCATACGTGGGAGTTGGGACCAGTGTAGTTTTTTTAGTTGATAATGTTGGGATTAGCTTTTGAACCGGGTCTTATTACAGATCACCTGGCCCAATTTAGCAAACATATATATCAAAAAGGGAAAGATAAGAAACTTCGCAAATACGTGCGTTAATAATCAAATCAAGAAACTTGTGCGTGAAATTATAAGATCTTAACCACTAGACCAAAACATCATCCTTTGACCAGTATAGCTCATATACTTTAATTAGTTGTTTTGAGACCGCTCAGTTGACCAAGTGGGCTTAAACCTAACTTCAAGATGTGACAAGTATGCCGACCATATTATAAGAAATTGTTGGAGTAATCGATAGCGGTTATGAAAATTAGGGTAAGGGTAATGCTATATGCATGCAGCCTTTAAGGTTGCACATTACTATACATGAGTATTAAATATATAAGCATTAGAAATATATATTTTTCTAAAGACATAGTGTGATTTCGACGCTCCCAAATTTATTTTCACACTGTACTTTATGAACATGTTATCAACTAAAAGATTGAAGAAAGTAGAGTGCAGAATTGAATATGAGAGTGCAGAAATGAATATGAGAGTACTTTATGTACCCGGAGGAAAATTGTTGAACTAATGCATGAATGTTTTAGTTCGTTCTTGAAGAAACGTAGGAAAATAGTTTGGAAAAGTAATTTATTTTTAGTTGTGAATAACTAGTAATTTTGGGTATGTATACAGAGCGAGTGTTATTGTGAGTTTATACCCAACTACCCAAGTCACATATTATACATTTATACATTTTTTTTTTACACAGAAATTACTAATTACCATATGTAATTTGATTAGAAGATTTGTGCTACACCTCGTCTAAAACCGTTCGTCAACCCTGTCAGCTGAGCTGATAGTGAGGTGAAGCCTCGATCAACAAATTGATAATCAGATCGAGTTTTGCATATTTGGCTGTTTAATTGCACCTATTGTTTTGTACGTATATACTTACATTCGTTTTTTTAGTTGTTACACTCTTAGAATATATGTGAGAGATAAAACAATAAAGTGTAACAACAGTAAAAAATCAGATGAAGTATAGTTTAGTTCATTTGTTACTTTTATTAGCACTCAATAATGTTTGCTGAACAGTAAATTAAAGTAACAACTAAACAGTGGATTTAACAACACAAGGACAAGAGTTGACTACTTTCTTTTTAATTTAAGCCAGTACAAGTGGGATTGTTTGATCTTCTACTGCCATGCAAATTGCTGAATAATTGTTGACAAGCTAAGGAATTTACACACACACTTAACAGTTTTTCTTATTGATAACAACACTCAACACCATAGAGAATTAGAGACCATAGGTTATTTAGGTTATGCCCTACTATTAGGGTTTTGTTATTGCTTATTAATTGGGACAGGGTGGGTTTTGTTATCCTCATCCAATCATCGTAGTGGGTACGTCAAGATCCGATTCATCCTCATCCCAACCCCAACGGGTACATAATTAATTAAACCTATCTCTGGCCCATCACCTAACTGGATACCCATGCTTTCCTTGCCCTATTCATGCACAAATCCGCATTTCAGATCTAAGGCCTACATCAAAATTGTTTCTAATAAATAATAAAAGCATGCATAAAATAGTTATTTGCTTGCAAAATGATCTAAAATGACAAATTTATAAACCACCCCATGGCAAAAAATTTATTTATAAATTTTATGAGTATGTGCAGGGTATGTTCGTTGCAGGAATAGGGTGGGGATGGGACATGTAAGGTGAGGGTTAGGCTGATAGTTGGATACAATATGAAATTCATCCCCATCCCCAACCCCATTGCGGGTATAAATTTTAACCCCACCCCCACCACATTCCCATCAAACTTGGATCCATCTTGCCTTGCTGGGGTGGGTCTCCTATTTGACTAGATCCACTAACATCCCTGGATCCATCTTGTATCACAGCTAGGTTAATTTAGGGCCTCTCTCAATTTTTTCCTCTCCATAAAGATTTTCCTATTCTTCACCTTCAACCCAGTGTCTTCTTCCCCTGCTTCTCAATCACCATGCCTGACAACGACAAAACTACTTCCTCTAATTCTCAATTTCATCCCGATCTTTCTGTCACAAATATTCGGAACGATATTCCCCTCGTTCTTGGTCGTGAGCAGGTTCAATATTCCACATGGGTTGAATTGTTTAGAACACATTGTCACGTATACAACGTTCTTGATCACATTGACCCTTCTATCTCCAAACCATCCAATATTTCTGATGAATTATGGAATCGTCTTGACTTTGTGGTTAAAAAGTGGATGTATGGAACAATATCTCCGTCTCTGGTTCAAACTATCATCCATAAAGGCGATACGGCTCAAGAAACTTGGAATCACATCCAATCGATTTTTCAGAATAATAAAAATACAAGAGCCGTTTATTTGGAAAATCAATTAACTCCTTGCATCTGAGTTGTTTCCCTGATTGCTCCTCATACTGCCAGAAATTGAAAACGCTCAAGGATCAACTCGCCAACATCGATCACGATGTATCTGATTAAAAACTGGTTCTTCGCTTCGTCGCCGGCCTTATTAACACTGACTACGACACAGTGGGGACCATGATATCCCAAACAGACCCTCTAACTGATTTTGACACGGCCCAATCGAAATTATTGCTCGAAGAAACCCGCCGTACAAATGCCGAGTCGCATTCAACGGCTGCGTTCACCGCACACCAGCAAGACTCCACTTCGCCGTCGATCTCTTCACATACCACGTCACAACCGGCATCTTCTCCTGGCCATGGCGGTGCTGGTCCCGGCTCTCGTGGTGGTCGTGGTGGACGAGGTGGTCGTGGAGACAGCGGAGGCCGTGGCGGCGCTAGTCGAGGTCGGGGGCAGGGGCGTGGGTATAATAATAGAAATCAGTATCACAATAACTCTCAATATAATAATAATACCCCATATAATTCTAATTCTTCTCATGTGGCCAGCCCAATGACAGGGCGTCGCAACCCGTCAAAAATAACCTAAATATCAAAACTAATGCAGCAGGGATAAGTAGGGTCGAAATCCACAGAGAAGCAACTTAATTCTTTTATTACTAAAAAGTATGAATTATATAAAGGGCCTTTGTGGTTGAATTATCCTAAAAAAAAACTAATAACTAAAGAAGAGAAAATAAAGATTGAATTTTTATAAGATTAAACTGAATGAAGGAAATTCTAGGGTTTAGGGTTTTATGAATGAAATCATAAATTAATTGAGTTCCAATGTTCAATAATTCATTAACAAATTCTAACCAAGATCTAACAGGCTTTCGCAATTTATTAGATCTACAGATTTACATAACAGGCTCTCGCTATTTATTAAATAAATCTGCCTAAAATCTTAAGTCTTAATGAAGTTTTCACCTTTCGGCTACCGACTAGATTATTACTCAAATTTATATGTTCAAAACAGATTTTAGGAAGTTAAAACTAGCCATGAATTAAAGAACAAAAGATTCAATTAATTTAAATCAATCAAACATAAGTTTCCCAAACCTAGATCTAAATAACTACTCACACATATTTAAAAGAATCAAAGCAATAAACATTATCATGATCAAAAGCATAAATAAAATAAAGAGAGAAAAACAATACCAGAATTAAAGGAAGGAAGATCTTGAATTGAATACTTGATTAATTGAATTCAAAAGAATTAAATTGTGCTTGCAAAAGAAAGTTTTAATTTTTAAACCCTAGAAAACAGAAAAAACCCTAAAGAAAGCATCATCCCACAACAAGGGATTAAAACAGGTATTTATAGATAAAGTTGGGCTTCACGGAGGCCTCAAACACCGGCCCCGGACCGGGGTACATGCACCCCGGTACCGGGGTTGTCGTTGGAATCAGGTTCGCTATTTTTGGAAAATGTCGAGTGAAAAGCTGTGCAGAGACCCCGGTCCGGGGTACATGTACCCCGGTCCGGGGCCGATGCTGGGGGAAATCTGGCTTCAAAGCAAAGGAGAGAAGAAGGGGCAGCAACCACCCCGGTACGGGGTGCATGAACCCCGGTAAAGGTTGCATAAACCCCGGTACCGGGGTACATGCTGGGGACTGGTCTGATGCCCTGACTTCGAACGCCCATAACTCCTTCGTTTCAATTTGGAATTGAGCTTATTACCTACCGTTGGAAAGCTCTTTGAATCTAGTTTCCAATTCCGCTGGAATCACTTGAATCCGATATTCATAGCTCGAGTTATGTCCAAAATAGTGAGAGGTGGTCAAAATCATTCGAACCGAATCGAACAATTTCAAGCCAATTCTTCACTAATTGCCACCATAACTTCTCCAACACTCACCGTGACATCCTAGTGCTTATCCTTTGACTAGATTGGCGCACTTTGATGGTTTTTGTCTCATTTAGAGCATCTTTTATCAAAAACCTGTCAAAAACATGGAAAAGATACAAAACACTCCAAACCGACTTATTAGCGGCAAAACGGCTCCTAAGAGCACGGTTAGCACAATAAAACCGTACAAAATAAGGAGGAAAAACACATAATAAACCAAGTTATCACCCAATTACTTCATTAAACCCTTGGGCCATTATTCAACATTTGCTGCAGCAGGCCCAGCATGTTACACCTTCTTCTCCATATCCTACTAAAACAGCCCGTGGTGTGTTGGGCCCATGTCCACGCCCTGCCCTGACCCAACAAGCTTATACAACGGCTCAATCTAAATTTGGACCTCCAATGACGCCTACGGACCTCGGCAATGCACTCTCCACCATGCATCTTACTCCACCGGATGATAATTGGTACATGGACACTGGCGCCACATCTTATCTCACTAATAATGCTGGTAATCTGTCTTCCTATTTTAATTCTAGCACTAATTCACATATATTAGTTGGCAATGGTGCTCGTATTCCAATAGTGGGTCAAGGTCATTCAATTTTGTCTAATCATTCACTAATACATCGTGATGTTTTCCTTGCACCAAAAATTATTAAACACCTTATTTCTGTTCGCAAATTTACAACAGATAATAATGTTTCCATTGAATTGGATCCATATGGCTTTTCTGTGAAGGACCTTCGCTTGGGGACCATTCTTATGAGATGCAATAGTTTGGGAAATCTTTATCCAGTCACCTCCTCTCCATCATTGTCTTCTGGTTCTGCTACTTCTCTTGCGGCCTTTTCACCCACCACTTGGCACAATCGACTTGGTCATCCTGGCGCCTCTTCTTTTCAGTTTCTTAGGAATAATAATTTCGTAGTGTGTAATAAAGAGCATGACTCTACTTCTTGTCATTCATGTCAAATTGGAAAACATGTTAAACTCCCCTTTTATGATTCTAATAATAATACTAGTAGTGCGTTTGATATTATTCATGCGGATTTGTGGATCCCTCCTATTCGTAGTAGTGCTGGTCATAAATATTATTTAGTTCTTCTTGATGATTTTACTCATTATGTGTGGACTTTCCCTCTTAAGTTCAAATCACGGTTTTTTCAAATATTCCTTGATTTTCGCCAATATGTACACACTCAATTTGAGCGTTCTGTAAAATCATTCCAATGCGACCATGGCCGTGAATTTGATAATACCACTTTTAAACAGTTTTGTATCGCAAACGGAATGGTTTTTCGATTTTCCTGTCCAAACACATCCTCCCAAAATGGCAAAGCCGAACGCATGATACGCACTCTCAATAATATCAAACTCACACTACTTTTTCATGCCTCTCTTCCTCCATCTTTTTGGCATCATGCTCTAGAAACCGCTACTTATCTTCTTAACATTCTTCCTACAAAAGCACTTCCTAATATCACCCCCTTTCAAGCTCTTTTTCACAAAATACCATCTTACACTCATTTACGTACATTTGGGTGTTTATGCTATCCTAATCTCACTTCTACCATTCCCCATAAACTCTCTCCTAAATCTACTCCTTGCATTTTTCTAGGCTATCCTCCTAATCATCGGGGTTATCGTTGCTATGATATTCATACTCATAAAATAATAATCTCTCGCCATGTTACATTTGATGAATTCATTTTCCCTTATAAAGATATTCGTAAATTTAAACAAGAGGAATATAATTCCTTAAATTCAGATTCCTCCCTTTCTCCACTCCTCACGCAACATTTTCAGCAGTTTTCAACACACAATCCAAATCTTAGCCCATCCCCCACTCCTGCAGCCCACACGCCCATTCACATTCAGGCCCATACTCCCTCTCAACTGGGTAGCACACCTTCTTCAATTAATGCCCCAAGCTCTTCATCCCCTCCTATGCGTGACCATCCGCCCATTACTCCTACTAGGCCACCTCCTTCAGCTCACCCCATGCAAACAAGGTCCCGTCATGGAATTGTCAAGCCTAATCCTAAATATGCTTTGTCTACCTCTTCCCTACCTACACAAAAATCACCCCTTCCTAAAACTCACAAACAAGCCTTATCGGATCCAAATTGGAATATTGCCATGAATGATGAATTTAGTGCTTTAATTAAAACAGGAACTTGGGAGCTAGTGCCTAGGTCTCCGGGGGTGAATGTTGTTAATTGTATGTGGCTTTTTCGACATTAATATAAGTCTGATGGTGCCCTTGAAAGGCATAAAGCTCGTCTTGTTTGTGATGGCAGGTCCCAAGAGGTTGGGGTTGATTGTGATAAGACTTTCAGTCCAGTGGTCAAACCAGCCACCATTCGCACCGTCTTGAGCATTGCTATGGCTCGTCAGTGGTTTATTCACCAATTAGATGTCAAAAATGCATTTCTTCACGGGGACTTAAATGAGACAGTATACATGCATCAACCTCCTGGTTTTGTTGATCGTCGCTATCCTCATCATGTATGCTTACTTAAGAAGGCTTTATATGGTCTAAAGCAAGCACCACGAGCCTGGTATCAGCGATTTGCCTCTTTCCTTCTTACCATGGGGTTTGTTATTGCTATGAGTGACACCTCTCTTTTTATTTACCGTCGCGGCAATGATATGGCTTATCTACTTTTATATGTTGATGACATTATTCTGGCCACCTCCTCTGGTGCTCTTCGACAGCAGTTCATCTCCCGCATGCAGTCTGAATTTCCCATGTCTGATTTGGGGCCTCTTAGCTATTTCTTGGGTATTGCTGCTACTCGTACAACTTCTCATCTCCTTCTCTCTCAGCAGAAGTATGCCACAGAAATACTAGAGCGTGCAGATATGAGTGATTGTAAACCTGCTGCCACTCCTGTGGACACCAATTCGAAAATCAGTGCAGACTCTGGTCCCCCGATCTCCTCTCCGACTCTATATCGCAGTTTAGCTAGTGCATTGCAGCATCTTACATTTACTCGACCGGACATTGCTTATGCTGTCCAACAGGTCTGTCTCTTTATGCACGATCCCCGAGAGTTACATTTTAATGAACTGAAACGCATACTTCGTTATATCAAAGGCACTCTTGATCATGGCTTATATCTCTATCCCTCTACTTCTGCCCAACTTGTCACTTATACTGATGCTGATTGGGGTGGATGTCCTGATACTCGTCGATCCACATCTGGTTAATATTGTTTTCTTGGAGACAATCTTATCTCTTGGTCCTCCAAACGACAACCCACTCTCTCTCGTTCTAGTGCAGAAGTTGAGTATCGCGGCGTTGCCAATGTGGTGGCTGAGGCATGTTGGTTGCGTAACCTATTACTTGAGCTACATTGTCCCCTTCAACGGGCTACGATTGTCTACTGTGATAATGTCAGTGTTGTTTATCTTTCTAGTAATCCAGTACAACATCAGCGTACAAAGCATGTTGAGATGGACATTCACTTCGTACGTGAAAAGGTAGCGCTAGGACATGTTCGTGTTCTCCATGTTCCGACTCGCTATCAATATGCCGACATTTTCACCAAGGGCCTGCCTCGTCACCTCTTCTTAGATTTTCGGTCCAGTCTAAGCGTCCGCCCTCCTCCCGCTCCGACTGCGGGGGTGTGTTAGAGATAATATATTTATGTATATTTCAGTTAGGAAATTTGATTATTGTGCGCCATGTATTTCCTATTATCTTGGGCTTGCTATTCTGTTATGCAACCCTACAATTGTACCACTATATATATATAATGATCAATACAAGAGTACCTCCGGAAGGGAGTATTTTGATAATCCAACACATCTTGCCTCGCTGGGGTGGATCTCCTATTTGACTAGATCCACTGACATCCCTGGATTCAAATTACTTAAATACCCACCTTCGTCTTGTGATGGGAATGATAAAAAAATTCGCAAAAAAAAAAAAAAAAAAAAAAAACGAGTGTAGTGAAATTCCAGTCTAAGTCTCTTGCATATGCATGTGAGATGTTTTGGTAGTGAAGCACACCCGCAACCTCCTTTCTACATAATATGCTACGTTGCCTACATATATAGCAAGCGAATTAATTAAAAGTCAATGAAAATATATAAAGGGATTACTCTATACTATTTGCTATAAAAAATTACATAATACTCCGTAAATACTACTATTCTTTGTCTTTCTCATTCTCATTCTCATCTCAAAAAAAGTAATTATAATTTTATAATACTACAAAATTTGCAAATAGATGTTGAAATATTTATACATAAATGAATTTATTTCTCTTATGTGAAATATGTAGGTAATACTGTATGTATAGTAAGAGTAAATGAGTTCTAAATTTCTAATATATTAAAGTTACATATTCGTAACTTGTCAGAAAAAAAAGAAGTTACGTAAACTAACAAGATGATAATTTTTTTTCATGTAGTTTTTCAATGTTCTTTTTCTAAAAAAAAAAAAAATCTATAGTTCGATAATGTTAATCTTTCATTCAAATTATATGAAAGGATTAATAACAATCACACACTCTAATAATAGATGGATGAGTAATCTTACACAAATTTATGGATGCTTTGTGAGTTTGTGTCACATATGAAAGGAGATAAAGAATCTTCCATCAATTATAGAAAATTTATACAATAAACTATTTTATTGTGACAAACCACTAAATAAAAAACTTTGAGCGGATTTTATTAGTTGAATAATAAAAAATTTCTTCAATATATATAAAAATCATTTTATCGTGTGACGTTATTATTGTTCTACAAAAATGGTCAATAAATAACTATTAAAAAAGCGTATTGATCACGTGTTGAAGTCAATATCTAGTCTCTTAATTACAGTCTATATATGTTATAAAAATAGAAATGAATAATCTCATAACATCCGACCTTACTAAATTCTATGGAGTAACATATATGGTCATATTGGATACTAAAGACAACAGTTAAAATTAAAAATAGTGGTAATCAACCCCCTAAAATGTTAGGTAAAATGGATATAATGTATCCATTTCTAAAGTGATGAGTACTAATTACTCCCTCCGTCCCTTTATTTTTGCAACAATCAGACTTTTGTCACTATTTATTGGACAACTTTGACTCTCTTTAATTTTATACACATAAAAAAAATATAGTCAAATGGGATCTTGTTTGATTCGGCTCGATGTGTACTTTTTTAGTATATAATTTTATAATTTTTTATTATATGTATTTAAAGATATTTTTATTTAAAATAGTGTGTTGGGAGATGTAAAAAAAGTAAATGTTGCAAACAAAAGGGGGACAGAGGGAGTAGCTTGAAAATATACCCAAAATTACGACGTGTTAAATATCCTAACTTCTTACCCAATATTTTAGGTTAACCATTTTTTACAAGGTTAAGAAACCATCACCCATTGTGTGACATGAGTAATTGAACTGGCCTTAAAGCTCAAAATTTTGAAGTAAGTTTGGAGTCACTGTTTCATACATTTTGCTTCATTATGATTTACTTGATGTCATATCGTCTATTAGGACTATTAGCTTTTGTCTATTATATATGTGTAACCTAAGCAATTGTCAAATTAAGTGTAATATCAAAAACAATTTAATTGCCCCTAAAAAAACAATATAATTGAAACACATAGAGTACCTGACATAATTTTCTTTATATGGAAAATTTTCTAATAAGCTTAAATTAGGTCAGATCTTAACCAATGTCTAGAACCTGTGGACCATAATGCTCTATGATTTTAATTTATAATTATACGGAGTATCTAATAATCTAAGCTTATCTTACTGCCGTTAGCAGTTTTGTCCCGTTATTTTTATATGGTGTCTGCTTGTCTTATACTACATCATAGTACTATTACATGAAGATGATTAATCTTTTAAAAAAGGAATTAAGATGATAAATCACATTATTTGTTTTGTACTCGTATTCTGATGGTATTAATGTGATTGTCTTAATTGCATAAGAAAATTTATTTTACTATTACCAATATTATTTTATAAACATTCATTATTCCATCATTTTCATAATATTTGTTATATTTGAAATTTTGGATACCTTTCATAATTTTTTTAATATATATAAGGTAAAAATATTCGTATGAGATCTCGTTAGATTCGTTTAGGTGCATATTTTTTAATATCAACTTTCATGATTTTTTAATAGTGATGAATAGTCGAAGATATAATTGTATAAATACATACAATAGATAATGGATGGACTCGGGACCACACAACTTTATGTGGTCCTACGTGTCCCAACATGAAAAAAAAACGCACGCGTTCTCCCTCACCACACACTCTACGTACAAATGTTCACACACTAAAAGAACAATGTGCATTCACACACTAAAATAGCAATGTTCTCGTACACTACTATGCACAAATATTTATCACGCACAATGTTAGAATGTCATCAGATCACCTACAAACTTATTATTTACAATGTTCACCAACTTATACAAATGTTCACGACATAATGCAATATATATTATATTATTATTTTCTGGAATGCATAATATATATACTTATTGTACGAATCACATGCTTGTTCATCACCATCAATTGTTACATATAACAACACAGAAGTTTATGTTTCCCTTACAATAACTTCTTCATTATTACCTTCACAATATTCAGTTATTCACCGCCATACTTGGAGTTGTTCACCAATTTAAACAATAATGTTTACCAATTAAAAAAAAAATATGCACAACAACATTTACAGATCACCAATTAAATATAAAAATTCACTACATGCAACACAAATGTTCACCAAACTGCAGTGTTCATCATAATTAGAAATGTTCACCGATTAAACAAGAAATATTCGATCACAACATTTACAAATCATCAACTAAATATAAATATTCACCACATACAACACAAAATGTTCAAAAAAAAAAACCTTTTGAATATTTTAGTGAACACTGCAATATTAAAAAAAAAAAGAGAGAGAATAAGAGGAAATTAAAAAAATTGATCAATAGGAAAGAAAATGTTGGAGATTTGATCAGAGACAACAATGGAGGTGCGATTGCAAATTATTGCAGCAGCAGAGAGAAGGAATGGGAGAAAGAGGCGTGTTTTACTGTTTTTACTATTTAAAACAACAAATTTAAGTTTTTAAACGCCAAAACGACGTTGTTTGTGGTCCCGTATCCGACTAATAATTTGCAGTTTAAACAAATGTACTATTGAGGAAAAAAATAAACGAAAGAAACAGTTTAAATCAGAGGGAGTACTAATTAAAGAGTTTACCATGGATAAAGATATGCTTCCTCAAAAAATATAATAATAAGATTTCTGAAAGCAACTCTAAAGAAAATGAGATGGGAGGGAAGAATCATTAGAGTTCGATTTAAGATAACTTTAAAAAAAAAAAATCACAATCAATTAGTAGTCACGTGGTTAAAAATAAATAAAAAACTTTTAAGCTAAGGAAATTGCAGATCAGCGTCCGCCGTCGTGTGACATTAGATAAGCATTTAGACTTTTTTTAAAGTGGTAATAATTTTGGAACGAATGTCAAAATCACTCGTTAGCAAATGTAATTAATATTTACGAGTATTATAATTTATTATTTCCACTTTCAGTTTCCTTATCTAGCACCTGATGCTCATTAGCTTTTGCCCCTCTTTCTAAAATGCATAAAGATCTAGGTATTATATCATTCACAATACTGTTATATATATATATATATATACATCAACTAACTATGACCTAGAGGTACATTGATTAACAACTATAGGTACATTCAAAATATACTATAAATACATTGAGTAAAAATACATTGTTTTTATGCCATAGATACATTGACTCCAAACAATAGAAGGAGTAAAGTTGGAAAAATCAAATTTAATCTTAGCCATTCATTTGTTGATCAAAGGATTGTAGTTGTTTCTCACCCTTCTCACCAAAACTACATTTCTCACATGAGCCTATTTATATATATATTTATTTATTTGTGGAGGGGGGGGTTAGACAATGAATCAATCTTATTTCTTAATGAGATGAGAAAGCTGTTAGGCCGTGTACTTAATTGGGTTTTTCTTTAGATATATTTTTAGGCCCACTAAGATGTATATATATTGGCTTTCCCATCTCATTAAGAAATAAGATTGATTCATTGTCTAACAGGGGGGGCAAAGACTGTTATACTTCTAATCTTGTTATACTTGTACGTTGTACATAAGATTTTAAACGTAACCAAGATTGTAAAATGGGCCCGGGAAAATATCATTTATAGTAAAGTTGACTATATATCTTAGACGGTTAGACCCTGTAATTAGACCAAATAATTACGGTAACTATGTAAAAGAAAATCTGTTTGCCATTTTTAATTTGCTAAGGTAAGCTCCTACTATTTGTGAAGAAAAGACAAGTACATACAAACATGATTTATTCGCAAAGCAAAGTCAATCAAGCAAGCTTAACTCAACCACTACCGCCTTGCTGGCTTCTAAATTATTGCTGTTAAATAATATTATGGAGCCATATATTTCTTTCCTCAACTTTGCACCTTTGCTTAAATCAACTCTTAACTTAAAGACTACTTTTATTTTCTGTCTTTTTTTTTCCTTGTAGGTTGACTGCGAGTATGAGATTTTTTTTGTCAATAAAACAAGATACGCCTAGTTTTCTAAATTAGCAGCCGAAGCTAATTTAAAGAAACGGATCGAAAATTTAAACTACAAATACTTTGGGCCTATATTTGTGAGTATGAGAGTTAAACACACACACATATATGTTTTTCTTTTTTTGAAATATGAGAGCTAAACCTATATTTGGGCCTTTAGGAAATAATAATAATAATAATAATAATAATAATAATAATAATAATAATAATAATAATAATAATAATAATAATAATAATAATAATAATAATAATAATAATTGGGTGTTGTATTGAAATATGAGAGTATAAAACCTATATATATATATATATATATACACAACTAAATAAAATATATGGGCCACAACAAGATTAGGCCAGCCCAACTAGCTATACACAATAAGCCTAACTAAATACATAATTAATCAATAAATCCGATTCCCAACACACACCCTCAAGTAGTTGAATCATGGATATCACATATGTCTAACTTCATGCTCCAACTTGCAACACAAGTAATAATCAAACTTTTGTTTTCCAAGGGCCTTAGTGAAAATGTTTGCCACTTGTTAAGAAATAGACACATGAGTGGTGGCAAGAGTAAAATATATAGCATGACACACATGATGACAATAATCAACTTCAATGTGATAAAAGAAAGACAAATGTGTGCGTTCATGCATTAGGCACGAGGTAGTTCTAAGCAATATGTAATGTAGATTTTTTATTATTTTTTTTACAGAAGGAAATGTTGTACTTAATTTTCTAGTTTAGCAGCCGGGACAACATGATGCACACGCAAAAGACTACTTACAAAATAACTACAAATAACATTATTCATAATTACTAGTTTCTTTGATTGTTGGGTTGATATGGGCTTTGTGCAGACTAAAGTTGCGTTTTATGCCGATATAACAACTTAATAAACTTTGGGAGCTTGCCGGAAGTTGATCACATAATGATGTTGTCGCTTCAAACTTAGACTTGCATTGGAACACATGCATTGGTCAGTAGAAACACATGTTCGGGCCCTATGCGTAATTTAAGGGTCCTTTTAACACATGCCCGGTTTCCCGCAATAGGTTGCAAAGACAAACTACGGTTTCCCACATCAGATGCCCGAAAACAAAAAGCCTGTTGATCGAGGTGGTTGTCATAAAATGAGAGCGGATGCGACTTAAGTAGGATTTTCAAAGGGAGATGACAAAGAGGACTTGGATTGATGGTAGGGGGTCCCAACTTGTTGCCACTCTCAGCTTGATCAGTAGAGTCATGAGTAGCATATCTAATTGCTATGTGGTTGGGCTCTCCTTGCTCCACTTTTGGACCTTCATAGAGGATTCCTTAACAGTAATCCTCATCACCTCTCATGGCCTCTTGTCGTAGTACTGCATGCACATTTTTATGAGCTAGCTTGTGATAGTCCCCCATTTCTTCCTCTTCCGGAAGTGAAACATGGGGTCTACTTGGCAAGCATCATTAACTTCATTCTTCATGTACTCCATAGTCTCCATCACCACGTCTTTTGAAATTGTTTCCGTATCTTTCGTCAAGGTATCCTCGTCCTCTAGGACACTCGTTTTCATGTTTACGTTCACTAAGGGGCTTCTTTCCTAGGACCTTAATGCTCAATGAATCATTCTCATCCATCAAACTGAAAACCTGATCCCACACCCATCACTACTTGATTTCCCTTCATTTTGCTGAGACTTTCTTCTCTTCTCACACTTCGTTCTTTTCTTACCCTTGCTAAAAAAATTAGCTTAGGCTTAGTAGTGGACACAATTGATTCTGAATCTGAAAATTCAGTGTTTTGGACTTGCGTTGGAGAGGGGTTAAGGAGAATTCCCTTCACCTTACCCAACTTCTCCACCACATCTGAGTTGCTAGGATCTAGGTCCTTAGCACGTTCTAAGTCAGAACAGGCAAAATGTTACTTTCCAAGTTCAATTGCCGCATAGACCCGATGATATAGAGCTTTAATATCATCAGGATTGTACTCAAAAGTATATATTGTGCTTCCATGCACGGCATACAAGAACTCCTTAGCCTTGAGGAAACATGCATCAATGTTCAGCAATAAACATAAACTAAGAAATTCCAGATTGACATTCTCGTCCTTAATGTTAAGTCGAGACAAACAAACCCCTGAAACGGTGCTTTTCCAGGGCATTAATAATCTCTCCTTTCCTAAAAAGATCATTTCCCTCAGATTTAAACTCATTGATGTGATCTAAAACATCTACAAAGTTGTCAAGATCGGAGATATAATAATAAAGGTACTGCACATATAATATAGATTTGCTACTACAATACAACCGCATAGGGGAGAAATGATCAATACCAAGACTGGACAATAATATAATTCCTTTAATTAACCATTCCAACTCACATGTAATGAATGTTGTAGAACGATGCTTTGCTTCAATTAAGCAAAGGGGCGAGAAATAATATATTGTTTCTTGGTTTTCTAGGAAGAGCTTGAAGAGTCGTAGGACAACTTGTCCGATGGTTGGGGTATCCAGCTTGGACGCCTATCTATCTATTTATATATATATTTATTTATTTTTAAAAAAATCGTGATTGGTGTTTTGTATGGTGGTGGTGATTATATATGGGAGAAATGGTGGTGGTGCCTTGGGGAGTTGGGGTGGTAATTTACGTGGTTAGTTGCCAGTATTTATTTTCTTTTCATTAAGGACTTGGATTGATATTTAGTAAAACAGTAAAAGAGGGGACGACGAATAACGACTTACTAAAACGACATACTGTATTACACTATTACATAGTAACTTAGGGTGTGTTTGATTCAACTTATATAAGCACTCCTGTGCTTATTTTCAGAAAATTCAAATTTGATTAGACCAGATCAGAAAAATTCAGATCAGATCAGATCAGAAAAATATTAGATCAGATCATATAAAAAAAATCAGATGAGATCAGCATTTTGTTATTTGTTCCTTATAACTCAATTAATATTACTTCTCTTAACAAATAATAATGAATAGTGTTATATAATTATAATATTATGCATACTAATGATTAATTATATTTTTTATTTTTTTATTTTTTTATAACTCAATAAATATTATTTTTTATTTTTATCTTTACATGTATTTTCATTTTTATTTTATTTTTATTTTTTAATATTTATTTTTTATTTTATTTCTATTTTATTTATTTTTATTTTTATTTATTTTTATTTATTATTTTTTTTATTTTTTTTCTCTTTATTTTTCTTTCTATTATTATTTTTATTTATTTTTATTACTATTTTTATTTCTATTTTAAACAATATTAATAATAGTTTATATTTATAATAATGTACAATTAAATTTCACCAAAGATCAGATCAGATTATAAATTTTCAGATCAGATCAGATCTGATCAGATCAGAAAAGATCAAATCAGATCAGATCAAACTAGATTAGACCAGACCAGATCAGATTAGAAAATTTCAGACAAATCAAACGCAACTTTATTTATTTAGTGGAGAGTATATAAAGGAAAACAAATCCCAAGTTGCATGTTCCAAGAAATAAGAAGAGTACAGTAAAAGAGGAGGAGAATCACTCACTCATATGGGACAGCAAGTCTTAGCTTACGATAGTGGGCCCATTAACCCTACAAGTCTTACATAATAACATAACCATTTAAGTCGAAAGGCAGTGAGTTTATTAAAATAGGGACTTGTTAAACGTCGTCCGTATATTACTTAAAATCGCCCACAATAAAAAGTAAAAAGAAAAAATTGCCTTTGATTTAAAATTACACCACAACAACTTAGATTAAATATACAACGACGTCGGACACCACACCATGACCTCGACCACCACCTTAATTTATTTATTTTTAATAAGGGAAGGGGCGTCCAGATCAGACGCCCCGACCATGGTAGGGGCGTCTGATCTGGACGCCCCTTCCCTTATTAAAAAAATTAAGAATTTAGCCACCACCATGGTGGTGGTGGTGGCGGCGATGGTGGTCGAGGTCATGGAGTGGTGTCCGACGTCGTTGTATATTGTTGGGGCGTCTGATCTGGACGCCCCTTCCCTTATTAAAAAAAAATTTAACCACCACCATGGTGGTGGTGGTGGTGGCGGTGGTGGTGGTCGAGGTCATGGCGTAGTGTCTGACGTCGTTGTATATTTAATCTAAGTTGTTGTGGTGTAATTTTAAATCAAGGGCAATTTTATCTTTTTACTTTTGTTTGTAATATGCGGATTGGCGTTTAGTAACCCACTTAAAATAAAGTGATTAAAACTTTGAATAATACTTAATAATAATAATAATAATAATAATAATAATAATAATTCTCTCAAAAAATAATAATAATAATAATAATAATAATCCCATATAAATTCACATTTTCTCTACTACTACAAGTAGTACTATATATTCATTTCTCCTCTTTAGAATTCGTTGCACCTACTCCACATTTTCCGGCGTTCCCCCTCTCTCTCGTTTCTTCTCTATTTTACGTCGTTAGTTTTCTCTCTTCCTTTTGTTCTCCTTTCATATTATCAATTATTCGTATGTATTTTCTGTTTTTAATCTTTGCATGCACCTTTCTTCCTTTATTCTCTTTTTATTTATTCATCCATATTATATATGCAATATTTATTTTATTTTTACATATTAATTTCATTTTAGGTCTTATTATTTGGCATTATTCCTTTGTTTTGAATATTAATTTTTTTTTTATAAAAAAAAACCCATTAATAAATCTATAATTATTCAAGCTCATCCAGTGTGTTCCAATGTCAATCATGTACCAAATATGAGGATTGGGGTTGGCTCAAGTTAGAGCCTCCCCACTTTCCCCGCTGTTGGTGCAGGATCGAGCCCTCATCTCAACATTCTGCTCGATTTCCCCTTCCTCTAGTATTGGTATCTTGAGATAGTCAGGATCCTCTATATCTCTTAAATCAATTAGGTTTAATCATCAATTTAGATTTTAATACACAAGCTATAATGAGTCAATGAGTATCCGGCTTTTCTTTTTTTTTTTTTTGGGATAAATTTTGTAATTTCCCTTATATTATACGTTGTTCAAAATTTATGGTTCCATATGTCAAAAACAATTCTACATAATCAAATATCAAACACTTGTCTCTGGCCTCTCTATGTACACCTAACATTAATAATAATAAAAAAAAAAAATCTGAGTATTTAATTTTAGTTATTATTTAAAAACTTTAAATGAACAGATAAGGAAAAAAAAAGTCTTCGGCAACATGTTAATAAAGTTTTCAATTAATATTTTGGAGACAAAAACTATCTTTATTTTATTACTCATAATAATAAAACGGTTTTTAATTTGTTTCTCAAAATGTTAATAAAGACAATTGAAGCATTTATGAAACAATTAAGTTAGTATTTCTTAAATTTTCTTAAAATTCAAGGGTATGATTTTGAAAAAAAAAAAAATGTGTTTTTTCCATTATGATTATTGGAAAATGGTTTGGTCCATTAATTGTTTAACGCCTTCCAAAATTTAACGTTGAATGATATCTATGATTTTGTTGTTTTTCAACAACTAATCACAAGTATCTGCTATACTCCATAAAAGTCTAAGTAGGTGACTCGTTTGACTACCAACCTCTTTTTTTTTTTTTTTTTTTTACCCTTTTTTTGTGGCAAACATTATATTGAAATTGAAAATTGTTTTTATTTTTTTTTTATATATAAAAAAATGAGTGAAAAATTTAACACTTATTAGCTAATATGAAAATTTGAACCTCTGATTCTCAAACAGTAGAGGGGATGATGTAGCCATTGCTCATCCAACATTCCTAATTGAAAATTGGTTATCTACAATTATATACTAAAACAGAATGTGTTGATGTCATCAGATGTCACGTGTCAAATTTTCATGAAATTTTTCCCTCCAAAATTAATCATGACATCACTTTTTTTTTTTTAAATTTTAATTCTTTCAAGTTTCAAGGCTACAATTAATAAACGTTTTCTAACCAACTTAATAAGAATATACATGACTACATTTTCTCCATAAAAGTAATGAATAATATTTTCTTATAAAAACAAACTAAATAAATCGTGCATTGCACAAGGTTAACCTAGTAAAGAAATAAATTAAATTTTGTATGTTTCTCCAAACTATGTTTTTATTGTTCTATACATTTTGGCAAAATCGGTTGTCTAATTATTATAATTTTCTTATAATACATAAATATATAATTATTAAAAAGATGGGAGGAAAATTAATTGAGAATTGAAGAAAGTAGAGACCCACTTATTTTACGTGAACTTCATGTGGCACGACTATTAGAGTTTAAGCAATGAGCAATAAAAAAAGTGACCAATTCGATCAAAGTATCAGCAAAGTCCACATGACAACAGCTCAGCAATGATACTATACTATTACTATACTACGCAGCAATATACAGAGTACTATACAATTCAAACTTATACCGTACTTAATTAATTTTCTACGGTATTGAATTTGAACTGCTTTCCTTGTAATAAGTACGATTTGTATTGAAAAATTAAACAATTCTAATGAATTTATAAATTAAGTTGTTTGGTTGTATGCAGGCCAGGGAAAATGAGGCGACCATTTCATGGGGTTGTTAATGATATCAAAGGAAGACTGGCTTGTTATAAGGAAGATTGGCTTGCTGGTATCAAATCCGGATTTGGGTAAACTTCAATTCTTCTATAAAAATTTGTTTTGATTCTTTTTATTTTTATTTTAGACTAATAATTACACCTGTCAAACGGGTCGGGTCGGGTCGAGTTGTGTAAAATAGTTGCTGGTTAAGACTGTAACGGGTCAGGTCTCAACGAGTACGTTCGGGGTCGGTATTAGCCTTTTGTAACCCAAAATCATCGAGTTCGGGTGACCAGCGGATTGAGAAGTTTTATAACGCTATTTAATTTTTCTTGTTTTAATAATGCAATATATGTACTAAAATGTACTGTTAACGTTCTAAAAAGTACAAATTATAAGATATATCTTCATTAATAGCTAATTTATAGCAAAAAATTGATGTTGTGGTCAAATAAAAATAATGTTAAATTCAAAGTTTTAATGGTAGGGAGTATTTTTTGTTTAAAATTTCTCATAATATCATAAGTTTAATACATTACTAATAATTTTCGGATCGGGTTAAAAGCATGTTGGGTTGGGTTTAAAACGGGTTTGTGTCGTTATTTTTTTCGTCAACCCATTATTTTCGGGTTGTGTTGACATCGGATTGCGGATCGGGTCGATTTTTTTTATAGCTGTACTAACAAGTGTTTAATTTGTTTGGTATTTTTATGTTGACTTTGGACTTTGGAGTATAGAATACTAGCACCAAGTACCTTCATCTTCTTTGCTTCTGCTCTTCCTGTAATAGCCTTTGGAGAACAGCTCAGCAGAGACACAGGTAGCCCTTATTTTGCTGGTTTGATTGGCTGGTTATACTGTATTATTTACTACTCACTAGCAGACTAAAATATATTTGCTGTTCAGTTGTTGTGTTGTTGATAGCATAGTTTGAACCTATGACCTGTGTGGTAGACTGGTAGAGAATTCAACTCTTAATCACTAGTCTATTAGGTTAGTTGGTAGACTATAATATACTTGTAGACGTGCTTGTAGCGAGTAAATGCGTTTACGTCCCAATAATATATAGGAAGTATATGGGTCATTAAATTAGAGCAGTTTTTTATATATTAAAACTTAATACTTAAAAAAAAAACTACATATCAAGATGAACCCATGCAACAAGATCAGACTCCACATCGCTATATTTTTCCTTATATATAAATCACAATTAAATACTTCCTCCGTTCCATAAAAAACGCAACAATTTAGATGTCACGGACTCCTAGTCAAAATTTGGAGTTGGTAATTAGGAAATGTTAGGGGTAGTTGATTAAGATAAATGAATAGAGAAAATGGGACTCAAAAAGTAAAAAGTAAAGTGGGAAAAGTTAGGGGTAGTTGATTAAGATAAATGGAGAGAGAAAGTGGGGACCCAAAAAGTACAAAGTAAATTGTTAATGGTTTTAAGTAAGGGTAAAATAGTAAAGTACCACAAAAAATCTTACCATAAAAGAAAAGAAAAAAATTGTTGCATTTATATTAAAACATCTAAATATAGAAATTGTTGCGTTTTTTTTCGGAATGGAGGAAGTAATTATAATCAAACAATACTTTAGGGACAATATCAAAAGACAAATTGTGTAAACTAAACAAGTGGAAGTACTTCATATATAATTATTTGCTATCAGTTGCAAGGTATTGACTTTTTAATTAAATATAATAAATTGGTGATAAAATCTCGTATATACAACTTTGTAAGGAAAAATGATTTTGGCATCCCAAAATTGATTTTGGCACTTTAAAGTTGAGTTTGGCACCCATCCCATACTATTCATGTGAGAGGGGGAGGGATGCCAAAATCACCACCCTTTTGTAAGGCTATAGTATACTCCTATTTTTTTAGATGTAACATTTTATTTTTCACACTTGCCGAGACACAACTTTGACTCGTAATATTTCTAAATATATAAGTGTAAAAAATATATAAATTATATATTTGGAAAATGTATTTCGAGGTGAATTCAACAAGATCTCACATGACAATGTTTTTCTTTATATATAAGTAACAATCAACGGTCAAAGTGAGCCAGATGAATAGTGCCAAAGTCAAAGTGTTACATCTAAAAAAAATGGAGGGAGTATAAGTATTAACCTTATATGCACTTTTGCTTACCATGATATTTTGAATGTATCTTTTAATTTGTTTAAACAGACAAAAAATGAAGGTTTTTTTGTTCTTAAAATTTAAATATTTTTAAATTCACACTCATTCACATAACATAAACACAAATTTTCCTCTTTGATCAAACCATCCCACAACAATAAGTAAAAGAAAAAGTTTATTTACTATACTCTATCGGTGATCAAATTTCTACCAAAATTCAAAAGGTAAAATTTTTATATGATAAACTATATCAATATTAGGTGACTATTTATAGAGAAAACAAAAAATTGAATTTTTGTGTTTTTATTTTATTTTAAAGAATTTTATATTATGTAATATTTTCATCTTAAGAGGTTCAAAAATTGTAATAGTTTTCCTTAATAGTTAGAAGTTAAAAGTGATGATAATTGAATTTTTAAAAACTTTTGGGGCAATACGGACTTTTACAGGGGATACTATAACTGCCCTTGACTTATATAATAGAGATATAACATGTCAAAAATGGAAATTTTAAATAGAGTAAGATAATAATTGCACTACTTAACGTAATTTTAGTTTGATTGCATTTCTAAATTAACATCAATTTAATTATATGCAATTTATGGGGTTGCATACATCATTATTAAAAATAGATATTGGTTGGTTCTAGTGTCAATTATTCATTTGTTAATTTTTTACGGAGTATTATCACATGAATCTTACTACGGAGTAAAAGCTAAAAGTCAATTGCGGTAAAAGTTGGGCTTGTTACCAAAAAAAGCCCCACTTCCAAACGACCTCTTTTGTTGTCGTTATTTTAGTTGGTTAGTTGGTTGGGTTAAATAAAAAGGCCCGTAAATTAATCACCCAAAAAAATCAATTGCTAAAGGGTAGAGCCTAATTTTTATCGGATTTTATTTTAATTTTAAAATTAAAATTTAAAAAAACGAAGGAAAAAAAGGTATCAAATTCATTATTCAAAAGTATGATGATTATAAGAACTAATTTACGTTGCCAAAAAACAAAAGAATAGTTTTTGATTCCTTATTTTTTATTATTTTTTGTTTTTTAGAAAACTTGAACAATAACAAAAAAAAAAAAATGAAAATTATAGTAATATCGAATGGCCTTCAATTGTTTTGGCAAATTTTTTTAAAAAATGTGTCTTTTTCCGCTATTTGGTTGCAATATAAATTAATCTAAATAAAAATGATAATTTTTTTTTTTTCTAATTCTTGAATCTTTTTTAAACCTTGTATATGTAGATGGAAGTTTGAGCACAGTTGAGACTCTAGCAGCAACAGCAATATGTGGGATTATACAATCCCTAATTGGTGGGCAACCTCTTTTGATATTAGGGGTTGCTGAACCAACTGTGATTATGTACTCTTATCTTTACAACTTTGCTAAAGGGCGCGAAGATTTGGGAAAAGAATTGTTTTTGGCTTGGGCAGGATGGTAATTGGAAATTATTATTAGTAACCTTGTATTTTTATAATTTAATATCAGAAATGTCTCGTCATATTTATATTTTCACTTTTAATATCTTAAAAGATTATGCTAAAAGCAACTCATAAACATTAAATTTATTTCTCCTTATCTTATCAAATTTGAAATAGTTAATTTATTTCAATAAGAGAGTATTTGTTGCGAACATTATAAAAAAATGGCACATTATTAAATTATTCAAGATAATAAAATCATACATTAAGAATTTAAGATGTGTTTTTAAGATTGTTTTTGGGCCTTTTAAAAAAACAGGGTTTGGGTGTGGACCGCGCTTATGTTGGTCCTCCTTTCAATATTCAATGTAGCGGCGATCATTAACCGATTCACAAGGGTTGCCGGTGAGCTTTTTGGCATGTTGATAACTGTTCTTTTCATCCAAGAGGCTGTCAAGGTCTGTACTTTTTTCTCTTATTTTTGCTTGTATGAGCTATGTTTACTTAAATTTAGCTTATTTAAATAATTAATTTCTTATTCTAAAAAATAAAGATCAAACCATTTTAGATAAATTCAAATAAGATCAGATCAGATCAGATCATTTGATTTGTTTTTATATAAATACTTTTAACTTTGTAGTATTTTTTTTTTTTACAAAAATTACGTAATTGAAAAGTACTCATCAATACGAATATAATGTTGGATAAATTTTTTACTTAGTAAATAACTCCTTGTGTTCCTTTTATTTTTACAACATTCACCTTTTTTCTTGTCCTTTTTTTTAAAAACTTTTCTTTAGTTTTGGACATGGTTATGTTGTCCTTTTGTGCATTTTATTAGTGTAAAAAGGTCGAAAGTTATTTAAAAAAAACGATTGGTTTAGATTAGACTAGATCCAAATCTAAGAATTTCATATCATACTATATCAAAAAAAATTAGATATGTTTTAAATTAAGTAAATACAACGTTATTCAAGCTTATTAGACCTTATTTTCTAATAGGGCCAAACCTTATTTTCTTTATCTAAATTTATCAATTTTTTTTTCTATATATATAAGTAAAACTAAGGCAAAAAGAACAAACCTGGCCTCAAATAACATGCATAATTGCATACTTTTTTTAGAATATAACCATGCATAAAAAATGCCATGTGTCACACTTTTTTTTTTAATGCTATTGTAATATAATTTATTTCTTTTAATCCTTCATTTACTATCCAAACACCAAATCTTTCCAAGACTAAGGTTGTTTTCATTTCGTCTAAATTTTTCTGATCTGATTTGAACTTTTTTGTTCTGATCTGATTTGAACTTTTCTGATCTAAATTATAATTATTTATTTGAAAGAATTTTTCTGATCTGTTTTTTTTCTTATTTATCTGATCTGAATTTTTCTGATCTGATTTTTTTAATAAGTACTAAATTGCTTAAAAGTTGAACTGAACAGAACCTAACTTAATTGGCATATCAATAATATCTATTGGTTTAAAATTATGTAGGGAGCAGTGAGTGAATTTGGGATCCCCAAAGCAGAAGACCCAAATGAAGTAAAGTTTGAGTTTCAGTGGAGGTACATAAACGGTTTGCTAGGAATCATATTTACCTTTGGTGTTCTTTACACGGCCTTAAAAAGCCGTAGGGCAAGGTCATGGCGTTACGGTACGAGCCACTTTAGGAGTTTTATTGCAGATTATGGTGTCCCTTTGATGGTTGTGGTTTGGACCGCCTTATCCTTTAGCGTGCCTAAAGGTACACCTGAGGGTGTACCTCGTAGGCTCTACAGTCCCCTGCCTTGGCAATCCCAGTCCTTGCACCATTGGACCGTCATCAAGGTTAATCATTCATTATTCAATATATATATACAAATAAATTTTAAATCTTTCGTCAAGAAATACCTAGAAAATAGAGCACTTTGCAACATAGCACCTTATTATTCTACTTAATGTGAAAAAAACATTACAATACTTTGTTTTATTTACGTACGTTAAATTCTCATTTTTTAATAGAAAAGTCGAAGCTCAGATATGAAAGTTGACTAGTTTTTAACTGTTCCCGTTATTTAGAGAAAACTAGACCACACTCTTCGTTTGTTGAGCTTTGACTATTGTATTTGAAAAATGAAAATTTACCGCTTCTACAAAGACTTTGTATCATAGCGCTTTTTTTTATAATAAAAAATAAATAATAAGGTGCTACATTGCAAAGTGTAATATTTTCCGTGTTTTTTTTTTTTTTTTTTAGTTATGAAAAAAAGATGTTGCATGTGAAATCAGAGGTTGATTAGTGAAACTGTGTGGAAAATGCAGGATATGGCTAAGGTACCAGTAGTATACATCTTTGCTGCTATAATACCGGCGATAATGGTGGCTGGGCTGTATTTTTTCGACCATTCGGTTGCTTCACAATTGGCACAGCAAAAGGAGTTCAATCTCAAAACCCCTTCTGCTTATCACTATGACATCTTGGTGCTTGGATTTATGGTATGTTACTATGATTAATTTAACTTAATTATGGTATATAAATACTCGTCCGTTTTACTTTATTTGTTACGTTTGAACGAATTCCGTTCCAATGAAATAAAGTGATTGAAATTGTGTAGACATTGCTGTGTGGATTACTTGGACTTCCTCCAGCAAATGGTGTGCTTCCACAATCTCCAATGCATACTAAGAGCCTTGCTAGTCTCAAGAAGCAGGTAAGCTAAATAAGTGTACATCTAAAGGGGTGCGTTCTCCTTGATTTATATGTGAATCATGATTTTATAAGACTTAACCTGATGAGTTCAAAATTACTTAACACTGATTAAATAAAAACTTATTAGTCCTGGCTTGACCTGGGAAACCCTGATAAACCATTATCAGTGCTAAAATAAGTCGAATAGATCGAACGCAACCTAAATCATCGATCATTTGCTTCATACTAGCTTGGTAACATAAAATTTGCAACAATGGTTTACACTATTCAAAAAATTTCTTTTTGACAAAGGTTTGTGATATACATATAATGAAAATTGAAAAATATATTCAAGGGGGTTCTCATAAGATTTGTTTCGTCGAATACTTTCATAATATTAACCTATTACAGTTATTACTTTTTACGGAGTATGAAATAATTATAGATATTAATGCTCAAAACAGTGAACAGTATATATGAAAAGTACAATTGTTGCATATTTTCTGTTATATGGAGTGATATGACAGAATATAAAACTAAATCTTGGACTTCAGCCAGCAACTTAAACTTTTGGTTTTATATCCTATCACGAAGGAGGAAGTACTTAATTTTTTAGTCTTTATTTAGCTTCCTTGCTTATATCCATGTCATTTACTTAATTAATTATCAGCTAATAAGGAGAAAGATGGTAGAATCCGCCAAAGAAAGCATAAAGAAAAATGCTAGCAGCACAGAGATATATGGCCAAATGCAAGAGATTTTCATTGAGATGGATCAAAGTCCTGATGTAAGTAACCTAAGCCTTCAATACTCCTTCCCTCTGTAACATAAAAATTTCAACAATAATTGTTTTTTCACGTATTTTGAGAAAGTAATTTAAGGGTGTAAACGAAAAATATAATCAAAATGGTTTGAATACAAGCAAGAATGTGATATAAGTTAAAAATATCAAAATTATTTTGATTAATTTGATCGTTTACACTCTCAAATCGCTTCCTTAAAATACGTACAAACACAATTGTTGAATTTTTTTTGTTAGGGTTGGAGTAGTAAAAATTAATATTTGAGCATTTGAAATGAAATATTGGACCTAACATTTATTTTATTTTATTTATTTCAGCCACATGAAGTTGCCAAGGAACTGCAAGGTCTAAAACAAGCAGTGATGAAAGGAGATAATAGTAAAGAATCAAATGACAACAATAAGGCTTTTAGACTGGATCATATTGATGCTTATTTACCAGTTAGAGTAAATGAACAAAGACTCAGCAATCTCTTACAGTCTCTCCTTGTAGCTGGGGCCTTGTTTGTTATGCCTGTGATTAAGTTGATACCCACTTCTGTTCTTTGGGGATACTTTGCCTACATGGCCATTGATAGTCTCCCTGGAAGCCAGTTCTGGGAACGAATCCTCATCCTTTTCATCACTCCAACCCGACGATACAAGTAAGCCTCCTCTTTTTTTGGACTTAATTTCGATCAGTTCAACACCTGCTGAGTCTAGGATTTAGTTCAATTTAGTTCAGTCCAGTTCAAATCAATTCAGTTCAAGTTCATGTATGCTGACCAAAAAGAGTAGGACCTAAGTGCCAAAACTAGGGTGCTTATGATGCGAGTCGAGTTCGAATATAAGGTTGCTTAACTCGACTCGCTAACCTTGTGAGTCGAGCATGAGTTCATTCAATCTTAATCGAGTCGAGTAGTGAATGAGCTTTGACTGAGTTGAACTTTGATCTAGTTTTGACAATTCGAGCTTTGTCTGATCTTTTATTGAGTAATTTTGAAATGGTCTTGTTCTTTTAACACTTTTGTATTTAGTTTCACCTTGCAAATTCAAGTTATTGAAGTATTGAGTTGCTCGACTCGACTCGTTAATATCTCAACCTGAGCCGAGCTGTTATCAAATATTGACCCAGTCAATCGCGAGTTGTCTATTCTCATAAGCACCATAGCCAAAACCAAAGACCAGAAACTCATAACATATAGATAAGTTTAGCTAGTTCCAGTAAAATCAGGATATATATATACAAGGTGAAGAGAACACACCCTCAGGCCTCAATATCGTCTTATCAAATGAGCGGGTAAAATTGGGATTAAATGAAGTTAATGATTATATATTTATAAATGAATTAATTGATGCAGGGTATTGGAAGATGTACATGCATCATACGTGGAATCAGTGCCTTTCAAATACATAGCAGGATTCACACTATTCCAGTTTGTGTACCTCTTGATTTGCTTTGGGATCACTTGGATACCAATTGCTGGAATTTTGTTCCCATTGCCTTTTTTCCTCCTAATAAGCATACGTCAGTATATTCTTCCAAAGATATTTCATCCCTTTCATTTGCATGAACTCGATGCTGCTGAGTATGAAGAGATTGCTGGTGCTCCTAGACGTTCTCTAAGCTTGTCTTTCAGGGTACGTACGTTCTTGATCTAAGCTTGAATATTAATATGCAACAGAGTATATAAACATATTTTTGGGCCTCAACTATCAGCTTAAGCTTATGGTTCACATGGTCCTCTAACATGGTATCAGAGTCATCGTGACACAGAGGTCACGGGTTCGGTATGTATGATGGGGCCCGTGCTGCATCCACATTTCAAGCCCAAATGGTTTTTCATGTGAGGGGGAGTAATAGAGTATATAATGGCTTAAGTTTTTGGTTGAGATGGTTCTCTAACAATATGCATGTAACATAGGGAGTAATAAATTTTCAAGGCTAAATTTGTAATTATGTATGTTTCATTTTGATTTACAGAGGGAAGCTCCTCAAGATGATGATGTAGTACAAGATGATGGTGAGATTCTAGATGAATTGACAACAAGCAGAGGAGAGTTTAAGCTTCGAACTTCGAGCTTCGAGTATCCTCAGGTTATATACTTAATTACTATTCAATAATCTATCTGTCTTCTTTTCTTTGCACCATTTTTTTCAAATTTGACCATCCTTTTTTTCTCGATAAACAAAGCAATAAGAGATAAAATAAAATGAAGCCGACCTCATAACATCCAAAAAAATTAATAAATACCCTGATGTAACAACTAATAGAGGATAGATGGAGTATATATATATATACATAGCTTGGTTTATAAATGAGAAAAAAAAAATGTGTCTCATATATTAATTGTGTGTAATCTTGTAGGCTCATCGTCAAGAAATTGTGCATCCGGCCGAGTGACGGTAAGCTAAGCATGCAAGCAAGAAAGCCGAAGAATTATTAGTAAAAAAAAGCTTTACTAAAAGATTATATATGAATATCTCATTTGGTTCATTGATGAACTAAAATAGTAAGTTTTTATTTTGTTGTTGTAAAATGTATGTGATTTTACCAATGACATCTTAGCCAAAAAGTTACTAGCTAGGATTGAGGTTATAGGATATGGTTAAGGTCTTTATATTTGAATTTGCCCCCATTTATGTGTATTTGTATAAGCTTTCATATATAGGAGGGGGAATCATATATATATGATCCGGTCACCGGCCATAAACTTTCATATATGATTTTAATTAGAATTGTTGTAATAATACCAATGACATCTTATATCGAAGTGGGTAAGATTGAGGTTATAGGTTTGGACTTCCATAAATATATCATATTTGTGTATTGGTTTACATGACCAACAATTTTTCTCTGATTATCATCCTCATTTTTTGACGTACAAATGCATACTATGTATTTTGTGACATTATTAGAGAGGGAAATTATCATTCTCTTTAACTTGTAAGTTGATCCAAGTGATAATATTCTTGAAATTGTTATTTTACATGTACATTTTATGAGCATATTTAATTTGGACCCACCATGAATTTAGTGGAGTAAACTACTCCAACTGGATTAATGGTAAAATTTTAAGTTGATCCAAACAAGTTGAGGTTATAAAGTTTATTTTATAAAGTGAATAGATCAAAATAGTTTGCTTTATTTCCGAGAACAATTCAATTCGCCCCAAGTGGTCATTTGTTGGGGCTGATCGAAAGCAATTTAGTCCAAAAGAAACTAGCTTATGATAAGTTGCGATAGAGAATAATGTTTTTCAAGTTGGGTTCAAGTTATTTAGGTTTAGATGGTATGTCACGTCAAACCAATATTGATTCCATTTTGATTAAGATAATCAATTATATTGTTTAAATATAAATCAAATCTTACTGTTTTAATGGTAATTTTTAATTATGACAACTATTAATATAAAGATATGTAACAATATTTTTTTAATAATAAACTTAAAAATATGTGTAGCAATTTGGGTCCCACCGGACGCTGTGTGTGTGTGTATATATATATAGTATGTTGATTCATAAAATTTCAATTCAAATTAAGTTACAAGCCTTAATTATATGCCAAATAGGGTTTCAGTCGATATCAATTTAGGTCATATCAAGTGACAGTTTAATTATATGAATTACTATCAATAAAGCTTATTTTTGTTTGGATGATGAAAAGTTCTAACAATCTAATTGGGTTCTAACCCAAATTGAGAACTCTTAATTCTTGATGCAAAATAAATTTGAGGTTTTTGGCCCATTAAAAACTACCATAGGAAAATAGAGATTGAGGGATGATGAATTTGGTATATTCCACCTAACTTTAGGAAAATATAGATGTCAAAATTGATGATTGATCCTGCTTTATTTTTATACAGAGTACAATGTTTTCAGTTTATTTTCTCTTTAACAAAGTAGCTCTGAAACAATTAGGGAATGTAATATTGCAAATATTAATCTTTAAAAATATTACAGAGTATAAAGTCAGGCGATATTGAGACCAAGTGACAAAGTGTGTAAAACAATCCTAACAGATCAAAGATGATTAGGTAAAATATGTGTAGTCGAATTCACTAAGCTATAGTTTTACGCATCTATACAGATTAATCTAATACAATCACTGCACATTAACAAAACAATAGCCTAAGAAGCACAATACTCTCCTCCAATGTGTTATACCCCGTATCCAACAATGACACAACACCAACACAAATACACATACTAAGTCAACATAGTTAATTTATTATCTCTATTCATAGATCGAATAATTTTTGGTTTTTTTTTTTTATAAATATTTTGATTGGTTTTATGATTTTTAATGGTTTGAATATTAACACAGCTTTCAGTTGTATAAAATTACTATTTTAGCTTATGCATTTTGTTATTTAATAAAATGTGTATAAACTCGAAAAGGGAAGTGTTGAACCTTAGTCCTTGGGGAAAACAGGCGAGCTAGGTTGCACTGAGTCGTGAACCAGGTCGAAAACGAATGCAAATATGGGGACCGAAAACGGAAAATCTAAAAATAAAGTTAATGGGTACGACCAATTATAACATGAAGAATCAGAATCGTCCCCAATACGAGAACAAATCGGCTTAAAAAATAACTACCCATATAAAGTATCCATGCTACATAGCACACGAATATCAGCCCATCCGACCAAAAGCTCTCCCAAGTCCCAACAGATTTGTTACTTATGGACGTATGGTACCCCAAAACTCCAAAAGTGTGAAGCAAAGAAGTCCATCAATAATATATCAATTAGCGAAAGCAACCTAATTTGACCAAAAATAGCAGCAATGGTTATTGAGCCCAAGTACAAAATCTTCACTGGACAAACGAGTAAGTGACAGCTAATTGTCTAATTTAACGAGTAAGATTAGAAAACAATCACTCTAGCTTAGATTTCTTCTTCCTATTTCACACACCATACCGTCAATCAATCAATTACTCCCAAAAAATATCAAAACAATTCATCAATAGACAATAGCCGCCCACACCCTAAATTTGGCTTCTTTTTTTTTTTTTTGGTGTATAGGAATTAATTAAAGAAGCCGCAAGGTGACAAAAAATAAGATTCAAAATTCAAATCAAATCAGACCAGGTTAGAAAAATTCAAATCAATTCATCCCAGATCAGAAAAATTCAGATGAATTAAACACATCCTTAGTTTAATAAAATAATACTAATTATATAGCTTATAACAATCTCTACTATATAAGGAAAGGAGGAGGATAGTATCCTCTTCAAAAAGACTAATATACCATTAATAATGAATTTGATAAATAAAAAATTACTTAAGTAAAATGGACATTCTTCTTTTGCATCTTACCATTAATAATGAAATTTGTTCCCGTTCCGGAACTTCTTTATGAAAAGTCAATGCTTTCTCGTGCTTTGATGTTGACTCTGTGTACTCCTTGGTAGGGTTGAGCCCTGCAAAACAGTCAAAGGTTGCTAACCTAGGGGGTGGAACCCAGGAATGCCCCTCTGATGCTTAAGTCAGATATCGGGAGTAAGGAGTCAGTGTATTGTGAGTTTGTGAATTATGAATTGCGTACCTGGCCCATGACACGTGGCATTATATCATTCACTGTAAGATATCTTATGTATCCCTTGAATCGAAGAATATCCCCTTCCAAAGTATATCCCACGGGTATATATAGATTTCCCTTCGAGTATGGCTGCCCGGACTTCTGAAAAAAAGGGGTCATCCTTGATTTTTTGATACACCTCTTCCCATGGAATGCCACATGTAGCCACCAAGCTTCCTAATCTTACTTGGCCTTCGTCCCTCCTAGAAAGTGAATGTGCCACTATGTTAGATGTGCCGCTCCAATATTCAATCTCAAAGTCAAACCCCAATAGCTTGCTTACCCATCTTTGATAGTCCGGGCTTCTTTCTGTTCAAGCAAATACTTAAGGCTATGGTGGTCAGTTTTCACAATGAATCTCCGCCCCAAAAGGTAATGGCGCCACTTCTTAACTGCAAGAACAATAGCCATCAATTCTTTTTCATAAATAGGTTTGGCTTGGGCAGTCGCTCCTAAAATCTTGCTAAAAAATGCAATGGGATGCCCCCCTTGTTGGAGGACGGCCCCAACTCCATTTCCCGAAGCGTCAGTTTCCACTACGAAGGACTTTGAGAAGTTAGGAAGTGACAGAACCGAAGCGGTTGTAAGGGCTTGTTTTAATGCTTGGAAGGCGCCCGTAGCTTGAGTGGTCCATCCAAAGCTATCTTTTTTGAGCTGCGCGGTTAGTGGAGCCGCAATTTGAGCATAATTTTGAATAAACTTTTGATAGTATCCTGTGAGTCCCAAGAACCCACGTAGCTCCTTCAAATTGGTAGGAATCGGTCAATCTAACATTGCCTGCACTTTAACAAAATCCATAGCAACTCCGCGGCCAGAAATTTTATGGCCTAAATATGACACTTCCAGTTTTCCAAACTCGCATGTTTTACAATTAATATAAAGCTTATGTATTCTAAGTAAAGTAAAGACAGTACATAAATGTTCTACATGTTCTTCTTGTGTTTTGCTATGTATCAAAATATCATCAAAGAATACTAAAACAAATCGACGAAGATGGGGTCGAAATACCTCATTCATTAAAGATTGAAAGGTTGCCGGAGCGTTGGTGAGGCCGAAGGGCATAACCAAGAATTCATAGTGCCCATCGTGAGTGCGGAAAGCAGTTTTAGGTATATCTTTCACTTGCATCTGGATTTGATGGTATCCCGACTTAAGATCGAGTTTAGTGAAAATTTGGGCTCCCTCCAATTCGTCCAACAATTCCTCAATCACTGGGATGGGATATTTATCAGGTACTGTTCTTTTGTTTAGGGCCCTATAATCCACACAGAAACGTCACGACCCGTCTTTTTTCTTGACAAGGAGAACCGGGCTTGAAAAAGGACTATTGACCCCGGGTGGGCCCGGAACAAAATTGTTTTTAAAATTAATTTGCAATTGTTTAGAAGTTTAAAGAATAAATCTTATATTGTTTGTATTGTAACCTTATACCATGTGGATAATGTGGGTTGTTTTTAGAGGTGACAAAAAGCCACTCAACTCGAACCCGAAACTTACTCGAATCTACACAATATTATTGATCTAAAGTTGACCCGATCCAAACCTGAATTGACCCCGATATGAACCGACACGAACTTTAAAGTGTGTAATTTTGATCATTATGCATTTTAAATCTATTTGTAAAAAATCCGAATCCAACCCAACCCTTGAAACTAAAAGCCAACAAACATGAATCGACACGACACTAATCAACCCGTCCCGTATCAGACCATAATGACTAGATTGCCACCTTTAGTTTTATTAGACTATTAGTAATTAAAAAAGACCTTAGTGCAAATCAGCCGACTTAATACAATAAACTCCATACTGGTACTTTGCCAAAAAAAAACTCAATACTGGTATAAAAAATGGCCCACTGTTAAAGTTCCAGGTGTCTTAGATTGTTTACACTCCAAAGCGCGGTTCTTTTTAAACCCCAAAATAAACATATTTATCATCCAAAACTAGAGAGAGAAATTAGAGAGCTATTCTGGAGAGAGAAACTGACGAACGTCACCTACATTTTCCGGCGAACTCCTCCTTACTTCAACGGAGTATGTTTCATTTTTCCTCTCACTTTCTTCTTCTTTACTTACATTTATTTCTCTCTTTTTCTTTTTTTTTTTTTAACTTTTTTATAGTCTACTAAATTAATGTTCAGCTGTACTGCTTTGCTGCTTCATGCTCTGCATTTTATTCAGTTTACACTAGAATTTTGATTTTGATTTTTGTTTTCTTGTATACTGTACTTTTTATTTCTGGAAATGCATCGAAATTACTCTTTTGCTGGCCAAAAAATTTACTGTATGAGAAGGAAAACGCGTTTCTGGAAGTTCATTGGACCCTTTTTTCTGGGAATTCATTGATTTAAATATATGTTTTTAAAAGTAAGCTTGGCCTTTTAATTTTGGTGTGTTCTTTTCTCCGACCCAAGATCTCTGCCTTCAATTTTCTTCAGTGCTTTTATTTATTTATTTATTTAACTGCATTCTTCACTACTCCAATTGAATTGCTTAAGGTAAATATTTTAATTTTCTATATTTTCTCACCAAAAGAGTGGGTAGATGTTAATAAGTAATGGAATTGCAACTTCTTAGCTTCTAGATCTTTAAACACCAAAGATCTAACTTAGAAAGGGTAGTTCTCCATTAAATTTTCTGGGTTTTTAGTAGCTACTCAGCTACTGTGTATATATCTATTAATTAAATTACTTATTTTTCCTCTATTGAAAAATAAAAGGTTAGTAAAATGTACTCTTATCTACTTCAAATTCCAATGCATGGGTTCTTAAAGTTAAGTTGAACCATCTTGATACTATTATAATAATGTTGATGAAATTGTTGAATAACCAAAGCTAATATAGAAAATTTTCCAATTTTTCCTCTTTATATTAATAAATCAGGGAAATACTTAATCTGGGAATTGGAAAATGAGGCCACCATTACAGGGGATTGCAAGTGATTTCAATGGAAGATTGGCTTGTTACAAGCAAGATTGGATTGGTGGAATTAAATCTGGAATTGGGTAAGAATTCTTTCTCCAAATTCAAAATCAATTTATCTCCCATGAAGTTGGGCTCGAGCTTTAATCTTTTCATATTTGTATTTGTTTTGGTATAAAGGATACTGGCTCCAACAACCTTCATCTTCTTTGCTTCTGCTCTTCCTGTCATAGCCTTTGGGGAACAACTTAGCAGAGACACAGGTGCTTTTCTTTTGCACAGTTACACTTGAACTTAAAGGAATACACACCCACATACATAATTCACTTTTCAAAACTTAAGGTTAATTTTGATATGTATATTATCTCCAATATGTAGATGGAAGTTTGAGCACAGTTGAGACTCTAGCTTCGACAGCAATTTGTGGAATAATGCAATCAATACTTGGTGGACAGCCTCTTTTGATTGTAGGGGTTGCAGAACCAACTGTGATTATGTATTCTTACTTGTACAAATTCGCTCAAGGGCGGCCTGATTTGGGAAAAGAACTTTACTTGGCTTGGGCAGGATGGTATGCACTTTCCATTGCTAGATATGATCTTATTGCAATGTGATAAGCTTATTATGATATTGCTTAACTTTGCGTCTTTTTTTTTTGTTTTTGGACTGGTTTTCTTAGGGTTTGTGTATGGACTGCCCTCATGTTAATTCTTCTTTCGATCTTCAATGCTGCCACGATCATAAGTCGGTTCACGAGGATTGCTGGGGAGCTATTTGGTATGCTGATTACTGTTCTTTTCATCCAAGAGGCTATTAAGGTACATGTCATAGTCTCTGATATACTTATTTGATCCAGAAACATGTGGCACTTTGTTGACATAAATTTGTTTATTTCCTATAATTCTGTTAATGCAGGGGGCTGTGAGTGAATTTGGAGTTCCCAAAGCTGAGGATCCTCGTGAACAAAAATTCCAGTTCACATGGCGCTATGTAAATGGGTTGTTGGGGATCATATTTACTTTTGGTGTACTTTCATTGGCCTTAAAGAGCCGAAGGGCTAGATCATGGCGCTATAGTACAAGCCATATAAGGAGCTTCATTGCGGATTATGGAGTCCCTTTGATGGTTGTAGTTTGGACCGCCTTATCGTTTACCGTCCCTAACGGAGTCCCGGAAGGAGTACCTCGAAGGCTCTATAGTCCTCTTCCTTGGCAATCCACATCCTTATATCATTGGACTGTTGTTAAGGTAACCGATCATTACTCATTAACCCAACTTATATATTTTAACCACCAAATTCGGATAGAAATTTGTGTAATTTTCAACACACAACTGAACGAGTTTATGTAATATTGATTCGTTTCAAATTACTCAAGAGAATTTTCCTTTGTATACCTCATGTCATACAGTTATCAGTTTTCTTATTTGTGTCCACAATGCAGGATATGGCTAAGGTGCCTGTGATATACATATTTGCTGCCATAATCCCGGCTTTCATGGTGGCAGGACTGTATTTTTTCGACCATAGTGTTGCTTCACAATTGGCACAGCAGAAGGATTTCAATCTGAAAAGGCCTTCCGCTTACCACTACGACATCTTGGTGCTTGGGTTTATGGTATGCAAAATAAATATTTATTCACTCTAGTTAACCTTACATTTCATTATTTCAATGAAATCAAACGTAGTTACTAATATTGGTGTGCTTATGATTTTTTTTCTCCTTGTAAAATTGTAGACATTGCTTTGTGGACTAATTGGACTGCCTCCATCAAATGGTGTCCTTCCACAATCTCCTATGCATAGTAAGAGCCTCGCTACCCTCAAGAAGCAGGTAGTCCGTGGGTGTGCATTTGTAACGAAAGTTATTGTTAAGTACATTGTTCATTATCTTATAACATGCATTCTAATTACACTATTACAGTTAATAGGGAAGAAGATGGCAGAGTCTGCAAAAGAAAGCATAAAGAATAATGCCAGCGGCACTGAAATCTATGGCCAGATGCAAGATATATTCATTCAAATGGATCAAAGCTCTGTAAGCTTTCAAGATACTTACACAAACATAAATTTTAAGTATTTGAAAATTTATTGGACCATCAAACATGCTTTTTTCAGCCCCGTCAAGTTGCCAAGGAGCTGAAAGAGCTGAAACAAGCAGTGATGAAGGGAGACAGCAAAGACGGAAAGGATAACAATACTTTTAGACTCGATCATATTGATGCTTATTTGCCCGTCAGAGTGAATGAGCAAAGAGTTAGCAACCTCTTACAGTCGGTCCTTGTTGGAGGCTCTGTTTTTGCTATGCCTGTGATCAAGTTGATACCTACCTCTGTTCTTTGGGGATACTTTGCTTATATGGCCATTGATAGTCTCCCAGGAAACCAGTTCTGGGAAAGAATCCTCCTCCTTTTCATCACACCATCCAGGCGATACAAGTAAGATTTGCTTGATAGCGCAAACCCATATGAGGGGCAAATTTTGATACTTGAAAACTGAAATCTGGAAACACAAACGAAACAAAATAAACATGTTATTTTGATTTGATCGAGTTGATTAATAAATAATAATCATTGTTGCAGGGTTATGGATGGTGCTCATGCATCATATGTGGAATCAGTGCCTTTCAAATACATCGCTGCTTTCACACTATTCCAATTTGTGTACTTGTTGATTTGCTTTGGAATCACTTGGATCCCAATTGCTGGAATTCTTTTCCCATTGCCTTTCTTCCTTCTTATAAGTATACGCCAGTATATACTCCCAAAGGTGTTTCATCCAATTCATTTGCAAGAACTTGATGCTGCTGAGTATGAGGAAATTATTGGTACACCAAGGCGTACTCTTAGCTTATCCTTCAAGGTATGTGAAGCTCCACTCATTTCCTCATTTTCAAATCTTACTCATTTGTATATAAATATGCCATATAAAGGGGCAACAATTTGAAGTCATATTTGGTGACATGGATGGACGACTATGATTTGCAGAGGGAAACACCAGAAGACGAACCGGTGGGAGATGATGCTGAGATACTAGATGAACTTACAACCAGCAGAGGGGAGTTCAAGATCAGAACCTTGAGCTTTAAAAATACACAGGTGAGAAATATTTGCTTCCTTTGGAACCCTACTCTTTTTTTTAATACACACACAAGATCAGATACTAAAGCTGAAACATGAACTGATCAGTGATCATTAGACCTGGTTATTGGACTGGTCGGGGCGGGTCAGGGTTAGGCCGGTGCGGGCTGGGTCAAGGCCAGTGTCGGCTAAAAAGGGTCAATATCGGGTTAGGCCAAAGCAGATCGCGGGTCATTAGCGGTCGGGCCATTAAAATATTAAATATAAATAAAATTTAAGGTAGTCAATAAAACAAATGTACATGAATATATCAATGCAATTATTTTTGTTAAAACTTTTTTTTTTGGAAAATTTATTAGGCTGTTATTTTTGGCGCTGTATTGGCCCTGGTTAATAAGACATTGTCTAATAAATACCCGATAATCTTGACTCTAACCGCATTCCATTGAGCTACCCTATCCAATAATCAGGTTTAGTGATCATTAATTCAAATCATTACATAACAATTGACACTTGACAATACTATTGCCGTACTGATCTATAATCCATTAAAAACAATACACTGAACATTACTCAACTATGAATTCAGCTACCACAATCACATTAGTATCTCACAACTATTCAAAACTGAAATCAAATCATTTAGATTCAGTCATTCAACTCATGCAAACTATGGAGTACCAGTTTTAAAAAATTACAACTTGGCCACTTGGGTTTGTCATCAAATCCTAGAATCTAAATCAATAATAAACTCAAAACAAAAGAATATTCAGAGAGAAAAAGGGCAATTACGATATAGGCGTAGCATTCAGGGACTTGATAGAGAACAAGCTCAATTGAGTCAGTGTTTTCAGTTACATCTGCAACTTCTTTGCCATTTGATCATTTAAAACAGAACTAGAGTTAAAAAGAATCAAATGAATCATATATTTATACAGAATAAGAGATTAGAGAATCATATATTTAATCCTAAGCCCCTAAAGCGAAAAATAAGTTTCAAATGAACCAAATCTAACCCTAAGAAATCGCAAAAAAAAAAAAAAAGGGAAACTGGGAAAGTGACTGATGGGCGGGTTGGAGGCTGGAGGACTGGCAGTTGGTGGTGCTGCGGTGGTCCACTGTTCGGGGCTGCTGTTCGAAGTGGGCCTGTGCAGCCTGAAGAACTGAAGAAGATCAGTCTGCGGTGTGCAAAACTGCAACTATTGGTTTTTGATTTCCCTTCTCTCTTTACGCGTGATGTTTAGTTTTTTTCTTCTTCTAAACTTCAAAAAAAAAAAAAACACTTCTTCGGTCTGCCCCTGGCGGGTCCAACCCAGGCCAGGCCCGTTTGACATGGTATCAAACCTGGGTTTAGTTTGGATTGATCTGGGCCATGTACGATTATGGACAACCCGCATTTGAGGGGTAATAATGAGCACGCGAACAACATATCCATGAACAACCCGCATGTGAGTGTCACTTCATGAATTATGCGTTAATGACGAGTATTGGTATGTGTCCCGCATTAAAGAAACATATGAATTGTATCTATTTTATAAGGCTAGATGGCTATTTTTTTTTATTGTCATATGGTTTTAAGGTGGAGCCTCCTTAATTTTGTGAAATGGACTTGTATTCCTTTGTGGCAGACGCGGCCTAGGCCCGTTTGATAATGCGCATTGTAGACCACGAAGATTCAAATATTGCTAACTTGCAAGTTGCAATTGTTTTGTACTTTAGTTGTAATGTATGATTCTTACCCTAATCTTTCCTTCAGGACATGACAATTTTAGTGAGATAAAACACAAGAATTAGGGACTTGTTAATGTGTAATCTTAGCCCTAGTCCTGCTGCAAGCTTGCAACACAAAGTGTCTAGCCCCAAGCTTAGTAGCAATTTATCATCTACATATTTTCTTAGATTGCCTTAATATGCATAAGAAGGTACTATTCCTTACACGAATGTGGCACTTGTGTTCTATTTACAGGTTCACCCTTGAGTTATGCTTCATCCACTGCGAAATACTAGGAGTTTAGAACGAGCAGTCCGTGCAGGAAAGGCTGACAATGATGATCAAATATTACAAGTTTCATAAGAGAAGAATGGAACTTTGCACAAGGAAGTTGAAGACATAAAAGAAATTGAAAAGTTATATGAAAATATCAACCAGTTTTTCATATAAATAATTCTCTTATTCCATTTTCTAAGCCTGTATATGGACCAAGTGACTAACCAATGGCATCATAGGAAGATCCGGAGCAGTTAAGGTCGAGGCTATAGATTTATTACTATAGCAGCAACTAAGCTTGGATCTCAACACCGTTTTACATGTTATTAGTCGTGTACTGGCATTACTGTACTGCACTATTTTGATTGAGCCACGAGCCATTGCTCGCTAGTGAAAGGTTTTAACTAAATTTTCGATCTCTATATATTTTTCATATTGCAAATTTATGCGCTTTTCTCATATAGATCTTACTCTGCTATTCACATGTAAAGTAACTGTTATGCAGGAGATCAAATTTTATCATAATGTTATGTAAAATATTGAGAACAACATGAGCATTTATCCTTGATTGATAGTGTAACACCCCATCCTTAAAAACAGAGCAAACAAGCGGAAGATAGGCACCGGATGGGAATGCCACTTAAGTTCTAAGAAATATAACCCAAAAGAATTTAATAAAGTCCGATTAAAGAAAGTCCAATACCATTACAAGTCCAAAATACGAGGTATAAATACCTATACATAAGTCTAGAAATCAAAACTACTTAAACAGAAATCATAAAGTAAGGAATTCTGGCCGTGCCATACAAACTGGGATGTTTAAAACTAATGGAAAGGATCCCTAATACCAATCCTAACACACACACCGCCCAAACTTTTACAATCCTGCTGTCAATCAGCATTTGAAAAATGAATACAACTCCACTGTCAGTGGCGAGTAACTAACAGTTCTCCCCAACATAGAAAACACAAGTTCAAAATCATAGATCAGGGAGTCAAATCAGTATCCATAAATAACAAGAGGCATTCATGTCATTCAATACAAACAACCACCACTTACCATAACCTCGTCCATAACCCACCTGTAGAACCAATTAGTTCAATACAACATTACAACAAACACATGCTTCATCCAAAAGATAAGAACTCCAATAACATCTCAATAAAACTATTATAACACAAAAGAACCCAAATTCACAGATAAGTGTTATGAACACAATTAAATCCCAACTCCCCAAATCAATACACATACTGAAGACAGAATGACCACTAGTGGTATCCCGCAGTACCACTCCTAAAGTACGTTAGGTAGACGCCCAAAATATGGACTTACACTACCAACGATAAACGCATGCATTTGTAATTGTAGATGGAACAATCGCTAGTGGTATCCCGCAGTACCACTTCCTAAGGTTTGTCAGGTAGATGCCCAAAATATGGACTTACACTACCAACAATCAACACGAAGTCGATTGTGTCTAAGATTGGCCAGATCTCCCGGTGCCGGATGGACGCCCAAAATATGGTCTTACACATCCGAACTCCCGGACGTCAACAATTAACCCAGGTAAATAAATATTGTTCTTGGATCCCGCAGCCCAAGAAACATAACTGATCTAACCATTGAATCCCGCAGCCCAATGGTTCCAACTAACAATTATAAATAACCTCCTAGACACATGTATGATAAAATACATCATTCTTAATTACTCATTCCAAACCACACTTAATTTACTAATAAAACCCAAAATTTCAACTTCCATTATCCACCCACAACTAATAACATGTGCCCAATACTTAATCAAATTTAAATTCCAAAATAATATTTTGATCTTTTACACACTCAAAATAAGCAACAAGTAATTTAGACAAACTCATCGTAAAAATATCAATTCCAACCAAACTTGTACCCAAACAATTCCTATTAATTAGTAACCATTTAACACATAATTAAGGGTTAAAATACATCAATAAAACATAATTTTAGAACATACAAAGTTGCTGTCCAGATTAATACAACAACAAAAACAACCACCAAATCAAGCTCAAAAATAATTAAATTTATACAATTAATTCTATAACTCAACAAGGTCATAACTAAGCATAATTTAAGTCTAAAACAAGATTAAAAACATGTCATACACCACCACATGCCACACGGCCAGCAGCTCCATTCCAGAAAAATAGTTACACAAAAATTGTTACAAGTTACTAAAGTAATTCAATAAATCCTAAATTCATCAATTCAACAACTAAGCATGAATAACCTTAAAAATCACGATATTAACCCATAAAACCATAATATATTAAGGCTAAAAATATAACATGATACCACTAAAAATTTGGGCAGCATTCCGCCTAGAAATTGGACTAAAGCGAAATTCGCCAACAATTCATTAAAACACTTTTACAACAAATCATTGAACAGATTACCAACATAAATCATAAATCATTATTTTAGCCTAAAAGCCTATAAAAATTCAGATTATATAATCACACATATCACACAAAAATTTCATGAAATAAGTTGTACAAAATTTCTCACAACAATTATCATAATTAATAAATTGTGCATACAACTCCAACTAATTTATTCATGAAAATTTCACACCAATATAATCTAAAAATACTTTCTGAAAATACTCTAAAAACACACAAAAATTTAGAATAAAAGTAATTACATAATTCCATGTTAAATCCAAATTTTAAGGCTAAAATCAACACAAAATAGTCTAGTTTGATTCTAATCAATTCCTTACATAATTTTAACCCAAATACTATCATCCTAAACTATATGATTTCTAGATTAGAGATAGTGTTAGTTACCTTGAAAAGGATGAGGTATATGCACTAGATTTCACCAAAATTGCTTCAAAGATTACCAAGGAAAACTCCCAAAACTCTACTAGAACTTTGAGTATATTTTGTGAGGTTGTGAGAGATGAAAAATTAGAAACAAATCAACCTACAGGCTGTTTATATTGCTGACCAAAGGGGAGGGGAAAGGTGAGGTGAAATAATGGAGTATTTATATTCCTACATGTCTAATTCTAGAATATTCTAACTTCCTCAAATGGAGGGTCCTAGAATTTGCATGTACATCGTAGAACAATCTAGAATCATTCTAATTCAAGTACATACAAGAACCCTTTGGAAGATCCTAGATGCATCCATTCTAGAATACTCCTATAACTCTATAAGATTACTCTTGAACATTCTAGAGTCACCCTCTTTAGAATATATTCTACCACCATCCATATTATTCTTGAACCTTCTAGAAGTTTCCAAATACTTGACTCATTAATGCCAATCAATAAAGACTAATATAACTAATTACATAACATAAATATATTTTAATCATGCAAATGAGATATGTATGAAATAAAGAGTAAAACTTTCATACCAAATATATATATATGTATATATATTTATTTATATTAACAACCAAAAATTGTTAACCAAATACAATTGTTTTTAGCAACGTATTCCCAGAAAATAAATAAATAGATAATAGATAAATATTTTATTTCAAAATGTAGTTATCAGAAATTAATGAATAATGTTTTTATTATTTAAATCGCAAAAAGCGCTACTTTTAAAAGAAGTAAAAATGCGGGGTATTACAGATAGAGTATAAAATCAATTGATGGGCTTCAACCATCAACACGAGTTTTTGGTTGAGATGATAGAGTCACATGTTTGAATTTCATTTCCCTCTTTAATTTCAAAGTAGAATATTTAGCGTTGGGTATTAATGGGTGATCCATGTTGCATCCACACTTTATGCCCAATAGGCTTTCTTGTGAAGCCGTGTGATACAGTATAAAATCAATTCATGGGCTTTCATCATTAGTTTAATTTTTTGGTTGAGACGATTGATAAAGCATATAATATAGTTTTGTGCCTCAACATTGGTTTAAGCTTTTAGTTTGATATGGTATCACAGCCAACATAACATAAGTCACGAGTTCGAATATTTCATTCACCCCTTTTTCACAAAGTGGAATTAATTAGTACCGAGTATGGTGAGCTCGTGGTGCATTTGTATTTCAAGCCCAAAGAGCTTTTCATATGAGGGAAGTGATAGAGTATATCACATAATATTGGCCTTTATTACCTTAAACTTTTAGTTGAGACGATCATTTGACAATGCTCATGATCAACAACACAAAAGCACATGGATTTAGAAGAGTGCATTACATAACCCCTTTCCATGATCTAATAACTCTAAGTTGAATGAATGTAGGTAACAAATAAACATTAACAATGAGAGTCTACATGTTGACAGCTTATTACCGAGGTAAAAGACGAAGGGAACAACTCACACTAAATAGACAACGTATAAGGTGTGCTTTTTCACACAACTTCTTTCACTTGTAATAACAATGGTAAATTTGGTGATCATGCATATCCCATTTTTGTGTTGCATTTAACATGATTCCCTTTAGTCATCATGCTACCTTATATGTAAGACATTATTTTATGTCATCGATTACCTTATGTGGCGATTAAAAAATATTTATATCAATAATCCCATTAGGCACATATTGTAAGGCATTATTTTATATGTCATCGTTTGCCTTTATGGGATGATTGAAAAATATTTAGATCAATAACCCCATTAGGCACATATTGTAAGGCATTATTTTATATGTCATCGTTTGCCTTTTGGTGCGATTGAAAAATATTTATATCAATAACCCCACTAAACACATATTGTAAGACATTATTTTATATGTCATTGTTTGCCTTATGGGGCAATTGAAAAATGTTTATATCAATAACCCCATTAGGCACATAATGTAAGAATCCATCCATTTTGTTCAAAACTAATTTCATTCGGCCAAAATAGGTGAATGGGGTGTGAGATAACTCATGTTGAAAAATACATCATTCGGCCAAAATGGGCAGGGCCCTATACTTTTTGAGAGAAGAGGATGCCTCCTTTTTATAAGTGGGGAAACATGGGTGACTGGTGAAAAAAATGAGTTCAATCTGGCTATCATATAAAATTTGCCATAAAAATATATTCTATCTTGATTCTATTTTCAGAAGGGATTAATATTACTCTGGAAAAATTTGCCCTTTCGTAAGGGCATATGTTTAGGAGTAAAATACCCCCATCAGATAATAATGTAATCTGAGTCAAAATATTGGACAAGTCCAATGTTATTGAAAAATAAACAGTCCAATCATTATAGGAGAAAATTTATCAAATCAATATTACTACAAATACAGATCTGGGGCAAGAATAAAATTATGAGAAGGTATTGTGTCGGATAGATCTGACATTAAGCTTATTGTCAGACCAGTTCTACTCAACTTGGACAAATGTGGACAAATATGGATAAATCTGGACAAACGTGGACAAACCTAGACAAATATGGACAAACCTGGACAAATCTAGACAAACATGCACAAATCTAGACAAATATGGACAAATCTGGATAAATCTGGACACACCTGGACAAACCTGGACAAATATGGACAAACCTGGAGAAATCTGGACACACCTGGACAAACCTGGACTAATATTGACAAATGTGGACAAACCTGGACAAATATGGACAAACCTGGACAAATATGGACAAACCTGGACAAATCTAGACAAACATGAACAAATCTGGATAAATCTGGACACACCTGGACAAACCTGGATAAATCTAGACAAACCTGGACACATATATGCTTAGACCTGAACTTATTTGGTTAAACCTGGACACACATATGCTCACACATGGACTTATTTGCTTAAACTTGGACTTTTTTTATTAAACTTGGAACACTAAGTCACTAAGGCACTAACCTGGAACTGAAACACTAACTGGAACACTAATTTCCTTCAATTCTTCTAATTTCGTCCTAATTTGCTAAAGGTTTGATGAAATGTGCCGATTTTGTTTTTTTTTTTTGTTTTTTCTTTTTTTTTCTGGATCTTACTCTCTTGCTTGTCAATGGTGCCATTTTTGCTGCTTAGGTTCTGGTTTTCATCACCATCACTATTAACTGGATACTTGATTCTCCTTCAATCAACTTGGGTATTTGTTTCTACTTCAATCAATCTGGAAATTGGGTCTTTCATCACCATTAACTGGGTAATCAATCAACATATCAATTACCTTCTGCTTCTCCTTGTGCAATGTGCCTAGTTTGGGAAGCCGTTTGACCAAATGTTTTGATCAGACGGTCTGACCAAATGTTTTGATCAGACGGTCTGACCCAATACTTTCACTAAAATTATTGAAGGAGGATCATCATAAACAAGTGGCACAATTGTAGAGCAACATTTGGTATTGTGAGAGTGACTCATACTCAATACTCAAAATCAAGCAAGGAAGAAGCATTGCTAATTTTGAAGAAAGCTCAAGTATAAAAAAAGGTAATCCCACATTGAAAAATTAATGTCACATACCTCAAGAAGCACTATATATATTTGACACAATTCCCCATGCATGTAATGATTAGTGAATGATTTCTAATGATAGCTATATTTATTGTATTAAGTTGATCTGATTGTAATTAATTATTTTAATATTAATTCTCTTGTAATTAATACAAGGACTATTATTTTACTTTTACTCTTTAAGCTTGTTCCATTTGTTTCATTGTTTTTCCTGTCTATTCTTATTTCAAGATCAATTATGCCCTAAAAACATAAATAGTACGTTTATAACTTTATAACATTAACATTCAAAGTTTTCATTAAAAAAAACCCATAAACTCCTAGTAACTAGCATTATAAAGTGACAAAGAATCATAAAATGGGGGAATGATTTTTTTAACAATGAATTATGATGTAATTCTTATGTAATCTTAAGAATTTATCAGCAAAACATCCAATAATATACTTTATGAAGAAGTGAAATGTATGGGTAACAGAGTAATGAGTGTTTTTAGTAATACAATGGACAAATAAACAGAAATACAATTCTAACCTTTCAAGTTTCAACATTGAAGGTGAATAATCAAGGGTTGAAGAAATTGGCATTAAAATTGGCAAAATATATTTTTTTTATAAAAAAAAATTTCCAAAATAAAAGATTTATTCAACAATCAATTACTCCTTATTTGTTTCTCCAATATAAACTTCTTGATTTTTTTTAAATATGGAAGAAAAATAATTTTTAAAAATATATCTTTTATTTTTTAAATAAAAACAGTAAAAATAGGATATCATAAATTCTTCGAATAAAAGGCTTAAAACATGAGTTTAAAAAAATATTTCGTTAAAACTCAGAAAAGAAGTAAATTATTACGTAAGAGAGAAACAAAATCACAATGAATTGAATTTATTAATGTTCATAATACTCAATTTATTATATATGGCTTATGCTAGCTGTAAAAATATATACTTGTTGTTTCTTTGTTTTTAAGAGTTAATTAAGATATACTCATTCTTATTCTAAAAAAAATATAAAAATTATCTTTTTGAATAATCAAACAAGCAATACTGAAACGGTTCAATCCGAAATGATCTGATCCGAGAACGATCCGAACTGAAACGATCCTAATCCGATCTTGGTCCGAAACTTTAACCCAAAATCCGATCTGGTCTGAATAGTATGCCGGTCCGAACTTGGTTCGAATTAAAAATGAGTCGATCCGATCTTGGATCTCAACACCGTTTTACATGTTATTAGTATTGTACTGGCATTATTGTACTGAATTATTTGATTGAGCCATTTCTCGCTAGTGAAAGGTTTTAACTAAATTTCCGATCTCTATATATTTTTCATATTGCAAATTTATGCACTTTTCTCGGGTAGATCTTACTCTTTGCTATCCAGTGAACTAGTTGTTATACAGGAGATTAAATTTTATCATAATGTTATGTAAAATATTGATAAGAACGACATGAGCATCTATCCTTGATTAATAGAGTATAAAATCAATTAGTGGGTTTCAACCATCAACTTAAGTTTTTGGTTGAGATATAAGGTCATATGTTTGAATTCCATTTGGCCCTCTTTTCAAAGTAGAATATTTAACGTTGGGTAAGGGATAATCTATGATGCATCCACAATTCAAGCCTAACTGGCCATTTGAAGCCATGTGATATAGTATAACATTAACTCATGGACTTCAATCAACAGCTTAGCCTTTTAGTTGAGACGATTGATAGAGCATATAACATAGTCTTGTGCCTCAACTATCAGCTTAAACTTTTGGTTTAGATTATCATTTAATATGGTATCAGAGCCAACATAACACAAATGTTACAAGTTTGAATCGCATTCACCCACCCGTTACAAAGTGGAATTAATTAGTACCGGGTATGGTGAGCCTATGGTAGTGGTACATCTACATTTTAAGGCCAAAGAGCTTTTCATGTAAGGAAATGATAGCGTATATAACATAATATTGGCCTTCATCAGCTTAAATTTTTAATTGAGATGATCATTTGACAACGATCATTTAATAATACTCATGATCAACAACACAAAAGCACATGGATTTAAAAGAGTGCATTACATAATCCCTTTTCATGATCTAATAATTCAAGTTGAATGAATGTAGGTAACAAATAAACATCAACAGTGAGTGTCTTTATGCTGGCAACTTATTACCGAGGTAAAACATGTAGAGAACAACTCAGACAAATAAACAACATACAAGGTATGCTTTTTCTCACAATTTCTTTCACTTGTAATAACAATGGTAAATTTGGTGATCATGCATATCCTATTTTTGTGTTGCATTAACATGATTCCCTTTAGTCATCATGCTACATTATTTGTTACATAAAGTTCTTCCAATCATTCAACATCATTTATGGAAGAACAACAGTCATCTTAGTCCCTAGGTGAATATAGTGCTAGGCTAGGCTCTATAACAATAAGAAATTTGTGTCTAGATCCTTCGTGCATAACATCCACCCCCTTCCCTCCAATACAACATGAAGTTGTGTTTTTTTGAAGAAGGTAAGTTAAACCCGTTAAGTTGGAACGACGTTTTCTATCAAAACAAAAACGTAACTTATTAGAAGAAAGGGGAAAATCGGAATCCATAAATGCATCAATATTTTGATGGATTTGAATCTAATGACCATGAAAGTGTGGTTGGCTATAACATGAAATTGTTACATAATCCCTTGGTCAGTGCATCATGCCACATGCCTCTGAATCAAGCTTGCAAGTCGTGACATGGCACAACTTGATTTCACCGGCCTATGTAACAACTTATACAGTTTTCTTTTGGGTAATGCATGTTTTACCGTTGTACACAAGCATTTAATATATTTCTTAAATAGGAATTTTTTTTTTTGAAATGTATGTCAAAATCACGGATCATTCTGTGTGATTAAATGCTTGTTTTTATTTTCATTTGGCATATTATATGTAGCCCTTTACATTTTTTATAATCATGAAAATTTTAAATAATTAAATTATAGGGTGTAATTGATATAATCACATTTAGGGGGTGTTTGGTATGACAATAATCATATATGAAATGCAAAAAATTTTGTTGAGAAGGGGGAAAGAGTAATAATGTATGTTATCTTTATTCGTGGTTTGGTTTAAAAGTGTATTAAAAACAATTAAGGGCAAGTGAAGAAATTTATTTCCACAGAGTTCGCAAGGGGAACATCATGATTGCGACCTATAAGGATTTAGTAACACACATGCTATTTCTATGAAAAAAGCTTTGTGATGGCTACATCCCCCAAAATAGAAAATGCTTTTAAGTTCATGTACAACTTGTGTTGATTCTCAAGCTAAGCTACTATAATATCAACTTCATGTCACATTTATTCAACTGGTCAGGGAAATATACTGGATTATTGGGTTTCTTAAGTTATGGGCAACTCTTGTGAACTTATGAGTATTTATGACTATATGTATCATGCATGTATGTAGGGTATTGTGTCAATTTTGGCAACGTTGTTCTGATTTGATTTTTATTGGCCTAAATTGAACTTTCTTTTACAGGTTGTCTTAAAAGAAAGTTTAACGAAATTTGAGTAGTCTTTGTTAGGGAAGAGAAACAAAAAAGTGAACGGTTTGCATTGATTTTCAAGGTTGTTAATCTCTTACTAGTAGCTAGTGATTCTTAGCTCATTAACTGGTACATGACTATAATGTCGAAGGAAATTAAACAACCCAACTTGCATGTGGAGGGGGAAGTAAAGGGAACAACTCCAAATGCAAGGCATGAGAATCAAACATGAGACTCTAATTCTCATGAACTATTTTTTTACTAATTTTTCACCCGAAGCTAAGTTTTTTTTACTAATTTCTCGCAAGATTAAATATTTTTACCAAATTGTCGCTAGGTGCCACTTTTTTTTATCAATTTGGTCAATCGGCCCCTTAATAATTTCAATTATGTATATATAAATTAGATTTTAATAAACTACACATTGAGATTGAGATTGATATTGATAACAAACGTCTCAGGGTGCTAGATAAATATTCATACATTTCCTAAAATGGTACTCCGTAATAATTTTGAAATGCATGCCAAAATCATGCGTCGATCGATGTAATTAATGCTTATAATAATAATTATTTATATTTTAGCTTTCTTATCTAGCGCCCCTAAGACGCTCGTTAGCTTTTGCCTAATGTTAAATTCAAACAATTGCAACTAAAAAAACGAGGAAATATTTGTTTTACATTGTAGAGGAAGAATATTCCAAATTGTAATCTCTAGACCAATCTATTCCTAACATCAATTGTCACTGAGGAATAATATTGACAGTTTGACACCACTCTGGCCCTCTTTGATATTGCCCATATCAATATTTGAAGTGTCTTTGTCATTTTTCGGGTGTGACTTGTGAGCTCAAAGAAGAGTTAGAAGGTTCAATGAAAATTAGAGATCAATCAATTTGAAACAAAATTGAATAGAAAAACGTATTGGTAATGGACTTACTCACAATCACAAAAAATACTGTACATATAATGATGATATCATTATAGTAGGTCATGAAGAGATATTTTCATTTCAAATTTTTTTTAAAAAAAATTCATTTTAACAAAATAGTACTCGTCCTTAGGTTGGTCATGCATTTGATTTTCATTCCTCCAAGACTCTAACTACTCTTACTTCCATTCTATTCCACCAATTGCATGAATTTGGAATTATCAAAACTTGATTTCCCTTGTACTAAATTCGTGAAGTTGAAAGTAACCATTTATCCGGACACTAGAAATTCTTATATACATCCGGATGTACATATCTTTATGTACATTCAAATGTATGCACTATTTTTCCCGCCGTAAAAGGGGGGGGGGTCGCAAATGTATACACTAATTTTATAGGTTTTTTTCGCAAAAATGTGATCCCGTCGTAAAAAAGGGGGTCGCAAATGATTTTTCCCGTCGCAAAAAAGGGGGTCGCAAATGATTTTTCCTGTCGTAATCCCGTCGTAAATGAGTCATTTCTAATAGAGTTTGGGGTTAGATATTCGGTAAATTTTAGCGACGGGCTCAAAAACCGTCGCAAAAGATCTATATGTGCGACGTGATTTAGGCCCGTCATTTGTGTGTACCCGTCGTTAATGGATCAATTTTTTGTAGTGTAATAGACCCAAAAGCAAAAAAGAAATGATCATTTACATTCTTGCTTTTATATTATTAGCTAGCTGATTACCACATATTAATGATTTTGGCATTACAATTAATCATTAGGTCATGCATGTATAATCATTGAGAGTTAACTCAATTATAGTGTTGTTTCCGCAACAAAAAAACAACAAAAGAGGGGGGAGAGAATAATTTATGAATGTATTTCTAATGGGGGAATACATCAATGCATTATGGTGCCATTGTGTACAAAATCATGAGGTAGGCATCGAATTATTTGCCTCTAAAACAAGCATGATCTTAATATTATAAAAAAAGACAAAAGTTAACGGATATGCAAAGGCATTACATAACACTGATAAAAATAGAAATATTAAATTATACGAATTAATAAGAATTGATTTCATGATTTTGACATTTATTTTAAAATTAGTACTAATTTTATGTTTATATTGAATGTTTAACACTGAGATATGTTTGTTAATATGATCATGAATCACAAGCTTTGATAAACAAAAATGATATATTGCATATTGGACAATATGTCCAATATTAGAACGCGTTTTTGGTGCAACGGATTGCACCATTATTAAATGGGGCAGAGTGCTTTGTAAAAACAAGCGTAGGGGACTAGGGGTTACAAAGTTAATTTGTGTAGGGGATTACAAAGACTTTATAACCCCCTACAAAATAACTTTGTAACTCCAACAATAACTTTTTAACCCTAATAATAACTTTGTAACCCCACAAAATAACATTGTAACCCCCAACAATAACTTTGTAATTCCAACTTTGTAACCTGTTGAGTCCCATATGCTACACTAGTGAGTGTCCCACATCGGAACATGAGGAGAGACTAAACTAAGTTATAAGTCTAGGAGTTACTCCTCCTAATTACCAATTGGTTTTAGGAAGGAACCTCCTATGGTTTGTAAGTGACATAACTCTCCTCTTCCATATTGCCTAGGGAGTGTTGAGCCCCATATGCTACACTATTGAGTGTCCCACATCGGAATATGAGGAGAGACTAAACTAACTTATATGCGATTGGTTGCATATAAGAATTTGTGCTGATACTATTAGCGCATTGTTGTTAGGGAACACAATTGATCCCTAACGGGATAAAATTGTAATTTTACTTTACTTTGTGCACGCTTAATATGACTATAGTAGTAGTGTATATAATATATTAATATGATGTTTTTCTTGTATGGTATGATATAATTTTCAGTTGCAAGGTGTACTCCAATACGAGGGTTCGATTCTCAATGCGCCACCACTACTAGAAAAGATGTTATTTACAAAGGGAATTTATGTCATGAAAATGTAACCCCGTCCTAGAAAAGAGGGGTTGCAAATGATTTTTCCGTCGTAAAAATGTGACCCTGATGGCCTTCCTAGAAAAAGGGTCATAAGTAAATTTTCCTGTCGCGATCCAGTCGTAAATGAGTCAATTTTAATAGAGTTTGAGTTAAATAATATGTGAATTTTAATGAGGGCCCAAAACCGTCATAAAACATCTACATTTAGGACATGATTTAGGCTCATCATTAATATTTACTCGTCGTTAATGGACCAATATTTGATAGTGCGTTCCCTAAAAAATGAACATAAACAAAACATCCTTATAGTTACAAATAACAATAAGATATTACTCCCTCCGTTTTTTAGTTACCATAGTATCTTGTGCATGCACAAGTCTTTAGAAAACTCATGTAAATTGGCAAGGAAATTAAAAGGTATTGGTTAAGATAAGAACCCAAAAAGGGTAAAATAAGTAGAAAACTGTATTTAATATATAAAAGTATAAAACTATATGTTATATGATGTTGCTTCAAGACTACAAATTATAACTTCGTGGATCTAAGGGTCATCTAACAAATAAAGTATGGCAAGATTATTTAAAGAGGAACTCATGCATTTGTCATCTTTATAAGGTGACTTTTGGTCTGTATAAAATGTATAAACTATTACATAATTTTTTTATTTGTGAATCACATGTGGTGGAGGGGAGATTATATAGGCTAGCAACTAGTTTTTTATACACGTAATGCGTGCGATGATCTTAAAATATTCGTTAACAACATTAGCATGCCAATAAAATTAATAAGTTCTCAGCTCACATAATTTTTAAAAACTTTAAATCAATTTTTGTGCATGCATGCAATGTGTGTGTGATAAACTTATAATATTTGTTAAAAACAGTAACTTGACAATAAAATTAATAAGTTCCTACATAATTTTAAAACATTTTACATAGTTTTTTTTTTATTTTATTTTTACGAACTTAATCTAATTTTTGCCTTTCCCTTATACATAAGTAACATAACTACTTTTTTATGATCTTAAAATATTTGTTAAAAAATGAGTTTGAAATAAAAGTACTAAGTTCAACACCCACCCCCCCCCCCAACATATTTTTTAAAATTTTTAAATTTTTTCAAATTTTTTCTCACTCATACATGGTAAGTGCATTGCAAATTAAGTAAATATATAATTTATTTCTCTAAAGAACCAGAGGGAGTACATGGTAAGTACATTAATTATTTTAAACCAATTTTTTTGGGCACGCAATGCGCGTGATAATCTTAAATATTCGTTAACAACTATAATTTGAAAATAAAATTAATAAGTTCCCTATAATTTAAAAAACTTATATATATATATATATATTTTGATTTTTTATGAATTTAATCTAGTTTTTACCTTTGGCTTATACATACTAAGTATATTGTAAATGTTGGAACATTTATGATTAAATGAGCTTGGTTACATGAACTAAGGAAAGAGAAAGATTAGGCAAATAGAAACTACGAGTCCAACGGGTATCTCGCGACCCGCGAGGACCCGTCGCGACTCGTGAAAAGTTTCTGGAAAGAAACAAATCACGAGCCACGAGACAGAGAAGACTCGCGACTCGCGAGCCCAGGTCGCGACTCGCGAGCTCCTCTTCGCGGCTTGCGACTTGCTTCTGGAAAACTCGAACAGTTTTTTCGACTTTTCGTATGCTTTTGCCTAGGATGCTTGTTCGTATTAAGCATGTGTTTAATGGCTTCATTGCAGTATTAAACAAGTTTTAAGGTGATTTAAAATCAGAACCTTGAAGGTTGCCTAGTGAATGGCATCTTCAAGGGTGTTAATTGTACACAATTAATCACCATTAAACTGATTTTATGGAGCTTTAAGATGGTGTTTGTTCAGCTCTTTTGAGCTGATTCCTCTTGCCTTATATGGCTATAAATAGGCTTGCTTAGTTCATGGTTGTGACACACAAAAATATTCAGATTTTCTACACTTCATACAACTTGCTTGCACTTAGTATTCTCTTGCAATTTATACTAAGTGTGTTCTAAACACATAACAAACACAAAGTCCTTTTAAGGTATACTCTAAGATCATATAGAGTGTACAAGTTTTCTCCATTGTATCTCACTAAACATTTCGCGGTAACCTGGTGATCTAAGGGGCGAATAAGTTTAGAAGGAAAGTGTAGATTCCACGCCTTGGAGGGTTGCATCAACAATTTCCATACATATTTTCTAACAGTAAATTGAGTAAATAGTTTATTTCTCTATAAGATTGATTATTTATGAATAAATTTTGAGTGTTAAGAGAACTTGATTATTACGTGTTTTAAATAAGGGTATAAATGATTTCAAAAATCAAATATTTTCTTCTAAAAAAATCAAATATTTTCTTCTAAAAAAATCAAATATTATTATGGAAGATTGTAATATGACAAAAATGTCCCTACTTGATTAACAATTATGAATGATAGGCAAAGTAGTGTGGTAATCCACTTGGACACGCTACAACCTCCCTTCCCTTATATAATAGAGATTTTAAACAGAAGAGCAAGTTCATGTCTGATGTCTCAATTGATCAATGGATAAGGAATCAGCAGCATAGGCATATATACAAACTAGAGCTGATCAAAAGCAGTCCGGCCCGGCCCAATTTTTGCGGGCTTTGGGCATGAAAATTAGGCCCGAATTCGGGCCCGACCCGATTTTTTTATAAAAAGTGCGGGCTTTGGACACTAAAAATTAGGCTTTTTAGTTAATTTTTTAGGCCCGGCCCTAAAAAGCCCGAAAAGTCCGCCAAGCACGCACTAATTTTTCGGGCTTTGGCCAAGAACTTTGAGCCCGAACTAGGCCCGGCCCGAACCCAGCCCGCTTTATGGGCTTTATTTAATGCATTGAGCCTGGCCCAAACCCGGCCCGGCCCATGATCACCTCTAATACAAACACTCAGATTTTTTTTGTTGCTATATTTTCTTTATTTGAGTGTCTAAATTTATTTGCTACATTTCTTTTTTTTTATATATGTGGTCATGTGTGGCTCACTTAAATTTCACACATTCTACCCAAAATTTACCCTCTTTATTCAACCTATTTTACCGTGTTTTTAATTTGTTATCTTCTTAATAAGTACTTCTACTTTTTAATGGCCCATATCACTCCATATATTTCTTCTAAAAAATTGTGCTAAAAGGAATGTGGTAAATTATTAAAGACAGAGCGAGTAACTAATAGGAAAGAATTTTGAGACTCATATAATTAACCAATACAATTGCATTTGAGGCTTCCATACCCTAAATCGAACAGTGAAAAATAATATTATATCTTTGAAAATTATTATTGGCACCCTCGAGTGTACATTTTCGAATGCTCCTCTCACAATGAGGAGTAGACATGTCAATCGGACCGTTCATTTTGGATCAGATTTGGATCGGGCCATTTTAGATTGATTTGCTTTCGGATCAGACCATTTTGGATTTGGACCAAGTTTGGATCGGCATACTATTCGGATCCGATTGGGTTAAAGTTTTAGATCGGACCATTTTGGATTGAACCGTTCAATATTGCTTGTTTGATTATTCAAAAAGATTACTTTTGTAGTTTTGTTTTTAGGATAAAAAAGAGCATATCATAATTAACTCTTAAAGAACAAAAAAACAACAAGTTAATACATGTCTAAAGACCATCAAATGCATAAATTAAAGTAAAAAATAAATAAATAAAAGAAACAACATAAGCTATGTACAATCAGTAGCATTTTAGATCGGTTTGTTTCAGATTGGACGCATTCGGATCGAAAGAGTTTGGATTCGGAAGAGTTTCAGACCAGATGATATTCGGACCGAATTGGAATTCAGATCGGACCTGTTTGAATTGAGATAAATTTTAGACCAAATTAGGTTCGAATCCGTTTAGGATTCGAATTGAAATATTTCGAATCGGATTTTAAATTTCGGATTAACTTTGCCAGTTTTAATGAGAATTCCCATTATAAAATTTTCAAAGGTCCAAACATGTAACACCCCAAACAACCACCAAGTCAAAGCGCCAATATCTAACACCCCCAAACAACCACCAAGTGTAACAAATATAATAAAATTTAGCCATAACAATGAGTCAATGACAACTAGTGAGCTGTGGTGACAGCCAATAAACTAAATTAGCAGGCTGAAAAGCTCAAAAACCAAACCAACATCAATTCCTACAACATCAGAATCCTCATCAAAACTAGGATCATTCTACCAAATGGGACCCATACTTACTATAATAATTTTTTTTGAAAAAATAAAATAAATAGTCTAACAAACAATACATTTTCATATACATTTATAGCGCGGGTGTTTTAAAAAAACAAAACCTCCCCAAACAGTCAAACAACACACATTTGACATTTACATACACACAAACCTCCCTTCCATTTTTCTCCTACCCTTCAACACTTACCCTAACAAAAACACCCATTTTTCTCCCAACTTTTTCTGGTGATTTTTTTCACTTTCTTTTTTCTTTTTCCTCTTTCATATTTTTCCCACGTTTTCTTTATTCATTCATTTTTTTTAATGTAAATGTTTACAGCTAGCATAAGATACACATAATAAATTAAGTATTATGAACATTTATGAATTCAATTGATTGTGTTTTGACGAAATATTTTTTTAAACCCATGTTTTAAGCCCTTTTCTTTTAAACTCATGTTTTAAGCTTTTTCTTTGGAGGATTTATAGGATCCTATTTTTTACTATTTTCATTTTAAAAAAAATAATAATAAAATTCCCGTATTTTTTAAAATTATTTTTCTTCCATATTTAAAAAAAATAAATTTAAGAAATTTATATTAGAGAAACAAATAAAGAGTAATTGATTGTTGAATAAATTTTTTATGCTAGGAAATTTTCTTTTTACCAATTTTGGCTTCGAATTTCTTCAACCCTTTGATTATTCACCTTCAATATTGATAGGTTAGAGTTATATTTGTGTTTAGTATTACTAAAAACACTCCTTACTCTGTCATCTATACATTTCACGTATTCACTTACTCTGTCATTATGGTGTAATTTATAGTTTTCTAATTCTTCAAATCATCATAATTCATTGTTTAAAAAAAAAATCATTGTCCAAAATGATTTCAGTGGCATTTCATGATTCTTTGTCATTTTATAATACTTGTTACTAGGGTGTAGGAGATTATGAGGTTTTTTAATGAAAACTTTGAATGTTAATGTTATAAGGGTATAAATTTCCTATTCATGTTTTTAGGGAATAATTGATCTTGAAATAAGAAAACGATGAAAGCATTTCATGGGATATTAAATGATTTCAATGGAAGATTGACATTTTACAAGCGTGATTGGAGTGGTGGTATTGGATCCGGAATTGGGTAATTTTTTTTCCCCTTTAATCGAATGATAACTTGATTAATCTCTAAACATTGAAATTTGTTTATCAAAATTAAGGTGTAATTATTTTTCTCAAATGTGATGGAGTACAGGATATTGGCTCCAACTACCTACATTTTCTTTGCTTCTGCTCTTCCTGTCATTGCCTTTGGGGAGCAACTCAACAGAGACACAGGTGCTTTTTTTTAAAAAAAAAAAATCTCTTACAATTCAAAAACTGTGATTTCTTTTTTGTAACTATGAAATGAAAGAATTTAGCAGGTATCATTTTAGTGTATATATGTTAAAGAATCATCCCAACCAAAAACTTAAGCTGATGGTTGAGTCACAGGAATCTGTTATATACGCTATCAATATATATGTGTGTTTAATAATGTTTTTCCTACCCAAAAAAAAAAAAAAGACCAGGAACTTCTTTGAAGATCAAATAGAGCATAATTCTATTTTGGGATGAAGTGTTTTCTTTGTTGGAATACATTTGATGTTATCTTGGCAAATTGTAGATGGAAGCTTAAGCACAGTAGAGACTTTAGCTTCAACAGCAATATGTGGGATCATTCACTCAATACTTGGAGGGCAGCCTCTTTTGATAGTAGGAGTTGCAGAACCAACTGTGATTATGTACTCTTATCTCTACAATTTTGCCAAACAGCAGCCTGGTTTGGGAGAGGAACTTTACTTAGCTTGGGCTGGATGGTATATACTTACTATCATATTTTTTCTTCTTGTATCTCAATTTTGCCTAAGAAACATATTATATATATGGTAAGAAAGCCATAGTTCTTTGCTGGTATGAGAATTTGAACCTGTGACCTTAAAGTGGAGCCGCACTGCTCCATACCTTAGGCTGTTTTTGGTATGAAATTTTTAGTATATGTGTTTATATAGTTGAGATTATTTTGCTTTTCTTTCTCAGGGTATGTGTGTGGACTGCCATCATGTTAATTCTTCTTTCGATATTCAACGTAGCCACGATCATTAAACGGTTTACCAGGGTTGCAGGGGAGCTTTTTGGCATGTTGATCACTGTTCTTTTCTTCCAAGAGGCTATCAAGGTGCTGCTAAATAAGCAACTTACCCTTTTTTTGTTTTATTGATGAATCAAAACCTTGAATGGAACCTTAAGTTGTGCTATGCATTCTGATTTATTGTAGGGAATTGTGAGTGAGTTTCGAATTCCCAAAGATGAGGATTCATTTCAAGAAAAAGACCTATTTCAGTGGCGATATGTAAATGGCTTGATTGGGATAGTTTTTACCTTTGGTGTGTTTTTAATGGCCTTAAAGAGCCGTAGGGCAAGGTCATGGCGCTATGGCACAGGTCGTATTAGGAGCTTCATTGCAGATTACGGGGTTCCTTTGATGGTTGTAGTTTGGACCACATTATCCTTCTCTGTCCCTTCCGGGGTTCCAAAGGGTGTACCTCGAAGGCTCTTGAGTCCTTTGCCTTGGCAATCCGAGTCCATATATCATTGGACTGTTATTAAGGTAATCATCAAACTTTTTTCTGTTTGTATTTTAATGGCTATTGGCTATACATTTGAATCAGGAGTTACACTTACTAAATGTAAACTTCAATCCATATTAGTTAATCAAATTGCAAACTTACTATTGTGTGAATATATTAATATATTTGTAACCCTTTTCTTTAGAATGGTGTCATAAGGAGATGAATTACTACAAAATTTCAATGTTCTGTTTTATGTTAATTTTTATGTCCAAAATGCAGGACATGTTCCGGGTACCAGCAGGGTATGCCTTTGCTGCAATCATCCCGGCTCTTATGGTAACAGGACTGTATTTTTTCGACCACAGTGTCGCTTCACAACTAGCACAGCAAAAGGAATTTAACCTGAAAAAACCTTCTGCATATCACTATGACATTTTAGTGCTAGGATTCACGGTATGTTGAATAAGTAATGTCCTACAATTTTCTTTACTGAAATCAATTCAAAATGAACCAAATAGTTTTTGTGCTGATATATAGAAGAAATTATAGCTGCAATAGTCTGAACTCTGAATCAGGATTTGTGTCTAAATGTTTTACCCTGTCAATTATAGACTTTGATTTGTGGATTAATTGGACTTCCCCCATCGAACGGAGTCCTTCCACAGTCTCCTATGCATACAAAGAGCCTTGCTGTCCTTAAGAAGCAGGTTAGTTTGTACAACTACAGATTAAAATCCATCACATTTTGAGCAGCAACAACATGATATTATTCAGCTAATCATATTATGTGAATGTGATCTAATGACAGTTGATGGGGAAGAAAATGGTACAGTCTGCTAAAGAGAGCTTACGGAATAATGCTACCACCACTGAAATGTATGGACAGATGGAAGATGTTTTCATCGAAATGGATCAGAACCCTGATGTAAGCTCTAAGGATTCTTGCTAAACTATGCGAATGCAAGAAAAGAAATTCTAAAAATTTCCCTTTTTTTTTAACAGCCGCATGAAGTTGTGAAGGAGCTGGAAGACTTAAAACAGGCGGTGATGAATGGAGAGAGCAAAGAAGGAAAGCAAAAAAATGCATTCAAACTAGAACACATCGACATCTATTTGCCTGTTAGAGTAAACGAGCAAAGAGTGAGCAACCTCTTACAGTCTGTGCTTGTAGGATGTGCTATGTTCGCTATGCCCTTGATCAAGCTGATACCCACCTCTGTTCTTTGGGGTTACTTTGCTTATATGGCCATTGACAGTCTTCCCGGAAGCCAGTTCTGGGAGAGAGTCCTCCTCCTTTTCATTACACCATCGAGAAGATACAAGTAAGCATCACTAATCACCCTATAAAAGTAGATAATGTATCATTATGTAGAATCAGTTTTGAGAATGCTATCAAATTCACTGGGCCAAATTGAGTAGGTCCATTTGAGGGGGAGTGAAGAAGCACTCTAGCCCAAAAAATCACATGAGACAGTTAAAAAGGACCTTACATGTGAGGGGAATGTTAAAGATAGACCTCCCAAATTCACCATAATTAAGTGTGCCACATATAATTTTTAGAGAGGTGATGACTGATATATAAGCTTGATAGACTACTCCTTATATTACCAATTAGTTTTTATAATGGAACCCCACCAGGCTTGTGTATGGTCAGACTCTTCTCCGGCTTAAATCAATTTCTAATCAAGTTGACTGATTAATAATATGTCAGGGTTTTGGAAGAAGCTCATGCATCATATGTAGAATCAGTGCCATTCAAAAGCATTGCTGCATTCACTCTATTCCAAATTGTGTACTTGTTGGTATGCTTCGGAGTTACATGGATACCGATTGCTGGGATTCTCTTCCCATTGCCGTTCTTCTTTCTGATAAGCATACGACAGCATATTCTGCCAAAGTTTTTTCATCCATTTCATTTACAAGAACTGGATGCTGCTGAGTACGAGGAGATTGCTGGAGCTCCTAGACGTTCCCATAGCTTGACTATAAGGGTGAGTAGAGAGTACAAGTTGCTCATCTCCTCTCATTCTTAATCCTTATTAGTCAACACGTAATTTGAGGATTACAGATAAGTTACAGAAAACATATAAATAGTTATATAAGTATAATACAACTTGATAACTTTTTATATATTTTCAGTAACTTTTACAGATTTTTTTCATAACTTTTCTTGAGACGGTATGACCAAAGAACTACTACTGTTTGACATTTACTGCTTAATTAAAATTGATGTTTGTGATCAAGGAAAATGAATCCCTTGAAGAGAATGGCAGCCAGGGAGATGATCTTGAGATACTAGACGAAATGACAACCAGCAGAGGGGAGTTGAAGGTCCGAACTAAAAGCTTTGATAATCCTCAGGTGAGTTTGAACACTTAATTTGCTTTCTTCAAACCATAACATGAATTTCTTAGCCTTTATTCATTGTCTTTGATTTATGATATTCTGATTATTTATTTCTGCTTATATGTCTGTTTCAGATTCACCCTAGGGAGGCTGTTCGTCCAGAATGAAACATCAGATACATTCTGAGGCAAACGTGAAAGCTAATGCTGCTGCTGTTGTTGATGATGATAACGACAATGAAAAACAGCTTTCGTTAATCATTATCGCAGGGCATTGAGGGAGAGACCTTGAATATGAAAGTTTAAACCGTTAAAAAAAGATGATTTAAGAAACATCGGTAGATGTACTGCTTCTAACAGTCAGTAAGAAGCATGGAGAGGACAGAGATAGCTTCAGAATTGATAGAAAAGCATATAGCATATATATATATATATATATATAAAGCTCTAGGAAAAAACAGTGATGAAAGTTGTAGGGCTTTGGCTGCAAAAAACCCAAAAAAAAGAAGCAATAAAAATTTTGTTGAATGCTTTGTTTTCTTGCATCTTTTCTTTGTTTTGCTGTCTAAATTTTAAGTCAAGTTATCTGTATCCTTTTATTTTTCTTAGAAGGAAAGGTATACAGGACTCGGTCAAGTCTTTGTATCTGAGGCATTAGCCTTAGCAGGTGGTGTGGGGAGCATGGCGTCGTTGGTAAGGATTGAACCCGAGTCATCACTCATCACCCTAACTCAGAGAAGAATAACTTAAGCACTAAGCTATGCTTCTGTCCTCGTCTAGGACTAGGACAGTTTCAGTGCCGTTGTCTTGTATTCAACCTCAAAGACGCAGTACATATAGAATCTGCTACTACATCTTTCAGGTATATTGTCAACATGAGAATGAACATCGATCGACACCATGGTTGTTGTAAAGTTGCAAGTTGCAATAAACAAAAAAGTATGACACAAGAATAATGAAATTCGGCAAATGCATATTGAACACAGAAAGAAATCATACCTTTCAATTCCCAGATTTACTATTACTATTGACAGAAGTTGCAACAACAACCTATATGGCTATATACCATCAAGAATCAAGCTATATTAATAACTATAGTTGAAAATACTTACTAGAAAGAAGAACAGTATTGAGATTAAATCTCTCAAACGAGTGCATCACACAATTAACAAGCTAACAGAATTATATATCTATGTATATACAATTTATATATATATATATACTATCACACAATCTGTGTACTTTAAAAGGTCACAAAAATGATTCTTGAAACAATTAAATGTATGTACTCCCTAAAACCTCCTAGCCACACAACTCAAAGTATATGATAGAAATAAAAAATTATATAAACTATACTACTCTCTCTCAAACTATAAAACACCGTCGTATTCTTTTGAAGCAAACTCTTTTACCTCTAATAAACTCCAACAAAAGGCACTAAATGTGAGGGCTTTGCCTAAGGTGCATCATCGTGCATGCCAAGGTGTGCCTTTTGGCGCTAGGTTGCGCCTGTGAGCTCCCCTTTGCGCCTAGGCGAAATTTTTAAAACCATGATCAAAAGTGCGAAAGGATGAGAGCCCACGTACAATGTGAAGGTTATGGAAACGAAACATGATGTAATATTCCAAACCATGGAAAACTATACATCTAGTTCAGCAAATTATTGTATCAATTTTATTGCACAAGGGCTTCAATTAAATAATATAGCTAGGCAAAACAAGGATAGACCACAAATAACAAGTATGTTATTTCTTCAGTTACAAAAACCACTCATAAAGGATGCTGCCCAAGAGTACCATAAAGTGATGATTCATCCAATATAAACACCAAGCAAATTGACAAATGATCAATTAACCCATTCTTCATGGTAATGAACAAAGAGTGATATATGATCCTCGTATCAAAACCATATCACACCACTATTACTAGGCCACAATTTTGAAGTTTTTGTACTGCTTTTACTAAGGCCTGTTTCTTTGGACTTAATTTCAGTCAAATTTAGTTTAGTTCTGTACTGGTTTTACTAAGGTCATGTTTCTTTGGACTTAATTTCAGTCAAATTCAGTTCAAGTCCATTAAGTTCAGTTCAGTCCATTGATTTCAATCAAATGCAGTTCAGTTCAGGTCCATGTACTGGTTTTACTAAGGCCCTATTTCTTCTTCTACTTCTTCTTCGGTTTTTCCGGCGATGTTTTTCCAGCCGACTTTTCCAACAACGATTTTCCTGTATACTTTTACGGCGAAAGTGCCCCAATTTGGGTATAACTATCAATTTTATTTCGTATAATAATTCTTCATAAATTTTGTAATTAATTTAGTTAGTATTCTTTTTTTTTTAATCTGATAACGCGAATTGACATAGATTACGGCCATGATGTAATAATTGATAATAATTTTAAAAAAACTCTCCAAGGATTTGGAATTAAAAGCAAACAACATTAAAAGAATTGAGATCTGATGGGGGATATGTTAAAATAGTTTTATGTTGTTAACTTCATAAATTTGTTTGAAATGTGTGTGCTCGTTGTTTTAACTACACTAATTTACAAATCTATCATATTTTACTTTTAAATATTAAATCAATAAATAAGTATGGCTCGATGGTTAAGAATATACATTTTATTATAAATGTTGTGGGTTCGACGGTAGGTGCAAGTAATATCTTGTGCGTGGTATGTAACATTCAAGTATATACACTAATTACCGTTCATTATTTCATGTGATAATAATAAATCTAGCTAGTATACATGTAAATATAATCTAGCTAGTATTTGATGTGATAATAAATCTATCTAGCTATATAATTAATCTAAGCTTGGTTGTCTTTGACTGTTTCAAATTAGAACACATGTATAGGTGTATTGCATTATTGACCATAATGAATAAATAATTCTCCACATACGTAATTACTGCAACTAATACGATGTACAATACTCTTTTTTTTTTTTTTTTAATATGTAAAATATATGTGACATCATTTTAACGAATATATATATATATATATATATATATATATATATATATATTGAAGTTTGATTTCTTTAATTGATAAGCAGCCAACATTTTTGATTTATTGATGGATATGTATCTCAGGTCATTAATCTTATCATATATACGAGCACTTGCATTTATTTTAGTTGTGATAGATGATGCACTTGCTTATCATATATACCCTTATTTAATTTGTGACATCATTTCAGTCTAATCAAACAGTGTAAAATAAGGAAAATAATTTTCAGTGGAAAAGTATTTTACGACATACCAAATGATCAACGTTACGTTATTATAGTTTTTTATTTAACACCGAAATACTCCCCAAATCTTTGTGCTATAAGAAAAAATAGAGAGGAAATTGTAAGGGAGTTGATTGATCACTTGGACCAGTTACTCCGTGTTACCCTCCTTAATTACGGAGTATGTGAGTCCACTATCAACGGGTTCCCATTAAAAAATTGTCGAATATAATGCCTTAGCATTTAGAATTTAGAGCTATCAATTTTTAACCCGACCTGAAAAATCCAATAAATTCGACCTATAGATATTGGGTTTTGAAAAAAAAAATAATGATCATAATCCGTTTTAAACCATTAAATACAACCTACTCTTAACCCGACCCGACATGCTTTATTTCAACCCAACCCGATACAACCATTAAATCATTAGTAATGTATTAAACTTATGATATTATGTGAAATTTTAGGCAAAAACATTTTTTACCTATTAAAACTTTAAATATAACATTATTTTTATTGGATCACAACATCAATTATTTGTCTTAAATTGACTATTAACAAAGAGTCATCTTTTTTTTTTTAATAGGATAAAGACATGTTACAAAGAAGATTAAATAGCCTTTCTAACCAGGGTCATACCTAATCTATCATCCTCAAAAATATTATAAATTTGAGAAGGAGTACATTGAACACATATAGTAGACGGGATTAGATACCCCACATTTGCGATCCAATCGGCCGTCCAATTTTCTTCACGATAGATATGCCGAACAAAATATATAGTGAACAAAGAGTCATTTTATGGAAGGGCCATGATATTGTATATAGTGAAGAGTTAAATTGTACATGGCCGTACACCGTACCGTATTTGTCGTATTAGGAGGGCCGTACGTATCGATTTTGACTTTAGACAATGAGTTGTAAGATACTAAGATCCTGGATTATGCATGATTCTGATATGAAAGATGTTGACTTTTTGCTAATTGCCTAAATAAGACACTTTACCAAGCAATGAATTATACATCGTTAAATCGTTAATAGTCTTAATACAGTACACAATAATACGAATAAATCATCCATTTTTTTTTTGTCCTTTTTCTTAGTAGATGTTTTTGTAGTAGTAAAATTGTAAAATCAACCCAATAATAAAACATGAATGACAATGAATAATTTTGAGATTTGATAAATCACTAGTTATTAGTGCATCAAAATGAGAGTGAGTGATGAATCAGGTGGTTAAAGCTTTCCTTCCAATTTTAGAAAATTATGATATTGACTCTCATCTTCGTCTTTGTGCAGTGGCTCTCTAAGCACTAAAAAAATATTAGTGCATCAAAATGCATGGTCCACTAATAGGGATGAAATCAAATGGGCATTTTACCACATAATAAAAAAAAAGCGTCACCACCATGTGTAAATTTGTGCATTTACCAAGTCGTCATCATTTGTATTTATCAAGCAACCATTTAAATTTACCATAGACAAATATATTTACTAGCATGTGTTAGTGATTGTTTAATCCACTAGTAGAGAGTGGTTTATCAATCCTCAATAATAAGGCAACAACATTACGGAAATAAAATCATCCGTCGCGTCCAATAGTTTGTGTTTCACTAATTTTTATTATTGGTTCAAAACACAATTTTTTTAAATTTTTAAAATTTAAAAGGTGGGTCACAATAATTTTTTGAACCAATCAAAATGAGTGGAACACAAATGAGACACAAAATGTGGTACAGAGCATTTGGGTCTAACTATTACACAATCAAAGTCACTGCCTAGCTAATCAAATTTTGCATCTATCCCCAAGATTTTTCATAAGGCCCCACGTAGTTGCATAAGGGTTCGTTGTTTGGTATATAAAAATATTAGCATAGGAAACCTAATCACAAAACAATACCGTTACCATGTGTTTGCTAGCTATGAGTTGTGGGAAAAAGAAACAAATTTATAAGGGGTATACATTTAGTGGAAGCAATTACCGTTTCCGAATGGCAGCCATATACATTTCTTTAGTGATATCAAACAAATAGTAAGAGTAACATTATGTATTACCCTTTGCCCCCTTATTTGTTTCAAATCTATTATATTTACTAATCTCATACCAAACACTCCCTTAAAAAATATATTTAATTCTTACTTGTGATTGTGTCATAAATTCCTAAATTTATACATTTTTAGAAAAAAAATTTAATTCTTATATATAACCCTAAGGGCTACATAAAACATTAACCTAAAAAGATACACAAAAATAATGTTGAATTGTTGGGGCCGGGAAAAAATTTGAATAAAATTGTGCCAAGTGTCCCTTTGAGTTTTGATTTAGTATAAAGTTCTGTGCAACTAATAAATATGAGAATGAGATTTCTGACCCATTTATACAAGTTTAAGAAGATGCTCCTGAGAAAAATATAAAAAGGATTCATCTGGCCTAAAACCAATTGATAATATAACCAAACATATATTAATTAATCTCCCCAATTTTCCAATGTGAGTAATTCTTGGATTTATAATGCAATTTTGCTCTTCAATTTCTCCAATAATATGGGAAAACTCACACATGCACTTATGACTTATACATATGCGGGCAATTCGGGGTTCAACAATCTCATCTTAGTTTTTTTTTTTTTTTTTAGGGAAAGATAGGCGAGCATTTTATTAAATAATATCTCATCTTAGTTCATTTTTGAAACGAAACAAATTTGAGGTTACAAGTCAAATATGATGAAACAATACTTGGAAATAGCTCAAACAAATATAGCTAGTCAGCTAGATGAGGACAAATTTTATAGGGAAATTCTACCTGGTAACTATTGCAAAATGTTAGGATTATATTATTATATGCTAGGATTATATTGTTGAGCATATTATCCTTAATTATAGCTCTATGCTAGCTGTAAGATTTCTATTGTAATCTTTTGATTTTATTCCATATTATTGATGGAATATCTTGTACGTTATACATTGAATGAATGCAGGCCTTCAAGGACAATCAAATTAACTCCTCAAAGCTCCTCTACATGGTATCAGATGTAACGACCCGGAATTTTGGGCCAGAAAATTTCGCGGTTGTTAATGCTATTTATTCAATTTTAAGTCCAAAAGGCCCATTAAATTTGGACTGTTTCACTTTTAGCCCAACCTTTCTCTTCCAAATTGGGCCAAAGACCCAATTTTTCTTTCTTTTTCTATTGGGCCGGTTCCTTCCTTTTTATTTGGGCCAATATTATTTTGTTTTAATTAATTAAATATTAATTATTATTTTGGATAATTAATTAATTTAATTAATTAGAATTATCTATTTACCCATTCCAAGTTGTTATTTGACCACAACCACTTTTTCCCCCTTTTTCTCATGTGTACACGGCAACTTGTAGATTGTAGGGCTTGATTGTTTTTTTGTTTTTTTTTTTATTTTATTTTCTTTATATATAGGACCCCTTGTTTTATTTTGGGTCCTATTTGTTAATTGCTCCATAAACCCTAAAGAAATCTCTTCCTTCCTCCCTTACCTTCAAAAAGTCGAACCACCCTTATACCTTGGATTAATTTAGCGATCTCAGGTAACTAAGCTTTTCTATTTAATTTGTGGGTAGCTTTTCACATAATTAATTAGGATTATATCATGAAAATTGTAGGATTTATGTTTGCTTATTTATTCGAAAATTTCGAACCATATGAAATATTGATCATGTTATTCTCTTGATGTATTCATGTAATATTTATGAATTATTATGAAATTTCTTTTGATTATTTTATGTAGTTTATTGAAATCTGAAATTGTTGAATAATTACTTGTATGAATTTATTTACCAATCAAATATTGTTATTTCTTGATGAATTTTTCATGGTATCTTGTTTACTGTTTGATTATTAACCATGATTTATTTCGTGGCAAAATTCGTCCTTTTATTATTTATAATATTTTAATCTTTCAAACCGGTAAAACTGTCCAGAATCGGTTTACGAATTTATTAATATACTTAATCAATTCGGAATACTACGAAATTTTATATGGAAGTCAGTGATAATGTTTTACAGCTTGTGTTAAATTTTCGTAATTTTTAAAGATCGTTTGATATGGCATAAAATTCTGAAACCGAATTCAGCCTAATCTGACTGGTTAGTTATAAAATCACTTAAAAATAGTAAAAGATGTTATTTTTAGACGAAATTTACGCACGTAAATACTTGAACCCATATTTAGCTCCCATAAAAATTTCCAGATTTTTAGAGATCTTTAGATGGTCGTTTTTAATTTAATTCTTTAAAAATCAGATTGTATAAAATAGGGCAATTGAATTATTAAAATATGCTATTATTAATTATTGAATTTTCGAGTGGTACAAAATTTAAAGGAGGAAATAAAAATGTTATTTTTTTATACTAATCTTGAACATGCTAGATTAAATATGTGAATCTTTATTTTAAATCTTTATTATTATCATGAAATCTTTAAATCTTGAGATTGTAATTTTTGTTCTTGAATACATATTTATGAATGCCGTGTATTTTGAGCATTTGGGCATGATTATTTTGATGATGCTTGACTGATTTAATTGTATCACATGTAAACTTTAAAAGCTACTTGTTCTCGGAATTAATCCGAGTGAGCCAAAGATTATAAAGGTATATAAAAATGTTATTTTTATGTGTATGATTATATTATTTTATTTTGTCCTTTATTCCATATTTTCGAGTGGTATAAAATAAAAAGAATAGATTTTTATTGTTAGTTTGGTATTTTTAGTAATTAAATTGATTAATTAAGTTAGTTAGGAAATTAATTCAATTTGTTGTAATTTTCGAAAATGCCGTGTGGTAATTTAGGTTTGGTCAAAGTTTGTTAATTTTTTGGTTATTATTATTTGGGAATATTTTAATAAAATAATTATTAGGGATAAGTTGTAAAGTGTAGGATAAAAAGGAATAATATTGTTGTTATGATTGGGCCGAATATTATTATTGTATTACTATAAATATATTTATTTTGGGATAATATCCGAATGGATAAAGTATAAGTTTGTGGATAATGTTTGAGGATAGTTTATGATAAGCTTGAAGATACCTAAGATATTACTAGGGATAAGAAAGGAAACAGGGTAATAGATATACATGTTATGTTTCGGTTTCTGGCTAGGAAAGACTTGGTATTTAAGGTGGCCAACATACGTGCCGCACCTCTCTTTCCTGGGACTCCGAACATTTCATTTCCTATTACTGTCACCTAGTATTTCCCAATATATAATATGATATGAATTAATAAAGATATAAGATACAATATAAAGTTCGCCCTTGCGATGACGCAAAGGTCATCAATTGGGTTAATAAGATAAGGACGCCCTTGCGATAACGCATTGGTTATCAATTGGGTTTAGTCGATGCCACTGCTCAATTGGGTCGGACGCATTGGTTCCCCCGCGCAGTTCTTGGTCTTAGAACATGTAGCCGTCTGGTAACCGTATCTGCGAGCCGCTACCAGGAGTTATGGCCATAGCTTAGGCTTAGTTCTCGCATTGGAGGGCTACGGGTGGGACGCATTGGTTCACCCCGACATGTTTTAGGAAAGTTGCGAACGCATTGGTTCGCTACGAGCTGAAGAAGACAGTCCGCAAAGATGATATGTTAAGTTAAGTTGATATAATAAGTACATATGTAAAGTTAAGAAGATATTATGTCCTTATTATAAGATTGATGTAATGATATGATAAGTGCATATGTTAAGATAAGAAGCTATTATGCCCTTATTATAAGATTGATGTTATGATATGAGATGAGATGTAATTATAAGATATGAATTACGATTAAGAAAGATTATGATAAGATATAACATATGATATGATAAGATTATGATATGAAATTCGATGATAAGATTATGAAAAGATATGATTAGGATTTACTGATGATATCATGTAAGAAGGTGGTGAAGTATAATTCTAAGTTGTATAATATAAAGTACAAGTTCAGTATATTATAAGTCTTCCGCTGTGTATATTTCTGTAATTATTCGAGTATGTTAGCGTGTGTATGTATGCGAATGTTGAATGTATTTTGTATGTATTCTAACCGTATCTGCAGGGTTGTTTGTACGTATTCTATACGAAGATTATACGTATTCTAACCGTATCTCTGCAGGTGTATTTATACGTATCTTTATACGTATCTTTATACGTACTTGTATACGTATTTCTGTACGTACATTTATACGTACGTCTATACGTTCTTTTATATGTATTTTTATACGTACATTTATACGTAATTTGTATATTTATGTGTAAAACATGTATTAAGTTCTTTACAGTTTTTATGACAATTTCTATGCTATTATGTGTTTGGTGGTCCCTCGATTAAATGGGACAGCCTAGTTACTCGCCACTGATGGTGGACCCCCCCCTCAGTTTCAGGTGACGTTGCAGCAGATTAGAGCGGGCTTTGCCGGATGGGCTTGAGAGTTTGGGCCTCTATTTAAGTATTCTAGTTTAGTCAGAACTATTTAAACCTTTATTTAGTTTGTTACTAAGATCCCAGCATGTTGGGACAGTATTTTTCAGACTTTGATGTAATATTAATTAGAGGTTTATTATGGATTCTAGCAGCTATAGTTAATAAAGGTTAATCCTTTCCTTTGTAATATTGAATTATGGTCTAATTAGATTAAGTAATGATCCGAATGTTGATTACCCTTCGTAAATCGACAAGCTAAAAAGTCGGGTCGTTACAGTTGGTATCAGAGCTGAGGTTAGACCCTAAGTTACTTCTTCACAAGTAACTTCGTGAGATGTGCGCTTAATGAACCCGAGCGAACCCTAGCCTAATATGGAAACCTTAGATGAGAGAAATCATGGGTAGAAGCCAGGGTTAAGACGTCTTTTCGTTTTCGTTTCCGTGTGCCGTACGTGTACATTGCTCGAAGGAAGGCAAGTCCGGAACCATCACTTAGTGGTTGTGACCGGCGTTGTATATCAGAGTGGCGCAGCAGAAGTGTGGTGATCCATAACCCACAGGTCTCCGCCTCGATCAGATCGTTTCATGTTCTTGATGTTTGGGTTGATCTATTGTTTGTTTACGTGAGCTTCTTTAAGTAAATTTCGAGGACGAAATTTATTTAAGGAGGGGTGATTGTAACGACCCGGAATTTTGGGCCAGAAAATTTCGCGGTTGTTAATGCTATTTATTCAATTTTAAGTCCAAAAGGCCCATTAAATTTGGACTGTTTCACTTTTAGCCCAACCTTTCTCTTCCAAATTGGGCCAAAGACCCAATTTTTCTTTCTTTTTCTATTGGGCCGGTTCCTTCCTTTTTATTTGGGCCAATATTATTTTGTTTTAATTAATTAAATATTAATTATTATTTTGGATAATTAATTAATTTAATTAATTAGAATTATCTATTTACCCATTCCAAGTTGTTATTTGACCACAACCACTTTTTCCCCCTTTTTCTCATGTGTACACGGCAACTTGTAGATTGTAGGGCTTGATTGTTTTTTTGTTTTTTTTTTTATTTTATTTTCTTTATATATAGGACCCCTTGTTTTATTTTGGGTCCTATTTGTTAATTGCTCCATAAACCCTAAAGAAATCTCTTCCTTCCTCCCTTACCTTCAAAAAGTCGAACCACCCTTATACCTTGGATTAATTTAGCGATCTCAGGTAACTAAGCTTTTCTATTTAATTTGTGGGTAGCTTTTCACATAATTAATTAGGATTATATCATGAAAATTGTAGGATTTATGTTTGCTTATTTATTCGAAAATTTCGAACCATATGAAATATTGATCATGTTATTCTCTTGATGTATTCATGTAATATTTATGAATTATTATGAAATTTCTTTTGATTATTTTATGTAGTTTATTGAAATCTGAAATTGTTGAATAATTACTTGTATGAATTTATTTACCAATCAAATATTGTTATTTCTTGATGAATTTTTCATGGTATCTTGTTTACTGTTTGATTATTAACCATGATTTATTTCGTGGCAAAATTCGTCCTTTTATTATTTATAATATTTTAATCTTTCAAACCGGTAAAACTGTCCAGAATCGGTTTACGAATTTATTAATATACTTAATCAATTCGGAATACTACGAAATTTTATATGGAAGTCAGTGATAATGTTTTACAGCTTGTGTTAAATTTTCGTAATTTTTAAAGATCGTTTGATATGGCATAAAATTCTGAAACCGAATTCAGCCTAATCTGACTGGTTAGTTATAAAATCACTTAAAAATAGTAAAAGATGTTATTTTTAGACGAAATTTACGCACGTAAATACTTGAACCCATATTTAGCTCCCATAAAAATTTCCAGATTTTTAGAGATCTTTAGATGGTCGTTTTTAATTTAATTCTTTAAAAATCAGATTGTATAAAATAGGGCAATTGAATTATTAAAATATGCTATTATTAATTATTGAATTTTCGAGTGGTACAAAATTTAAAGGAGGAAATAAAAATGTTATTTTTTTATACTAATCTTGAACATGCTAGATTAAATATGTGAATCTTTATTTTAAATCTTTATTATTATCATGAAATCTTTAAATCTTGAGATTGTAATTTTTGTTCTTGAATACATATTTATGAATGCCGTGTATTTTGAGCATTTGGGCATGATTATTTTGATGATGCTTGACTGATTTAATTGTATCACATGTAAACTTTAAAAGCTACTTGTTCTCGGAATTAATCCGAGTGAGCCAAAGATTATAAAGGTATATAAAAATGTTATTTTTATGTGTATGATTATATTATTTTATTTTGTCCTTTATTCCATATTTTCGAGTGGTATAAAATAAAAAGAATAGATTTTTATTGTTAGTTTGGTATTTTTAGTAATTAAATTGATTAATTAAGTTAGTTAGGAAATTAATTCAATTTGTTGTAATTTTCGAAAATGCCGTGTGGTAATTTAGGTTTGGTCAAAGTTTGTTAATTTTTTGGTTATTATTATTTGGGAATATTTTAATAAAATAATTATTAGGGATAAGTTGTAAAGTGTAGGATAAAAAGGAATAATATTGTTGTTATGATTGGGCCGAATATTATTATTGTATTACTATAAATATATTTATTTTGGGATAATATCCGAATGGATAAAGTATAAGTTTGTGGATAATGTTTGAGGATAGTTTATGATAAGCTTGAAGATACCTAAGATATTACTAGGGATAAGAAAGGAAACAGGGTAATAGATATACATGTTATGTTTCGGTTTCTGGCTAGGAAAGACTTGGTATTTAAGGTGGCCAACATACGTGCCGCACCTCTCTTTCCTGGGACTCCGAACATTTCATTTCCTATTACTGTCACCTAGTATTTCCCAATATATAATATGATATGAATTAATAAAGATATAAGATACAATATAAAGTTCGCCCTTGCGATGACGCAAAGGTCATCAATTGGGTTAATAAGATAAGGACGCCCTTGCGATAACGCATTGGTTATCAATTGGGTTTAGTCGATGCCACTGCTCAATTGGGTCGGACGCATTGGTTCCCCCGCGCAGTTCTTGGTCTTAGAACATGTAGCCGTCTGGTAACCGTATCTGCGAGCCGCTACCAGGAGTTATGGCCATAGCTTAGGCTTAGTTCTCGCATTGGAGGGCTACGGGTGGGACGCATTGGTTCACCCCGACATGTTTTAGGAAAGTTGCGAACGCATTGGTTCGCTACGAGCTGAAGAAGACAGTCCGCAAAGATGATATGTTAAGTTAAGTTGATATAATAAGTACATATGTAAAGTTAAGAAGATATTATGTCCTTATTATAAGATTGATGTAATGATATGATAAGTGCATATGTTAAGATAAGAAGCTATTATGCCCTTATTATAAGATTGATGTTATGATATGAGATGAGATGTAATTATAAGATATGAATTACGATTAAGAAAGATTATGATAAGATATAACATATGATATGATAAGATTATGATATGAAATTCGATGATAAGATTATGAAAAGATATGATTAGGATTTACTGATGATATCATGTAAGAAGGTGGTGAAGTATAATTCTAAGTTGTATAATATAAAGTACAAGTTCAGTATATTATAAGTCTTCCGCTGTGTATATTTCTGTAATTATTCGAGTATGTTAGCGTGTGTATGTATGCGAATGTTGAATGTATTTTGTATGTATTCTAACCGTATCTGCAGGGTTGTTTGTACGTATTCTATACGAAGATTATACGTATTCTAACCGTATCTCTGCAGGTGTATTTATACGTATCTTTATACGTATCTTTATACGTACTTGTATACGTATTTCTGTACGTACATTTATACGTACGTCTATACGTTCTTTTATATGTATTTTTATACGTACATTTATACGTAATTTGTATATTTATGTGTAAAACATGTATTAAGTTCTTTACAGTTTTTATGACAATTTCTATGCTATTATGTGTTTGGTGGTCCCTCGATTAAATGGGACAGCCTAGTTACTCGCCACTGATGGTGGACCCCCCCCTCAGTTTCAGGTGACGTTGCAGCAGATTAGAGCGGGCTTTGCCGGATGGGCTTGAGAGTTTGGGCCTCTATTTAAGTATTCTAGTTTAGTCAGAACTATTTAAACCTTTATTTAGTTTGTTACTAAGATCCCAGCATGTTGGGACAGTATTTTTCAGACTTTGATGTAATATTAATTAGAGGTTTATTATGGATTCTAGCAGCTATAGTTAATAAAGGTTAATCCTTTCCTTTGTAATATTGAATTATGGTCTAATTAGATTAAGTAATGATCCGAATGTTGATTACCCTTCGTAAATCGACAAGCTAAAAAGTCGGGTCGTTACATCAGATACCAGCATACTTTAAACCTCAAATATCATGGCCGGTGAAAATAATACTCCACCGCCACCCAAAATTGATTCTACCTCTCCGTACTTCCTCGGACCTCAAGATCGTCCGGGTGATTATATTACCCCGACCCGTCTTAAAGGCGATAATTATGACGAATGGGCAAGTGACATACAACTTGCTTTAGAAGCTCGCCGAAAATTTGGGTTCCTCGATGGGTCGATCACCGGACCCGTCTCGCCTTGCACCCAATCGGATTGGAACACAATTCAGGCGATGCTTATTTCGTGGATTCTGAACACCATTGATCCCGAAATTAAAAATACACTCTCCAAATATCGCGATGCGAAGAGACTTTGGGACACCTTGCACACTCGGTTTGTTGTGGTTAACGGCCCCAGAATCCAACAACTTAAGCAATCCGTGGCTAAATGTGAACAAACTAAGACGATGACCGTGGCCTCGTACTTTGGCAAACTCTCTGCCTTATGGGAGGCATTAAACATTCATGAACCTCTCATCACATGTACATGCTGTTCAAACTGTGTTGCTGGTAGGTTGCACGAACAAAGGAGGGACTCCTCCCGACTTCACCAATTTTTGATGGGGCTCTATCCCGATTATTATGCTCAGGCCCGTAGTAATATTCTTTCCAAAGATCCGTTGCCTACCCTTGATCAGGCCTATCAATTGATTATTCAAGAAGAAAGGCTTCGTCTTGCTCAAAATGTACACGATGAACCACAACCTCATGCAGTCGGTTTTACAATTAAATCTGGGACGAGTCGTAAGCAGGATAAATCTATGGCTTTTGATGACAAGCATGCCAAATCTCTACTTTCTTGTACTCATTGCAAGAAGAATGGACATGAGGTCTCCTCCTGTTTCGAACTTAATGGCTACCCGGAATGGTGGGCTTCTCGCTCACGTCCCGGGGGTGGTCGCGGATCTTCTCAAGGCCGGGGTCGCGGACAACCTAAGGCTCACACAAATGCCACCATCATGGGTCATTCTACAGGAGCAGCAACATCCACCGAAACCTTGGACTCATCTTCCTCTGTCTTCACAGCCGCTCAATGGAAGGCCTTAGCAGGATTTATCGGTAATACAACTGTACCTAATAACCGCCTGAGTGGTAAGTTTGATAATAATTTTTGGATTATCGACACGGGAGCTTCTCGACATGTCACTTGTCTTGATACATGGCTGTTTGATATTAAATTCATTTCTAATTTTCCGGTTGGTCTTCCTAACGGAACATCAGTTTTGGCTACTAAAGAGGGCTCCGTTCGATTGTCTGACAAAATTGTTCTTAAAAATGTGCTATATGTCCAGGATTTAAGTTGCAATTTAATTTCAGTTTCTGAATTAATTAATGATATGCATTGTACTGTCCAATTTGACTCTTCTATGTGTACTATACAGGGCCAGTTGAGGGAGCTGATTGGAACGGGTGTTAAACGAGATGGACTATTCTATTTCGATGGACCTCAGACCGTGCAACATGTTTCCGTATCAAATGCATCTTCTACTTTGGAATTATGGCATAAAAGAATGGGTCATCCGTCGGAAAGAGTGGTGAAGTTACTTCCTCCCGTTCATAATTGTAGGGGAAGTCTGAATAAAGCTTGTGAAATTTGTTTTCGTGCTAAACATCCTAGGGATAAATTTTCTTTGAGTGAAAATAATGCTTCTCGGATTTTTGAGAAAATTCATTGTGATTTATGGGGTTCTTATAGACATCCATCTTCTTGTGGTGCTAAATATTTTTTAACTATTGTGGATGATTATTCTCGTGCTGTTTGGGTTTATTTACTTATTGATAAAACTGAGGTGTTTCGGATGTTTATGAATTTTGTCGCAATGGTTGATAGACAATTCTCGCAAACTATTAAAATTGTTCAAAGTGACAATGGAACTGAATTTAATTGTTTGCTTGATTATTTTTCTGCTAATGGGATTCTTTTTCAAACCTCTTGTGTGAGCACTCCACAACAAAATAGGCGGGTTGAGCGGAAACACAAACATATTTTGAATGTAGGGAGGGCCTTGAGATTTCAAGCAAATTTGCCAATTTATTTTTGGGGGGAAAGTGTGTTAACTGCAGCTCATCTCATTAATCGTACTCCTTCTCCCTTGTTAAACAATAAAACTCCTTACGAAATGTTGTTTGGCACTTCACCCTCTTATACCACTATTCGTACTTTTGGTTGTCTTTGTTTTGCTCATAACCAAAAGACTAATGGGGATAAATTTGCTAGTAGAAGTAGAAAGTGCATTTTTGTCGGGTATTCATTTGGCAAGAAAGGGTGGAGGCTTTATGATCTTGATACAAAAGAATTCTTTGTGTCACATGATGTTAAATTTTTTGAGGATGTGTTTCCATTCATTGACCCAGATTCTTGCAACCTTATTCCATCAAATATTGTACCTAATAATGTTGATATACATGAGGACTTTGCGGACTATATTGTTGAACATAATGGTATACAACACGAAATTCAGGGAAATGCACATGAGGCTATGCAAATGGAAGATAATGTGGTCAATGATTATGCTCATATTGAGCAGCCCGTACAGCAGCAACATGCTGCCACTCACACCCCTGTCAACCAGCAGCACAAAGCTGCCAATACAGATTAAGCAGACCAGTCCACAGGCAGCTCGCGGCGGAAGCCTACTGACCGCGGGGGGGTTGCGGACCTCACTGATTTGCCGCTGCAGCCTAATGACGAGACTAATCAGCTCACTAATACTGAGCATACTGAGAACAGGGGGTTGTGGAGTCTTCTGTCCCTAATTCGCAGCTTCAAGATCACCCACCTCAAGATGAGTTAGGTCGAGGTTTGCGTAAAAAGTTTCCCTCTGTTAAGCTGAAAAATCATGTCACTCATACAATTCTCACGAATAGTCCATCTCCACCCTCTAACATCTCGTCTCCACAAGCTTTCTCAGGTACGCCCTATCCTATAGCACATTATATAAATTGTGACAATTTTACATTGCATTATTGGAAGTTTATTGCAGCAATTACTTCTGGTGTGGAGCCCCGATCTTTTAAAGAAGCCATGACTCATGCTGGTTGGAGGGAGTCTATGAAACAGGAAATACAAGCTCTCGAGAAGAATGGTACCTGGACATTGGAAGACTTACCTCCCGGGAAGAAAGCTCTTGGGAGTCAATGGGTCTATCGAATCAAATACAAGTCCGATGGTAGTATTGAACGACTAAAATCCAGATTAGTCATATTTGGCAACCATCAAACAGAAGGCATTGATTACACAGAAACATTTGCACCAGTCGCCAAAATGGTTACCATTCGGGCTTTTCTTGCAATTGCAGCTTCTAAAAATTGGGAGTTGCATCAGATGGATGTTCACAATGCTTTCTTACATGGGGACCTCGATGAGGAGGTCTACATGAAACTTCCTCCAGGTTTTTAGTCCGCTTATCCTAATAAGGTATGTCGTCTCCGGAAATCTCTATATGGCCTTAAACAAGCTCCTAGATGTTGGTTTGCTAAGCTTGTATCTGCTTTGAAGGAGTATGGATTTTTACAGTCATATTCAGATTATTCCTTATTCACATACACTAGGGGTCATATACAATTGAATGTTCTGGTTTATGTTGATGACCTTATTATATCTGGAAATGATTCCTCTGCTTTAAATACTTTCAAGGCCTATCTCAGTGATTGTTTTCATATGAAAGATCTTGGTACTCTGAAATATTTTCTTGGTCTAGAGGTGGCGCGGAGTTCTGCAGGTATATTTTTGTGTCAAAGGAAGTACACACTAGATATTATTTCTGAAACAGGTCTTCTTGGTGCAAAACCTGTTGGCTTTCCTATTGAACAAAACCATAAACTTGGTTTGGCAAATGGGGATGTTATTTCCGATCCTGAGGCATACAGGAGGCTTGTGGGAAGATTGATTTATCTAGCAACCACGCGTCCAGATCTTGCATATTCCGTTCATATATTGTCCCAATTTATGCAGGACCCTCGTACAGAACATTGGGAAGCTACTCTCCGGGTTGTACGATATCTCAAAGGTACTCCCGGGCAGGGTATTCTCTTAAGGGTTGATATCGACCTTTCTTTACAAGGATGGTGTGACTCAGATTGGGCAGCATGTCCGATCACTCGGAGATCTTTGACTGGTTGGCTTGTTTTTCTTGGTCATTCTCCTATTTCATGGAAAACTAAGAAGCAAAATACAGTCTCTCGTTCTTCCGCTGAAGTAGAGTACCGTTCGATGGCGGCAATTACATGTGAATTAAAATGGTTGAAAGGCTTATTATTAAGTCTAGGTGTTCATCATCCTAAGGCTATCAAATTATTTTGTGATAGTCAATCTGCTTTACACATTGCTAAAAATCCAGTTTTTCATGAGCGTACAAAACATATTGAAGTAGATTGTCATTTTGTTCGTGATGCTGTTACTACTCAAACTCAATTGGCCGATATCTTCACTAAAGCTCTTGGAAAATCACAGTTTGATCTATTACTCAGCAAGTTGGGCATTTTTTCTCCCCATGCTCCAACTTGAGGGGGGGGGGGTGTTAGGATTATATTATTATATGCTAGGATTATATTGTTGAGCATATTATCCTTAATTATAGCTCTATGCTAGCTGTAATATTTCTATTGTAATCTTTTGATTTTATTCCATATTATTGATGGAATATCTTGTGCGTTATACATTGAATGAATGCAGGCCTTCAAAGGCAATCAAATTAACTCCTCAAAGCTCCTCTACACAAAATCTACCTGAACCCTCAAACTTAAAAATTCTACCAAATAACCCTAAACTAATTAAGTTATACACACCGTAAACCAATTGACCAATTCTGTTAGTTTGACTGTTAGTATAAAACCAAAAAGAGGAAAAAAAAAGGAAAAAAAAATTGAAAAAAAAAAATCAGAAAATTAATTAAAAAATTTCAGAAAATTTAAAAAAAAAAAAAAACTGAAATTGTAAAAAGGGTGGGGGTGGAGGGCTGGGTGCGGGGGTAGGGTTGCGGGGTGGGGGTTGGTGACCGGTCGGTGGTTTTTTTTTTTGAATTTTTAGATTTTTTTTCAAATTTCTGAATTTTTTAATTAATTTTCAGATTTTTTTATTTTTCCTTTATTTTTGCTTTTTTTTTGTTTTATACTAACGGTCAAACTAACGGGATTGGTCAATTGGTTTACGGTGTGAACAACTTAATTAATTTAGGGTTATTTGGTAGAATTTTTAAGTATGAGGGTTACTAGGTAGATTTTGCAAGTGTTCAGGATTATCAGGTAGAATTTCCCAATTTTATATAAAAACAAGAAGGAAAAAAAATATACAGACCTAGGAAAATAAGCAACTCCATTTCTCTGCTTGTTAGATCGTCAGCTCAACAGTATGATGTAACTTTTAACTGAAAAAAAATGAAATATTTGACTACAAATCTTTAACTTTTTACACAATCAGTTAAACTTAAACTTATCAAATATTACTATTTTATAATTAAGCGTTCAAGAAAAAAAATTTATCATATCAGACCGTCAGGCAGGATGACAAAAGCTTTGCTAAATAAATAATGGGAATTAGATAGAGATTGATGGCGTGGCAGCACCTTGGAAGAAAGAGCAGGAATAGAGGAATACACTTCGTAATCGAACTTTTACATCATTCCATCTTATCATGATGATACATTATTAGACAAATTGGGTTATTAAATCTCACTATAATCGTGGGTTAATTATAGAATAAGATAAAATATTTCAAAGCAAAGGCATTCAATTCGATCATTTGATGTCGGGTGGCTATATATATAAGTCAACGGCTCTTCAAATTCATCAAGTTTGACTTCCACCATAAGAGGTGATTGATAATTTGATATTGATGACATTATCAAATTAATTAATTAAGTGTACTAGATTACTTTGAACAATCTTTTTCTCTTTGATAATCAAAGATTTATTTTGAATCCCCTATATATATGATTCTACGTACTTATCACCCCCCCCCCTTCCAATAATAAAAAAAAAACTATTTTTAGGTTTTTTTTTTTTTTTTGTCCAAGTTAACCTAATATAATTAGATAGTTGTGAATATTATTCTACAATATATGTCATTTAGAAAGAAAAAAAAAAAAAACTGATGTGACTACATGCATGCTCCGTATTTTACGCCGTATTTTAAACTATATTGATATTAGTATGTGTTTTGAAAACACATACTACTTATTCCAAAGTGATATCTAAAAAAATGTGTATATATATGTCATTTAGAAAGAAAAAAAAAAAACTGATGTGACTACATGCATGCTCCGTTTTTTACGCCGTATTTTAAACTATATTGATATTAGTATGTGTTTTGAAAACACATACTACTTATTCCAAAGTGATATCTAAAAAAATGTGTATATATATGTCTAATACGGTCTAAATTAAGCTTTATTTTGTTTTATTCAACACCGCCATTTCTTACCGTAAAATATCAATTTCTACAATATTGAAAAAAATTGCCTCTCACGTTTAATTAATTAGAGCAAATAAGACACCCAAATAATATAAAATGAAATTGATCAAATTGAAGAAATTAAAGAATACAAATGAATTATTTGCATTGGTTCATACTCTAATTTTATAAGTCCTAATTAATTAAAATTAGATGCAAGTAGTTATCATTGACTAATGACAAATTAACGATCTTTCTAGTGTCCAATAGCACTTGCATATAGCCTATTTAAAGCAAGCTCATCTTTTGCACTCTTCAATAATCTTCACAAAGTCACATTTGTCTTTTTGTTTAGCTAATATTTCTCAACACTTACAAAACCTTTACTATTGCAAAATTCTTGTTCATCATCAATTTTGTAGCCTTCAACTTACAAGCTAAGGTACGCTTCTAATTTAATATGAAATTTCAGATGTTTTCTGGTGCAACCGTTATGCTATGTAGATTTACAATCCGCTCACCTCGCTCCCAAATAAACAGGAAAAAGATTATCGCATTTATTTTTAAAAATGCATTACATAAATCATCCATATTATTTATAAATTTGGTTGGTTGTAATAATAGGTGTGGCATATACTTATCAATTATAAAAGCCGTGCTAGAAACGAACTTTTCAAAAAATGTATCTTAGATTTAATATTTAAAATTTCTACTAGTATGAAATCTTAGGCATCATTTGATCTAATTATAAAGATGGTAAAAAACTCTACATTCATTTTAAACGAACGTAGCAAAACCTTAATAACCTCCCCTTATGAAATACATCGCATCTTAGAAACATTTATAACATATGCTATCTTCATAGCTACGTACCTATATCCCGACCTCAAAAACCTGGTTTTACCATATCATACACGCGCACATGATGCACCATGTTTTCCACTGTACTGTATAATCTTATTTTAAATGTAAAGTATACAAGAATTTAGGTATATATCCTCCCAAACAAAATTAAAACTTATTTTATCAGTGAAATAAAATAAGAAAATTAAGCATCAAAATAAGGACCAATCTCTATACGAGTTTGGATCCAATGATCAAGAGAAACAACATAGTCGGCAGAATAATTTTCTGCTAATTAAAACTACTCTTGTTTGGTCAATGAAATTATTAGTACTCCATGCATTACACAACACTCCAACGTATGTATGGGATTCTCTTTAACTTATTTATATTGAACTTATTGATATTTATTGGTACTTAATTACTTATTATTATTATTATTAAAATTATTATTGTTATTTATTGCTTATTGGTGCTTACTGATACTTATTTAAATTTATTAACACTTATCTTTATATTATTCAATAAATAATGGTAATAAGTAGAAGAAAACAAGGTCTATATGCGAGAATCTTAAAATATGTTGTATTTCCTTTCAAAAAAAAAAAAAAAAAAAAACCCTACTCACATAGGGTGAATGGTGATGGCCTGGATTATCACGCCCCAGATATGCAGGTGAACAAATTCCATGTCTGCTAATTAGTCCTAACACATGGATCGTTACACTATTTAAGTTTGAACATAACATAGATTTTACATTTTTACCATTTATCAAATCAAACCGTTTGACGTCCGTTTGCTATAATTTCTCAATTCACTATAAAAAAAATTGTAACTTTGACAATAAATCTTTAACATTTTACATAACTTGTTAATTAAGTTTTATATAGAAACCTATTACTTTATGCTAATATCACTACAAAAATTGACCAACTAACGACGAGTAGACATTAATGACGGGCCTAAATCATGACGTAAATATAGATGTTTTATGACAATTTTTTAGCTGCCGTTAAAATTCATCTAATACCTAACGTAAACTCTATTAAAATTGACTCATTTACGATGGAATCATGACGGGAAAAATCATTTGCGATCCATTTTTTTACGGCGGGTAACATTTTTGCGATGGAAATTTCTGTCATAAATAATATCTTTTCTAGTAGTGTATGCTCAAAATTAAAGTTACTCCTTCTGTCCCATTATAAATGCTCCAGCTTTAATATGTTTAATGTTCACTTTAATTTGTGCCTTTGAGTCCCTTTAATTTTATATATGTAAGGAAAAATATAGTCATGCGGGATCTTGTTTGATTCGTCTCGATATGTACTTTATAAATATATAATTTTATATTATATACAGTTAAAGATATTAATATTTAAAAATATTTCTTGGGTGATGTGAAAAGCGTAAATGGATCATTTTGTTTGAAACGGAGGGGTACAATTTACGAGTAACAGTTTGATAGGAGGCTTGCCATAAAAATTTTGTGCTATAGTTTAGAAAATTAGACGTTTAATTAGTAGGAGTGTTTGCCAAAAATAAAAAATAAAAATTGGTAGGAATGGATAAAAAGATGCCACGAAATTGGACACTGGATTAGAGATTCTTGTACACAGTACAATTCTGACCTGCATAACATTATTGTATTAGTGTATTACACTATTACTACTTAATACGGAGCAATATATACTTACTCCATTTTTTTTAAATGTAATACAGTAATAGTAGAACTTTTATATTTGTCGAGATATAATTTTGACCGATAATATTTTTAAATGTATAATTGTAAAAATTATAAAAAAAATACTTATTTATTTGGATAGTGTACGTGTAACTATATGAATTCAACAAGATTTCACTTGGCTATATTTTACCTTATGTATAGATAACTAATAGTCAGAGTCTGTTGGATGAATAGTGTCAAAAGTCAACTTGCATGTTAGATCTAAAAAACTTAGGGAGTATATTATAGGTCGTTTAATTAGTAAAAGTTTACCACTTGATTACATTTGTTTTATATTGTAACTATTTCAAGCAAGCTTTATTTAGGGTAACTTCCCTTCATTAATCTATGAATACTTTAAAGCTGTACTGTTTTAATTTAATTTTACAGTAAATTTAAATTAATAATATTCTGTAATTTCAAAATAATAATAATAAAAATAATAATGTTCTGATTTCAGTATTTAATTACTTAATGAATATTGCATGCATGCAGGTGAAAGATGGAAAACATAAAGGCTCCATTTAGAGGAATTAGGAGTGACATACGAGGAATGGTCTCATGTTATAAGCAAGATTGGATCAATGGTTTCCAATATGGTATAGGGTATGTAAATATGTGTATATATATATATATAGTACATACGTTGTTAGTCATTTCTTGCATATATACCAAGTAGCCGTAACCAAGGTAAGTAACTTAGGTAAAATATATATATATAAGTATTAATGTGAAAATATTTTTGGTACGTAGATAATGTCCATTAATAATTACCTAAAAATGGTCGATAGTTTCCAATTTTTCTATAGCGGTCATCCTTTAAAACGACCACAACTATGGAGAAATACTAGCCCTCCAAAATCATTTATTTTACCTTTTCTTTTTTACCTATATTTCTAATTATTAGATTTTCCAAAATTCATTTAAAAATTCATTTTTTATTTTTTCCAATTAATTAAAATTAAAAAAATTAAATTTTTTATGATAAATTCCAAATTTAATTATTAATTTCTGGAAAACTAAAAATAAAGAAAGATTGATCTAGAATCAATTATGTTAAATATTCTTTATTTTTAATTTTCTAGAAAATAGTAATTAATTTTGGAATTTATCATAAAAATTTTAAATATTTTTTTTAAAATTTAAATAATGGAAAATATTATAAAACGAATTTTAAAATTAATTATGGAATTTTGGATAATCCAATAATTAGAAAATTGGTTTTTTTTTAAAAAAAGGTAAAATAAAATAATTTGGAGGGCCATGATTAAATATGGTATTGCGGTCATTATATTTTTTGGGAGACCGTTGTAGAAGCCCCCGATAATTTCCCCTTGCATGCATAACCCCTCCTAGTTCCAAATACTTGAATTTAAGTGTACCGTATCGGACACCCAATACCTTTATCATTATTATTTCATGCATTTGTTTCATTTTTTTTTATATAAATTTGATAAGAAAGCCACCAGCTTTTTGTTGATGAAGACGGTGATGCTGCTACATTCATCACTCCTCTAGTCCATATCAATTTATTGATTGCTACAACTAATTAACATATGCTCGATCTTTTATGAAATTCATACCATGCATTTGCTTAAAAAATATTTTCTTTCGTTTTTAGGTAATCACTTATCTCTATCTCTCCATGACTCTTTTTTTTTTTTTTTTTTTTTTTTTTTTTAACTTCATCATTCTCTATACGTCCATTGTACAATACTCACAAATAAATTATACCTGAAAATTCATGCTAATTAATTTTATTAAAGTCTTGTTTGTTTAATTAATGTAATTATGGTTCATGTGAATGTAATTGTAGGATACTTACTCCAGCTGCTTCCATATTTTTTGCTTCTGCACTTCCAGCAATAGCCTTTGGGGAGCTATTAAAAAAGAAAACAGGTTTGCTTTCTGGATCTAAATTATTATGACCCCAATTAAAAGTACTATATTAAAATTATATATAAAATCAATATAAACTTTTCAAATCAGCGAAAATTATTAAATATTATTTTCATGTATAATAATAATAATAATTATTATTATTATTATTATTATTATTTGCTCTGGGGTATGGTTTCTTCCTTTCTCTTTCTCTACTTTTGGCGAATTCGAGGAGAATGCTGTTGCACTGCTGAAGCGGTTTCAGATGTTTTCTAGAGCGCATGATATTGGTGCGCGTGCTGCTGCTCACATCTTCACTCGTATTAGCTTTGCTATAGCTAGGGGAGTGGGGGCCCAGATTGTATTTAGGATTTCCACTAACTTCTTGTAGACATTTTGTCTTTTAGTTTTTAATAATAATAATAATAATAATATGTGAATATTTAATTAATACATTGCATGTATGGATAGGAGGAACAATGAGTTCAGTGCAAACATTATCATCGGCAGCAATATGCGGAGTAATACAGTCATTACTCGGTGGACAACCTCTTCTAATTCACGGAGTTGCAGAGCCTACTGTTCTTATGTACACCTTCTTGTACAATTTTGCTAAAGATAATGATCATCTCAAACCCCTCTTTTTAGCTTGGACAGCATGGTATGTAATTTAATTTACCGTTTCCACTACTTTCGAAAAAGACAAAATGTTATCGATCTGCTATTACTTTTTCTGTCTCACTCACAAAAAGATTCTTAAATGTAACAACTAAATTAAAACGGAATTATAAGTATATAAAATTGAAAGAACAATCGAGCAATTTTTAAAAAAAATAATGAACATTATTATTCATGTTCATGGATAATTATAGTATAGTATATATACGTACATATAATTGCAGGGTATGTGTATGGGCATCTGTGTTGCTGCTGCTAATGGCAATTTTCAATGCGTGTGCTATCATTGACCGATTCACTAGGATTGCTGAAGAGCTTATTGAAATGTTAATTGCTCTTCTCTTCATACAAGAATCTATTAAGGTAATTTCAACGTACACGCACTATATGTATAGCAGCAGATCCAGTAATAATATCTAAATTGGGTCAAAATACGTTTTTAGTACTCCCTCCGTAACGAATTAATTTTACCATTTGTGTTTTCACGCATTTTGAGGAAGCGATCTAAGGGTGTAAACGAAGGAATTAATCAGAATGGTTTTAGGACAAGCAAGAATGTGATTATAAGTTACTAATATCAAAATTATTTTGATTAATTTGGTCGTTTACACCCTTAAATCGCTTCCTCAAAATCTCGTTACGGAAGGAATATTTTATTGGGATCAAGTGAACAAATTTTATGAAAAATTATTTTTAAAATACTAAATTTTTATAGGTAAGTGGGGTCAAGCAGTGGTTGAATCCACCGTTGTGTATGTATGGAATATATTAAATAAATAGAATCTACTACTCTATATCAGTTTTTTTTTTTTTTTTGAAAAAAATTATTGCGTAGTGATACTAGGCCTCTTCAGCCAAATTAAATTATACTATATGTCACCTGACTCAATTTTCTATTACACACAATAATGAGTTTCAAAACTAAAATCTTATCCTGAACACTGCCATATTTGCTTCACTATAATAATAACTATGTGATTTCAAATACAAACAGGGAATTATAAGCGAGTTTCATGTACCGAAAGGCAAAGATCCAGACGATAATAAGGCGTACCAATTCGAGTGGCTTTACTCAAATGGATTATTTGCGATCATATTCTCTCTAGGCCTCATCTATACAGCCTTCAAAACTAGAAAAGCTAGATCTTGGTGGTACGGAACAGGTCCGTCCATTAATTAACTCCTTCAACTAATATTTAGTTTAATTTAGTTCAGTTCAAACAAAATATTTTCAGTTCAGATTAATTCAGTGCAAAAAAATAAGGCTTTAATTATTACATGCATATAGCTAGCTAAGAAGCTAATTAATAAGCAAAGTATTTGTGGATGATGATAATGATAATCAGGGCAAATGAGAAATATGGTGGCGAATTTCGGGGTTCCATTGGTGGTATTGGGGTGGACAGCAATATCATATGCAGTTCCTAGCAATGTTCCAGAAGGAGTCCCTAGAAGATTATTTAGTCCTCATCCTTGGGATTCAGACTCTTTGCATCCTTGGACTATCGCCAAGGTATGTATAGTACGCAACATAGACCTGATCTGATTTGATTTGATCTGATATACTTTACATACAGACATACATTATATATGTATGAGTGCTAAAATGGGCATTAAATTAACTAACTAAACAAAATGAACAGAAAATGGGAGAAGTGCCAGGAAGACACATACTTGGAGCCTTTGTACCAGGATTAATGGTTGCAGGATTGTTCTTTTTCGAGCACAATGTGGCATCCACCATGGCTCAACAAAAGGATTTCAATCTAAAGAATCCTTCTTCTTATCACTATGATATCTTTCTTCTTGGCTTCATGGTTTGTCACTCACTCCATCCCCTTGTTATTATCATTATTATTTGGAAAAATGGAATTTAAAATCCCACCTTTTGCATGGTGCGTGGTTCACTCCAAAAAATTCCACTTTAAATTTATTTCAAAATAATCCCACCTTTATATATTAATGTTTTAAAATAATCTCACCTTTATTTTTTCTTCTCAAAATGGACCCGATTTTGGTGACATAAGGCTCGTTTACTTTAGCTGAATATAGCTGAACTGAATACAACTGAATGTAATATTTTATAAGAGAATGAAATTGAGAGCTGAACTAAAATGAATTGGACTGAATTTAAGCTGAAGTAAACAAGTCCATAGTCCATTTTAAGCAAATAAGGTATAAATGTGGGATTATTTTAGAATAAATTAAATGTGGGATTATTTTAAGCTGATTACCAAAAGGTGGGATTATTAAATTCTATTTTTCATTATTATTTTTTAATAATAATAATGATGGCTAATTTATGAATGAACAACGAACAGACATTGGTATGTGGGTTGCTAGGACTTCCTCCATCGTATGCTCTTATTCCTCATTCTCCAATGCACACCAAGAGCCTTGCAGTTCTCAAAAGACAGTTGCTTCGAAGCAAAATGGTTGAAAGTGCCAAAGAAAGCATTCGTCAAAGGGCTTCCAATTCTGAAATTTTTGGCAATTTGCAAGCTATTTTCCTTGAAATGGACACTACTAAAAAACTGGTATACTTGCTTTTCACTTATATCCCATTCATTATATATAGATAGTCTTAAAAAGTTTACTACCTGGGTTACATATTATTTGTCATCGACAATTTTTTGTGCAATTCACGTTATGTACTTTGACCAGAATTTGATCTGATCTTTACGCATAATGAAAAAAAGTCAACTAGGGTTATTATTGGATTCATCTCAGCATGAAATTTTTTTAAAGTATGTATAGGGTAGTTGTTATAATTTTTACAAATACAAATTTATGTTACTTAATCTTTAAATTTTGTGTCTACATACATGAAAAGTGGAATTTTGCAAATAATATGCAATAGAGATAGTACCTTTTTTTGCATTCAACACCGCTGATCATAGGTTGGGTGCAAAAGGAACTCCCGCCTATGGACTTGGGTGCGGGGCATGGTATCAGCATCACATATGAATTTGAATGTAGCACTTGATGGCATATATAAATAAGGATAAAGGTGACTAATTTCACTAGAATAAGGTCCGGGATTCCTCTATGGATCATTTTTACACCTATATATTATTTTCCCCATAAGTCTTTTGATCTTTATTCAAGCGAATTCTCAATTTTTTAAACGCCATAGCCGCACCTAAGTCCATAGGTGGTGCTGCCATTAGCACTCGAGATAGGTCGTGCACTCTTATTGCGTTGTGTGTTGCACTCAATCTATAGGCGGTGCTGTTGTGACAATTTTATCCTTTTTTTTTTCTTAGAAAAGTTATATATTTTGTTAATATTCTAAAGTGGAAAATCTGATATCATTGACATTATGTATCTCTGAATAAAAAGACAAATAAAGTGGTAAAGGAGCTAGAAGACTTAAAGCAAGTAGTGATGAAGGGAGAAAGAGATGAAAAAAATGGGAAAGCAACATTTGATCCAGAGAAGCACATTGAGAGCTACTTACCAATGCGAGTTAATGAGCAAAGATTAAGCAATTTTTCACAATCCCTTGTTCTTGGAATCACTATTTTCGCAATGCCAGCCTTGAAGAAAATGCCTTCTTCTCTTCTTTGGGGTTATCTTGCCTATATGGCCATTGACAGCCTTCCTGGTAACCAATTTTGGGAAAGGATTCTACTTCTTCTCGTTCATAAAACTCGTTTGCACAAGTGAGTCCTTACAACACTACTTTCTCTCAATAATATGTATGTAGTATATCTGTTGTTTTATGCATACATAACTTTGACTGTTAATATCCTTAAGGAAAAATGAATGTGAACCTTTGAAATATATACCACATTATCATTTAATCCGAAATATATAATAGCATATTGTCAAACGGGCATGGGCCGCGCTCGACACGGGGGAGTGCAAATCCACTTCACAACACTAAGGTGGTTCTACTTCAAAACTATATGGTAATAAGAGGAGTAGCCTCTTTAACCTTATAAAGTAGAGACAACTTTATTATTTTTTTAATGTGAGATTTTATCACCACAAAATCCCCTTTAATTTCAAACTTTTCACACTCACATGTGGATTTCACAAGGGCTCAACACTCCCCCTCACATGTGAGTTGTGCATAATATTGACTAAGATCAATCCAAACCTAACCTGGCTTTGATGCCATGTTAAACGGGCTTGGACCACCCCCGCTAGTCCGCTACGGGAAACTTCAATTCCATTTCACAAGACCAATGAGGTACATACCCATTCAAGCTCCACTTATTCCAGAATAATCAAAAGGCTCACTTAATTTTTGAAGACGGGTGACGTGTGTTTACTTATCCATGTTAATTTTTTCCTATCTTTAATTTAACTAATAAATAAAAAATACACACACCTGAGATGAAATTTCTTTGTAATTTTGTTCTTGAAGTAATAAAATGATGTATCATATAAGCATATTAATGTGTTGTTTTTTTATGTAATTGAGCAGGGTTATGGAAAGGAACCATGCATCATATGTGGAAACAGTGCCATTCAAATGCATTGCAACTTTTACACTATTCCAATTAGCATACTTGCTCCTTTGCTATGGCTTAACATGGATTCCCATAGTTGGAATAATATTCCCATTGCCATTCTTTCTTCTTATAATCATAAGACATGATATATTACCAAGGTATTTCGACCCTCATCACTTGCATGAGCTAGACGCCCACGAGTACGAGGAGTTGCTTGGCGCTTCAAGGCGTTCGTTCCCTCACATGTCTTCCTCTTTCAGGGTATGTTTTAATTTTTCAGTTTAAAAGCGTAACCTAATTTATAGAGTATATAACATATTCTCCGATCTTAACTATCAACTTAATATTTTGGTTGAGATAGTCCGGTATCAGAGCCAACGTGACACTGAGGTCACGGATTCGAATCTCTCATTCCTCTCTTCTATGTGAAATTAATTTGTGTGGGATATGATGGGCCATGTGCTGCATTCACATTTCAAGACCAAAATGGTCTTTCATGTGAGATGAGTGATATAGTATATAATATATTATTGGGCCTCAACTTTCAACTTAAGTTTATGGTTGAGATGGTCCACTAACACTTATTTTTTCTCTTAAGCTCACTATTTTCCGTCTCAAACGTATTGCTCAAAATTATGATAACTTAAAAACCGAGCATGGCTAAGGCCAAGAGGAGTGGCAAAGTGATGTCCATTCCCACCTCTTATCGTTATAATATGGGTTCGAACCTTATTACTTGCATTCCCACCCCTATGTGTATATTTCAAAAGAGCGGAATTTCTTCCCTAATAAAAAAAACAAAAAAAAAAAAAAAACCGAGCATGCATGGCTCGGGGATTAAGTGTTGACCTTATTGTGGTGGTGTTAATGTTATTTAGTTGGTGAAAATTATGAACAGGAAAATGAAAAGACAGATGATCACAACTTTAAAAATGAAGAAGAAACAGAGGAAGATTATTCTGATTCAGAGTTATTAGATGAGTTAACAACAAATAGAGGAGAATTGAAGATCAGAACTGTGAGCTTCCGCAGCGAAAGATGGGCGTCCAGTGGCCGCAAAGAGGTCAACCGTAGAGCTCTCAGCTTCCGACATGACCCCCACTTCAAGGTATTTTATTACTTTTTTTTTTCCCTAATGATGTTGGCCAGATTCTACCGTAAATCACTCAACTTAATTTAGTCGACACATGCATATTTCTGAAAGGAGATAAATAAATAGTCACTTATCCGTACGGTTCGAACGATTAACCCTATCTGACACGCAGTAGTGAAAAAAAAGAAATTTGTTGCGGTCAATAAGGGCCTTTTTTGGTGCGGTTATCAATTCAATCGCAGCACATTCAATAGCAACAAAAAATACAGTTCTTATCTGCTGCGGTTGAACTAGTATGAACTATGAAGGATTAATTGTATAATTTTATTCCAACATCTGGGTTCCGGTGAAAAGTTTGTTATCATGAGAAAGTGAGAAGACCTAATTACATCAACTATGACTTAATTAATAGTACATTGAATAATAGTTATAGGCAAGTACATTCATTCATTTAAAAGTACGTTGTATGCAAACTTAAAGTAGAGTGTAAAGGAAGCAATGTAATTTACTCTAGACCATTTATTTGTTGATCCAAGAGTCTATTATTCTAAGTCATTTTTCTCACCAAAGCCTTAATTCCTTCTAACATGAGCCTAATTCTGTACTCCAATTATAATAATTAATAATAATTATTAATCTCACACGAGCCTAGTTCTGTACTCCAATAATTATAATAATAAATTGTACATTGTATTATATAATGCATTTTTGTTGATTCACATATAATTTTGTAAGCAGGTCCATCCAGAGGACATTGTATAAGCTAAGGCTGAGTCTGTATTAAGACTGAATGAAGGGAGATCAAGGAAATGGATTGGCAACTTTTACAGGGTAGCTTGATGATCATGATGACAATGATCTTGATCTCATAGAATCAAATGAGAGCATCAGTTGAAGTTGTCTAGATATATCAGAGGAAAATTATTGGATTTTCTTGTACTATACGAAAATCTATACGTTTATTTCTTATTCTTTTTTCATTCCTATGCATTATGTATGTGATTTAATTGAAATAAGAAAAAAAAAAATCTTGTGTAAACCGGACATCCGTTAAGATTAGTGTGCAATTATCAAATCAGTCTGTCAGGTCTGTTGCGGTCGATCAAAAATGGATTTCGGTCATAACGGTTTTGGATTACACATCTAATCTTAGGCTATTTAATGGGTTTTGGGTTGATTGTTTTTTGTTCATGACCCACTTTTCTCGGGTCGGTTTTCGGGTAACCAACGGGTTTGGTTAATTTTTGCCACGGCTATGTGCAATAGATTAAAAGTTGACCCTAAAATCATAAAAGTTATTACCCCTTGACAAAAGTAGTAACTTCATAATCAATGGAAAACTATTAACTTAATTGGGACAACTTTTAATTTGTTGCACACTAACTTAGAGTACATGCATTCTCTTCGTCTGAAATTTTCTGATCTGATCTGAAAACTTATGAGAATTGTAGAGATAAGATCTAATCTGATATGATATGATCTGATATAAGTTGAAGAGAACCTGTTTGTATTTTTTTGGATCCAATATTTCTATATTATTAATAGAATTTCAAAGATAAACGAGCTTACATACAAGTTTTTCGCAACCCTAAACGAATCGAACATAATAATATTCGAGCTTAACTTGTTGCTTACTAAACTAGTTTTAAATTGTTGTTCAGACTTGTTCCTTTACTTATTATGGAACGAGTTTTGACTAAGAGTGAGCGGGACCGGGTACCCGGTCTATTTTGCGATACCCGGACCCAGTTACAAGCAGGTCCCAGAATTTGAACCAGACCCGGACCCAACTCAATCGGTTCCTAGATTTTGGGACCCAACTTTGGAACTGGCGAGACCGGGTCTGGGACTGCGTACCCAATTCGTGTAATTTGTAAAATAATATAACACTACTTTGCTAACTATGGTTGGTACCGGGTACCCGATTCCTGTAATTTAAAAAATAATGTAGTATATTTTACTAATTACGACAAGTACTTTCACTTGAATAATTAGTTGAGCTTTTTAAGGGTTAAGGAATTACAGTAAAATAAGTTAAATACGGTCCTACACAATGGATACCTAGTGCAAGACACGGATCCAACAGGGTACCCAAAATCGGACCCGGTTCCATCGGGTACCCATTGGGTACTGAGTCCCCAATTTTACTACCCAAATCCGGAACCGTCTTCAACCGGGTCCTCTTCTTTGGACCTAGGACCAAACTCAGTTACACCAGTTCTGTGTTCAGAACCACCGATTCCAGACTAGGACCGGGTCCAAAATCGGGTACCCGGATTTTTCGCTCATCCCTAGTTTTGACCGAGCTTAATCGCCAGCTGTTCAAGGTTACATTGCTTATTTGCACCCCTTTCAATTATGATCCTATTCACACCGCCATACCAAAAATGATATCCATTATTGCCGACAGGAAGACATAAAATCAATTAGGAGCACAGAACAAATTATAAAAAGAAAAAAAAAAAAGAAGAGAAATCTCAAATCAGAATCATGTTTTATACGCCACAAAACTCAATAATAGTAACATGAACACATCAACTGCCATGCATTACATAAATAACAGCATGATCTAAAACTCCTCTGATGCACATGGTATGCCTAGGAATTATTAAGATCTTCAATTGATTCATTATTGATCCTTGTTTTTCTCTTGTATACATTTCTTTATTAATTAATCAATGTTGAATATTAGATAATTAATACATACCTAGCTAGTTTCTGTTTCTTTTAAAAAAAAAAATGTATTTTCTAGTCTTGGGTATAACTTGGTGGGAAGGAGTTAGAAAATATATGAAACAGCTGGATTTACAAGAGATTGAGGCTCTCGACCGTGTGGGGTGGAGGAGGAAAATCTATGTGGACGACTTTTCGGAATAATCACTTTGGTTCATGTAGCCGACCCTACTTATGGGAATAAGACTTTGATTGATTGATTGATTTTCTAGTCTTGGGTGAGTAGTCAGTGGCGGTCCGGCCTAGCCTTGGTCATCATGAGGCTTGAGATCTACCATTATTTCTTGAATTAGCATATTATCATGCACATAATCCAGCAAATGGTTATTGATTTTGTCTCATACCCTACATTATCTCCAGTATCTCATACTCATCAGATTTGGCAAATTAGCAACAAATTAACAAAAGTTGCTCAAAATCTACGGAATTTTGTCGAACTGTGTAATGGGAAATTATGGAGAACTTGCGGGAAAAAAAAAAGATTTATTCATTACAAGTGTGGTGACCCACTATTATGAAAATCTTAGGGCCGTTACGAGCTCACATGAACCGGGGTCCAAGTATGTAACAATTTGGGTTTCTATGATATCTAATGAGGCCCAGAATATGGATAGGCTTAGGTATGACCTAGTGGGCTTTGAAATATGGTCTGATATTTGCAGAAGGATATAGTAACAATTTGAAATCGTTTGGAGAATAACTAGGGGAGTTTATTACGGATTGTTGTTGACCCTCCCCCGTTTTAGAGGAGCGGTTTAGGGGTTGTTGAGATGGTAATCTGATATTTTATTCTATAAAAAAATAGCATTTATATTCTATACATGATTGTGCAATGGGCATAAACTAGGTTTATATTTTATCCATTTAATAATATTTATTTTGCTCAATTAATATGCAAGTTTTTAAACGAATAAATTATAAAAAAAAAGAATTTGTTGTTGTACTTTATTCATCTCTTTACTTACGTGTTGTGCCTTTTTCTGAATTATCAATAACAAAACACCTTGCTTTACTTTGATTTTCATTGACGGGAATTTTGGCCAAAACAATACCAACATTTTAAATTCTGATAATGATCTGAGTGGCATATTGGCATTGACGTTTGAATCGCATATTTAAGGTGCAAGGTTCGATTCTTAACAACAAGAAATCACATCCCTCAATCTCTAACACCAATGTGATATTTCTATAAAACACGAGCTACGAATTAGGGGTCCAACTTATCTTATTGTTTAAAATGTATAATTTTTTTTAGGGAAATTTCCAGTGGTATACCCGAACTTTTTGGAAATCCCACTGGTATACCCGAGATTTTTTTTATCCCAGAGGTGTACCTAATGTTAAACATAATTCCCAAAAGTAACTTTTTGCTTACAAATTGTTAAAAACAACCACAAATAAATTGGGGGCAATCGGATCATTTTTTGTAATGACCACAAATTGAAAAAAAACAACCACAAATTGTTAAACATAATTCCTAATGTTAATAAATTGAAAAAAAAAACAAAATAAATTAAAATAAAGGAAAAAGCAACCACAAATTGGGGGCAATCGGATCATTTTTTGTAAAATTCGACCTCAAATCGGAACCCTTAAGGATAAAAATGACCCGTAAAACCTAGAGTGGACTATTTTTTTCACATAAATCAATGCACGCAAAACGAGGCGAATCGGGAATGCAAATTGGGGGACAATCGGATCATTTTTTGCAAAATCCGACCTCAAATCGGACCCCATAAGGGCAAAAATGACTTGTAAAACCTTCAACGAACTATTTTTTCACATAGATCAATGCACACAAGACGAGGCGAATTAGGAACGCAAATTGGGGGCAATCGGATCATTTTTTGCAAAATCCGACCTCAAATCGGATCCCATAAGGATAAAAATGACCCGTAAAACCAAGAGCAGACTATTTTTTTCACTTAGATCAATACGCGCAAATCGATGCGAATCAGAAACGTGAATTGGGGGCTATCGGATCATTTTTTGCAAAAACCCATTAATTTAATATATTACTAGTTTTAAATTTTATTTTTTTTAAGAAAATAAAAAAAAATTGTTAACCAAAGTTAAATCTAACCTTAAAATAGGTATCTTCCATTACATTTAACGGAATATACCTTCTAAATGTAACGGATGGGAATTAAGACATAATTTCAGGTATACCACTAGGATTAAAATAAACTCGGATATACCAGTGAGATTTCGAAAAAGCTCGAATATACCACTGGGAATTTCCCTTTTTTTTACTTCCTATTTTATTGAAATTGTAAGAAACTCTACTAACCATTTGCTTGTATAAGAATTCAAACCAATGGAGTTATTACTCCATTCACTTGTCTTACTCCATCCCTAGATGATATGCAGGTATTTTTTTATTAAATTTTATTTTGTCTGGTAGGTTGAATTTATTTATTTTTTTATTTTTTTTTGCAGTTTCTAAGCGGGTTCTCCAAAAATAAATCAAAAATATGTCTGCAAATCTAAACTTCCATGTGCTCCATGCATGTGAAATAGTCCAAATATGGATTAAATTTATATATATATATTATTGCAGCTGCTTTTTCATTCTTTTAGTCATATTGCTAGTGAATCAGTGACAAAATCCAAAAGGTGAAGTAAGTTTATCAAGTGGTAGCCGTAGATTGCTTCAGAATTACTCTATCTAATCTTTCTTAATTATAACCAACTCATACAAAGTGATTAAACACTACACTTAAAAATATTAAAGGGCCATTTCAATAAAAAACTTAAGCTAATAGTTGAAGCTCAGAATTTATTTTTTTTTGCCCCAGAAATATATTATATATATACTCTATCATCAACGTAACGATCAATGTTAATGAATGAGAAGAACGATGCCAAAAATAATTTGCTTCATTTTAATAGGTATTTAGGGGTTTTTTTTTTTTAACTGAACTGAAAATAAGTCCAAAAGAACTACGCTACACAAGAGAACATTATCTGATCCGTCCTTGTTTTGGATATTAATCATATAATATTTCCTTTTGCAATTTTTTTTTTGTTTTGTTTGGTTTGAATTTTTTTTCTTTATCATTATTAAAGATAATGAAAGGAATCAATTGAAATAATTTCATAAGTAAAACAACAATACATATTAAATGAACAAAGTAAAGACTTGGCCTGGTATGAAATGAGCAGAATACAAACATTGGGTGTGGTATGTACATACACAAGAGTGTAGGATATAATTTATGCTTGGTAAATTAGTTTGTGTAATATATGACTAACTTAAAATTAAAGAGAGTAGTATATATGTAATTATGAGATGAACAAATTAAAAATTTTAAATAATAATAATGGCAGAGGTCAGAGGTAGAAGATAGATATACCAGAATGAGAAAGCAGGATGTTGATGAAGGCGATAAGATATTGGATATTACATAAACCTAACATGCATGTGCTGCTTATTAATGGCAGCTATGGGTTTGTGCACTTATTAGTTATCCACCCACACTAAATTAACGGAAATTAATTTCTGAACCCCAAAAATTTATTTCCGCACTCCACATTTTCAGTATTAACGCGGGTTAATACTGTAAACGTGGAGTGCGCAAATCAATTTTTGAGGTGCGAAAATCACCGACCTAAAGTAAAACTCACTACCTTGGATAGAACCCTTTGTTTTAATTTTACTACTCCTAGAGTCCTAGCTATTTCACCTTCAACCTACCCTACATGAGTCCAAATCCTCTCTTCCACATTATGATTTATTTGGACTCAAATCCTTCTCCCATGACCTTTTGTATTCTATTTGTGTTAGTTACACTAATTTTGAATGGTTCAAAAAATTATTGTAACCCACCTTCAAATTTTAAAAATATAAATTGTGTTTTGAACCAATCAAAATTAATGAAACACAAATGAGATAAAATTGTGGGAAGAAAGATTTTTTTTTTCTTCGTGAGTTATTTATGTGTATTGTTTATGTGCCACTTATTCTCATTGGTTGGATTTTAAGCAAGGGCCTACTAATAATAAATTTATTATTTTTAGAAAATTTTACTCAAACAATGAGAATTAATGGCACACGAATGGTGCATATAACGTTGGACAAAGGATTTGGGCTCACCATACATAGGTTTTCATGGTATATTTTAGACCTAGGCTACATGGATGCAAGTATCGGAATTTAAATGGGTACGAAATGGATACAAGATACTTTAATTTTTAAATGTAGAAATTTATGACAATGAAAAAAATTGTAGGCAATGTGATGAAGAATTGAAGATCCATTTCAGCTAAAACGGGTTGACGTGACACGACATGATTATACTTGAATATTAATTTTATAGTGAAAAATTGACCTAATAACATGCTCACATGACCCGGACACGACACGAAATTAACGGGTTTGGGTCAAGGACATTGACGACACATTTATTAAACGGGTTAGGTTTGGATTAGAGGGTTCAAACCGTTTATGTATACGGTTCGACCCGAAATCGACACAACATGATACAATTGAAATTTTCTGATTGTAGTGGGCATATGAAACCGGGCCCTACTGCAGGTCACCCGGACCAATTTTAGCCAACACACGCATCTGTAAAGGGGGATAGTAAGGAATCCTCGTAAATGCATGCGGTGAAAATCGAATTCAGAATCTCGTGCCTGAAATTCTAAAGCCCTAACCACTTGGCTATGATTTGATCCTCGAATGATTGGGTAACCTGTTTCAATTTATAGAAACAAATTGAAAGAGAGTATGTATAAAATTAAATGGGTTTTTCTATGTAGTGCCCCTGTGGTATAAGGTTTTCTACGATGTAGCCCTTCAAAATGGGACTTCTACATGGTACCCCGATGAGCTACTGTTCAACACGTAGTACCCCTCTAAATTATTAATTACGTAACTAACACACTAAGCATGATTATTAGTGCACCAACCTTCATGATTAATATAAACAACTGCTAATTATTTCTATTTTAAAAAAAATCTGTAGTTTTTTTTTTTTGTATATTTTGGTAATTCTTTGATAATAATTAATCATAATTAACAATAATTGGCAGTAAATTATATTAATTATGACGGTTAGTGCACTAATAATCAAGTTTAGATTGTTAATTACGTAATTAATAATTTAGAGGGTACAGAGTGGTGAACAGTAGTTTCTTAGGGTACCATGTAGAAGTCCCAATTTAAAAGAGTAGATCATAGAAAATGTTATACCACAGAAAAACCCAAATTAAATTAAACTAAATAGTTTCCCATTACAAATTGTTTGTTTGTTTAAATTTAATAGTCCGTTTCGATTTGATTTTAATCTAATTTAATACTCGATTGAATTTGTTTTAATTAATTTAATACTCCGTTTTAATTTGATTACAGCGAGTTAAGTGAGTACATACAAAATGAATAATGGCAAAGCATGTTATTTTCTGGCAAAGTAAAGCCCATTTCCAAATCTCCAAATACATGATGATATAAACACCTTCATACCCTCACTTATTTTCCACAAATCTTATTATTTCTCTTTCTCTTTCTCTTTCTCTTTCTTCACATCTTCACATTATGCCGAAGCTCACTGTAAGGCTTGTGCTGCTACTTTTAGCCTCCACCTTAACTCTTTCTTTTGCAGGTAATTTTATATATATATATATATATATAATTTTTAAAAATCCTTGCTCATTCTATAGAAAAAAGAGTGATTTTTTTATTCATGTTTTTTGCTTATTATTATTATTATTATCAGTGTAATTCTATTCATATTTGCAATGAATTTCTCATCCATAATATTATTCATAGTACTATGTATGTTAAGGAAACAGTTCCCTAATCTTACATGGAAATTAAATGGTCTCTGTCTGATTAACTACATACATTGAGTTCCCTTTACTAGAGCGAAAAACATTTTCCCTGAAAACAGTTTTCCTATTTTACATCGTTTACTTTAGGTGAAAAAATAAAATGTAAAACTTTGGGTGTAAACTCATTTTACACCCTATTAGAAACATTTTCCTCCAAATTTGGGAGTAAAACTTATTTTCCGTGCAAGTAAACAATGGAAAACTTCTATGAAAATTAGTTTTCCAACGTAAAATGTTTTTCATGGAAAATCATTTTACATCGAAAATTTTTTACACCAAAATAAACGGACCCTAAGTTTTGTTCATTAATCTTATGTCATTTTTTGCATTGCTCGTAAAGAGGTGACCTGTTAAAGATGAAAACGCGGTAATGATATATGTAGCCCTCAGGATCGAAAAAGATTGTATATATAAGCATTTTAGCAGGACCTTCTTTGCTCTGAGCTGGCCGTTATATTAAGTTTACTAAAAGTAGAATTATTAAATTAAAACAAACATTATAAGTTACATTAATTAATAGATACGTGATTTTATTATATAAAAATAAATAAATAAATACGTGATTTTAGAATGCATGCTAAAATATGTAAATGCGTATTTAACACAACAATAACGTCAATTAGCATGATCCTTATCAAATTTTTCTTAATCTATCGGTAAAATTTTTGAAATGCGCGCATATGCTAACAAGTCCTTTAGTGCAATTAATATTTGTAACTCTCCTATTGGTAATACTCTAGTTCACTTGGGTATTGCTTGTTCTTGATCTTGTCCAAAAGAAGAAAAAAAAATTTGATTTAAATTAATATTTTTACTTTTAACATATGATATGCTCCATTATATATTTATCATATAAACAAGTGACATACTAAAGGAAAATTATATGTTTAGTAAAAAAAATTGCATAAAAGGTGTCAAAGTATGAGATAAAATCATACACTAGTTATTAAAAAAAGGTACATATATTATTAATAACAAAACATTCATGGTTCGAAACATTGTGCCTTATTGGGGATTTGTACTATGTAAGCCATGTTATGGTTGCAAATCATGGTTGGATATATGCCTTTTATTCACGTGCTCACTTACGTTGCAAATCTTTTAGGTTTTCTGAAATTCCACTGATCGAGTCCAAACTCATTAGTAATTATGTCTTCTTCTTAAATTAATTCAGAATACGAGAAAGTCTACACTTATACATTGTGTAGCTTATACAAGGTTAAATGACCAATAATAATCCATAGCATCTAAGTGTAAGCTTTCTCTACAGAACACAAAAGCTCATGAGCACCCGGCCCTGATACTAATTAAGAAAGCTAAAAGTAGAAGTAATAAATTAAAATAAGCATACATTAATTACATCGATTGACTCGTGATTTTGCGGCATGTATTTTAAAATTATTATCACATTAGAAATTGTAAAAATTCTTTTCTATCATTCTGGAGATGCTTGTTAGCAATATCCAGGCCAATCCAAAGTTATAGCACCATTATTAATAAGTTCAGATGAGCAAAAATAAACCAATTAAAGTAAATTTTAGCCCTCTACCATAGGCATAATAAAGTTAACATTAGTTCAAATAAGTTAAACTATGATAATTTTAAATAAATTCATATAAGTAAAAAAATATATAATAATAGACCTTTATACGGATCACTCATTTATACTCAAGCACTTGGATTTACCGAATTTTATTACCCTGTCAAATAAAGACATGTCCAATAATTGAAGTTTAAAGGCATACTACATTGCATCTCTTGAACACTGAACCTCTATACACATTGATATAGATCATTTTATAGATGCTAAATCATCCTAGTTCGTAGCTACTGTTAAAGCAGTATGTTTATTCAAGATGAAGAAATCCTAACTTCAATTTATTCCTTTCCTTCCCTAAAAAATTAAGTTTAAATTGACTCTATCTCTAGACTTGGGCAGTGTTATTTTTGACTTAATTTATGAATTAAAATTTCAATCCAGTTCAATTCAGACAAGTTCCGTTAAGTTTGTTTGTTTGATTGATTCATGTTATAATTTCTTCCATAAGAAATTCATGTTATAATTTCTTCCATAAGAAAAGATAAGTTCAAGTAAAATCTTATTCTAAATTCATAAATTCACATAACACAACCTTTTACCACATTCAAACATTCAGGGCTTGTTTACTTCAAATTAAATTCAGATCAGTTCAGTTCATCTCTATTAAGTTCAGTTCAGTTTATTTCAATTTAGTTCAATTATACATCTCTATTAAGTTCAGTTCAGTTCAGTTCATCTCTATTCAGCTAATGTAAACGAGCCCTTAATCCAATTCCTCATCCATTTAACCAAAATATGAAGTATTAATATAAGGAACAAGATCATAGTCGCACTCTACTTTACTCTTCTTTCTTTTTTTGGGTGCCCACAATTTTATATCTTTCTTAAAAAAAACAAGAAGAAACCAAGCTAATTGAATAATTCTTGCACTGATCTGAACAGGATTACTTCCAAATGGTAACTTTGAGACAAGCCCAAGCCCAGCACACTTGAGTGGGACCAAAGTAAAAGGCAAGTATGCAATCCCAAAATGGGAAGCATCAGGGTTTGTAGAGTACATAAAATCAGGTACAAAACAACAAGATATGGTATTAATAGTGCCTCAAGGCAAGCATGCTATAAGACTAGGCTCTAATGCTTCCATTAAGCAAAAAGTGGGTGCTCAAAAGGGCAAGTTCTATGCCCTCACCTTCAGCTTTGCTAGGACTTGTTCCCAAGAAGAGGTGCTTAATGTCACCATCACCCCTTCCTCGGAAGGCCACTCCGGCCTCCTCCCCCTACAAACCGTCTACACTAGTGTTGGTTTCGACTCTTATGCTTGGGGTTTCCTTGCTGAGGCCAATGTCGTCGAGATCGCCCTCCACAACCCCGGCCAACTCGGTGAAGACCCTGCTTGTGGGCCCCTCATTGACACCATTGCTCTTACCATTTTGGAATCCGTCAAGCCTACTAGAGGTACGCTTTATTTTATTTCTTAAATTACACGCATGCACTTTAATTATTTGTTTTTATTCGATCAGTATATATGTACCTCGAACTAAATTTTCTTTTTGATCTAAAAGAAGACATGATTATAACTGTATAATTAATATAATTAACTAAAACAAGCTACAGTATCCTGATAGTAGGGCCCATCCTGATAGTAAGGCCCAAACTTTGTCACTCCATTTAAACTCAACACGTGTATTCAATGCCTAGCAATCAACTAGGCCCAATTCATTATATATGTGTATAAAGTTATGGTGTAGGTATTAACACAAAGTTAGCTAAAGTTAAAGTGTATGTACTAGTCCGGCTCACAAACCTAGTTAATTATGTGATCAAAAATAAGATTGATCTATTGTGATTATAACTTGTACAATATAACTATGTAAGCACATGGCATATGCATTATAAATAATAAACCAGACTAATCAAGCAACCCACATGTGGTAGGGTAACTTCCTCCTTATAGAGTCACAAGTCACAACACAACAGCTTCACTTACATCATAACAAAATCATAATGTTAGTTTAATTTTTACATTTTGTTAATGGTTAGTTTGTTTTTTTCAGGAAACTTGGTTAAGAATGGAGACTTTGGACAAGGGCCTTATGTGTTCCATAGCTCATCATGGGGAGTCCTAATCCCGCCTAACATCGAGGACATCCACTCGCCCTTACCGGCGTGGAGGATCGAGTCCCTCAAGGCCGTCAAGTACATCGACTCCCTCCATTTCTCGGTGCCCGAGGGCCAACGAGCCGTTGAGCTCGTTGGCGGCAAAGAGAGTGTCATTTCCCAAACCATTAGGACTCAGCCAGGAAGAATGTATGCACTCACCTTCATTGTTGGTGATGCCGGCATTGGTTGCGTGGGCCCCTTGGCTATCGAGGCGTTTGCTGGCCGAGCAACCACTAAGGTCACCTACAACTCCAAGGGAAAAGGCGGATTTACGAGAGGGAAACTCGTGTTTAAGGCGGATAAGAGTACTACTAGTGTTAGGTTCTTGAGCTCATACTACACTATGACTATTGATGGCTCTATGTGTGGTCCTGTTTTTGATGATGTTAAAGTTCTTCATGCCCATCCTTATAGAAACCATATTATAAAGCCCTAATTAAAAAGCCCTATTACTATGATGTATTGTTATTATTATTATTATTATTATTACCTAGTAATTGATACTCATCTAGGAGAATTTTCAGGGTTTCTATTAGATGTAGTATATATGGTTTAAGAATTGTGAATTTGTGCCAAAAAATTTATGTATCTATTATTACATATATACTATTAATTTTATTGACACATTAATCATTTGTAGTGTTACCTAAATTTCCCTAAACTCCCTACGAACTGAAATAAGTGAATTATGATCTGCTTTGAGTTTTTTTGGCCCGTTTGGCCGAACCGCTAATTATAAAAGTGAAGCAAATAACAAATTAGGTAATCATTTTTGTTCTTAATAAGGAAGGCTTGAGAACTAGTGAAGAGAAACCGATATATTTTCACAAACAGTTGATCTGATTTTCTCCTTATTATAACAAGAACTATACATATATATAGATGGGCATCAAACAGGGTATACAACAGAAAAGATCAGTTGACAACATCCAAAACAATCTTGCGCGACTTGACCACTGACCATTTAAGCCGTCTGTAGTAAGCAGCTTGAAGTAGAGCAAGCGAAAGCACAAAGATCCACTTAAATCCCATCTGAAAAATCACCAAAAACCCAACCAATTAACCATATCAGTAAACTAAACATAATTCGATCGATGATCGCTTTGGCCCTGTTCTTTAGACCGAATGAATCTTAACAGAATCCTAGACTCGACAAGAACTGAAGTGAATTGAGCTGAATTTGTCTTAAACTAAGCCCAAAAGAACAGGGCCTTTGTGCTCGGCCAAGCACAAAGGCCTATAATTTAAGCACAATACCGTAACCAAACTAACCAGTTTTCGCTCTTCCATCTCTGGCTCAGCAGCCCATGTCAAGAATGTTACAACATCTTTCGCCATCTGTGATAATATTCGACAATTAGCAAGTTCCTCCGCTAATATTCAACTAAAATTAGCTATTGCAGGTATTAAAAGAAAACATAATTTCACCTGAGATCCTGTTGCAGGTGTACCATCTTCATACTCGACAGCACCATCAGTGAGCAGCTGAGGCATTGCTATTGCTCCACCAGGAAAGTAAGGGTTGTAGTACAATCCGTCTCGAATCTTGCATAATTGCTCGATACATTATTAGCCGAATTCAAAGATTTTCAATTGCATTGACATGAAAAGAAAAGAAAAAAATAGCAAGAAAATTAAAAGATGTTAATTTGCATAGTTACCAGAACACCAGCAGGAGGATTGCGGTAGCCGGTTAGAAGAGAGAATACATAGTTTTGGCCATTATGTCGAGCCTGAAAACACACACAAGTGAAAACACCAAGCTTGATGCTAATTAGTATCTTTATATTATAACGTCTAGATCTGTATAGAATCTAGTCTGATCGAACTTTTAGCTCAAAAATTGCGACTTTTTACTATAAATTTGCGACTTTTTGCATAACTATTGAATCTTTGTATGGAAATTATGATTTTATGCTAAAAAGTTACGATTTTACTAGATATATATGTTACTAATGAAAAATAGTGTAAGGAAAATTGTTAAGAAAAATATGAAGTATGAACCTTGGTAATGAGACTAAGATCAGGAGGATAAGCGCCTGCATTAGCAAAACGAGCAGCTTGCTCGTTTGGATAAGGTTGAGGAAGGCGGTCATTTGTTTTCCCGGGACGAGTAAACATCTCGCCCTCATTGTTAGGCCCATCGATGACCTCTATCTCGGCGGCCATATCTTTAACCTCGTCTTCAGTGTAGGCTACACCAATAAGATCGCGATAGGAAATTAGTGACAAGGAATGACACGATCCACAAACTTGCTGGTACACCTGATGTCCTCGCCTAATCCTGTTTAAGAATACGAATATTATTCACAGTTAAGAAATTGATGATTAAAAGACGGTCTAATAAATCAGAGGGATGCCAAGTACAGTAGTACTGCAGCACAATGGCATACTTGTAAATATTACGAAGGAAACATACTAAGATCATGAACGGCTATGTGCCATATATGTGTCCAACACTTTTCAATTTATTTACGATTATGCCACTGTACTGTGTTTAAAAACAAAATATAACACATAGGGCGTCTTAGGAATTGTGAAGTATTAAGTTACAAGTACGTACGCAGCGTGGTCATAGGAACTAAGAATGCCATTGTGAGGCCAGGGATAGGTTGCACAATGCAGGCCTTCTTCGGCTTCGTCAGTAGCCGAGGCAACCGTGGAGAAACTTATAAGGCTAGTAAGGCCTGCCCCAAGTAGATATGCAACTTTCAAACACCGTTTTGATATACAATAAGTTCCGTGTTCTGGATTCAACTGGAGATTAATTGGTATATATATGAGATTATTATCCATGCTGCAAAAATCATTGCTAGAGTTTTTGCTTATAATAATGTCTTATATTATAAAAGAGCTTATATATTTATTTATCCCCATAGAGAAACCCCAAAGTTCATAGCTATGAAAAATATTCACATATATTGCAAAATGACTTGTAAATAAACTGGAGAAACTTGAAAGTAAAATGGTACAAAGTACAATATATCAGAAATAATAATTAGGGTACTATACGTTTTTGATGATTTTAAATTTCCTGATTTGATTTGAACTCTTCTGATCGATCTGATCTGAACTCTTCCGATCGATCTGATCTAAATTTTTTCTTATTGTAGTTATTATTATAGTTATAATTTTTCTTATCAGATCTGAACTCTTCTAATCGATCTGGTCTAATTTTTTTTGAACTGATCTGATCTGAATCAGCATGATATGATAATGTAAAATGATATGCCAATGGCCCAATACCACACTAAGGGTGCGTTTGATTCAACTTATATAAGCACTCATGTGCTTATTTTCAGAAAATTCAGATCAGATCAGACCAAAAAATTTCAGATCAGATTAGATCAAATACGATCAGAAAAAATCAGATCATACCAAATCAGATCAGATCAGCATTTTTTTATTTGTTCCGTATAACTCAATTAATATTATTTCTATTTTTATAATAAAATAAAATAATATAATTATAATATTATGCATACTAATGATTAATTAATTATATTTATTGATGACAAAAAAAAAATTGAATTGTTGTGATATTTTAGCTTATATTTTGGAAGTAATACTATAGCCATATGTTTAAAAAAAATACTACTAATTTTGAAGGATAATATTAATTATTAATTATTTACATAATTTTTTATTTGAAAGAAAATTATATACATAATACATAATGATGATATTAATTAGTTACCATTATATATATGGAAGACGTGTGAAGCAACTATTTTTATTTTATTTTGTTTTTATCCTTTTTTTTTAATTTTTTTTTTTTTGTTTTTTGTTTTTATTTTTATTTTATTTTTAATTTTTTTCTTTTAATTTATATTTTCATCTTTATTTTTTTATTTTAATTTTAAATTTTATTTTTAATTTTTATTTTTTATCGTTATTTTTATTTTAATTTTTTCTTTTTTTTTATTTTTTTATTTTTATTTTTTAATTGTTTTTTATATTTTTATCTTTATTTTTATTTTTATTTTTTTTATTTTTATTTTTATTATTTTTATTTTTTATTTTTATCTTTATTTTTATATGTATATTCATTTTTATTTTTTTTTATTTTTTTATTTTTATCTTTATTTTTTTATTTTTACATGTATTTTCATTTTTATTTTATTTATATTTTTTAATCTTTATTTATATTTTTTATTTTCTTTACTTTTTTCATTTTCATTTTTATTTTTATTTTTTCTTTTTAATTTTATTTCTATTATTATTATTTTTTTAGTTCTATTATTATTATTATTAGTATTATTATTATTATTATTATTATTATTATTACTATTTTGATTTCTATTTTAAACAATATTAATAATAGTTTACATTTATAATAATGTACAATTAAATTTCACCAAAGATCAGATCAGAAAATTTTAGATCAAATCAGAAAAAATCATATCAGATCAGAAAAAATCAGATCAAAAAATTTCAGACGAATCAAACGCACCCTAAATATATGCATATTAAAAGCCAATTTGTATATCTAGAAATCCTTATGGGCAAATACTTAAGTGAGTTCATCTAATGGAACAAATAGTTATTTTATTAATAAAAATGTATTTAATTACCAAGTAAATAATTGTCTAACTAATTAAAGCTCTTTCAATTGACCCAATCAGCTCGAGGCACAAGATTATGTTAAATTATATAGTCTATCACTCTCTTTTCACACATAAAAGGTCATTTGGACTTGAAATGTAAATGCAACACAGATCTCTCATACCTAACGCTAATTATTAATTCTACTTTGTGAAAGAAATGTGGATGAAATTTGAACCTGTCGTTGGCTCTTATATAATGTCAAAGGATTAGCTAGCTCAACCAAATAAAAATTCAAACTGATGGTTAAGGTTCAAAATTATGTTATATATACTCTATCAGTAGCTAGCAATTACTCCAATATATACCTTGGAGAAGACAGGATTAAGACGAATAATATGTGCACCCAGAAGTTGTTGGGGTTTGCTTTTCAATCTCAAAAGTAACTGATTCATTATATATATTGTATGTATTGTTTTCCAAAAATCTGAAATGACATCAATAAGTTTAATTAGTTCATCAAACTGCTACTTAACCAAAAGTATACTTATTAAACTAATTCAAAACACAGTAATACAATTTTATTTTTTTTAATTTTTTTTTTTTTTTTTGCATATCATATCAATAATAAAAATGAAACAATATATGAGAAGCAGAGAAAAACAATACCTTTTTTTTAATCTGAAATTACCTGTTGAGGAGGTGTCTAAGCTAATTAGGTCTAATATGAGTAAAGTATGTAGAAGTAGAATGGGAGAGTGGCTGAGAAAGAGGATTAGAGGGGGATTGTACATACGTCCACATGTAAAATTAGTTTGACATTCGGTGTCATTCACTAGTCACTTCTCACTGCATGGAGTCTACGTGTTATAAATAAATAAAAACATGGTAAAGGTATTTTTTTTATAATAATCAGGTGATTGCACTCAAATCCAGGCAACGTAAAAATTTGTCACATCCAGGCACATGGGTGGACGAGAATAGTACTAGGATGGGTTACCTCCTGGGAAGTCCTTGTGTTCCCATGCCGCTGACCCCACTGATCTTGTGGTTGGCCGAGAATAGTACTAGGATGGACGACCTCTTAGGAAGTCCTCGTGTCATTGCTTTGCGATTAAGGTGCAGCGCAAGAAGAAGAGGAGGTAATTGCACTCACGTATTTGAGAGGGGTGACAATGATCGACCATATGGGACTTCGTCAAAGCCATAGATTAAAAGAAGAGAGAGGAAATATGTATGGATATTGGACATTAAGGAAATACTTGTATGAAATTTTTAAAAGAATATTATAAAAAAAATTTAAAAAAGAAAGAGAGAGAGAGAATGAAAACAATTAGTCTAGTTGACAGAAAGTCAGAGTGTCGAACAATTAGTGGTGGTTACGGGCTGACCAGAGGTTGGACTGAAGCGCCTAAGTGTCTTTCTTGATGGTTTCTACTTCATTGATCTATTTTGGGATTTTAGGTTATTTCATACTTCCACATTCATGCTTTTTCTTTTTGTTTTTCAACAAAAATTCTTGTTTATAATTGATTGTACACAAAATTAGTGCACAATGAATAATAATTGGTGCCTTAAAAATATTAAATTTACCCTTTATAAAAATAATAATTTTCTAGACAGTAATTTTTATAAATTTGGAGTAACTTTGTATCTGTTTTACACTAAATAGAAGTACAACTTTTTTTTTCGAATTGATGTGTACATTTAAAATTAATTTTTTTGAGATTGTACCCCAAAGTACCTTAATAGTTTTGCCAATGCTCATGGCCTCATGATCGTTTTTTTGACCTCAACACACGTGTCCTTTCACTAAAACACTGAACTAGTTCTCACGTGTTATACAACTTGTGAGAAAGTATTAGGGAATATTGGGTTTTGCTAGTTTTTTTTTCTTTTCTGGCAAGTTTGATCTTTAACGTATTACAAAACTGTTAGGAATATTTACCTTGATACTTTCCTCATTTATAGGATTGTTTGTAGGATATGATTAGAAAGTATTTTCCATATATATCTTTTGTAATCTTCTTGATTGATTCCACAATAGAATGGAATCCCATGTAGACATTATTTAAAGGATGAATGCAAGCCACCAAGGGGCAAGAGATAAAAGCCAAAACCCTCTCTACAAAAACATCATTTTATAAAAATCCAATCTAAATGAAAGCCTCAACCGAATCTGCCCAACACCTAACCTGCAGTTATAAGAAATGATCCAATCTAAATTCTTGAACAAAAAAAAAACTTTTTAAGACTTGAAAAAAATCAAACTGAAATAAGAAATGATCTAATATAATATAATATAAATGATGGAAGTAAATTTATCATAGTTATTGTATATTTTTAGCCTATATTTTTAAAAAAAAACGTAGTATTACGAAATATGTTTTTATCTTATATTATATTACAAAAAAAATGAATTTTAAAAAAATATGTTATGGTAAAAGACCACGTAAACCATAAAAATATAAGGTAATATGTGACCAAATTTTTTTAAATAAAAAAAGAAAGAATATACTCCCTCCGTTTTTTTAGTTTACTTACTTGAGTTTTTATTAAAACCAAGAAAGTATTGGGAGTTGAAGAAAAAAAATAAATGATAGATTAAAAGTTGTATAAAAAGTAAGAGAGAGTATGGAAAAGAGAGAAAAGAGGTAATTTTATTAAAGTTGGTCAAAAGTAAGAGTGAGGGTATGAAAAATGCACTTGGGAATCATAAATTAATAAATATAGAAGAATAAATGTAAGAAATGTGTAAATTTAAAAAAATATCCTAAAAGGGAAAGTGAGTAAATTTTAAAAAAAAAAAACGGGGGGAGTATATCGCAAGGTGACCCTTTTTAAAAAGAAGTATTCCGTTGTAATATGTGCTAAATTTGAACTTGCAACCTCTTACAAATCCAGATTATATATTTACCATCTCACCTAAGTTTTATTAATAATCTAATTAACAATGTAATTTTATATATTCCTATTATTAAATATAGAGTGGTTTTTTTTTTCTTCACAAAAATAGAAAATACAAACATATAAAGTTTAAAAAAAGTAACACTCATCAGACAAAGCTCGGGATGACACACTAGTTTACAATGAAAAGGTGTTGTCATTAGGTTGTTGTTTTGTGATCATTAGGATGGGATTTGATTTGAGCCATTTAGTTCAAGCTCAAGGCCCATTAGGGATTTAAGTTATTAGGGAAACCCACCATTATGTCAATTCAATACATAAAAAACAATTGGGCTACTAGCCACAATACTGTAAAGCCATATTAATCTATTGGGCTTTTATTTTCCCTTTTGCAAACACTACTCTATTTTTGGTTAACTAAGGCTAAGGCTATATTTGATTCAATGAATTTTTGTCATTCTCAACTTATTAAATCCGAATTGAACTCAAATTTTTTTTATTATCTAATTTGATCAATTTTGACTGTGTTTATATGCTAATCTATAGGAATATTTTATATCAATTGAAATCTTTGTATTGATGAGTAGTTTATGATACGAAATTAAATTTAAAGTTTAAATAAACAAACTAAAATTAATAAACCTGCTCTGAACTTTTTTTCTAATCTTATCTAATCTGGAGTTATTTTTTCTAATCTAATCTGATCTAGAATAAATAATAAGTGCTTGAATTAAGGTGAACTAAAACCATTGTATTTGTCCGGACAATATCTTGGATTATTAAAAAATATGAATGAGATAAAATAAACACCATCTTTGAAATTTAATTAATGATTAAATTATACTGTATAATTTATCAAAAAAAAAAAAAACTCAGTTCTATAGATTGGGAATGTAATCTTAAAATTAAGTAATATCATTGACTTGGATATAATAGAATTAAGTAGGAACATTATTCATGGTTGCTATTTATTAGGCGCCAAAAAATACCATATTGAAGGGGTTGTCAAAACAAATTAAGATAACATGTAATCACCCGTAGAGCATAAAAAAAAAAAAAAAAAAAAAAAAAAAAAAAAAACCAATTCCTGAGTTTTAATCACCACGTCGACCAGTTTAAGCTTTTATTTGAATGATTATTAGACATAATATCAGAGCCAATGTGATAAGAACTTCACGAGTTCAAATTCCATCCATACCTCCTTTGATTTCAAAATGGAATATACTTCCTATAGTGTTGGGTAAGAAGGGACCCACGCTGCATCTACATTTAAACTTTTAAAACACAACAAACATTCATGTGAAGCGACATGGTAGAGCATATCAATTCATGAACTTCAACTATCAGCTTAAGCTTTTGATTATGATTCGTTTACAATAACTAACCTCAACTATACACTAAGGTTAGTTAGGGATGTTATCTCGCTATTATAAAATCAGAGAGAGTTGCAATGAAGAGTTGAAGACCATTATGTTAGAGATATGAGATATCGGAATATTGTCCGATATATCATATCTCTAACACATTATCAACAAAATAGTTAAGATAGCATGATAAGTTGATAACTAACCTCAATTGTGTAATCACATGTGAAACTAACTTTAAATTGATATATTTACAATAATTAAGCCCATTGATGAATTTTAAATTAATCAGCTTATACAATTAAGTTCGTGATATTATTATACATAATAAAATAATAAAATAAAATAATACTTGTTATCATCATAATAATCGATCTATTGTAGAACATCTCTCCTCATATATCACAACCTACTTCTGACAAGGTATGTCTCTCTCCCACCAAGCAGTTTGGACAAACACATTACCTGAGTCTTTACATACTTTATTTATTAAGGAATTTTGCAGTTGATTCAATCACAACTTTCATCAACAAGATGTTGTATGACAAAGTTAATTAACACATCAGATGTAATTTCACTTAGAATGGATCAGAGAGGATGAGAGATTTGAATCCGTGACATTTGTGCACGTTGGCTCTGATACCATGCATGTTAGAGGACCATCTTAACCAAAAGTTTAAATTAAGTTAATAGTTGAGGTCCGAGAATATATGTTATATACTTTATCAATTATGATTTCACATACAATGGAGTACTATATGACTATACGAGTAATTAATTTCATTCTACTATTAATTAGATTTTTTTTTGAAGCCCTAGTTTTTCATGTATTATTTTTTTAGGGAGAATGTTATGGATATTGTTTCGGTACGAAGCAATGTGGTTTGAGATGATATATATACATTTGATTTTGTGGAAAGATAATGTAGTCACTACAAAAAACTCACACAACGAGGGTAATATGAGTATTATTTTACTTAATGATGCCTACAAGGGCAATTATTTTTGCACTCATTGATATTAACAATGAAGACAATATGATTATTTTGCCCTCTTAGACTTTTGAAACTTTGCCCTATTTGACAATAAATAAAGTGTTTAAATCAAGGAAAGCAAAATTTATTGCTTTTGTTGATGATCAATGAAGGCAATTTTGTTTGCCCTTTTTGAATTGAATCAAAGAGGGCTAAACATCTAAAATTGACTTTGAAACCTAATACAACAGGGTTACAAGGGCAACACGAGGGCAATACTAAAATTGTCATTATAACCTAAGAAGACAAATTTTGTATCAAATAGGGTCATTTTAATTGTCCTTCTTGAACACATTTTTTGTAGTGAGTTGATCCAATCGCTAATTGAGCCTAAATTACCTACCTGCACAATGAGCACACGCAAACTGACACTTAGCATGCGATGCTCAGTGCATTTAATGTTGCATGCGCAAAATAAGATAAATTTCAATAAGTTAAAATATAAATAAAAATAAGTTGGAATAATGAAAGAGTTCATTAAATGTAACCTAAATTAACTTGGTGTATATGAAATTGTGCATTTACACAGACACACATACACATATAAATAGGATAATGTTATATACAACTTTATTTTAATTTTGGGCTGTAAATAAGTATTTGTTTTATTTTTTAAAAAGGTAAAAAAATAATTGAATGCATGCCAAAATCACACGTTGTTCGATGTAATTTTTAATTCTTTTTAGTTAAAAAATCTACTTTTAGCTTCTTATATACAATCTTAAAAGATCTATTTAGAATTTTCCATTATAATATAACCTTATAAAGAGCTTAGTACGATGCAAATTACAAGAAGCTAGTTTTAAGGGCATGAATAAGAGGCAGCAAACAAGGGCACCGGGACAAATATTGTTGCGAAGAGACAAGACAATTACATAACAAATTAAACATATATATATGTATAGACGTATATACATAGTAGTATAGTCATCTCTTTTAGGGGGAATTTTTTGTACTACCTCTGTATTGCAATACTCGCTATATAAATAGATTTCACGGATTTTTAGGCAAAAAATGGATTTAAGGAGAGAGATAAAAGTAAAAAATGAATAATTAATTGGATACAAATTGAACAAAAGCAAAGTTAAAAAAATAATAAAAAAGCAACACATGGGTAACTTTTATACTAAATATAGTAAAAAAAAATATTTGTTGCAAGTATTTTATTACAGCCTAAAATGATAAAAGTTGCGAGTATTGTAATACGAAAATAGTTTTTTTTTTTACGGGAAATTCTTACCCAAGCCCCCGTGGCCCGTGCTACGTATGCTATGGACTACATATAATACAAATAAATTACAATTTCTAAGGAAGAGGTCTTATTGCAAGGGCATTAATTACCTCTAGGTTTTCAAGGCATAGATCCGAAGTCGAACCTCACCTCCTATAATATGTTGGAATTTCCTCCCCTGCACTTTCTTGATATTTTTATGAGATAGGAGTCTTGGATGAGGACCATACACTTTACTTTACTCGTAAAAAAAATATAAAATTACGATTTATGTTTCTTGTATGTCATTGCATTTATATATGTGTGTGTAAATATATATATATATTCTTAACAAATTGAATAACGAAAAACTTTACTTTTTCAATTGAATAACGAAAAACTTAACAAATTGTATATATATGTTTCTTGTATGTCATTGCATTTATATATGAGGACCATACACTTTAGGGTGTGTTTGGTTATCAAAGGGGAAAGAGAATCACTTTAAGAATGGGAATGGGGGGGAATGGAAAGCAAAAGTGTTAGATTTAAAAGGTTGTTTGTTAAAAAAAAATACACCTCCACCACCCCAAACCCACCTCCACCACCCAAGTTCAAAAACAACCCCCACTTCCTCCACCCCCAGCGAAACCACCCCCACTTCCTCCACCCCCAGCGAAACCACCCCCCCTCCCCCACCCCTTGCCGGCGCCACCCCCTCCTCCACCATGGCAGCCTCCTCCCCTCCCCCACCCCTCAAAAACCTAACCCTAACCCTAACCACCCAAATACCCAAATTAAAAAAACAACTCCCAACCACCTCCACCACCTCCACCACCACCCCCAGCCGAACCGCCTCCCCCCGCCGCCCCTTCGCCACCCCCTCCCCACCACCCTACAGCCCCCAACCACCCCCCACGAACCAAAAACCCCCAAATTCGAAAACCCTAGGTTTTCGAATTTGGGGGTTTTTGGTTCGTGGGGGGTGGTTGGGGGCTGTAGGGTGGTGGGGAGGGGGTGGCGAAGGGGCGGCGGGGGGAGGCGGTTCGGCTGGGGGTGGTGCTGGAGGTGGTGGAGGTGGTTGGGAGTTGTTTTAGGGATTTGGGTATTTGGGTGGTTAGGGTTAGTAGGGTGGGGCTGAGTGGTTGGGTTCGTGGGTGTGGGTGGGGGTGGGGCTGGGGTGGCAGTGGGTGTGGGTGTGGGTGGGGGTGGTGGTGGGTGAGTGGGCGTGGGTGTGGGTGTGGGTGGGGGTGGGGTGGCAGTGGGGCGGGTGGGGGTGGTGGTGGTGGTGGGTGAGTGGGTGGGGGTAGGGCTGGGTGGGGGTGGGGTGGTGGTTAGGTGAAGGGTGGGGAAAGGGAATGCAAAAGATAGGGGGGGAGGAGGGTTTAGAAAAGTGTTAGATTGGGGGAATGGGTAAGGGAATGAGAATGGTAAAAGTGGTCTAACAAACACAATCAAAGGGAATGGGGGCAGTTGATTCCCATTCCCTTTGATTATTACCCCCAACCAAACACACCCTTACTTTACTCGTAAAAAAAATATATAAAATTACTATTATTTCTAATTCTTTGCATCATTTTCAATTTTAATTTGGCAATAATTTAATCTTTATTTTTTTTACTTTTTGGTGGGGATTGGACCACATCAATCCTCCAATACTTTTCTCTTTACCTTTTTCTTTTCTTAGGCTATTATATTTGATTCACCTGATATTTACTGATCTGAACTTATTTTTTCTGATATGGTCTTAATTTATTGTCTGATTTGACGAATAATTAAGTTTGACTGCATATATATATATGCTAATCCACAAGGAAAGTATGTATCAATTCAATTGAAAACGTGTTTTATTTATATTAATGAGTAGTTATTTTTTTATCAAAATGAGTAGTTTTTTAATACTTAATTAGGGCTCGTTTACATTAGCTGAATAGAGATGAACTGAACTGAATTGAACTGAATAAAAGTGTATTAATTGAACTTAATAGAGATGAACTGAACTGAATATAATCTGAAGTAAACAAGCTCTTAGTATGTAATTTTAATAATATTTTTTGTTATGCAATTAAAGATATTTAAAATTTAAAAACATCTAATAAAGTTATTTGATCTGAACTTATTTTTTTTATCTGATCTGAAATAAGTAATAAGGTGTTGAAATAAGGTGAAGGAAATAAATAAGGCCTTGGATTGAGGACCTAACCCACAAGGGGTAAAGAAAAGAAAACAGGAGTAATCTATATATCAACTGTAATAGTCTAATTAACTCTCGATTACAAAGTGCGCTACAATACTATTGTGTTGGAGGCCGAAGCTCAATCTTCGTATGAAAAATACATACTGTATTTAATTAATATGATCTCATTAAATTTGTATATATTCATATAGAAGATTATTAAACCTTTGCAATAAAATATCAAGGATACGATTGATGATTTTCATACATTGATTGTAAAATCCAAATGATATATATATATATAGAGAGAGAGAGAGAGAGTCGGATTATTCAACCATCTTTATCAAGAATCAAACTATATTTCCTCATTATTCAACGTCTTTATCACGAAACATCACGATTGATTCGATTTTCAAAGTGATTCGAACGATTCGTTTGAGCATCTTCATTGCTGGTTTGAAGGAGTATACATTCAAAGAAAATTGTAGCTCTTCATTGTCATTCAATTGAGGAATTAAGTATTTTCATTGTAGAGGAATCATAAACAATTTTTAGAGGTAAATAATCAAAAACGACATTTTCATTATGCACTATCTAGGGTTCGTTTAGTTCGATATCATTTTTAGCAGTTTCAATCATATATAAGAGTAACCTAGGGTTTCATAGTCAATATCGTTTTATCGGATTCAATGACATGCTACGGCATTTTTTCACATGTACCCTTTTATATTGAAATGTACCCTTTTACATTGAAATGTACCCTTTTACATTGAAATGTACCACTTTATTTTTATCGTTGCTTAACTGCATTTTGAATGCATTAAAATGTGATTAAATTATATGTATCATTTTATATTTAAAAATGCACTACTTCGTTTCGCAAATGTACCATGTTTTGTTGTAATTGTTGCTGTTATTGTACCCTTTTTTTCAAAATGAACAAGTATTGCATATGAATTTATAAAATGTACCCTTTTCTGTTACAAAGTACCATTTTTTATTGTAATGTACCCTTTTTCTTTTAAATTGTATCTTTTACTAGATTGATTTCCAATTATTATTATCCATTAATCAAATATTTTTTTACTGCAAAATCCAATATAAAAAAACAGAGATTAGTTCAATTTTGGGTTATGTTGAGTGTTTATAACGTAGTTTGTATCTTGTTTATGTCTTATTGGTGAATAGATAAAATAATTCATTAAATTACACTCCATAAAATGTACCATTTTTTTTTTTTTTTGCAACAGGAAAATGGAAGACGAAATCAATTCAACAAATTTAGAATTGGTTGTTGCTAGTTCAAGCAAATCAACTCACTATTACGACTCCTCAAGTTGAACCTTCCACCTCCACCACCACCATGACTTTAACTCCTCGTGCTTGTTTTACACCAACAGGTTCGATCAAAAGAGTGGATTCCATGTTGTCCACCGGAGATAAAGCCTATGGTAGGAATGCAATTTGATACCATATTGGAAGGTATTGTATAATCTTACATATACCCTTGTAATCTTGTATGTACCCTCTTATATGTAACCCTTTGATCTTACATGTGCCCCTGTAATTTTATATGTACCCCTCTAATCTTACATGTACCGGTGTAATTGTTGTTCAATCTTTTGTGTACCCTCCATTACATCAGGAATTACAAGATAAGTCATAGTGTTGAAATGTATAAAGATGAAACCTACTAGCTCAATTGGTAGAGCATTGTGCAATTGCACAAGATGTAGGTTCAAATCCTACATATATAGGTTAAATCATATTTGCTAAGATTATTAAAAAGAAAGAATTTTAGGTTTTTAACTTATGTCTACTTGCTTGAGAGATGTAAACGGTGTGTTTTAATCCAGGGAGGTTCAAAGCTAATAAATTCTATTATATGAAAATATCACTAATAAAGTAATACTATAGATTTTGAATTTGTAATATAACTTTTATTGAGGGGGTTACGGAAGAGGGAAGGGGTATATGGGGGGCAAGGGGATGTTGAGGGGCAGCAAATGGGTAGAGCGTAACATAGGGAGGAGCAGAATTAATGCCATACTAGTCTTTTACAAAGCAATAATTAGCTAGGGTAATGTATATTGCATCGTTGTTAAATGAACTCACTAGTCACTCCAAGATTGTTTGAAATTTTAGCAAAAAAACAAGAGCTAATGTATATATAATTTTAATGATAAAATTCAACCTATGTAGGATTCGAACCTACATCTTTTGTGTCATTACACAAATGTTCTATCAGTTGAGCTAATAGGTTTATCATAGTAATTATGAATAACTCATCAAAACCATAATTAAATTTAAATGATACATATTAAAGGACTATGAACCTTTTTTTAAATTGTATCAATAATTTATTACAAGATGGAGAGAGGGGTTTCATAGGGGAGTGGGGAAGGGTGCAACAGAGGGAGTTACAAGCACTAGTCAACATGCCTTGTTAGATTGGGGATGTGTGTAGCAGGGGATGGGGAAGGGTACGGGTGGGGGCAGCAGATGGGGAGTGCAGTGGGGCTGGGGGTGGGGGAGGGGGTTTGTAAGAGGCGGTGCAGCAAGGGGGGATTGGGGCAGTAGGTGCGAAGGGGGTAGCAGGTGGGGAGGGTTGCAGCGGGGACGAGGGTTTGTAATAGGCGACATTAACACAATTCACACGGATTTATTGTTTATTGTGAAATTTACAATATCGGGTTACATTTACAAAAATAATGGTACTTTATAAGAAAAAAGGGATAAATGACAACTATATAATATAACATAACACAAACCACAATAAACAACCTCAGCAGCAACGATAATAACTGATAATACAAAATAGAGTGATAACTTGACAACACTTAAGAACCATCACTATGCAATAACAAAAGAGAAAAGGTGGTACATTTTGAAGAAAAGTGGTACATTTTAAAGAAAAGTTGTAAATTTTGAATTATAAGTACGTATTATTATAGTAGTATTCTAGTTGTAAATTTTAAATTGTGAACTTTAAATTATAAGTACATTTTAAAGAAAAGTTGTAAATTTTAAATTGTGAACTCAACTAATTTCAATCCAAAAACCATAACAAACAACCTCAACAACAACGTTAATAACACAAAATAGAGTGGCAACATGACAACGTACACTTAAGAACCACCACTACACAATAACAAAACTAAAAGTGGTACATTTCGAAGAAAGGTGGTACATTTAAAAGAAAACTCGTACATTTGTTATATTACGAATTTAGAATATTGCGATGATATAAATTCATGATTAATGGATGGCAGTACCAGTCTAGTGGACGAATGGCAGCAGTGCAAGGAAAGGCGGCACGACGACCACCGACAGCACGACGAGCAACGGCGGTGCGAGCTTGGCTTCAAGCCTTCAATGGAGGAAAAATCGAACAAAGGAGATGAACGAAATCCAAAATGTAGACATAAAAAAAATGCGAATGATTAATAGCAAAAATAATCCATACATAGATCATTAAAACGGAATCAAAACGAACACATCTGCATTGGATGATTATAGGTTTGAATTCACATAACCGAGTTTTTCATTAGAAAGAAAATGAAACCCTAAAACAATTTCGTTTGATTAAATTGAGAAAACAAAACCAAAAACTACAATTACATTAGAAAAACCTTTACCAAATGAAGACAATCCAAATCGTTGTTGAAAAAATGATGAACTTGAGAGAGGAGAAAGATAACTGGCGAGCAAAGAGAAATGGTGTGTAAAGAGAATTGGTGAGCAAAGTTCTCTGACGTTTTTTTAGGAGAGAGAGAGAAAAAAATTATATTAAAGTATATGAACGGACCAGATTAAAATGAATTTTAATAAACGGCTAAGATCTGAAGTTTTTAGGTTTTTAACTTAGTACTTGGTTTTTATATGATCCTATATATATATATATATATATATATATATATATATATGTATGTATGTATGTATGTATGTATGTATTTATCAAATGTAACATTATATTATCAGCTAAAAGTATCCCTATCCCACCTTTACATGTTTAATTATCATCATAGCTAAGATAATGAGATAGATGGATCCATATATTTGCATAATATATTATTTTTCTCACATTTGGATCCTTTATTATTTTTTTTATTTTATTATTTTTGGGAGTATTTATGTAAAAGAAGATCAGACAATATTAACAGTAGGAAATTCCCTTAGCCTAATGAGAACATGTAAAAGATATAACACTTAATAATAATAATTATCGGGAATTTTTTTTTTTTTTTTAAAAAGAAAATTAAAAAATAAAGATCTAGCTAGAGAAATGCAGATTTGCACAGACAAATGACATGCTGTTCCACTGCACGGCCTTGATTTATTTTTAATTAATTGAATTAAATTCCAAAAGCTGCTGTTGTTTGTGTGTTTCGTACGTTGTCCAAATAAATTAAATTAAACTTCAACTCTTTATTTCTGTATCTAATAAATGAGGGATTGAGTGTAATACGTACTAATTTCAGTATTTATGTAGCCTAATTTACGTGCCACCGTCTTTTCTTTTTTTTAATTTTTTTCAACTTCTGGTTTACAATTTTTTCCCCTCCCAATCAAGATATAGCTGTTCTTAATTATCGCTGCAGAAAACCATTAATTAGTAAGCTAATTGATGCTTTTAATAAGTATTATACATGCATTTTAATGATTTTTAGGGTTAAATACACGTGATTTTTTTTAAGGATAAACACACGTGATTTTACTACTTTAGCATGCATAATTCAAATTAAATAGTGTATGTTTGCGCCTCTTTAAAACAGACACACACACATTTGGCATCTGTGTGTTAATTAAGGCTACGTCGTACTAGCTACAATGTATAGATATATCATATATGTATGTTGGATTGTGGTTAGGATGCAAGAAATTAGGGTCAATATATAAGTTTTATCAACTCTAATAATAGAAATGATTTTAATAAGAATTAGACTCCTTTTCGACCCGATAACTGATTTAAGGATTGGAAGGACGTTTCTGAGTTCCACCCGGTTTTAGTGATATTTCACTATTTTGTTGAACCCACAACGAAAAGAAGTATGGTAGGGCGTAACTCATCTAAACACATTAAACATGCGATCGAGGAAGTTCTAGATTAGGAACAAGTAGAATTTGAGAAATGAATATGGTCGGGCAACCTAATACAGATGAAGAAATTTCGGTCACTTACAAGCCCAATGAGGTTCGTTTTTGGAAACAATTGACAATGTGATGAATAACTATAACTATTTCTAGACTAATTAGTTAGTTTATTTTCTCAATTTCCCCTAATATGAAATATATACTTACTAGTGTACATACATGAGGTTCAATATTAATCGAGGGTAATTATTGGCATACATTTTTGGGGCCAAAAAAAAAAAAAAAAACTATTTCAATGTATGATAATTAATTGTGCGCTAGCTAAGCTAGTTTGTACTCCATATGCTGTATAATGTATATAACATTAATGTGAAAGTATGTGAGTTTCTAACCTGTGCAGTGACGATCAGAATTATGGCATCATTGATGACGATATATAACAAAGTTTTTTTCTTTTTTATAAATAAATAAATAATAGTAGAAAGAGTGCATGCTTTGCTTTTCTTTTTGTTGTGATTCTAATAGCCTATTAGTTATGCTAGCCCCACATTACACCCGCCATTTTGGTTTACTTAAGATTATCATAATTAATTATAAACATCATGGAATTTAATTTATGATGAATATTATAATAGTAAAAAACACAAATTTGACACCACCGATCCATACTATTTGTCATCTGCCTATATCAATCCCAACAATTGATTATCACAGAGTATGTCCAACTATTACACAAACATGCCAAAAACAGTTCGGCTTACCTGTTGACTTATTGCAGCCGGTAATCCCCACTAAAAGTCATGTGCTAGTCACGTGTTGTGGATTAATTATTTTCTAAAAATAATTTGATTATCGATCAATGAATTATTTTCTAAAAATGAATTGATTATCAATGATGAATTATTTTCTAAAAATAATTTGATTAGCAATTAACCCCACTAAAAGTCATGTGCTAGTCACGTGTTGTAGATTACCGGCTACAATAGGTCAACAGGTAAGCTGGCCTGGACTGTTTTGGGAAAATTTGCATAATAGTTGGACCTACTTTGAAATAATCAGTTGTTCGGACTGATATAGGTAGATGGCAATGGTGTCAATTTTGGCTAGTAAAAAAAACTTGCGTATGGTTGTCTTCCTTATTAACATTAATATTATCAAGTGGTCGGTTAGATGTTGATTGTATTAATTTTAATTTTCATCCAATAGATAGATAGCATGATGATGTTAGATTATGTATTTGTGCATGCTAACTATATATAGCTGGCAATGATGTTATATTTCGAGTTAGTTAGTTATTATATACTTACGCATCACATATAAAGAAACTAATATGGTTGATATTTTAATTTAATTATATTTGTAGATGCCTTTTGATGCATGCTAGGCTAGCTAGCTAATTGTTTTTTACGTACGTAAATTAAATAGTCTTAGTAGGTGCTCTTTGAAAATACACCAGGCCGTTTTGAAGAATGATATTGTAAAATTCAGATTAAATAGGGGTTTAGTGTTCGATTAATGAATAGAAATTATATAGGACAAAAATTGCATGACAACAGTCTCAACATGGTATTATTTATATCATGGGCTATGAGATCGATATAGAAAGGGTATTGTTAAATATCTCCCGCAAAACTATTCACAATTGCCAGCATTTTTGCAAAATTACTCTTTATTTATTTTCAACTCTCTTTCTCATATCACATTAATTAACATTATATCCGAATTACCATCACTGTCTGGAACCAACCGCCACCACAATCTCTTAGAACCACTATACCACCGCTCGGAACCACGTAACACCATCGCCACCACTAATGTCGACACCTAATGTACATTAATCAGATTCCCTATTGATGACGACAATCTTAGTCGTCGCTGTTAGAACAAATTAAGTCGAAAAACAAAGTGAGGCACATGTAAAATTCAATCTTTACGGAGTAGATTTTCCATGCACGCCTACTTAGGTAGCGAGTGGATTTCCCATATGCCCCCGTTTGTGATGTTAAAAAAAATTATTAATGACAACGAACAACTGTTGTTTTATCAGATCATTTGTTATAGAAATTCTTTCAGAAGCGAATGCTTTGGAATATTTCATTCTTGTATGTAGCAGCCACCGCTTCGGATCCTGCTCCTCTTCAATTTATGGCCCCATTTTTTGGGTATGCAATAGGAGAATATTTCCGCGATAAATTGCAAAAACGTCGCTTTAAGAATGTAAAAACTAAAAACTCATTTATAATTCCTTCTGAAGCCCTTAGGGCTATATATAAGTATTGAATACACTTCTTAATTAAAATGAAAAGTATTTAAAAATTCATGACAAATTTGCACATCATTTCAGGCAATAAATGATTAATTCAACATATTATTTTCATTTTAAGCTTCTTATATGCATGTAGCCCTTAAACTACTAATTTTAAAAAAAAAATGGAGTAAAAATATTTTATTTATTTCAAGGCCGGGAACTTAGAGAATTTCTTGAAACCCGCTAGCATGTGTCGAATGCATAAATAATTGGAGATTAATAGATTATCGCACATACATCATGCGTAATTTACTCTTTAATTTTATATATTAAAGTGATAATATATAATAATAATGAATTCAATCCTTATCTTTATGTATGTACTGTAAAAGTTGGTATGATGCTTAGGAATTTTTATTGTGCATGATAACGGGTAGACTAAGATTAGATTATGCATAATTTGTCTTTGATCTGACAGTAGTTAGAGTCGGATTTTTTAGATGGAGTTGGATGCAGATTTTTATTTTTCGGATTTAGTTCTAATTTTTTTTTTTTGGATCGGGTCATTGCATATTAGTGTTGAATTTGGACTAAAACCATTTTGATTAGTAACTTATGATCTCAATTTTGCTTGTATTAAAACCATTTTGATTAATTTGTTCATCGTGCAAAATGAATTTTTGCCATTAATATGTTACGCAGTGAGTACTACACTAAAATTGAATTACTATATATTTTATTGCTAATACTCCATCCGTAACTAAATAACTGCAACGATTTGACATAAAGTAGAAAGATAAAGTGTCAAATCGTATTAAAAAATATATATAATTACTATCAAACAATTTATATTAAAAAAATATATAAATTCAATTTAACTTATAGAAAAATAAAGAATCTAACTACATGTATGAGTCATGTTAATTTGTCGGATTTTTTTCAACATCCGACTCTGACTTAGAGTTGGATGTAGATTTTTATTTTTCGTATTCGAACTAAATTGCCCTCGCTAATTGTAAATATCACGATCGAAAAATAAAGTATACTACAATAATAATTAATTATTTTTGAAACAAATTTAAGTTGATTTTTTTTCCACCTTTAATTATAAAACTCAAGAATTTTTTTTACGTTTGATCGTTTCAGACTAAGGCATTGTTCTTAGATTCGGCAGCTAATATGCAATTTTTGTGTCCAAAAGAACTAAACTGAACTGAATGAATTAGAATTTTATAAATTGCGTCCAAAAGAACGGGGCCTAATTAATGATAATTGATAAGGGCATAAGGCAACATGCATGAGTAACTTTGAACAAAGAAATCCATGCTCTAGCTAGAATATGTACCCTCTAATAAACTTGTTTTCACATAAGCTATAATAAAATCAGAAAAAACTTTGTTTACCCACCAGAAAAACTACTCGCTTTCAATTGAGAGTGGTTGGAGTATAACCGTCAAATATCTAGACCAAAGTCAAAAAAAAGTTTGACAAAGTGAAAGAGAAAGTTGGCCATGCATATATAGCAAGAGGATAGGTATTAACATTGAAGACGTGTCCTGTGCATTATGAAAAATCGCATTCATATATGAATCAAACCTTAAATATATATATGAGTTTTATATGATACGAGCCATGTTATATAATAATGACTAGAATGATTGGTCGTAAAATTTAAATTTCAAGGGTCAAACCTCCATGTTCTAGTACTAAATATTTATGTCGATCTAAATGCTTCTTTTTATTCTACTAGGGACCAACCTTTGAAGTTGTACACCATTAATTAATAACTTTAATTTGGTTAAGATGAGTATGTAGATGACTACTTGATCGAGTTGTTCGACTTTCTATTTCAAAGTTTTGATGAAGTGGTCACATCTTATACATTAACCACCCACCCCCACTCCTGTTTGGCACGCATCATTGTGGTCACGTTTAAGTATTGCTACTTTTTTTTTAAGGATATAATGAAAGAGAATAAGAAATTAGACAGTATTTCTAAAATAATTTGTATATATAGATAATATGTCCTATATTTACGTACTATCCAATCAGTAATAATAATTTATTTTCCAGAAAATGTGTTAGATTGAGTAAAAGAGGAGGCCATCATCGAATCCAATGATGGAATTCGTAAAATTAAATATGTTTTTTTTCTTATGAAATTGATAACTATCAAATTATCGCCTTTTATTTTGAGGTGTGTGAGCCCTTGCATTGTTCAGTCATTTATGTTTACTTGTTAAGAATATTAACACAACACTTAGCTTACCATTGTATTGATGCTTCCTCTCTTATTAAGAATCAATATACATCCTAAATAATGTCTAGAATTTTGAGGTGTTTTTATTTTACTTTTGACAAATGGAATGTATTTATGCTCGATCTTCATAATTTCTACATCTCCCTTGAACTAATTAAAAATATTATTGTTAAAAGGTGATAAAGGACTCACAAGTACGATTAATATATTAATATATTAGAGGTGATCATGGGTTCGGGCCAGGCCCAATGAACAAAGCGAATCCCATTAGGTGGGCCGGGTTTGGGCCGAGCCTAGTTCGGGTCAAATTTCTTGGCCAAACCCCGAAAATATAGAGCGGGCTTGACTATTTTATTGAGTTGGGCCTGCTAAAAAATTAACCAAAAGGTCGGTCTAATTTTAAGTGTCCAAAGCCCGCACAAAAAAATAAAAAAATCAGATCAGACCCAAATTTAAGCTTAATTTGTATGTCGAAAGCCCATAAAAAAATCAAGTCGGGTCAGATCGAGCTACTTTTGATGAACTTTATAGATAATATATTAATGAGTAATGACCAGTTGATGAGTGTTAAAAATATGGCAATGCAATGAGGACTACTATACTAATGAATATATACTATATACCTTCATTCTCAAACCTCTAGGATCAAAGTTCGACAATAATTAATTCTCTTTGCTATTATTTTCTCTTATAAACGTTCTCGTGAAAAAGCCAAGATATAAGATCCCTTAATTATAATTAAACTCATCATCGACATTTCTTCCACAATATATAATTATTATAAAAAGGATAACAATACTCATAAAGTGTTGCTAATATATTTTACATTTACATTATAAAAAAAAAAATACGCAGAAAAATAAATAAAAGTATTATTATGTTGTTTAAGGAAAAGTATAAGGGTGCTAATGATAACCCTGTCACATGAAAAGATCCATCAAAAGCGAAAAGTGATTAGCAAATAAAAGGAATATTATGTGTAAAATGATAGATGTATTGACACAAATTGACTTATTTCAATCAAGTTAGAGGGTTTCAAAACGCCAGAAGTGCATCTTTGACATAGTAGTAAATATAACTAACCATTTCACCAACCTTCAGCATTCAGAAAGGCCACGCACTGATATGATGATGCACTGTAAAGACTAATTAAATGTGTTCATTATTATTTATTTATTTATTTTTTTAAAAAAATGCAATAAAAAAAACAGGTCATCCTGAAGAGTCAAGCTAAGAGCAATGCTTATCATGCATGACAACAATTTTAATTCCACACGTAATAAACAAACAAATAAATCAAACCAACTAATAGGTCATTCGTTTGTTACTAGCTATTCTGAACCTTGTGAAAATACGATATTTTCCTGTGATGCCGGATTTATTTTCATTCTATTTTCTTAATTTACTTCCAGATAACAAATAAGCCCAAAATATTGTGCACACAACGGGCATAAAAAGCTAGAAAAAAAATGTATAAGAATGTGAAATATGTAGAAAACGTGTACGTACAAAAAACTACAAAAATCAAAATGAGACACACAATGCAATTATGAATATTTGTATGATTTTGCTGATGTCTGGAATTGGAATAAACTTTTAAAAAAAAGTTGTATACGTGTTTATTTCAAAGGGGCTATTTGTGGAACAAATTTTATAATTATTCTTTTTTCTCTTTATTTTGACAAAGAATGACGAATTTATGAATTTTTACATTAGAAAGAATGTGCAAGTCCCTTTATAGACGAAGATTACATCAAACTTTAATATAATTTGGTTGGAAATGAAATCTTTATTTTCCTTTTGGGTAATTTGTTTTTCTTATTTTCACATTTAATCAACTAATGGAGAAAAGGCAAACACATCAACATCCTGGCTAGTTTGCATTGTTTTTCCTCCCTTGAGAAAATAAAGTAGTCAGCAAATTTTTCCTATATTTAAAGATTATTCCATATTTAAAGATTATTAGGTACAAGGTTTTGCTCATTTAAGAGTTGACTTGGTCTCCTCAATCTGGCATGGCCAGAGACGTAAGAATGCAAGATTAATTTTTGACTAAACAATCGTATGGAGTATACGTTACTTTTAACCATAAAATAATGGAAAAATCGGTCATATCAGCACCACATTTGGTTGGGTGCACCAAACAACACAACCTAAAGTGGGTGCGGAAGGTAACACGACCTTGTGCAAAGAATGTGATCTAAAGGGTAGCATGAGTGCATAACCTTCTGCAAAGGATGCGAAGGGCAACACGACCTTTATTAAAATTTCACGAAGGGGGAACCGTTTATGCTACATTAATGCTACTCGATGCACCCTTTGCACAAAGTCGTGCTGCCCTCCACACCCGCTTTAGGTGGTGTTGTTTTATGCACCCAACTCAAATGTGATGCTTATATGGTCAATTTTTCCTTTATAATTTTTAAATAACAAATTATTAAGTACAATCTTTAAAAATAATTTTGATGTTAAAACTTAAAAGTTTAGTGTTCCATCGATCTCGGCTGGGTAGACTAGTGATGAGTTATATCACGTTGGATAAATAATGCTATAAATGTACTCTTTATATAGCCAATTAGTTTTGAGAATGAACCCCATCGGACTTTTAAGTGGGCCTTACTTTGTATTGGGTCGTTTAAGCCTATTTATTATATTCTATCAAATTTAATATGGTATCAGAATTATATTACAAATTTTTTCGAAACAGTAAATTTGGTCACTGGTGCCTTTATGTGTTGTTCATTACCAATGAGACTTATAATTGTGTATCTTCAATTCTTATGTGTGTATTGGTGAAAATTCCTTTCACACGATATGATAGGAAAAATTGTATCGCATAATATTTTTGCTAACTATGAGATGAGTATGATATAGGGCGTTAATTAACAGAGCTATCCCAAAAAAAGGTATTTAAAAAAGCTTGAATTAAATCGCAAGTACTTATAAAATTTCTAAGGGGATGTAATAATCTTAAATTAAATCACAAGTAAAGAAAACTCAATTAAATGCCCAGTACAACGCTAGATTTTGTATTTCAGAAGGATTCAACTTTGCTTAATGGTTTGTAACACTACGAATTAAATTCATCCCAAGGGTACGTAGTGTTTGTTACTGCAATGATCAAGGAGGTTGAATTAATTTTTCTTAATAAACATTTGATATTGGCTCAGTTGAAAGATCATTTGCGTAAAGATTTATGACCAATATGAGCTAGAAGTTTGGCGGCTTCATCAAGTTTTAGGCTTAATCAACTTGAAACGCTCATGAATGGATATGGACACCATAGCGTCTAAGGTGTCAAGGTTTAAAGGAATTTTGTTTGTGATTGTGTGTATTGTATCTTCAATAATTCGTAGTGATTGTGTGATTCAAATCTTAGTCGTCTATCATAACAATTGGAATTATTGTAAAAGATTTAAAGTTTAGTCTATCATAACAATAATTGAAATTATTGTAAACTTTACATATATATTTCAGATATTTATATCTATGTATGAGCATGTTGGTTTGTGAATTTTGCAAGTTGTTTTAATTTTTTCAACATTTATGTATATATGGGTGATAGAGTATATAATATATTCTTGGGCCATAACCATCAACTTAAGCTTTTGGTTGAGATGGTCCTCTAACATGGAATATTTTAATGGTCTTGAAGGTATGAACATAGGATGAATAAATGAAGCAAGGAAGAAATGACTATTTCTTTGGATTCCTATGACATTATAGCTCATCTTGGGTGGTCTATTGGTCACCAATTGACTTTTATTTTTAATTGATTATGATGATATGTTACTTCTGTGTTTAATCCACGATAAATTAAAATCCATTTTAATTCATAATTAATTAGCTATCAATACTCATGAAAATGGATGTTTATGTGCAGGTTTGATGACTATATAAATAGGTCATTGTTGTTCATATATATGTTTGAATTGGTATGGAAAATTATGAAGTTTTCTATCTAAACACTTGTTTGTTCATTGAATCTTTTCATTGAGTGTTCATCACAAATACAATACAAACTTTCTTTTGTTGATTTACTTGGACGATCATCAAAGTAAATTGTTCTCTTCATTGTATTTCATTAGTTATTTTGTGTTAATCTATAATCCTAGAAAGACCAAATGAAACTGGAGTACGTGATATACTCGCCGGTTCCCTCTAGCATATACACATCTAACAAAATTTGTATTTTTAGAAAAACTTATTTTTGTGAATTTATTTTATCGACTTTTCTTGTTTGCCTTGATCATATTCATAATACTTGACTCTTTATTCATAATGAATACAATTGTACTACGTTTTAGTTACGTTGATGGTGTCAAACTGTCAACTACGGAGTACGTTACTCTCTTAAGTTAACTTAGTATTATGTTGACTTCAATGGTAAGTATTACTTTGCAATTGTACTTTACAACATATGTTTTAGTTAGTCGTTATACTGTACTTCTTTATTCTTTCATATATATCTTCGGAATATTAGGTTGAATTCCACTAAATAATTTCATAGAATCAAAACTTTATTATCGGTGACAAACTATATAACATAATTTTGGTTCTCAATCATCAACTTTGAAATGGTATCAAAGCCAACGTGCAACAGAGGACATGAGTTTGAATCTCATTAATATTGTTTATATATAATAATATAACATAATAATCTTGGGTCTCAACGATCAACTTAAGTTTCTGGCAGCGATGGTTCTCTAACAATGAAAGATGTTAATATTTATTTTCTAAAGACATGTCAAAATTTCGCATTGTTCTAGTGTAATTAATACTTAAGGGTTGTATTTAGCATTGTCCGTAGTTTATTGACGTAGATCTGGGTTAGGGTTTAGGGTTAGACTTTTAGTTAGTTATTATATATATTGAAAGGAGGTAATGTAATTACTCCCATGATATCGCAATCTTATGATGTATCCGGAAGTTACAGACACATATATTTATGGCGAAACTCAAGTACTAACGAGGAATCGAAGATGCATGACCACTTGTCCACTTGTTTTTTTTTTTCAAAAAAGATTGCATGTAAGGTACTAAGAAAATGTAAGATTCACAAAACCCTTGTATGAATAATGTCATATATTCCCTCCGTCTCAATTTACTTGCTACATTCTCTTTTTCACATCTCCTGAGATACAACTTTAAATAAAAATATCTTTAACTATATATAATAAAAAATTATAAAAATTATATATTTAAAAAGTATATGTTGAGATGAATTAAACTAGATCCATCATGACTATATTTTTTCTAACGTATATTAAATTAAATAAAGTCAAAATTCACATATAACAGTGCCCAAAGTCAACTTAGAGTAAATAAATAGGGACAGAGGGAGTATACTGTAAAAATGATGCACGGAATATCATGAAATTGACGCTCATTGAAAAAAATTTAACAATAAAAAAAAAAAAAAACTCACAAAAAAAATTATAAAGGGATTATTTATAAATTTCAAAGTATTACTCTCATCTCTTATTAAATGCAACGATTTAACAACATAACACATATATATTAATTTTAAAGTCAACGAGATCTATTTTACAAGTGAAGACATGAGGTACTTTTACAAGTAAGTGGGAACCTTTTTTTTTCTGTAAAAGCTACATATAAGCCGTGCATGCTAAAATTACATGTAAATTGGTATAATAAATATTGGGAAATTCTATTTGGTGGCCTTGAACTTTTAATTTTTCTATGTGGTGTCAAGCCATTAAATTTTTCACACAAATTGACCATGAGCTTTTTAATAATACACATAGTGGCCTTAGTAACCAAATTTATGGCTAACCAGGCCAATAACTAATTTGTATCTAAATAACCCTTATATCTAAATTTAATAACCTAACCCTAGTTTATGTTATGTCTAAAAACTTCTCCTTTAAAAATTTCCCAACAATATACGCATACAAACATATACAGAGCAATTTACTGTACAACATTACAACTAGTATATTTATTCTTCTTTACACTTAATTAATTAAGAGAACATCAACAATTTTTTTGGAAGCCCGGCCTCGAAGGAGAAAACAGGCAGTAATAATAGCAATTGGGTGAAGTAGCTTCAACCTTGAAAGAATATCAGCACTTTTGTGTAACAGCTTTGAGAATGGCAGCATTATTTTAGGCAACAACGAAATGTTGATAATTATAAGAAACAAGAAATCAATTAACAGACAAATTTGCAGCAATTTTAATTCACATAATTGTTAATAACAAGAAATGTATAAAATTAATTCTTTCAGAATTTAAGTGTATCAGCACTTTCGTGTAGCAGTTGAGAATGACAACATTTTTTTTTAATGTTTTGTCAGGGTAAATGAAGGAAGTAGAAGAAGGTGTCCCATTTTAGAATGACTGGGAAAAATTTAACTAGGGCTAGGTTAGTAAATTCAGATCTAAGCTAGGGTTATTTAGTTACTAAATTAGTCATGATAGATGATAGTTAGCGATAAATTTGATTTCTATGACCACTATGTGTATTATTAAAAAGTTCATGGTCACTTTGTGTGAAAAATTTAATAATTTGACACCACATAGAAAAATTGAAAGTACAAGGCTACCAAATAGAATTTCCCATAAATATTTAATAAACTAAAAAGTATAATTTTTAGCTTGTTAAATACAAGTATACAAATCTAAGACGATGCATAGCATTTTTCAATTCCTTTAATTTTAGGGAAATTCCCAGTGGTATACCCGAGCTTTTTCGAAATCCCACTGGTATATATCCGAGTTTATTTTAATCCCAGTGGTATACCTAAAATTACGTCTAATTCCCATCTGTTACATTTAGAAGGTATATTCCGTTAAATGTATTGGAATATACCTATTTTAAGGTTAGATTTAACTTTGGTTAACATTTTTTTTATTTTCTTTAAAAAAAATTAAAATTTAAAACTACTAATATATTAAATTAATGGGTTTTTGCAAAAAATGATCCGATTGCCCCCAATTTGCGTTTCTGATTTGCATCGATTTGCGCGCATTGATCTACGTGAAAAAAATAGTCCGCTCATGGTTTTACGGGTCATTTTTATCCTTACGGGATCTGATTTGAGGTTGGATTTTGCAAAAAATGATTTGAATGCCCCCACTTTGCGTTCCCAATTCGATTCGTTTTGTGCGCATTGATCTACATGAAAAAATAGTTCGCTGAAGGTTTTACGGGTCACTTTTACCCTTATGGGGTTCGATTTGAGGTCGGATTTTGCAAAAAATGATCCGATTGTCCCCCAATTTGCGTTCCCGATTCGCCTCGTTTTGCGCGCATTGATTTATGTGAAAAAATAGTCCGCTCTAGGTTTTACGGGTCATTTTTATCCTTAAGGGTTCCGATTAGAGGTCAGATTTTACAAAAAATGATCCGATTGCCCCCAATTTGTGGTTGTTTTTCCTTTATTTTATTTTTTTTGTTTTTTTTTCAATTTATTAACCATGGTTAGTGTTCTTAACAATTTTTAAACAAAAAGGTTACTTTTGGGAATTATGTTTAACATTAGGTACACCTCTGGGATTAAAAAAACTCGGGTATACCAGTGGGATTTCCAAAAAATTCGGGTATACCACTGGGAATTTCCCTTAATTTTATAACCATCTATCATAATTTTTTTCACCTTGCGTAAATTCCATTAATACTCATAAAGTATAAAATAGGGAGAGTAAGACAATTTCTTTTTTTTTCTTTTTTTTTTTGAGGGGAAGACAATTTCTTTTAGATTGAATTTATATGAACAAAAATGAACTAATTAAATTAAATTGAATTGAATTGAATTGAATTGAATTGAACTGAACAGTTTGGTAGTTGAGAGTCATATCAGTGGCATAAAGTCCTAAACTACAGAGTAGTAGAGTTCTGTACCAATTAGACATTACTAAAGTGAATAATTCACATAAACACATACTGTAATACACGGAGTATTCCCTTTCTCCCAATTTAATTGTGACATTTTTGCTTGTAACATTGTTCATATGTAGTCTTTAATTGCTTCTATTTTTATTAGTGTAAGGAAAAATATAGTCATGATGGGTCTAGTTTAATTTGTCTCAATATGTACTTTTTAAATATATAATTTTTTATTATGTGTAGTTCAAAATGTTTTTAAGTGAATGAAACAAGTAAATTGGGATGGAGATAAATTTTTTTTTCTTACAGAATAAACACATACTCCGTAATATTTTAACTTAAGATAAATGTGATTACCATTGTAATTTTTAAATAGGAAGGAGAAATTGAGAATGATCTATTCTATTTAATGAAAATGAATTCCTTGGAAGAACCCCATAAAGAGCACTCCGGAGGAATGAATTGTAATTTTTAAATAGGAAGGAGAAATTGAGAATGATCTATTCTATTTAATGAAAATGAATTCCTTGGAAGAACCCCATAAAGAGCACTCCGGAGGAATGAAGTTGAATACAAAGCTAAGGCGGCAATTGGATGGTACTTGGAAGAACCCCATAAAGAGCACTCGGGAGGAATGAAGGTACTAGCAACATCAGCACTGCAAGCGGAAGCCAGAGCGATGCTCAAAGGACTGCAAGTAGCAATCTCCCCGAGCAACCACATAGTCATCCAGACGGATAGCTCCAAGTTAGTGGATGCTCTCCATCAACCGACCAAAGCAGATATCCAGATTCAACCGATCATCAAGGACTTCAAAACTTTAGCGAACTCAGTGACTAGTGTGAGGTGTTCGAAAGTGGATAGAATTTTTATTCATAATGCTCATGTAATAGCAACAACATTTAGAAACTTGTAGTCTAAGTCTTCACCGTTGCCAAAAAAAAAATGAAAATAAAAATGAATTTAAGTGTTTGCTAACATGCTGTTTCAACATTCGATTTTATTACCACTGAGGCATTGACTAGGTGATACGAAGTACTTCCTTCGTTTTTGAATAGTTGCAATAAATGGGTATTTTATGAGAGATAAAAAATTCATTTGTTGTAAATATTCAACAAACGGAGGAAGTATATATATCACAAATTCACAATTTCTACAATGCATCAGATACACTAAATTAGTGTACATACAACAGATTAAAAATTCACCTATAAATCTTAAAATTACCCTAAAAATTATTTTCTAAAATAAATTAAAGCCATGATACCGTATAATCTCTCAGCCACTTAATCAAAATGTTAGTGTTTTTTTTTTAATGAGGAAAGAAAAGCAAGGCAAAAGTCTACCATCCAAAAGGATGTAAAATAGACTTGGGAACCAAATGAAAAAAGAGAGATACAAGAGCACAGTTAAAAGCAGGGCACTGGCTCCATTGCGGCAACTCACATCATCACCTTGGGTCCAACCTAACCACAGTTAACTTCATGGGCTCCAAATTGAGTTTTTAATTTTATTCGTTCAAATTAAAAACGGTTATATGTTTAACTTTTGAAACAATTTTAATTTTTAAATAATTTGGAACACGTTGGCCAATGCTCAATATTTTACTTTTAATATCTTTGATCGATGACATATTTTTTACATAGTAAGGTAAATTGGACTATATTGCAAGACTCCAATACAGAAATACCTAACTGGCATTGCTCATAAAGGGAAGGGAGTAAAAATCGTCGAGTGTTGCTGTGTCGTTACTGTGCTAGAGTTTGATTCTACGGAGTATCAAATTTTAATGAGGTAATTAATCATTCACTTGTACAGTTATACTCCTGAATTTCACATGTAGTGTACATACAACATCACATGATTGTCCAATCAAATTAAAAACTTATACAGTAGTATATATTTCCACGATGTGATTGGAAGAGAAAATTAGGGATTTTCGATGATCTAACTTAGATTAGATTGTGATTCTCTCTTTTTTGTTTTTAGAGGCCGGTTGTGGAGAGCCAAAAAGGTTAAATTAAAACATGATACACAAATTGGCTTTATCTACGTGGCATTATAGCATATGAACCACCAAAATTAAAAGTAGTGAATTGAAAATAGCCCCCACACCACACCCAATTCAAGAACCATAATCCACGAGTTAGGGGATAGAATCCATAGATACATAAATTTGAAGCAATAATAATAATTTAATACCAACAACAACAATAATAATATCTACACCCCAAAATTCTTGCTATCATTGACCTTTTGTTTATCAAAATTTAATTTTGAACATTATCATTTTTAATTATATTATATATATTTAATAACTAGATTAGCAGACCGTACAATGGTGGTTAAAAAATATTATAAATTTTATATAAAATAAATCATTTTGATCATACTAATAATAATTATAAAATATTTTTTTTAAACTCAACTATTATTTAATTATTTATACAAATAAAAAAGGATATAGAAAATCTAAAAATTTACTTTTCATTAGAGGATAATAACAGTAAAAAATACTAATAATAATAACAATAAAAAATCTAAAAATGTACTTTTAAAAGATGTATCACTGTTGACGCACTCTGGGATGTCTGATTTTGTTCCGGGTTGAGTTGTAGCTGAAGCAGCTTGTCGTAAGCATGCTATGTATGAGGCTAGATGTAGGACTATTGGATATGGGTTCAGTCCATTTATTTTCTCTACACTAGGGGAGCTGGAGACAGATGTTGTTTCACTACTAAAGATGATCCAGAAATTTTCAACCACTCAAAATATTGAGGTGCGTGCAGCTGCGTATATATTCACTAGGATCGGGTTCGCAATAGCTAAAGGTGTGTGGGGCTCAAATTGTATCTCGGCTCCACACCAATTTTTAAATAGGATGATTTTGTATATTTGTTTATAATAATATATAATATGGGGAGTAACAAAAATATAGTGAGTGTAAAAAAAGGTGCCTTTGAAATGGATCCAAGATGTCTTGGGAGTATTAGGACACAAATTTGGGGGCGGTGCCCTATCGTGGGACACCCTGTTGCTTGGGGGCCTCCCATGACACATCTCCTCAATTCTATTTCTCACCTTCTTATATTTATATTTAAACCCTCCTTTCCCTATTTCCCCTCCATAGTCCATCATACCATAATTATTTTCCCCAATCTTGTGTTACTCATTGCATTCTTTTCTACTTATATTATCAAAAATAATTTGAATTAAATTTATCTAAACTGATTGAACTTGTTTAGATTTTATTAGCTCTGATTGAACGGTTAAATGACCTGATTAGATTTTATTAAAAATTATAAGTTGTTAGGTTTGATCGGGCGTGACTAAGATTTATTGAATTTATTAATAATGATTAGTTATGAGTTCAACTTATTTGAACTTATTTAACCCATCGTTATTTAACTCATATAGGTGATGAGAATACCCAACAAATTTTTATCTTATTAATTAATGAAATCTCCCTTCATTTTGGTTGTGGAAATAAAATGTTATTGTTTATGCATATATAAAGAAAAAAAGAGGAAATGGTCCACAACCTGAATTTCTTTGTCTTCTAAGAACAAAATCTGAAAGTTGGTGAGCCCATTAAGCGGAGTAAGAAGAGGAAAAAACAAGATTTTTTTTTTTTTTTTTGTTATTCGGATAAGGAATATTGCTTTTAATAATGAATTATATAATTAAAAAAAAAAAACATCCAAAGAGAAAGATTATTGTACAATATTATTAAAAAAAATAAATTGAGGGATCGGAGCATTATGTTTTCTTTATTTATCACAAGTCATTTTTGTAATTTGTTCTATTATTTGTTACACTTTAGCTAGATTTTCAAAGAAATTTTTAGTAAATACTAAGGGTCTGTTTCCTTCAACTGAATACAGCTGAACTGAACTGAACGGAATACAGCTGAAAGTAATACTCCGTATAAGTGAAGAAAATTGAGAGCTGAACTGAATTTAAGTTGAAGTAAACATGCCCTAACTATATTCCTTATTGTTATTTGTTGTTCTTAATTATTGTTATTTGTTCCTTATTGTTGTTAATCTTTAATTAGAATTATTGTGAGGACTGAAGCATCTATAACAATTATTAAAAGGTGCGCGAAGCACCGTGATTACGCCATGTGGCACATGTGCAGAAGCGACATGTCAGCATCACTAAAATTTACTCAACTTTAAAAAAAAATAAAAATTATAATAAGATTTGAACCTGAGATCTTTTATATGAAAGTAGTAGATAGTAACCAACTCAACTACATTTATTTGTTGATTTAATTATGCTTCTTTATATCCATATTGTTTTATTACTTAGGAAAAATAAAGGGAGAAAAATATATAAAAACGGAAGAAGGCGATGAAGTGATAACTCATAGTAGCAAAACTCACGATGCTTTGCTCCAATACAATGGTTTTTTTGCTAATTGAATTCCAATTCGTCTACAAAATTCATTTACAATCCAACTTATAATTTCCAATTTATTTTGTTCATCATGATACCTAAATTTGTTGTTGGTGTTTTCCCATCAAGTTGATGTTTGATTTGAGATGCAAATTGAGGGTAATTTTACTGATTCGAGTTTGTTTCGATTGTTCTTGGTGTTTCAACAGTCTACGATTATCATCCACGCCAAAGGTCTATTAATTATAGCGCATTTATTATTAATGCATTATACCTTTTAGGCTTCTCCATGTCTCTATTTCTTTATCGCTTAATAGACAGAGCAAATGTGTAGAATAAAATCAATAAAAATGTTGGACTCGAGGCAACGCCCGGACCAAAACACTATTAAATATTTAAAATAAGAAGTTTTAACTGACCATCAAACCCATATTTGTTTACACCATATTCGGCCACCTAGGAAAAAAACATATTTATTGGGTCTCAATTAAAATTTGCTTTAGTTAAGAATCGAACCCATAACCTTCATAGTGAAATGTAACCTATTAACCATCAAACCACTTTAATTTGTTTGTTTAACATTTATCACTAAAATATGATAAAAAAACATAAGCTATCAACCATCAAACCACTTTAATTTGTTTGTTTAACATTTAACGTTAAAATATGATAAAACATTGCAAATTAGTGTAACTAAAAAACAACACATTTCAAATAAATCTACTAAGTTAACAGCTACTATTGTTACATATCATCCTATCTCAATTTTTTTTAATGTTATTCTCTTTTAATTCCAAATCTTTAATAGTTTTTTAAATTTATTATTATTTATGACACCATCATTGTCATCTATATCAATTCGCATTACAAAAAAAAAACCAAAATCAATTATGAAGTTTATGAAAAATAACGAAATACAATATATAATAATAATTGACCCGGGGCATTGTCCGGGCCAAAATACTAGTTATTAATTAAATAAAGTAGAAGATTTTCTTTTTTTCTTTTTTCTTAATAATCCACGTACTAGATATGATGAGAGAATGGAACTCATATTAAATAGTGGGAAAAGGCAAGCTAGGGTGAATAAAAGTTTAGAAATTGATCGAATAAAATATTACATGTATGCATTTAATTTGGTATGAGCAAAATAAAAAAATTGGGTAACTTTTGACGTATATATTATGGTAATAATAAATAAAAATTAAATAAAATACAAATATTCAAATTGAGAATGACATTTTGAAACATCAAAAAAGTAATATGGGAGCTTGGAAAGGAGCAGAGAGTGTACATTTTTTTTCTACCCGATCTTTCTTTTTATAATAATTGATTAATTGGAAATAAAACTTGTCACCCTCATTTTACGGGGAGTGATTTTGGCACTCCTCAATGTTACTATTCATGTGAGAGGGAGAGGAGTGCCAAAATCAAATTGGGGAGTGCCAAAATCATTTCCCTCATTTTACATGCATTAGTATATTCTTATTTTCTCTTACACAAACTAAATTTGGAGTAACTAACCTAACAATAAGGCCCTAATCAGCAGGTCCATCTTAAAGATTGTGAGGCCCTAATTCTAATATAAAAATTGGGCCCGTGAATAATTATATATGATAGAAGATTAAAATTTAAATATGTAGTATTAAAGATTAAATATTAAAAATTTAAAAACATTATTACAAGTGAAAAATAAAAGAATTTTTTTTATGTAATATACAACTATTAGAACAATATTAATTTGAGGTCCTTGTAAATTTGAGGTCATGTGTTGTTGGTCTCTTTGCATACCATCTTCAACCCCCTACAGGCTACAGACTCAATACCGTTACCAACTAAAAAGAACAATAAACAGGAGAATACAAATAACAATTATATATATAGAAATAGGAACACGTAAAAACTAAACTCTTAATTGAAAACTAAAAACTTTTAATCTGAGTCATTGAGCAATTCAAGTTATTAATCAGAGCCGTTGAAAACTAAAAGCGGATTAACATTGATGCTACTGACTCAGCATCCTCTTTTCTTTTCTTTTCTTTTTTTCTAATTTGAAATTTGTATTTTTTAAATTTTTAACAAAATCAATGTAAGTTGTTGATCTAAATTAATCTAACGATCACAAATGAAAGTTTTTAGTTTTCAGCGAAGTATATGTTTTTAGCAGATCTTGATTATATATATATATATATATATATATATATATATATATAAAAAAATATAAAGGAAGGAAAGAAACGTGAAAAGATGGGATAAAATACTTAGAAGATCCACTTGTTCCCATGTGCTAAATTTAAAGAGCAACCTTCCAAAAAGATTTAAGGACCCCAATTAATTAACTCCCAATTAAAGGTGCCTTTTTTTCTTTTTTTTTTGTTCCTCATAGCTTAGTGTGATTCTTTGAAGCATATTCATATAAACATAATGGATGTACTTTTTTGCCTGTCACCCTCTCTATATATATATATCTATTTCATCAATCTTCTTCATTCTACTTTCAAATTTTTAACGAGTGTGTTGTGTGTGTATAATTATTGTTACATATAATGCTTCTTTAGAACTTTCAATTCACACACCTTTTTTTTATTTTTATGGCTTTGTATCTATACTAACACCTTGGTCCTACTATATATTACTCCTATTATATAAGCCAAGGGGAGCTATGGTGTTCCCCTGAAAAAGTCTACACTACACTCAAATTTATTCTAAAACCAAACTGTATAATTAAGGAAAGTTCTTACAATATTTTTATTCTTTTGATTAAAAATAATATAAAATATATAATTCAAAAAAAATTAAATAAAAATATGTAAATTCATATTTTTTAATTCTCTACAAATTGATACTCATATTGATATATCTTTGTAAACTAAAATTTTACCTTTTGATTATAGTGGAAATTTTGTAGGAGAGAGAAAATATAATAGATCGACTTTATCATTTGTTCATTTTTCTGGTATGAAATAAATTCAACTCCTATGTTTTTTCCCTATTTTTTTTACTATCACAAAATGGATGATATCTCATACTCAAATCTTACTTTTTTCCTTACTACTGAGTGACAACTATATAAAAAGTGATGCCGCACATATAGCGTGCATAAAAAGCTTAATACATATATAAGTGAAGGTCGAAAGGAGAAATGATTATGATATACAATTTTGTTAGTTATAATTCTAAGTATTTGTTTTTAGTTAGTATTTGTACTTAAATCAATTTTTTTCCTATCGAAAATTAGATGTCAACTTCATAACAAACCTTTTGATTTATCTGACAATCAAGTTTTATTTAAGTTCAAAATGTTACGCATGCATATCGTGCATAAAAATCTATATGTACTATAGAGTATAAGGGAAGGGAGGAGCTGTGGTGTCCCCTTTTATGATTTACTTTTTTATCCAATATTAATTTTTTTATAAAAAAAAATAGTCCCAAATTAGCAAAGCTACACAAGCATTGTAAAATTCACAATATTATGATTAGTGGTCATAATATCAAATCTGATTGACATTAAATTTCATAAAAATACAATATTAAAATCATTCTCATTTTTACACTTAGCGTTTGGTGCACGCGATGCATGCATTTATAATTTTTAGAATGTGTTTGATAAGGAGAAAATTATTCTTATAGTATAGTTTGTTGCCTACTAATTAAACAATTCTATCTGTAATAAAATAAAAAATAAATAATAAACTAAAAATGTGATCGCACGCATAGCGTGCATATAAAGCTAGTATATATATATAGGAAGAGGATCAACTAAAAACGTTTTCAACCTAAAAACCTCTACATTAGACACTTAAAGGGGTACACATGTGATTACTAATGGCAATCTTTATAAATATTAGTAACTTTCGCTAAAAACCATTTGTACCCCTTTAAACATCTAATGTACCCCTGCAACTGCTAATGTACCCCTTTAAACCATTTTCTGTCTGGTTTTCAACCATCTTTTGGTTTTTAGCCAATCCTTCATATATATATATATATATATATATATATATATATATATATATATATATAAGTAGGTTCATGTGAGAAATGTAGTTTTGGTGAGAAGGGTGAGAAGCAACCACAACCCTTTGATCAACAAATGAATGGCTAAGATCAAATTTGATTTTTCACCTTTACTCCTTCTATTGTTTGGAGTCAATGTATCTATGGCATAAATTCAATGTATTTTTACTCAATGTATTTATAATATATTTTGAATGTACCTATAGTTGTTAATCAATGTACTTCTAGATCATAATTGATGTATTTATCTCTTCTCACATTTCTCACGATAAGAAATTTCTCACCGGAACCCAACCCTGTATATATATATAGGAAGATGATCAACTAAAAACGTTTTCAACCTAAAAACCCCTACATTAGACACTTAAAGGGGTACACGTATGATTATTAATGACAATCTTTGTAAATATTAGTAACGTTCGCTAAAAACTATTTGTACCCCTTTAAACATCTAATGTACCCCTGCGACTGCTAATGTACCCTTTTAAACCAATTTCTGTCTGGTTTTCAACCATCTTTTGGTTTTTAGTCAATCCTTCCTCTATATATATATATATAGGAACAAGATCATGTAAAAACCTTCTAAGAAGTTAAAAACCTAAAAACTAAATATCCTGACCATTGATTTTTGTCTAGCTCATCATGACCGTCGATTTAATATTACAAAAAATCAGAGGAAAAAAAATCTATTTTTTTTTTAATTTACTCTTTTCACTTTTCACACTTGCTGAGACAAAACTTTGAAGATTAATATCTTTAATTGTGTGTTTGTAAAAATTATAAAAAATAGATATTAAAAAACTACATGTTGAAACGAATCCAACGAGACCCCACATGACTATGTTTTATCTTATGTATAAATCACAAATGATAGTCAAAGTAGACTTTATGAATAGTGACAAAGTCAAACTGAGTACACTTAAAAAAACATAGGTAGTACAAACAAGGGGTACATGTTAATATTACAAGGGTACATGTTAATTTGAGGAGGTACATATCAATTTCCAAATTAAGGGGATACATGTTAATAATAAAGGGGTACATGCAAAGATACAAGGGTACATACAAAATCAAATACGAAAAACTGCACTTAAAAATAATTCGAACTTTCCAAAAAATAATGCATAGAAACATACTAAAATAAGAGGATACATATTAATAATAAAGGGGTACGTGCAAAGATACAAGGGTACATACAAAATCAAACACGAAGAACTACACTAAAAAAATTATAAAAAAATGCACAAAAACACATTAAATTAAGAGGGTGCATGTAAATAATAAAGGGGTGCATGTAAATAATAAAGGGGTACATGCAAAGTTACAAGGGTACATACAAAATCAAATACGAAGAACTACACACTGAAAAAAATCAAACCCTATTAAAAAAATGCACAAAAACCTAAATTTTTGCTTGAAATTTGCGTGAAATATGTGAAGTTAGCGTGAATGAACTAGTTCAATCAAGTAGGTTTTTATAAAAACCTGAGCGAAACTTTTTTTTAAAAAAAATGGTAACTTTGGGTGGTTAGTGTTTTTTACCCAAAAATTAATCATAACCCTTGATCTACATCTAACGATCATAACTAATATTTTTAGTTTTCAACTTAACATAGGTTTTTAGCAGATCCTGACTCTGATTTGCTAAAAACCTATGTTAAGTTGAAAACTAAAAATATTAGTTATGATCGTTAGATGTAGATCAAGGGTTATGATTAATTTTGGGGTAAAAAAACACTAACCACCCAAAGTTACCATTTTTTTAAAAAAAAGGTTTCGCTCAGGTTTTTATAAAAACCTACTTGATTGAACTAGTTCATTCACGCTAACTTCACAGATTTCACGCAAATTTCAAGCAAAAATTTAGGTTTTTGTGCATTTTTTTAATAGAGTTTGATTTTTTTCAAAGTGTAGTTCTTCGTATTTGATTTTGTATGTACCCTTGTATCTTTGCATGTACCCCTTTATTATTTACATGCACCCTCTTAATTTAATATGTTTTTGTGCATTTTTTTTATAAAGTTTGATTTTTTTTTTAGTGTAGTTCTTCGTGTTTGATTTTGTACGTACCCTTGTATATTTGCATGTACCCCTTAATTTAGTATGTTTTTGTGCATTTTTTTATATAGTTCGATTTTTTTCTTTAAAGTGCAATTATTCGTGTTTGATTTTGTATGTACCCTTGTATCTTTGCATGTACCCCTTTATTATTAACATGTACCCTCTTATTTTAGTATGTTTCTATGCATTTTTTTTGGAAAGTTCAAATTATTTTTAAGTGCAGTTTTTCGTGTTTGATTTTATATGTACACTTGTATCTTTGCATGTACCCCTTTATTATTAACATGTACCCCTTAATTTAGTATGTTTTTGTGTATTTTTTTGTAAAGTTCGAATTTTTTTTAAGTGCAGTTCTTCGTGTTTGATTTTGTATGTACCCTATCATTACATATACCCCTTTATTATTAACATGTACCCCCTTAATTTAGTATGTAAGATTAGAATTAATCTGGAAATTAATACGTACCTCCTTAAATTAACATGTACCCCTATAATATTAACATGTATACCTTAATTGTACTACCTCCGTTTTTTTTAAGTTTACTCAGTTTGACTTTGTTACTATTCACAAAGTCTACTTTGACTATCGTTTGTGATTTATACATAAGATAAAACATAGTCATGTGGGGTCTCGTTGGATTCGTTTCAACATATAGTTTTTTAATATCTAGGTTTTATAATTTTTACAAACACACAATTAAAGATATTAATCTTTAAAGTTTTGCATCGGCAAGTGTGAAAAGTGAAGTGAGTAAATAAAAAAAAAAAACAGATTTTTTTTCTCTGATTTTTTAAAAAATTAAATCGACGATTATGATGGGTTAGAAAAAAAAATCAATGGCTTTTTAATTGTCTCTTTTAATTTGTTTGATTCAATTAGATGCCTCTTTTGTGAATTGAATCTTAGACCAGAAATAATTTTGTGTTTGTGACTTTGACGCGTATATATTAGCATTAGTTCATTGTTTGCCTTTCCCCCCGGCCCTAAATATATGTCCATGTTTGCCTTAGGGCTGCATATAAAAAGCTAAAAAAGGTAATAAAAAATATTAATTATGCATTTATTACATTGATCAATGTGTAATTTTCACATAAATTCACAACTTATTTCTTTATTAGATAATGTAATTAATGCTTATATGCAGCCCTTAATGTATAGACCAGTATATAAATAGGTGAGGTATGGCTCGGTGATAAACGTCTTACGTCCCGTGACCAAGGTCATGGGCTCAATCCTTACTGTTTGGATATTTTCCCTTTCTCTTTGGACTAGTAGCCCTGTCGTACCAGTGAATGAACTGATGTATTTCTTAACTTATAAAAAAAATAATATAATCAAAATAGAATTCGTTCTAATTAAAAGTATTATGTATGTATTGAAGTTTGGATAAATAATATATGTGAAAAATACATTTTCTGAATGGTGTAACAAGCCTTTGGTATTGTCTTACCACAGGAAATTAAATATCAAAGGCTAAAGTCCTCATAAGTCATAAATTCGTAATTAAGAAATAAACAAACTAATGATGCATATCTCGATATTATCTTGCTTGATCCGATCCGACTACGTAGCGAACTAGCATTTATATGAGTAATACACGTATAGTTGTCGTATTCCCATATCTTTCTTGATTATGTACTTTTTTTTTCAACTAACGATAAATTCATTTATAAAACAGTTGTATGACATATACAAAAGAGATCAAATTTAATAAATACAAAGAAATTGAATTAAATAAAATTCTATTTTAACAAAACTACAATCATCGATGATATCTGACATTGATGAATTCTCCCGTCTTTCACATTGTCATCTTTTACGGCCTTCTACTATACTAGGGTCTTGTGATTTTTTTGTAGTTTTTGAATTAAATACAACTTAAACCAATTGATTGTACAAGTAAATTTGAGATTTGATTCAATGCCCCAAAAGCCTCTGTCAAAAAATTAATTCGTCCAAAATATAATCTGTAAAGGAAGAGATAGAAGAAAACTCAACTCCAAAATACTCTCATTATTAAAGGAGACAAAGATCCCAAACATTTGATAAAAAAGTATACAGAAAGAAGAAAATTTATTAATGACAAAAACAAAGACAACAAAAAAAAAATAAATAAAAGAAGATTTGGGGTTTACCATCATAAAAAAAAAATTGATGATGGTAGCTCCTTAAGGCTAGAAAAAAGTCTATATGTTTAGGGTTTTTTTATTCTATATACTATTTAATTTTAAAATGAAATCAATTCATTCATAAATAGTCATATATATAATATCTATAATATATAGAAATCAAAATTTAGAAAATTAAATACAAAATAATTTATTGTCGATAAGATATGAGATTGATGAATATCCTCTTGACATCGTTGTTTTATACATCCTTCCATGATGAAATCTTATGATCTATTATAGTTTTAGGATTAAACAAAAATTGACTTAATTGATGGTAAACCTAGAATTATGTGTCACTGCACAAATTTTCATCAACATGTCAATTCTAAAGATAGTAATTTTGATACTCCTAAATTCATTTTCGGACCCCAACAATTTCTAAAGATGTTATTATCAAGTAATATGCACTCCACTAAAATATTGTTAACTTGTGATACTTTTATATAATAAATTTTTATTGTTACATTTCTTATAAAAACAAAATAAAAATTGTATCAATATTAGAGTAACTTGTAACATGTTTAAAGTAACTTGAACTCGTTTTACAACAAGGTAATACAAGCTAAGCCCGCCTTCACAACTAGAAAATATGTTATTTGCGGCGAGAATTTCCATCGCAAAAAATGTGATCCCGTCGTAGAAAAATGGGTCGCAAATGATTTTTTCCGTTGTAAAAATATGAGCTCGTCGCAAAAAATAGGGGTCGCAAATTGGTTTTTCCCGTTGCAAATGAGTCAATGTTAATAGAGTTTGGATATGTATTATGTGAATTCTAGCGACGAGCTCAAAAACCGTCATAAAAGATATACATTTGCGACAGGATTTAGGCCCGTGAATCCGTGATTAATGTATTCCCGTCGTTAATGGACAAATTTTTTGTGGTGCTTGTTCAAAAATTTGTCAGCACTAAAAAAATGGCCCATGCATTAATGACGAGTACACATTAATAACAGACCCAAATCTTATTGTAAATGTAGATGTTTTATGATGGTTTTTAATTTGGGTCCGTCACTAAAATTTACCTAATACCTAACTCCAAACTCGATTAAAATTGACTCTTGTACGATAGGATCACGATGGGAAAATTCATTTATGACCACCCTTTCCTACGAAGGGGTCACATTTTTACGACGTAAAAAATCATATTATTGATAGAGTAAGATTTTAATTTCCAACTATATTATTATTGATAATATTGTATTGTCAAATATTTAAATCAATTTTCTATAAAAAAAATGCAATATTTCACATAATTCACTAATTATGTAAATCTTTACATTACTATTTATAAAATTAATATTAAGATTTCTAAGCTGTAAATCGCACGAGTGCTATGCTATTGGGTTATTAAATTATTCAAAGATGAATTTGGAGCCACTACTCCAAATCATCTAAATGCAGGCTAATCAACGCAGCCAGTGCGCTTGTTAAGGTAACAAAAATGTAAATATTAAATTAAAATAGACAATAAATATATACATGTAATGTTGACATGCATCTTATAAATCATATCATACTATCTTACAGAATATATTTAATACTCATTTAGCCACTAAAATAACATCTTGTCACGTCTCAATCTCTCATTAAAAAAATTTCCGCCTTTTTCCTTGAACCTTTAAAAAAATTATGTTATATCTTAAAATATTTTCTACCTTTAAAGCTATTGTGTGATTTAATTCCTATAAATAATACTTGTATATTAATTGTTTAATTATAAGTAATTTAGTTTAGATCATATATTCATTTACTACATATTCTTATAATCAAAATTTATTTTCCATTATACATATATTTATTGCCTATATACATATACATATTCTCATAATAAAATTTTCCCTACTTTCTTAAGGGCAATAAGTATCATTATTGGATTATTATTTTGACATGCATTACACGACTTTTTATGTAATTTCAAGGATCTACATATTAACTTATAATTATTAATTTTTCTCACGATTCTAATTTAATTAGAAAATAAAAATATTTATAAATTTTAGTTATATTTTCTCCTAACAATTGTGATAAAACAAGTTTTAGCTTAAAGTAATTATTTTGTATGTTTCAATTTTGAGTGTATTATATTGTAATATTTTATTTTATTTCTATGTAAGAATATAATTTCCTGAGAAAATAAATGATAAAAGATCGTCTGCTAAATTTATAAAATCGAAACTATATTATTACTATATGTGTATTTAGAAAAATTATATGATAAATTAATCTATATATAAAAAGATATCATTCCGTAAAAAAGAAGCATTTACAACCTAAAATTTATTGTTTATTATTTTTTAAGCCAGAATTTTTCATGTTTAATAATAGATAAATTTCAGTTAAAAAAAAACACTCATAATGCATATAAAAGTAATTTTATTATTGTTTATCAAAACTATCTTTTAAAATTTAATGACTAGCGTTTGATGACTATCATTGCGGGTTATTTTTTTCTTAAACTGTTTAAAGTTACTCAAAAAGTTGTTCATGTTACCTTAAATTTAATATAAATTTAACCATTTATATTAAATTTAATGTGCCATCTTACACAATATTTTTTTTTTTTTTTGTTGATTTCGTTGGCTTTTTGCACAATTTTTTTTTAAAAATTTCGATCCATGTATTACAATAATTTGAAGAAAAAAATATTTTATTTCTTATTTATCATTGATCTTAATTTTTAAAATTATATTAAGCATACCTATTATTGAAATGAATTTCAATCAAAATATTACTAAAAATAAAATATCATTAATCTTTTAAAATTTTGTTATGATCATCATTTTGTAAGAATTGTATATTATATCATTGCACAAGCACTTATATTAGATCATAACCATGAATGCTAAAAGTCTTAGAAGTTTAAGTGTGATTGAAATTGTGAGTTAGCAAGTTATGAACTACCTACTTATAAAATGGGGGTATGTTGTGTTTTTTTCATGGGAGATTGGTAAAGATGATGATAGTAAAAAAAAATATTTGTTGCAAGTATTGTGTTATAGCCATAAAGAAAAAAAATTGCGAGTATTGCGATACGGAAGTAACATCTTATATGGAATAAATGAATTTCTATTGAGTTTTATGCAGCATATACATAGTATATGAAGTTTTTATTATTAGGAAAATTAGTCAGAAAATACCTTTTTAAAAATAAAATAAAATTGAACTTGGTTTTTTTTTTTTTGCATATTTTTTATGATTGAAAATACGTGAATGAAAAAAACACTTACTTTCTTGAATGTGCGCCTCTAGTGATAGGGGAAGATTTAATTTCCAACTATATTATTGATAATATATATCGTATTGTTAAAGATTTAAATCATGTTTTTTTAAAATTAAAAATGAAATATTTCACATAATTCACTAATTATGTAAATCTTTACATCACTATTTACAAAATTAATATTAAAATTTCTAAGTCGTGTATCATATGGGTGCTATGCTAATGGATTATTAAATTAATTCATTCAAAGATGAATTTGGAGCCACTACTTCAAATCATCTAAAGACAGACTAACCAACACCACCGGTAGGCTTGTTAAGGTAACATAAATGTAAATATTAAATTAATTAAATTAGACAATATATACATACATGTAATTTTGATATGCATCCTATAAATTATAGGGTTATGCTATATGAGTATATGATGCCCTAAGAGCTGCATATAAAAAGCTAAAAAAGGAAATAAAGAACATTAATTATGCATTTATTACATTGATCAATGTGTAATTTTTACATAAATTCATAATTTATTTCCATATTAGATAATGTAATTAATGCTTATATACAGCCCTTAGGGCTGGATATAGCATTTTCCTAAATTATATCATACTATCTTAGAAAATATATTCAATAATTATTTATGGCTCTAGAGACATTTATTAAGAAAGATCCTACATATACATAACCAATTAATCATAAAATAAATGGCAATAATTTGTTTTTACAACCATAAAAAGGATAGTGCACGATACATGACTATGAGATTGCTAAACAAGACAGGGGCTAAATCGGTCATTCACGTCCCCCAAAGAAAATTACAAAAATAACCCTCAAGAAGTTGACTCCAATGGCGGCCCTTGTGGCAACACCTCTCTATATAAAACAAACATAAAAACATTTCTTCTTCCCACCTTCATTCCTTCTCTCTCTTATTCTTCCTCTTTCTCTCTCTAAAACTTCTTTTTTTTTTTTTTTTTTGGTTTCCCTTAATTATTTAGAATACAAAAAAATAAAAAGATGATGATGTTGATGATGAATAAGGGCATATGGGTAAATGTGGTAGTAATGGTAGCCATAGCAATAGGAGCAAAGTTAGTGATACAACTATGGTGGAAACCAAGAAAAGTAGCAAAGCATTTTGCAAAGCAAGGAATTAAAGGCCCTCCTTATAACATCTTCATTGGTAATATGAAAGAATTGGTTCATTTGATGCTTAATGCTTCTTCTCAACCTATGTCTCTTTCTCATAACATTCTTCCTAGAGTTCTTCCTTTTTACCATCATTGGAAGAAAATTTATGGTAATTCAATTCCTTCCTCTTTTTTCCCCTTTTATCATTTTCTTTTTTCATAATATATATACTCCTTCCTTAACAAAATAACTGCAACGATTTAACATAAAGTAGATAAAAAAAATGACAAATTGTTGCAGTTAATATGTTAGGGAGCGAAATATATAATATAGGAGTGCAACAATTAAGTCTCATATCAAACTGTCTGATAGTATCATTTTTCGTTTATAAATTGTAATTTTAGGGTGTATAACCCTAAAAAATTACAGTATTTTAGTTACAAAGTATGTTAGACCGTGAAATGGTCTTACTAGAAAAATGGCATACAAAGGTCATGTGGAGTAAATTGTTTGTTTGATTTTTCTTTATTTATTTGTAGTGTTTGTTTCAATATAAACCCAAAATAAATGATCACACTAATTTTTTTGACGTGAAAAGGATGGGAGGATTTGAAATATATGGAAAATTCCAATTATTACATTCAACTTTTTTTAAAAGCCTCTTGCTCCCATCTATGTATACAAAAACACACAAAAAAAACCCCAATTATTAATGCAAATATGCAATGCATATTTGGATTTTTTTTGGAACCCCATGATAATATTCTCTCTTTCTCTCACCTTAAAATCAATTGTGGTGGAGTGGTGGTTGTTGTTTCCTAATTTTTTTTTTTGAAAGGTGTTTCCTAATTTTGCTAACCCCTTTAATTTAATTACCAATTTCTTCAACCCATATATTAAATAATTTGTTTTTTTTTTGAAAAAATAATATAATTTGTTTGTATTTACATTAAGATGGTTATTTTGTTGGTATCCCATACATGATCATCTAACAACAAACTTTTCCTCTCCACATCATTTATTTAGAAAAAAAATTAGTGCATCACTTAATTAATCAATGATAACTGCACCATGTTTTTAATTAATTCTTGATTATATTTTAATCATTTATATAATTATGTGTGACATTATTTTTTAAATATGAAAACAGGAGCAACATATTTGATATGGTTCGGACCAACTCCAAGGCTAACAATAGCGGATCCGGGTCAAATAAGAGAGATATTTTCTACAAATTCAGAATTCTATGAAAAATATGAGTCTCATCCTCTTGTTAAAAAGCTTGAAGGTCATGGTCTTATCTCTCTCAAAGGGGATATGTGGGCTCATCGTAGAAAGACTATTTCACCCATGTTCCACCTCCTAAATCTCAGAGTAAGTCCCTTATTTTATACACTACCTTTAATTTGTATAACAGATTAACAGGTTATCTCCAACAAAAGAGTATTATTTACGAGGTACTCTATCCGTAATCACAAAATAACTGCAACGATTCAACATAAAGTAGAGAGAAAAAATGTCAAATCGTTGTCGTTAATATGTTACGCAGGGAGTATCGTTATCATTATATATTATTCTTGCTTTAATTTCCATATATATAGTGATTACACATATAACATTATTATAATCATGACATATGTTATATATGATTAATCATTGAACATATATAACTACACATATATCATATATATATATATAGAAATTAAAATAGATTAGAATAATGAGAGATCATACATGTATGATTCAAATATTAAAATATGGATGAGTATATATATATATATATATGTCATATTATTACTAGATGATGTACATTTATTTATGTATTAGTAATTACCATATTACATTTATGTGGATCAGATGATGATACCCATAATGGGAAAGAGTGTGGGCCATATGTTGGACAAATGGAGTTTGATGTCAAACTCAGGCAAAGTTGAACTAGAAGTCTCAGAATGGTTTCAAAATTTGACTGAAGAGGTTATTACAAGCACCATTTTTGGGAGTAGCTATGACGATGGTAAGAAAATCTACCAGCTCCAAGCTAAGCAATTCGTTTTTGCCGCCGAGTCCTTTCAAAAGGTGTTCTTCCCCGGACAAAGGTACTATTCCCATCCAACCACGCTTAATTTACTGTCGTACTTCATGTTATTTTTAAAAAATAATCAACACGCGTTTTTTTTTTCTTTTTGTTTTTTTTTTTAAATTTTTTTGCTTTACTTTATTTTTTTCGTTGCAGATTCCTGCCAACGAAAAGAAACAGAACGACGTGGAAGTTAGATAGAGAGATCGAGACCTCACTAATGAGGTTGATAAGTCGGAGAAAAGAGAGTCTCCTAAGACGGAGACTGGAGGAGAGAGAAGAAGGAGAAGAAAGCGAAGAATGTCATCATAAGGATTTATTGGAGGTATTAATAGAAGCAAGCATAGAAAATAATAATAATAATAATAATAATAATAATAATAATAATAAAGAAAAGAAATCAATAATAAAAGAGGAGGATATAGTAGAAGAGTGCAAGAGTTTCTTTTTTGCTGGGAAGCATACAACTTCAAATTTATTGACATGGACAAGCATTCTCTTAGCAATGCACCCTCAATGGCAGCAATTGGCACGTGAGGAAGTTTTGAGGGTGTGTGGAGCACGTGATATCCCTACCAAGGAGGATGTTTCAAATCTTAAGACTGTAAGTAATTTAAATAAAGTGCTCCCTTAAAATATGCCCTTTTTTTCTCCTTTTTTTTGTTTGCATGCAATTTTGTCTACTTCTACCTAAAACATCCAAATTGAAATTATCATATCATATAGTAGCAGTACAACGAGATATTATTCGTGTATAGTTGATATAGGCATTTCTTAGCTATACACCAATAATTTCTCGTAGTACAACTACATACTAGTCTACCTCGTTTTTTTTTGGTTGATGAGTATATTTTTCTGATTTTTTTCTTGGTTAGTTTAATTATAGAATTTGAAACCTTATTTTTTTCTTAAATTTTATATTTTATATAAATACATATACGTAAAATACACACATTTTTCGCTTCTTGCACATTTTTATTTGTACGATGCTACATAATTTGAAATGACGAAAAACAAATCCCCTTTGATAAGACAAAAAATCTTGGATTTTAGTAGTCCTTGTGACAACATGTTTTAATTGTATCATTTTTTTTTAATTACATGATCGAAAAGAATAATAGCTAATTAATTGTAATGCTTCTAAAGTTTAGATTGAAAAATGTGTGGTTTTTTTTTCCTTCTATGAGTCAATTAATTTAAGATAATTAATATGGAATGATGTTAGGTTTACCTTTTTTCTTTTCATAGGAAATTAATATCTAATTAATTTGGATATATGCTATGAAGTATTCCTTACTTGGCTTAGGAACATAGTCGGATGTACTAATATGTTTTGAAAAAAGGAATTAGATCTTTTTTTTATCTCAAACTCTAATTAAAGTTATGTATCTTTTATTTCCTTTTTTTCAAAGTAAATAAAGTAATAACATTATTTCTCTTACATTTAACTAATGCAGTTAACGATGATTATATATGAAGTTTTAAGATTGTACCCACCAGCGGTAGCAACAATACGACGTGCTAAAAAAGAAGTAAACCTTGGAGAGCTCAACATTCCAAAAGAGACTGAGCTCCTTGTCCCAATCTTAGCCGTCCATCATGATACTGCAATATGGGGCCCAGATGCTACAGAATTCAATCCAAGTCGATTTTCCCAAGGTGTGTCTCGGGCGGCTACCCACCCGACCGCCTTCATGCCATTTGGGTTAGGGGGTAGACAATGTGTTGGCCAAAACCTAGCATTGTTACAAGCCAAATTAGCTATAGCCATGATCTTGCAAAGGTTCACCTTTGAAATATCACCCAATTACAAGCATGCACCCACCGTTTTAATGCTACTTTATCCCCAATTCGGAGCTCCAATCATATACCGAAGCTTATAAAATCCTAAATCCGATCCAACCCTAATTATACAGTTTTAAGTCCTACATACAAATTAGCCGCACATTATATTACATCATCATCCTTTGATTTTATTTTATTTTTTACTCCATTTTCTTTGAATTTTTTTTTCCTTATTTTGGTCTACTAATTAACCTTTTTGGCTACTACACTAACCCTTATGTAATTTAATTTTTTTTAGAGAAACCCTTATGTGAAAAAATTAGTTGTAGGACTTAGGAACCTTTTTTTTTTTCAATTAGCTTCTTGTGTCACCCATTGTAAATAAGTATTAATATGTATACATTGGCTCCTGACTAACGCGTACATAGTAATATATGATAATGTGTTTATGTCATGAGTTACGTGCACCTCTTTTATTTCTTTCTTATTGCATGAAAAACTCAATTCCTAACTTCCTTTTTTTTTAAAAAAAAAAAGAGATAATAAAAAAAGGATATTCTCTATTTTTGGCAATGTCTAAATTAAAAGAAATTACCTGTATGTTATAATAAGAATGTTGTAAAGTTGTCATGCTTTGTAGATTTTTTTTCATGCCCAACACTCCAATAGCAATAATAATTATGAGTTGCAACTAGGGATGTCAGTTTGGGTTGGAACCCGTTGGGTTAACTGAACTGACCGTGACCTGAACTGAAATAAATTGAACTGAAAGTAACCCGTAATCTGAAATTGACCTGAACTGTTATTGGCCCGTGAATTAATGACGTGAACTGAACCTGAACTGAGGATAACATGTCCCAAACCCGGAGATTTATTAAATTGGACTGAACTGAAATCAACCCGTTAGATTATTTGACCTGACCTGAACTGAACTGAAATCTTATTCAACTTGAAAGTAACTTCATATCACAATTAACATATTAAGAAACTTTTTGTGTTTTATGATCAATTTTTATCGTAATGGATGCTCCTAAATGACCCGATGTGAACTGATGTCAACCTGAAACATACCGTTTCTTATCGTTGAACTGTATTAACCTGAACCGTTTTGGACTGAACTGATACTAGCCTGACCGTTAATGACCTGAACCTGAACTGAACTGTCACCGAGAAAATGACAACTTGTTATGACCTGTTACCGAAATGACCTGAACTGAATTGAACTAAACCGTTGGGCTAATAACCTGATTTAACCTGAACCAAAATTGAACTGAACCCGTTTGGCTCAACCCTAACCTGTACCGTTAACCCATTTTGACATCCCTAGTTGCAACAATAATATGACTATTTAACAATTACGGTTTAACCAAAATTGTACAACACCAACACGTTACTTCATTTAATAAATAATACTTACTTCACTTCATAGTCGTAACATATTTTATAAATGCATTTTAAGGAAGGAATTTGATCAGGTAAGAAAATCAATTAATATAATTCTAACACAAACAAGAGTAAACTATATGCTAACGGCCCGTTTGATAGCAGGTCATAAATGGTGTTAATGAGAATAAATTTATAACTAAATTTGGAAAGAAAATCAAAATTCATTCTCATGGTGGTGCTAGTTTAACACCAATTTATTTAATTTTCTTCACAAATATCAATTTCATCTAATATCACCCCCCGCATGGTAATTGATGATAATAGAAAATAAGAAGAAAATTTAAGCTTGGGAATAAAAATATGTTTTCCTTGCGAATTATAAGGTTTTTTCTTAACAAAATTGTAACTTAAATTCATGACCATTACCACAATTTATTACCAAAAGTCAAATGGGTTGTAAGGGTGTTAAAATTTCCTAAAAATGCAGGAGTGTTACGTTCCAACTAATATGGAGCGGAGAAAATATTACACTTTCATTAAACTCTTTTAATTTGGTGCATGAGGGACAAAAAAATAAAAATTTAGACAAGTGAATTGATCTTCCCTTTAAAATTCATTTACATATAGGAATAATTTCTCCAATAAATGTCAACGCTTATCATGATCTTTTGCGTTTAATGCTAAAGTATATACTAAAAAAAAAAAAATGAATGACAACCAACAACAAAAAGAAAAGGGATGAATTAGGCCGTGTTCTTTTAGACTTAAAAGCTACAGTAATTAGATCAGTTCAGTTCAGTACAGATTAGATTAGATCAGTTTAGTTCAGATTAGATTAGATCAGTTTAGTTCAGATTAGATTAGATCAGTTCAGTTTTGTTTTAATATTATACTCTCACAAAATTATACCCCCATCTAATCAGATAGGTTCAGATCAGATCAGTTCAAATCAGTGCAAAATAATGGGTGTAAGTAGGGAGGGAGTTCGTAGGAAGAAGCAGATTCTGCAACGCGGAAGCCTAACTGCACAGAGGGAACATCACTAATGAGGCCAGCTTATCATGCTATTGCCAGCCCAGATTTATTAATTAATTTACAATCATCATCATCATAATTTTATATTATTATAATTATTACACAATTATTTAAATAAATGAATAAAAAATAGAAAGAGAAGTGAGGTATGTAGCAGCGGTTCCACACATTTAGTAGCGGATTCAGGATTTTCGAAATGGTTGTTCAGTGGTCCCCATAAATTATTGATCAGTTGTTTAAGTAATTTATTTCATGGGTCTAGTTCATAATTGAGTTCAATCATAAAAAATTCATATTTAACTTTTTTTTCGTGGGTCTAGTCCATAACTGCAATGTTTTGCATCTTATTTGGAGTATTTGTGCTTTCTTTTCATCCTGAAATTCATTACCAATACAATACCAATATTTCTAGGATATTTTATTAAGGTAATTGTAACCATATCAGATACCGACAAGATATCGATCATTCAAGGATAACCAAAACATTACTCTATTTAATTAAATTTTTTTTAATTTTTAAAGTATTTAATAATATATATATTTCTCATACCCTTATCCTATACATTTCAAACTAGCGTATTCTACACCCGTTTCGTACCCTTATACTATACTTTTTAGCATATGGGTTTTTTTTTATAAATATATGATCATGGTAAATTCCTTATCAAAATATATATATCAATATCATGGTAACTTATAATTCCTCCGTTCCAAAAAAAAAAACGCAACAGTCAACATTTCACATATGCCGAGACGAAATTTTGACCATTAATATGTATAATTATGAATAATGAAAAAATATAAAAAGTTGATATTAATATAGTATTTTACGAGACGAATCTAACAAGATCCCACTTGACTATGTTTTTTATTATGTGTAAAGCTCAAAACTTGGTCAAAGTATATAACGTGAATAGTGCAAAAATTTGACTGTTGCGTTTTTTTTGGAACGGAGGAAGTATATCATTTTTAGAGTAACTTAAACTTGTTTTATAATAAATTAATGTGACCCCACTAAGGTTAAAAACATGGTATCATTGACTTTAGAATAAGCAAAGGGGTTCAAATGTTAACTAATTTGGCGTCTATAGACTGTAAACAAGGGACATGAATCTTAGTACAAATACAACAAAAGGAAATCCATCAAAAACAACAACAACAACAACAAAAAATGAAGAATTATGTGAAAGTACAATTTTTAACAAAGCAGAAAGCAGGTTTCACATCTAAATTTGTTAGGATGACAAAATCAAAGAGGAACAAAACTATAGAATAGAATAGAATAGTTTTATCTGATAATGTCTAATAAATATATCAATCAATTAGTCAAATAAGCACATGATGTCACCTTAATCATATAAATAACGCTTGAATAAAAATAAGCCAATATTAATGTTAAACTTCTTCCCTGTCTCTCTCACTCACTTTCTCTCATTTAGATGTTGGGACAAACAGTATTAGTAAGAAATTAAGAAAGCTAATCCACATATATATGTCAACTAAATAGTCTGTTGCGATTTCGCTTTCAAGCATGTTACTCGAACTTTTTATTTCTTCTCAAATACATACATGTTTTGAATATTCAACATTATAGTATTGAGATCGACACTTGAACAATTCATTCCGGCCAAAAAAATATACTTCGGAGTATAATTTGTCTACTTTAATTATTTGCAACGTTTGTAAAATTTGCTTCAAATTCGTTTGTCCATAGCAATAGCAATAGAACAAGCTATAAATCTATAATAAATTTGTACATATGTCACCTTATTAATACACAAATCTCTCCAACAAACCTTTTACCAACAATATACAAACAAATTCAAAGTTTCATACATGGTACCCAACTACCCACTATCAAATGAAAATCTTGCTAACCCCACTTTGGAAGGGGGAAAAAATAAAAACAACCCAAATTATAAAATATACTCCTGAGGTTTTTGTTCCAAATTAAATTCTTCATTTTGACCAGAAGACTTTTACAATTTTGGTCAAAACGTATCATTTATTATGAGACGAAAGGAATGAATTCTGATCACAATTAGTTGTAACATTTGCCAAAATGAAGGTTCATATTACTTGCAACACTTTTATTTTTTTCTCTATTTCACTATTACTTTTTTCTCTCTCTCACTCCTAATTACCTACTAAAAAAATTGATTTTAGGAAACATGCAACCAAAATTGTTACAACTAATTAGGGCCAAAGGTAGTATATAACACACTTTGGCAGTATAACTTTTACTCACGATAAGGAGGTTTGTTCACAACCGCTCAGGAACTCCATCCAACACAACCCTAAAGAACTTGATGTTGTATAACTTCAAAATAGAGAAATTAGGCCTAAAAGGATAGATACATTAAAGAGTAACCAAAACAATCCATTGCAAAACAAGAATTACACAATGCACTAGTATTCAAAAGGAAGTTCTCAGTTTTTTTTTTTTTTTAATTTGTTTTATTAATATTCATACAAACCAGGAACAATAAGCCAAAGCTAGTTCACTGTGATCCCACAGCAAAACAATGATCAGCAAGACAAAAACGCAGAGAAGTTGTCAGGTTCAGAATCTGTCAGTGAGAAACATGAAAAGAATTACAGTACATGAAAATAACATTACAAATTCCAATATAAATCATAAAAATAAATGAATAAAGAGAAGCAAAGTTAACAAAATGTAAGTACTTTAGTTAATATATATGGATAAATAAAGAAATAGAGGAGACACAAAGCACAATAAGAAAGGAAGTTCCAGCTAGTAACACGAGCTCTCCGAATTTGAAGCAACAGTGCCCAAGGTTTCCAAATATTGTAAAAATCAAGAGAGTGATTCTAGAGCTTCAAAAACTAACAAAGTGCTACTTGTCCCCCTTGCTTATTACTATATGTCTAAGTAGTATACAATAATGCATTAGGCTAGCACATGTACCCCTTTCACAGTAGAATACCCTTGGGAGAAACCCACATAGTGAAGCTTTTAATACAAATCATCCCATTCTTATTTTCCTTAATCCAATAAGATAAAAAGCTCAAAGTGTCACACACCATTTCAAGTGTGAAGTTTCCCTTTGGAAATTGCAACATCTTTCCCTCCTTTTAATACATCTATATTTAATCATTAATTAATTCATGGTTTAATACATTAAGAATATATTCAGTTACATTCTAGCAAATCTAGAGTCTGGTATGGAGATGCATAGAGTTATACATACTTAACATGTCAAAAATTGAACCAACACAGAAAAATACAAAAACAAAAAATTGGGTTAGGGACATCATTATCCAACTAGAATCCATTAAGCGGGCATTTGGTTCACAAACTGGCATGAGTTTACAACAAGGAATGAAACCAATGTGGTATGAGTATGGAATTTGATTTGGTTCAAATTATAGTGAATTATAATTATTTTCATAACTGGCAAAAGTTATAAATTGGATAAAACTTGATAACAGAATCCTGAAAATGTGGGCAACAACCTATTGGGTTAGCTAAAAAAAATTCAACCACCATAAACAACCTACCAATATTCCAAGCTCAGACTTTTACAACCCGCTTGGTTGTTAGTAATATAGTAATGAGAATAAATTTCAAGTATAATTTAGCAAGAGAATAAACTTTATACTTCCCATGGAGATGTATCCTCAATCTCAAGCTTGAATTTTCTTCATATTTTCTACTAATATCCATTAACACCATTACGAGAATCAACATTGTTTTTCTTTCCAAATTTACATATAAATTCATCCCATTATTGTCATTTATAACCAGTTACCAACGGGCCGTTAGGGTATTTTCTTTTCACCGTATCTTTACTTACCTAAGAAAAGACAAGTTCTAATAATAAGCAAAAATAAGGTCTAAAGAAATCAGAGTTCTGAAAGAAAAACGGATTCACTTTTGTTGCTTGGTAATAATTTACTGTCAAGGACCACCTAGCAACTCTAACTGCAGTAGTGCAGTGTACCAGATTACATGACCCTTTTGCTTCAGATTACAGCCTAGCTAGAACCGACTCAAAATTCATAAAAGGCCATCAAATGAGCTACAACCAGAGTGAGTCTGCAACAAACAAAATTTTTTCTTTAACATCATATGGAGGAAGCTCAACATAGTAAATGACTCACCCAGTCCTTCCATCTTTCAATTTCCGCAGAAGACTTGACATTAACTGGCAAGATAGCCAAATCTACCAACTATATGCCCTCATGGGACCACGAGCTTGCTTCTTTATTGATTATTCTATTATGCATTGTCCTTCTAAACTGTTAGAACTGATTACTAATTGATGGTCCCCAAAAGGCATGTGGTGTGGCTAAGAGATCTACTCTCTGTCCTACTTGTAAAGAGATTGTGAATATCTTTTCATTAATTGAAATAGAAGCATTATGCCTAATTAGCTCCTAATACCTACTTATTTAATTTCCTAAACAAAACAACTAGCTGCATACAGCTTATTTTAACACATTAGCTTACAAAGGTTTCCTGTTCTACATTCTAGAAGAAGATGTAATTATGAATGTTAACTAGCCAAGAATTACACCTCTTTTGAATTTTTAGTATCAATGATACACTGCATTAGTGAGATAAACGTACACGCTTTGTAATCTGAATCTAAATTAACTACCAAAAGTAACTACAGATTATAAGGGGTGTAATGGCCACTGAATAGGTCTTATACAGTTTTGCTACAAGTCTTTTCAATTGATTTAGCATGAAAATATCATGTAACCTAAACTAGAACAGAAAATCAAGATCTTGCATATGCCAGCTTTCAGTCAAATTTTAAAGCATTATCCTAACCTTCACATTCTAATTATGCTGATGTGGCAAAACAAAGAAAGCATTCTTATGCAATGAACTTGCCAGGACCCAGCATTAATATCACTTAATTTGAATAATTGCTTTTCATGCATCAAAACCTTTCAACCACAGATCACTTCAATGAAACCCTGCTAACAATATTTAGAAGTTATCTACTATTGCCTTTTCTTTCTTTAATATAATAATCAGCTTGACCTCCAAATTCATCACCAAAATTTTACTAAGAAGGCATTGAAAATCCTTAATCATATGTATGTGTTGATCTATTACATAGCGGTGTTACCTAAATCCTTAAACTCCCCGAGAATCGTGAACTAAAATAAGTGAATTATAGTCAGTTTTGGAAATTTTGTGGCCTACTTTGGGCGAATTGTGAATTATATAAACGAACTAAATAGCAAATTAGGTCACACTACTGTAGTGCGAATTTCAATTAGAATGTACCTATCTCACATATAATACTCCGTACAACTTTTCAACCAATGCCTCTATGAGTCCCAAATTTTGCATCTCAATGCAATTTATATATCATACTAGTGGACAAGACTTGCCACAAGAGAGTTTTGGGATAGTTCTATTGTACATAACCTTTCTTTTTATTCCATAAAGAGGCTATTTTAATTTGAGGACTCAAATCCATGACCAAAGGGTACAAGTAACACTTAACCATTGCCCCAAGCACAATCTTCATTTCAATACAATTAATATTCCTAATTAAAAAAAAGGCTCAAAATTGACTCTGGAGTCTTCTTTCAGTATTTGTGAAGGAATTACAGTTCATTGACAGTTTTAATAACCAAATCCACTAAACACACGCATACATTAAATGTTAGGAACAGGAATGTAACCTCTCATGTTACTTGAAAGCCCAGAAGAAAAATAATGAACATAACTTGTGGTTTCTGCAAAAAAATTAAAATAACAAGTTATAGTTAAAAACAAATAAAAGACAAAACAGCAATTAATAGATAACAACTCAAAAAAATGTACATTCTTCTTGGAGGTATCCAGCTCATCAGCTCGTTTACCAATTAGGCACATCTACAAATCCCTAATTAATCCCTTAAATCCATGGCTGTAGACAAAGACCTTTCCCTATAAATCTTAATACTTTAAGAAACGTTGTCTCCTTTTGTTACCTATGGCCAAAGCATTTTAACTGGCTTTGTCTATCCTTAAATTAAGCCACTTTGTCGGGCTTTTATAATTCTCCTCCTATGATTGGCCGTCACCACTTTTCTATTCTGTATGGCAGAGCCAGTCTCAGAAGCGCTGGTAATATTAGCTGCTTTTTTTTCCTAAAAATAGTTTGGATTTTAAATAATGAACATATGTGTAAGGAGCCTTGTGCTTGAATTCTACTTCCATAAGATCACACACCAGAGCACAGACGGAGTACAAGATGCAAACATGTCATTTTCACAGTGACTAGTTGTAAAACAACTGGAGAACATTATAAAGCACAGAACCAAGTCTAGTTTACTAGCTAAATATCATTTTTAGAAAAAGCATGGCATATATGTGCACTAGGCATATATGTGATATTAGTTATAAGGTAAAAGCTTACGAACCTCGATGGCCTATGGGTGTTAATTAAGCTAGAATCTAGACCAAGAGTGGAACTATTAAATATTAATACACCGACTGACGTGTAATTTTGGCATACATTCCAAAAATAATCCATTAAAAAAAACCCAGGATGCTTGTTAGCAATGTACACTAGTTTTAATTTTAAATAATATAGGGTCTCCACTAAAAGCCCAATCATTACACTATAATATCAGAAGAGAGCAGGCAACACATTAAGAACTCCAATGCAGAGCAGCAAATATTGGAACAGCACCAACAGTTCCAACAGACATTTCAACTACCAACCAGAACAATGACAATTGTTTATGATTTTTATTTAACTAATATAGTAATAGCCCAATAAGTTCCCAAGTTTTTTAATCATTAACAAATTTGCCACTACTTTTTTTAGCTTTGCCAAGGATGTCATGTTATCTAAAGATATTTAATATTTTGTACCAAAAGAATTTCTAAAAGCACATCTAGTTTCAACTAAACAACAAGGAAATAATTCCTTTATGGCTTCTTGATCTTGAAGTCATATGCACATTTTATTTGTCGTCTTGTTAGCTAACCAGTTGCCAGCAAGCTAGAGGGAATCTCACTCTCATAGTCTCATGTGATTAGTGCAAAGCTTTATATGTTAAATATAAATGAGAGTCATCACATGGTTCACCAATGCCATGGACTCCGTCACACAATCCTGTGTAGTGGCTATTCATTATATGACATTAAATTCGCTACATTCGAGTTCTCAGCCAAATAAGAACCAGAGAGGTTCCTCCTCATGTATAACAATCCCGCACAGCAGAAAGTAGGAAGAATAATTCTCTAATCACATATGTACTCTAAAACCAGTATTACATAGTCCGCATTCTAGTTTGCATCTATAATTCGTGGTTCGTACAAAACGGGCCAAAAATAGCCCAAAACCGACCATAATTCGTTTTTTTCGGTTCCCAATTAGCAATGAATTTGAGGAACTATTGTCTAAAAGACTACAACAATGAAGCCAATGGATAAGTAGGAAAGACAATTCTCTAATCACATATTTACTCTAAAATTTGTGGGGCCAACCCAATACATTCTAAGCATCATATTGTTTATTCATTGTGTAACAATGATCCATAATTCGGCCAACACAAGTATGAGCATAAACCCATACATTCCTACACCAAAAACCATGCCAATTAGTGTATGGAAAGCAGCGAACGACCATGTCATCACAAAGTTGTATGAAACAAAGTTGGTGCACCATGGCCACCCCCTTAAGACATGAAGTAATACCTTGAAATCTTTGCTCATCTAATGCAGACACAACCTAGCAAACACAAAGGAGGATGAAAAGGAATTGGTGGTTACCATGTCATCACAAAGTTTTATGAAAAGGAAAAGGAATTGATGCAGACACAACAAAACCTTTGGCATGGGCTTAATACAAGTGCAAATTATTAACAAATGAATAATGGCAACAGCAAGAAAGCAGTGATCTAACTTTTGCTTGAATAATAATAATAATAATAATAATAATAATAATAATAATAATAATATAGTAAATAAATAATATAGTAGGGAAAAAAACTATAGAGATGCCACCAAAGAACTACAAATATACATATGTGTAATAACTAGAAGCTCATATCCCCCTTTTATCAGATTCAAAGTTACAAAGGTTTTATTCCAATTTTCCATTTTACCTCAAGTGTAAGTCTCAAAAGAACACAACATCTGGACATGAATATAACATTCAAACACTACATTTTAAACCAAAACATGCAATACTTTCATACTTGTGCGAGTTGTGCCTAACACATCTAGACAAGTCTGAGTAAAAAATAAGAACATGGATCTTTCATAGTATCCAGAGTTTTAAAGAAAGAAACTGTATTCCATTATTCCTCAGTAGATGCTGCCTTATATTAGTTTTATTCTTTCTTAATAAGGTGCCTCCATTTTCTTACTCCTAATCTACTGGTAGTGCAGTTCCTAACAGCAACAAGAAGAATTAAAACGCTAACCCAAGTAACATGTAACACTGAATCAGATCTTCCATGGGCACTTAATGCCTGAAAAATATGATACCACAATTTTGACAGCTAAGATTGCGTTTAGACCTATGGTTCATCAGTGCTCTTAATCAAAGGTTCTCATCCCATTCACCAAAGCAAAAAATTTCTACCAAGCCTGAAACTGAGGCAGAGAGAGGAACATAAACTACTATTATGATTCCCCAAGTACTAAGTTACAAACTGCTAAGAACAAACTGCATACACTGTAGTAGAAAATTAAGATCCAAAGCATGTTAACTAATGTGATTCCACCCATAACATCCACTATATGTGTCCTTTAAGTCTACAATTACTCATTCAGTCAGAAGTAGATAATTAAAAAAACTTCTATCATTTGACATTTGACAAAGCAACATGAAATCTAAACATGTTGCAGAATGCAAGTACTAATGACTCACAAGATCAAAACCTTAGACTAATGTCAAATTTTAACATTTCTCCAATCCTTTTTGGGCCATCAGTGATTGTTCGCCATCTGAGTGCAATTAGGAAAACTGGAAAAGTCTCTTTGTCAACCTAAACTAGTCTGCGTTCAGGCTATTAGGATCACATACAATGAATCCCATGCCAAAGAAGGGCATCAGGAATGACATTGTTTTTGTTAACTATAATTTTAAGAGTGGGAGAGGCTTGAAGTTTTGAGCCACAAAATGCTTCTGGACTAGAGTCAAGACAGCAAACATAAGGGAAGATGTGCACTTGTCACACATGATACTCTTTTAGAAGAACTCCTCATTTTGCATACTTTTTGCCAAGCATACGCACTATGAAAGTGTACAGAACTTACAGAACTACAGAATCCTTGTCCGAAACATCCATTTACATCCAAATCCTCAACTATCTTAAAGCACAGAGTTGCCAAGTGAAAAACATAAAAGAAGATGAAAACAGGAGGATATTAAGTGATACATAATGTTATCAAAATCTAACCAAAAAGTTATTGAAATGTGCTTTATGTTTCATAAATGCCGTGTGAATTGTGTCCCCGCACTTGTGTCTAGCTTTAAGATGATGTTTTTGTATTTGATATCTTGAGCCCTGACTGGCACTAAATGTATACCTATTCCCATTGCCAAGTCTGAGACGCAAAGATAAATTTTTGTTGATTAATCAGAAAAATACTTTGTATGATTTTAGAATTTTATTATTTATATGGAAAGGATTGAAGTAATTTTTGGGAATAATAGAAATATTATACTCTATACCCAAAGTACCTTCCCCTTCCGCACCTTGCACCTCAGTGAACTCGTGCACTTACAGTTAATCCAGTTGATAAAATTGGCACTTCACGAGTTCACAGGTAGGCACGCCATATAAGCTCTTTTATAACAAGTTGTTGAATTCTATGTAATGTTGATGTGTGGAGTAAGGTAGAAAGGCTAGCTCGAGGAGGAGCAGAGGGCGCTGGGCGCGCCTCTGAGGGCGCTGGCCGCGCCAGGTTTCCAGAAGCTCGAGTTTCAGACCCAGTGAAGGCGCGGGGCGCGCGTGTGGAGGCGCGGGGCGCGCTCGAGGGGCGCTGGGAGCGCCTATCTCCCAGTAGCTCTTCGAGGCTTCTGTTCTGGTGGCGCGGGGCGCGCCTTGGTGGGCGCGGGGAGCGCCCCCTCGAGCGGTACGGCGATTTTTCCTTTTAAGTTGTGGTACTATAAATACAACACTTAGGTTTTCTCTCTCTCCTAATTCATTCATACATTACACAATTCTTGTAATCAAATACAAATTCTCTCTAAACCTCAAAACTATAGTTTAAGCATAGATTTAGAGTGTTAGCTTTGCAATTGTATACAATTGGAGCTTGTTGTATTTGGTTGGATTCTTCATCAATTTTAATCAAAGTGCAAAAGGGTGGGTTTTTTCTCCCGGTTCTCGGGTTTCCCACGGTAACTCTATCTTCTTTACTCTTTAATTTCTTCTATTGTTTTGGATCTTATTGTTGCTTGCTATCTTGTTAGTTCGTTCAACTTGCATGGTGATTTTGCTTGAGTTGTGGGTGAATTGTGGATTTGCTTGAGCTTGTCTCTGCCATAACAATTGGTATCAGAGCCGGAGTGTTATCTTTGGTGGTTTGTGGCTTAGGGTTTGAGCTTAATTTGTAGTTTGTGATTGAAAAACTCAAGTTTGGTATTTTAGGTATTTGAGGTTTAAATTATTGGTTTATAATTTTGAGACCTTGATTATTAAACCCTAAAATTAATCATGGAAGATGGTAAGATGAAAATTGAGAAGTTTGATGGGAAGGACTTTGGCTTTTGGAAAATGCAAATAGAGGACTATTTGTATCAAAAGGGTCTTTATCAACCTCTCGATGGCAAGAGGCCGGATAGCATGAAGAAGGAGGATTGGAGAGTGCTAGATAGACAAGCACTTGGAGTGATTAGATTGACTTTGAGCAAGAGTGTAGCTTATGGGGTCAAGGACATAACTACGACGGAGGAACTACTTAGTACATTGTCAAATATGTATGAGAAGCCTTCGGCCATTAATAAGGTGTTCTTAATGCGTCGTTTGTTTGAGGTCTGGATGAATGATGGTAGTTCGGCCGCCGAACACATAAATGAGATTAGTTCGATTTTGTCCCAACTATCATCGGTCGACATCAAATTTGAGGATGAGGTGAAAGCCTTGATTTTGCTTTCTTCGTTACCTAGGTCATGGGATACGGTGGTTTCTGCAATAAGCAACTCTTCGGGGAAAGAAAAGTTGAAATGTGATGATGTTAGAGACTTAATCCTAAGTGAAAGCTTGAGAAGGAAAGAGTCGGGTGAGTCATCGAGCGGTGCCTATTCTACTGAGGGGGAACGAGGGAGACAAGCAAAGGGTAACTCAAGGGGTAGATCGAAGAGTAGGGGGAGGAGTAAATCGAAAGGAAAATCTGGAATTGTGTGTTGGAGTTGTGGTACTAAGGGGCACACCAAGAGGGAGTGTCCAAATCCCAAGAAGAAGGGAGGCTCGGGGAAACGGGAATCTGATAAACATAGTTCATCGGTTAGTGTGGCTTCGAGTGATGATATCGGGGATGCCTTGGTTCTTAGCATGGACAGTCTAGTTGAGAACTGGATACTTGATTCGGGTGCATCATTTCATTCTTCTCCGTGCAAGGAGTATTTTCAGAACTTCAAGAGTGGGAGCTTTGGAAAGGTATATCTTGCAGATGGAAATTCATTGGAAATTGAGGGGAAGGGTAATGTTGTGATCAAGACTTCAAGTGGGAGTTCATGGAAGCTTGAAGATGTGAGGTATATTCCCGGGCTAAGAAAAAATCTGATTTCTGTGGGTCAGTTGGACTCAAGCAGCTATAGGGTCATGTTTTGTGAGGGAAGTTGGAAGGTGTCTAGAGGAGCCATGGTGGTTGCTAAGGGCACTAAAACAGGTACCTTGTACACTACCTTAGGGTGTACAAACATGGTGGCTACGACTGCTGATTGTGACTCCAAGCTATGGCATACTCGGCTTGGTCACATGAGTGAGAAAGGGATGAAATTGCTAGCTTCAAAGGGTAAGTTGTCGGGATTGAAATCAGTCGACATGGAATTTTGTGAAACATGTGTCTTCGGCAAGCAGAAGAAAGTTTCTTTCACGAAAACCAAACGGTCCTTGAAGAAGGAGAAGCTAGAACTTGTGCACACGGATGTTTGGGGACCATACCCCATCAAATCCCTTGGAGGTTCTCACTATTTTGTTACCTTCATTGATGACTCAACCAGGAAAGTATGGGTTTACTTCATGAAGCACAAGTCGGAGGTGAATGAGAAGTTCAAGACTTGGAAGGCGGAGGTTGAGAATGCTTCGGGGCTAAAGATAAAGGCTATCAAGTCCGATAATGGGGGTGAGTATGAGTTGCAAGCTTACAAGGATATTTGTAAGGAGAATGGCATTATTTTGGAGAGGACGATTCCAGGAAAGCCTCGCCAAAATGGGGTCGCTGAACGGATGAATAGAACACTACTTGAACGGGCAAGGTGCATGAGGTTGAATGCGGGTCTTCCTAAATGTTTTTGGGCAGATGCAGTTAATACCGCGGCTTACTTGATAAATCGTGGTCCCTCGGTGCCTTTGGATTTCATGATACCGGAGGAGAAATGGAGTGGAAAAGAGGTTTCTTACTCTCATTTGAAGACTTTCGGTTGTGTGGCCTATTTGCAATCCGAAAAGAGAGACAAGCTTGATCCAAAGGCCATCAAATGCTACTTCATTGGGTACGGTGATGTGAATTATGGTTATAGGGTGTGGGATCCTAAGGGCCGGAAAGTTCTTAGGCATTGTGACATTACTTTTGATGAGAGTTCTTTGTACAAGGACAACTTTGGTGGAAAATCTGTAGAGAAGGAAACGACTGAGCATGAAGACAAGTTTGTAGAGCTAGATGGGCATAGTGTTAGAAGTGGCAGGCAAGCACAAGAAGAAGAACTTGATGTGCCAGTTCAACAACCATCTCCTCAACAAAGGGTTCATACTCCTGTGGTTTCAAGTTCGAGTGATTCAGAAGATGATGAACAAGATGTTACAGATGATGTTGAGGTTCCAGACGAACCACAAGTTACTCCTCCAAGAAGATCAACAAGGGTCACAAGGGCACCAAATAAGTATTCTCCATCGGCAAACTATTTGTTGTTAACTGATTCGGGTGAACCGGAAAATTATGTTGAAGCAATGAAGTTAAGTGACTCAAAGAAGTGGGTGAAATCAATGAGTGAAGAAATGAGCTCGTTGGACCGGAATGACACTTGGGTGTTGGTGAATTTGCCTAAGGGCAAGAGGGCTCTTAGTTGCAAATGGATCTTTCATAAAAAGGATGAACCGAATGGAAATGTTCGGTACAAAGCTAGGCTTGTAGTGAAGGGTTTCTCACAGAAGGAGGGCATTGATTTTCACGAGATTTTTGCTCCAGTGGTGAAGATGACTTCTATAAGAATTTTGCTTGGGATCGTGACTTCAGAGAATATGTTCCTAGAGCAAATGGATGTGAAGACAGCGTTCTTACATGGTGATTTGGAGGAAGAAATCTACATGAAGCAACCAGAAGGATTTCAAGCTCCGGGTAAGGAGGACTTGGTGTGTAAGCTTAAACGAAGTCTATATGGGTTGAAGCAAGCTCCGAGGCAATGGTACAAGAAGTTTGATAGTTTCATGCTAAGCAATGGATTCGTGAGAACGGATGGAGATCATTGTTGTTATTTCCAAAGGTATGTAGATGGTTGTATCTATTTACTTTTGTATGTTGATGACATGCTTATTGCGGGTACTAGTATGGAACTTATCAATGACTTGAAGAAAAGATTGTCTTTAAGATTTGAGATGAAAGACTTGGGTGAGGCCAAGCAAATACTTGGCATGAGAATTTCTAGAGATACTTCAAAGGGCATTTTGAGGTTGTCTCAAGAGGAATATGTCAAGAAGGTGCTCCTTCGGTTCAACATGGTTGATGCCAAGCCTCGACTCTCACCTCTTTCATCGGATGTCAAATTGAGCAAGGAGGATTGCCCCAAGACAAAGGAAGAAAAAGGAAGGATGGCCACTTTTCCTTATTCTTCGGCCGTTGGTAGCATTATGTATGCTATGGTATGCACAAGACCCGACATTGCTCAAGCAGTGGGAGTTGTTAGTAGATTCATGTCAAATCCGGGTGAGAAGCATTGGGAAGCTGTTAAATGGCTCTTGAGGTATCTTAAGGGTACTTCGGGTATGTCTCTTTGCTATAAGGGGAACGGTGTTATTCTTGAAGGTTTTGTTGATGCTGATTTTGCGGGATGCTATGATTCGAGTAAGAGCACTTCGGGGTATGTGTTTACTATTGGCGGGACAGCCGTTAGTTGGTTAAGTAAACTGCAGAAGTGTGTCTCCATGTCTACGACTGAAGCTGAGTATGTTGCTATGTCAGAGGCGGGTAAGGAGATCGAATGGCTGAAGGGGCTCCTAAATGAGTTGGGTCATCAACAGGATGGATGTGTGTTGTATAGTGATAGCCAAAGTGCCTTGCAATTGGCTAAGAATCCTGTATTTCACTATCGTACCAAACACATCAAGCGGCGTTATCATTACACTAGGAGCTTAGTGGATGATGGAACGATGAGTTTGAAGAAGATTGTCGGAGCTAAGAATCCGGCGGATATGCTCACTAAGGTTGTGACTAGTGAGAAATTGGGGTTATGCCGAACCTCAATTGGTCTCATTCAATGAGTGTCTGAGATGCTTGTACTCTGATTACTTTTGATGATGATAGTTGATGTTTTTTTTACATTGGTGTTTGCTCTTTCAACCTATCTCCAAGTGGGAGATTGTAATGTTGATGTGTGGAGTAAGGTAGAAAGGCTAGCTCGAGGAGGAGCAGAGGGCGCTGGGCGCGCCTCTGAGGGCGCTGGCCGCGCCAGGTTTCCAGAAGCTCGAGTTTCAGACCCAGTGAAGGCGCGGGGCGCGCGTGTGGAGGCGCGGGGCGCGCCTATGGGCGCGGGGCGCGCTCGAGGGGCGCTGGGAGCGCCTATCTCCCAGTAGCTCTTCGAGGCTTCTGTTCTAGTGGCGCGGGGCGCGCCTTGGTGGGCGCGGGGAGCGCCCCCTCGAGCGGTACGACGATTTTTCCTTTTAAGTTGTGGTACTATAAATACAACACTTAGGTTTTCTCTCTCTCCTAATTCATTCATACATTACACAATTCTAGTAATCAAATACAAATTCTCTCTAAACCTCAAAACTATAGTTTAAGCATAGATTTAGAGTGTTAGCTTTGCAATTGTATACAATTGGAGCTTGTTGTATTTGGTTGGATTCTTCATCAATTTTAATCAAAGTGCAAAAGGGTGGGTTTTTTCTCCCGGTTCTCGGGTTTCCCACGGTAACTCTATCTTCTTTACTCTTTAATTTCTTCTATTGTTTTGGATCTTATTGTTGCTTGCTATCTTGTTAGTTCGTTCAACTTGCATGGTGATTTTGCTTGAGTTGTGGGTGAATTGTGGACTTGCTTGAGCTTGTCTTTGACATAACATTCTAGGATGTCACTGAAAAAAAGTGTCACAATTTTATTTTCAAGGTTGTTGATCAGTTTCTTAAACTGATGTGGCCTTGAACTTCTAACAATCTTCACTCAGCTATTAGGATTCAAGAATTAAAATCTAAATTGTGGCTTCATGCACTCACAATTACGACTTTATTAGGATAGTTGATCAAGTTTATTTAGCTTCACTCACTGAACAATCTCAATCTTTCAAAACCAAGATTCACTTTCTTAATTTTGAGGATTCTTGAACTTGCTTCACTCACAAAATTCAAGGAATAAGACTACTGGAAACCTTCCAGTATGGCGTATAACTTTGATAAACAACAAAACTTGTTTTATTAATTGTAATCTATATCTAGTCTATAAAAACTCACCCGCAAATAGCCACATGTTCTCTTCTTATAACAATTTCCTATATTTTCCAATCTCTAAAAAGTTGACACGTGTCGTTTAGTAGAATGTTAATCTTTATTACCCACAATGGCCACAAACTCTATTGCCTAATGCCTCTTGGCCTCCTTCTCTTATCTTAGACATGTCTTTCACCTTCTTTGCATAATAAATTTTGCTCATAGTACATTTCCATTATGATTTTATTTACTTTTCATGCATTCAATGTCTATCTTCCTATATATTTTCTTCTACAAACTTACAACCTAATCTTCTCTCTTCCCTTCACTCATTCCCGTAAGTAACCTTTCAATCCAAAGCTATAGATAGGATCCAGGTTAACTTCTTTAACATGATCTTTCTTTTGTTTTTGTTTTTGTTTTTATATTATATATTTTTACCTTTTTTTGTTATTATTGGACAATATATTTAGTTGACAAACTCATCTGATATTGCTATTATTTTATAATGATTTTGCTTGTATGTTTTCTAATGTTTATGCTACAAACTGCCACAGTAGCCACCTCGTAGCTGGCGGTTCTTGGCTTTTGAGAGGCCAAGTCTCTCCCAAAACTACCTTTCGAGTGGACAGAACACTCCAATACTACTCTGACTTTATTAATTCCAACTTAAAAGAATTACACACACTAATCTCCTATTTATAGACTAATGACAACTACAAACAATTATTAAAAGATTATTCTACTCTTACTACTAAAATACAACAAAATAACCAAAATGTCATTATTAATATAATTAGATGGTACATAGCAATACCCCCTCCCAAACCTCCACCTTGTCCCCAAGGTGGAAAGAAGGAAATTGACATTGAATTTACGGTGGTTGAAGAGGAGTTGGGGTTTGGCTGAAAATTGTGTGGACCTGGATAATCTTGTGGGTGTGGGTTTCTTGTTTGGGGGTAACTGGGTGGGTCTTGGAAAAAATTGGGCTTTGGAATACCAACAATTTGCCTTTTCTTATTAAAAGAACAAGTGGTTTTAAAGTTGGTAGGCCCATGTAAATGCTTGGCCCTACTGATGTAAGTAGGCCTTAAAGTGGCATGTGATCCTCCCTCTATTACCTCAACACTGATGTCATGCCATAGGTCTTTTACCATATTACCCTTAGCATTAATTTCTGAATTTTTCTCCAACATAGTACAAGTATCGTGAGGTTTACCAACAATTTCCAGAATGCTCTTCTCTAAGCCTCGTTTAGGGCACCACGACGCATCACTGCCCACCAAATTAATGACGCTACTGCCACCTCCCAGTCCACCGCCAGTGCCTCCGTCGCCTGAAAAATTAGCATCCCCCACCAGTCGTTCCAACCTCATCCGCCTGATGTCGTCTTGAAATCTTTCTTGATTGGCCCGTAATTCTTCAATTCAAGACTCCATCCCTTCGCGTCCCTTCTCTATCAACAACTGGGCTTCAGATCGGAGGGCGTGGGTGGCCTTTTCCAGGCTGGTTGCAATCTGGGTGGGCAGCGTTTCTTGCCGGAGCTTGTCTTGAAAACTTCCTTGATTTACTCGAAATTCCTCCATTCGAGCCTCAAATCCGTCTTGCTTCTTTTTATGTTCTTGCTTTGTTCGAATAACCCCAAGTGCCTTGTCTAGATTTGTGGAAATATGATTTACTAGTGTTTGTTGCAGAGAAGTAAAGGCTCTCTCGACGGCGCAATTAATCTCCTTAATTAGGGATTCGCGCAACCCGGTGAGGCTGCCTTCCAGTTGGTCGAGCCGCTGAGAATGTGTCGGAGCAACCATGGCCTCCACGAGGACCACCGGCTCTGATACCAACTGCTACGAACCGCCACAGTAGCCACCTCGTAGCTGGCGGTTCTTGGCTTTTGAGAGGCCAAGTCTCTCCCAAAACTGTCTTTCGAGTGGACAGAACACTCCAATACTACTCTGACTTTATTAATTCCAACTTAAAAGAATTACACACACTAATCTCCTATTTATAGACTAGTGACAACTACAAACAATTATTAAAAGACTATTCTACCCTTACTACTAAAATACAACAAAATAACCAAAATGCCATTATTAATATACTTAGATGGTACATAGCAGTTTAATACCACTTTCATTGCTTGTGTAGTTCTATTGATCGATAATTATATTCATGGAGATGCTGAGTAAGGACACATGATGGAGGAAGTTTGATGGGGTTTGACACCTTGAGCCTCCCAAATGAATATATTGCTTAATTAATAGTTAATACTTTGTACATAATATATTGTAGTTTTTGTGATTTGTATTCGAATTTTTTTTATATGTCACTTTGATTATCACATGATTGAGTGTAAAATATAATTTTTTTCAGAGAGTACACTAATATGATTGATCCAATTTACACGAGAACCCCATTTGAGAAAGGACTTTGTTGTACAACATATAATGTTACCGGGCAAATCAGTCGGTCATATCGGTTTCGGTCGATCAAAAACGGGTTTTGATCATAACAGGTTTCGAATTACAAGTCTAATCTTAGGCTATTTAATGGGTTTCAGGTTAATTTTTCATGTTCATTAGCCACTTTTTCCAGGTTGACTTTAGAGTGACCAACGGGTCGGATTTATTGAGTCTACATTTATAATTGTCAAGTAATCCAATCCTGTACTAAAATTCCTTTATTTATAATATGGAATGTTATCTATAGGTTTTGGCACTCCCAAAATTGATTTTGGCACTCATCCCCGTTACTATTCATGTGAGAAGGGGGGAGTGCCAAAATCAATTCCCTATTTATACCTATTACTCCATTTTATTTTAATTTACTCACTTCTTATATTTATTCTCTTACATTTATTAATTTATGATTCCCAAGTGTTCTTTTCATACTCTCTCTTACTTTTGACTAACTTCAATAAAATTAACCTCTTTTCTCTTTTTTCCATTTCATACTCTCTCTTACTTTTGACTAACTTCAATAAAATTAACCTCTTTACTCTCTTTTCCATACTCTATCTCTCTTATTTTAAAAACAACTTTTAACAACTTGGGAATCATAAATTAATAAATGTAAGAAACTAAATATAAGAAGTGAGTAAATAAAAAAAAGTGAGTAAACTAAAAAAACGGAGGGAGTATATTAAAACTCACCCTTAAAAATACACATGACACATCATAAATCACACTCCACACAAATCACCCCCTCCTCCTTTTAATGACACATCATCCCTCCTTGTCTCACCCTAAAAACCTTCCACATCCAATATTCCCATAACTAAATATGAAACACTTCATTTTAATTAAATATATATATATATATATATATATATATATATATATATATAAAATAACTTAACCTAACCATCCACATACCAAAACTAAATATTACATAAAACGATAATCTCTATTTTACAATTTTTAATATAAAGAACTTCTCATTTTGTTTGATGTTATTATTATATTTTGATTAATTAGTTTATTTATATTTCATCTTTCCTTCTATCAATGCCTAGCTTAGTACGCTTTTACAAATTAATACATATATAACAATAACACAAATAATCACTACAAAAAATTGATCCAATAACGACGAATACATATTAATGACGGACCTAAATCTTTTGCGACGGTTTTTGAGCCCGTCACTAAAATTTACCAAAGATCAACCCAAACTCTATTATTAGAAATGACTCATTTACGACGGGATTGCGACGGGAAAAACCATTTGCGACCCCTCATTTCTATGATGAGATCACATTTTTGCGATGGGAATTCCCGTCGCAAATAGCATCTTTTCTAGAAGCGAATCAATAAATAGTTACACATAAAAATTAACCCAAAATTTCAAATTAAACATCGATCAGGGAAAAGAATTATATTAAAAACTTAATTTATACAAAAATCGAACAAATCAGCCCGTGAATATCACGGGCCATAAAACTAGTTCCAAGTTATTTATAATGCTTGCAAAACCGACTAAACAAGGAAACCAAAATGAGGTTTGGCCAAGTGGCCAACTAAATCCTACGGAGTAGGTTGCAAGACTCTAATTCACCTTATTTTTCCCTAATTAAACTTGTTTTATTAATTATTACAAAAACAAAAAAAAAAGAAATTACTCCCTCCGTAACATAATTCTGGCAACAAGTTTTTTTTCCACGCATTTCAAGGAAGCGATTTAAGGGTGTAAACGAATAAATTGATAAAAAAAAATTAAGATTAGTAATTTATGATCTCAATCTTACTTGTATTAAAACCATTTTGATTAATTTGTTCGTTTATACCCTTAAATTGCTTACTTGAAATGCGTGAAAAATAACTTGTTGCCAGAATTATGTTAAGGAGGGAGTACATTTAATCCCTAAAACCTCATCAGTTGTAATTTTAAATGTTATTCTGAAATATGCAGCTTTAGTAATTTATCATTTGGGGACTATGTTCACATGACAACTATTTGCTATTAGACCAAAAGAGGAAGAATTTTTCTTAGAAGAAAGACTTCTCATGACCAGGTGTCCAGGAACAAGAATATATTACCAAAATTCTTCACATATTTGCATATGAAAAGTAGCAATTTGGTTTCCACTCTACCAGGCTTCTTACCGCTTAACTGCCATAGATTACTGCATTCACCAAATACTCTTGACCCCCACTAAAACCCAGAGACAACATGCACAAAAACATAATCAAGGCACTCAATTCAACTATGCAAACCATTCTTATACAATAATTCTATCATCTTAGTCTATGCTATAAAGTCAATAGTTTCCTTTCACTCATTGTCACATTGTATTCGGAATGCAGAACGAATTCAAGAACGGAGTTCGCATGGGTGAGTACCGAATTATGTGACATTGCTTTCACTTTCTGAACAGACTATCTCCACCTAACTTATCATTCTAGAAGCAAGATCAACTTCCAAACTGTTACTAAATAAAACATGGTATATAATCCTATACCATAAACTACAAAGTATATCAATAAACAACGGAGTAAGTTTTTTGTAAACTAGCTCAACAAATGATTGAAGGAACTTTTTTGACCCCTAAGTATTTATCAATAAGGTATAGCCTATTCAGCGGCCAAAAAGGCAAGTGACCAAAACTTATCTACTAATAAACAGTTCCTTTTTGGACACTTGCAAGGACCCCATAAAATCCTGAGAACATACAGAAAAGGACTGGTAAGATTTCCACTATCATTATGAAGAAAATCAAGCCAATCATCAATATTTCAGCACTAACCCCTTCTGTTTGGCCCATCTAATTTTGCTTCCATTAATTAAAGAAAACACCACTACTTATATTTTGTTTCTTCTTAATAATTTCACCATAACAAGTGGATAGAAAAGTTTTATATTCACAATTAAGCATGACAGGTAAATAGGTAACCCATAAACATGATAGCCTTACATTAAAGAGTTGAGTCTCGCACAGAAAATTCAGGACGCAGTTAGCAGAAATTTTAGTAAAGTAATAAATTTACAATAAAGTGATATAGCATCACACAAAGTTTGAGATAACTTCCACGATGAACAAAGTTTGAAAAGATGAATGTCAAGAACTTCAGCAACAACGAGTAGCCATATATAATTTTTTCATCTCTGGCCCATAATACTTATCTCATTAAATCAAAAAAAAAAAAAAAAAAAAAAAAAAACACACACACACACACACACATAAATATTTCTCTAAAATCTAAATCATGTAAACAAAACATCATATACATCTTCTCTTAATATCTAATAAAAATCATCAATAGGAAACCAGTTAACACAAAGTTGCCCCTGCTTCATGTCTCTTGGTTTTTAAAAAGTAAAGAATATTGCAAAAAGTCAAAAACAGGAATATATATACCATGATCTCCATAGCTCCTGCACTATGAAGAATATATAAATCTCACCCAAAAAATGAAAATATCTAGCAACACACCAAACAAACAATGAACAAAAAACAGTCATGAGACTCATGACTCATGAAGTCATGCATTAACTACTCATCTTAGCAACAAGTATTACCAGACGCATCCTATTTGCTGAGGAATAAACAACTTCATATATAATTATATATCATATCAATTGAAAAGCAAGTGAGGACAAAATCTAAGGTTTAAAAAAAAATAGTGTTCAATATACAAAAATCCTTAATATTGTATCAGTACTATCAACACAAGAAAATGGCTACCTAAAAAGCTTCTTCAATTCAACATTAAGGTCAATTTAATATACATAAAAAGCAAAGAGCAAAATAGCCACCTTTTGGCATAACTCGAGATCAAGATTATCATAATATGGCAAAAATTCTTGTAAATGGACTCCATATTCTCTTATTTTATATGTTGTTTTTAGGCCATCATGGATCATATCTAAATGCTACGGAGTATTTTATTCTGCCTCCATTTCCTAGGATAAAAAATCTTGTTATCAAAACAAATTGTCCCTAAAGACTTCTGCATGAAAACAACTATATCCAGTAGTCCCTGTAAGCTCCCTATTTGAAATAAGCTTTTTAAGACATATCCAAATTCCAAAATAAATACAACCATCACCAACAGTCAATACTCAACTCATATCACAATGGAAAATACATCTTATTTTTGGCATTAAACTTATTTGAAGATCTAGGATAAGCCAGGTAGAAAATATACAATAAACAATTAAACACTCAACAAACTGCATGGCAGAAAAACTGCAGCCATAAAATTAAAAATAAACGAAATAATTATTAAAAAAACGTTCTATGAGTCTTTAAAAAAATGCCATCAAAAAGAAGCATTCTGCCAAAAAAAACTAGTACCTCCGTAACATAAAGATTTCAACAAATATTTTTACACGCATTTTGAGAAAGTGATTTGAGGGTGTAAATGACTAAATTAATCAAAATAATTTTGATATTAGTAACTTATAATCACATTCTTGCTTGTATTAAAATCATTTTGATTAATGTCTTCGTTTATTCCCTTAAATCTCTTCCTAAAAATTTGTGAAAAAATAAATGTTAGAAATCTTTATGTTATGGAGGGAGTACTTCGTATTACTTAACAACAGTTCCACTCAGAAACTCAGCTTGACACTCTGCCTTCCTTAACATTCAAGAATGACAACAACCCCATTCAAGTACCACTCAACTTCATACCTCCATCAATCGGCTTGAATGCTACATTCTCATGCCCGTTAAGGCCTTTTTGGATAATAATCTCCCACACATTTATAAACTACAATGCAATTGCCAAAAAAGAAAAATCTACGGTGACATTTGTTAGTAAAAGTGAAACAGGCACTCAAAAAAAACACTACTTGTACAATAAGATTTCTATACACTAATTGAGAACACAAATGATATCTTGTGTAAATTCCACAATTCCTAAACATTTTTAAACTTTGAAAAACACAATGCATTTTAAAAGCATAAAATATAATACAGAATTCAGATTCATAGATCTAGGAAATAAGATTCAGTAATCATTGTGCTACTTTCCAGTTTGCATAGGAGGGTAAAACTTGATCGGAGACAAACTGAATCAAAAACAAAATGAGAGACCTCGGTGCTAAACTTTACCATATTCATTTTGATCCAATATGCTATTTTTCCTATGAAGCTTGAAATAGAGAAGAAGAGCAAAGTAAATTGCACAAAAGAAACCAAAGGGAGGGAGTCCCTAATTCAAAATGTAAAAGGGTAAGTATCATTCTTTCTTATATGATAGAGCTTTGTACAGTGCCACCAAAGTAAGTTCCTAATGAATTTCTAAAAAAGTTCTCTTACTGCTGCGCAAATTATAGGTTATAAGTTTAATGTTTTTACCACACACACAAAATTGTTGTAAAGCCTTCAAAAAAAAAAAAAAAATTTGTTGTAAAGCTGATTGTTCATCAAACTTCACAATTTCACAAAACAATTCTACAAAAAAAATCACAACAAACTTGCAAATTACAATGGAAATAAATGAAAATAAGTTTTTGTTTTTACTTAAATGGAATACTCATTTAACTGTAGTTAGTGAAAAAGGTCAAAATCTTAAGCTAATACATTCATATAATTTCACAAAAAAGATGTGAGTTCAACCAGACAACCTGTAACGTAAGAAGTAAGAAAAAAGCTGGAAGATTGTTAGAACTCTTAGAAGGAAAGTGAAGCAGCTACACAAGTAACATTAAGGATATACTAGAATGAGTGAAATGAACAAAAATAGAAACTGTACCATATTTACTAATTCAAAAAAAAACATAAAGTCATAAAGAGTATTGTATGCAATTGTACAGTGACAATTTTGTAAAAAATCTTTAGACAATATTGTATGCAATTATGCAGTGGAAAATTTATAAATAAAAGCAAAATTACATGACATATGTCACACATTTAGTGGTGAGTTTGCAATACAAAATTACAAAGATGTCATTGTGCATTGTTTACAACTTACAAGTGATACACAATTTGGAACTGGACAAAGCTCTAAACAAAAGTTTTTCACTTCAAATGAATATCAAGCCAAAGCAAATCCCATGAGTATGCATTGATTAAAACAAGGACCAACCCCCGTTTCAATTGTCAACTATGGTTGCAACTCATTGGGTGCACCGTGCACCCAACTATAAAGTGACACCTTCAACAATATTTCCTCATAACCACTCAGAGCACTCACTAGTCACTATGGTTACTAGGATTTCTAATATTTTTGGGTATGAGAAATAAGCAGTTACTCTAAAGGCTATTAGGCTAATCGTTGAACATTGAAATATGGAAAAGCTTTGCTGTTCATAAATAGCCATTCCAAGCTGCCTTGTAAGTTGTATCGCCCCTACATATTCTCCTGCAAAAAATGCTACAAACTTCTCAAGCTGAAACATTATGCCTTCCTAATCTAAAGAAGAAAGACGAACCAGAATTGAGCAACAATCCCAGTAATGGACTAATGGTAATTATTATAAAGTCTCAAGTTCTTAACCTTTGAGGAATGAACGAAACCAGCTATATAAACCACACCCAATCATCATCAACCAAAATCCTCCTCCATCCTAGTGCTAAATGCCTCTCCAAACCTAGTTGTCATTAATCCTTAAAAAATCAAACAACTGTAAATTCTTATAAATTCCTCAAAGCATCCAAAATATGAATAAAACAGCTGAATCAAAAGGGGTAAAACTACACAAACACTAACACATGGTTGTTGGTAATAAATTGTGGGTAATGGTAATAAACTTAAAGCATAATTTAGCAAGGAAAGAAAACTTATAATCTCCATGGAAACAAATTCACAGTCCCAAGCTTCAATTCTCTTCAAATATTCCAATACTCTTGGAAAGTGTGGTATTGGATGGCTATATGTGTTTGTGAAGAAAATTAAATTAATTTGAGGTAAGCTAGCACTACTATGGGGATGTATATTAATTTTCGTACCAAATTTATCTATAGATTCATTCTCATTACCGTCATTTGTAACAGAATACCAAACGGGCCTAAGTGTTTGTGGTTCCAACCCCTACATACACAAAGTGAGTATTGCTTTTCTATTGGCTTCTCAAAAACCCCTCATTTTTCTCCTTCGCCAATCCTTTTTTCCTGAAATCCTATTCCCTTAATCATATTGGCTTTTGTATAAGCTCTCCATCAAAAGTCATTTCCTCCTCCATTTGCTTTATCAGTTCACATCTTAAAATTTCTCCAGCATTCGTTGCTTACTCTCAACAATATCATTAAAACAGTTGCATGAAAACTCGTGCAAGTTTAGGCATATCTTATTGAGTTTCAGGCATATAAAAATGGCGCGAGTTTTTCCTGGACCCAATCAACCAAAAATATTGCAAACAAAATTGAAACAAAAACCATTGCGAGCTACAAATTCGTTAAAGCTATATTCAAAACGAAACAGCAGCATGATAAACAAGCACAATTGATTTATTTTTTCTAAGAGCTTGCATTACAAAAGCATAATCATTACAAAATTTTAACAAATCGAGAATCGATTTAGGGCAAAAAATGAACTGAAAAATATCAAAACAAATTCCGCAATAATTACAGCAGGGATTCAAATGAACAATCAAAATAATAGGCACAGATTAAACGAAGCAATAGAAGAGGGAAGTCATACCTCGGATTGTCGGCATTTTGGTCTCTTAATTAAAGTGGATTCTGCGATTTTTCTGAATTTTGAGCTCTACGGATACTTTTTTTGGTGGCTTCAGGCAAAATTATAAATATTAGTTATATTTAATAATTATTAATTAACAATGCAATCAGTGAAGTGGCTGTAGTTTAGTGGTTAGAATTCCACGTTGTGGCCGTGGAGACCTGGGCTCGAATCCCAGCAGCCACAGTTTTTGGCTCTTCTTTTTTCCACACATGTTATCCTTCAAGACTACATACAAGTATTATTCTTTTTGCCACAAATGGTGATCTGATTCTGATTCTAAAAAATTTGGATCCAATATCCGGTTGGTACTGGTTTATACTCCCTCTGTCCCAAATTACTTGCTACAATTTTCTTATTTGGATGTCCCAAAATACTTGCTACATTTCCTTTTATACTCTATAGGCCCTACACATATTTTACATTTTTACCCTCTTTTTTGTCATTTTTATCCTCTTTAAGCCAATCTTTTTTTTCCACCTAACTTTACCAATGGTGGACCCACATAAAAATTGGTTTGCATAAAAATTTGTTCCAAAATGAAATGTAGCAAGTAAAATGGGACGGAGGGAGTATATGAGAATACTGTTGTTTTATATATGAGAAGGTATTGTGTTAGACTGGTCTGCAAATAACGTTTCTGTCAGACCAGTCCCCTAGACCTGGACACATATTATTGAATCTGGACTCATATGTGTTGAACCTAGACACATATTGTTAAATCTGGACATGTATTGGTAGACCTGGTCACATGTTTGTAAACCTGGACACAAATTTGTAACCCTTGTAATGACCCGACTTTTTGAGACATGTCGATTGACAAAGGGAAATCGACAATCGGATCATTACCAACTTAAATAACATTAAATCAGATTAATTGAGTAAATGAATTAACTTTTATTAAATAAACTACCAACTAACCATATCAATCCAATAGTCATTATTACATATAGGGTCTTAAAATACTGTCCCAACATGCTGGAAACATATAATAAACTAAACAAATGTCATAAATCAATAATCGTCTAATTAAACGGTTTAACTATGTCTCTCGGCTACTCAAACCCATCCACGATAGCCCGTTATTCAGCAGCGTCTTCACCTGAAACTGAGGGGGGGTCCACCGTCAGTGGCGAGTAACTAGGCTGTCCCATTTAATCGAGGGACCACCAAACACATAATATCATAGGAAAACACATAAAAACTATACAGAAACTTAATACATGCTTTACATGCAATCATACAAAATATGTATAAAAATACGTACAAATATACGTAGACATATACGTACAGAATACGTATAAAAATACTTAAACATATACGTACAAAATACGTATAAATACACCTGCAGAATACGGTTAGAATACGTAATTCCTACGTATAATGTACGTACAATCAACCCTGCATTATACGATTAGAAATACGTACAAAATACACTCATCATTCATATACATACATACGCATACATTTATACTTTCATACAAATTACAGAATCACAGCGGAAGACTTATATCATTCTGAATCATATTCTTATAGTGTTATACAATCATAACCTATATTATCCCATATTCCTCAAGTCATAGCTTATACCTTATCTTATATCCTATGTTATGTCATAACATAAATAGTATATATATATATATATATATATATATATCTTAACCCAAACTTTCCATCAACTTATATTATAACTTGTCATATATTATAACCTATGGTTTCATAATCTTATCTTATCGTAGTCATTTCATAACATATCGTATCTTTCATTCATATTCGTATCATAACTTTCATTTCATATCGTAATCATATCAAATCATATCATTCGTTGGACCGGTCACTATAACTCGTTGTGGATCTCGTGTTTCACCACAACTTTCCTAGAACATGCCGGGGTGAGCTCGTGTACTCAACCCGTAGCGGATCTCGTGTTTCACCACTAAGCCTAAGCTATGGCCATAACTCCCAAATAGTAGCTCGTGTACTACTACTCAGACGGCTACATATCCTAAGACCCAGAACTACTCGGGGGAACTCAGCCTGACTACTCGGGTCATCAGGTGCGTTCGTCCCATTGAGCAGTGGCTTCGACTTAACCCAGTCTGACTACTCGGGTCATCAGGTGGGCGTCCTTATCTTATCTTATATCTTTAATTAATCATATCATATCATATATTGGGAAATACTAGGTGACCGTAATAGGAAATGAAATGTTCGGAGTCCCAGGAAAGAGAGGTGCGGCACGTATATTGGCCACCTTAAATACCAAGTCTTTCCTAGCCAGAGACCGAAACATGACATGTATAACTATTACTCTGTTTCCTTTCTTATCCCTAGTAATATCTTATTAACTTCTTATTGTAACTTATCCCTACTGGTACTTAATAATAATAATAATAATTATAATTCCTTTAATATATAATAATCATAATAAAATAATGACAGTTCCTAAAATTATACTAATATTATTATAAGTCAAAATAATGAACCTAAAAATTTGTCAATAATAACCATTTGTTCGACATTTTAGGGGTAGTTGATGATTAAGTAAAATTCATTAATATAATAATCAACCAAGTCAATTATATTAACCATAATTCGAATAATTAATAATTGTCACCAAAAATTGCACAAAAACATGATAAAAATTCCACCTTTCATAAATTTGACCTACTTGACATATATATAAATATAATTTAGAAAAAGTTCACACTTTAAATCAATTAAACACAATCATCAAACATCAAATAAATCAAATTAAATAATCATGTAAAATAACAACTAACAACAATAATTACCTAAAACATAATAAAAATCCTATTTTTATTTATTCAATCTACTCGAAATATATATATATATTACCCAAAATTCATGCTTTAATTTAATCAAGTACAATAATCATCTATTAATCATATAAACTTATATAAACAATTTAAATTACACTATTTTACGCAATCTGATCTTAAAGGATTAAATTAAGATCAACCATCTAAAGGTCTCGAATAGTCTGGAAATTTTAATGGATGTTAAATATAGGTTAAAGGTTTAACTTGCATAAATTTAGTTTAAAAATAACATCTTTTACTATTTTTAAGTGATTTTATAACTAACCGGTCAGATTAGGCTGAATTCGGTTTCAGAATTTTCTGCCATAGAAAACGATCTTTAAAAATTACGAAAAAATTACACAAGCTTTAAAACAGTATTACTGACTTCCACCTAAAATTTCGTAGCCATTAGATTTGATTAAGTATATTAATAAATTCGTAAACCGATTCTGAACAGTTTTACCGGTTTGAAAGATTAAATTATTTCAAGCAATAAAAGGACGAATTTTGTCACGAAATAATTCATGATTCATAATAAAACAACAAAGAAACTGCCATGAAAAGTTCATCAAGAAATAACACGATTTGATTAAGAAATAAATTCATACAAGTAATTATTCAACAATTTCAGATTTCAATAAACTACATAAAATAATCAAAAGAAATTTCATAATAATTCATAAATATTACATGAATACATCAAGAAAATAACATGATCAATATTTCATATGATTCGAAATTTTCGAATAAATAAGCAAACATAAATCCTACAATTTTCATGATATAATCCTAATTAACTATGTGTTCTTTCTACCCAAGATTAAATAAGAAAGCGAAGTTACCTCGATTCGCTTAATTAATCCCAAAACACAAAAATTATTCACCTTGGGTGAATTTCATGTCACTCGACTTTTTTGAGAGAAAGAGAGAAGGAAAAAAATTTTTTTTTTTAGAGTTAAGTTGAACAATTAGCAAAATAGGAACCAAATGAAAGAATAGGTCCTATTTAAAGAGAAAAAAAAATAATAATAAAAACAAACCCTAACCATTTGTCAAGGAGGGCCGTGAGTTTGGAGAGGATTAGGGGAGTGTTAGTTAGGTTGTTACACAATAGTTGAATGGGTAAAATCAATTAATTAATTAATTAATTTAATTATCCAAAATCTATAATTAATATTAATTAATCAAATCAACATTAATGTTGGCCCAATTTAAAAGAGAGAACCGGCCATGGTAACAAGAGAAAGGGAATTGGGTCTTTGGCCCAATTTGAAGAAAAGATTGGACTAGGTTTTAATAAATTAAATTAAATAACTAATCTAATTAATTAAATAACTTAATTATCAAATAAATCCAAAGAAATTAAAATGGACCAAATTGAAAGTAGGGGCCGGCCAAGTGGTATAAAAGAGAAGAATTGGGTCATTGGCCCAAATTTAGAATAAAGGATAGGAAATAAGATAAAACAGTCCAAAAATAATGGGCCTTTTGGACTTAGAATTAAGACATATCATTAATAACCGCGAAATTTTCTGGCCCAAAATTCCGGGTTGTTACAATCCTGGAAACATATTTATAAACCTGGACACATATTGTTGGACATAGACACATGTTGTTAAACTTGGACACATATTGTTGAACTTGGACACATATTGTTAAACCTGGACATATATTGGTAGACCTGGACATATATCTGTAAACTTGGACACAAATTTGTAACTCTGGAAATATATTGTTGGACTTGGGAACATATTGTTAAACCTGGACACATATCTGTCTAACTTGGACATATATTGTTAAACCTGGAAATCTATTTATAAACCTGATGACATTTGTAAACATGGTGAAACTTATTTAACCTGGAAATATATTGTTAAACCTGGACAAATGTTGTTGGACCTGGACACATATTTTTTTGACCTGGACACATATTACTAAACCTAGATCCCCCATGAGTTGTTAAAAAAATACAAGTGTTGGACGACCCGACTATCAGACCGTCCGACACAATACTTTCACTTATATAAACACCTAGAACTAAATATCTTACAAAAGTTTGTTATGGTCACATAACAATATTATAGCTCATTAATTAATGAGGTGACAAATATGTTGACTCAAATGCACCCTAAGGTTATGTTCTCTTCATTTGATCTAACCTAAGTTTTTCTAATCTGGTTTAAATTTTCCTGATCTGATTTATTTCGATCTAATCTAAAATTTCATGATCTAATATGAATTTTTCTAATATGGTATCTTGACTAAACTTTGACCTTCTTTATAAACTAATTTCTAGGAACAAAATATCAAATAAAATACTCCCTCCGTAAAATAAAACCTTCAACAATTTGTTTTGCACACATTTTGAGGAAGCAATTTAAGGGTGTAAACGAATTAATTAGTCAAAATAATTTTAATATTAGGAACTTATAATCACATTCTTGCTTGTATTAAAACCATTTTAACTAATTCCATCGTTTACACTCTTAAATCACTTCTTCAAAATGCGTGCACAACCAATTGTTGAAAGTTTTATATTACAGATGGAGTACAGTATATTTGAATTAATGAGTGATTTTCAATTGCACAATCTTCACTGTATCTAGTCTTATTTAATCTGATCTAATTATTCCCCAATAATTGAGAGATTGTTTAAATAAACTGAGAATAACATAGCATTTTTGTATATAGTTTATAATGTATCATCCCTGTAACTATTTATTTACAATAATTTGGTATAAAATATAAAATATAGAGAAAAAATGTTACATACTTACAAAACAATAGTTATTGAAGATATATGGATGAAGAATTAGAGAAGTCAAACTTCATAATGTCATAAATAATAGTTAACTAATATTATGACCATAGAAGATTACTTGCATAAATTTTTAGAAGAAGTTGAAAAATCATAAGTACACAACTCCAGGATCGCCGGCCAAAAAAAAAAACTCCTTCCATCCCTCTAAAATTGATATATGTTGACTTTTATAACTGTTCATTTGATAACTTTGACTATCTCTGATTCTCATGATCAATAGTAACAAAGTCATCATGTGACACGTGAGGGAGATCAAAATAGTAACTTATTACTAACGTATCTAAATGGTGATACGTGTCACTTTTTTTAACCAACCACAAACGGAAGTTAATAAATGTAACCGTACTAATCAGTACTGTACTTTCCCCAATAAAGGGCGCCAAAATTAACTACTATGCAACTTCTTCAATCTTTTTCCTCAAATCATCTTCATAAAATCCCATTCCAAAAAACTCCTCGAATTCATTCTAAAATGTCGAATACTTGCAACAACTCTTCTTTGATGTGGTTCCGAAAGGGGATCCGGATACACGATAACCCGGCTCTTGAACACGCTGCTCTCGGGTCTGATTTTGTGTACCCGGTTTTTGTCATCGACCCACGTTACATGGAGCCTGACCCGGGCACGTTTTCGCCCGGTTCATCTCGGGCCGGATCGAACCGAATTAAGTTTTTGGTCGAGAGTTTGTTGGACTTGGATTGTAGTCTCAGGAACATTGGGTCGAAGCTGCTGGTGCTTAAGGGCGAGCCTGGCGATGTCTTGATTCAATGTTTGAAACAGGTTTTGTTTGTTTCTTCATACTTTTACAATTATGATTCTGTGCTGTATTGTTGTTTCAATTGAGTTTCGATGCTTTGATTCTGCACGAACTTCAACATGTCTAGTTTGATTGTTAATTTTTTTTTTCTTTAACAGTAATTATTTCGGACAATTTGATGTTCTGCTCTGTAGAAGGGTTGGATTTACCAGAAATTCTTTTTCGAAATGAGCATGTTTTCCCTGATGTATAGCATAAATGTATTTTTGCTACTGTAAATAGAAAGCACATTCATGTTCATTCAAATGAGTATATTTGCATATATTTTTGTGATGTCTGCAATATAGTTATTACACCCCTTTTATAGGTGTATTGGGATGCTGCCCTAGGTCTTAGGTCACAGCCTTGTGACACTTGTCCACAACTTGGCAGTACATACAGCTCATTACAAATAAAATAGGCATAGTACAGCCATATACAACAAGCGTGAACAAACTGAAAAAATAAAGGTTTGGGCCTTTCTTTTGGGCCTAATTCTTTCTTGTCCTTGTACACTCCCCCTCAAATTGGGAGTGGGGAGAGTGCTGAACTCCCAGTTTGTTGAGGAGCTCATGGTGTTTGTTGACTGATAGACCTTTGGTCAGAATGTCAGCTGGTTGGTTTGCTGTGGGAATGTATGATGGCTGGATGTTTCCTTTGTTAACTTCATCTCGAACGAAGTGACAATCGACCTCCACATGCTTCGTTCTTTCGTGATGCACTGGGTTGACAACAATAGAAAGGGCTGCCTTGTTATCACACTTCAACAGTACTGGATGCAATGCTTTTAGGCCAATTTCCTTTAGGAGTTGGGTCAGCCATTTTACTTCACATATTGCCATGGACATAGCTCTGTATTCAGCTTCGGCTGTGGAACGAGCAACCACCGCTTGCTTCTTGGTTTTCCAGGATATGAGAGATTTACCAAGTAATACACAATACCCAGTGGTGGACTTTCTGGACATGGGACAGCTTGCCCAGTCACTATCAGAAAAGGCAGTCAGTTTAGTTGCAGATGAGGAAGCAAGAAGTATCCCTTGCCCAGGACAAGCTGCCAGGTACCTAAGCACTCTTTTGACTGCTTGAAGATGAGTAGTAGTTGGGTTTTGCATGAATTGACTGAGAGTGTGCACAGAGAAAGCAATATCTGGACGAGTGATGGTGAGATAGATCAGCTTCCCAATGAGGTGCTGATAGGGTCTTGGATCTGACAATGCCATGGTCAGGTCTGAGTTTGGTATGAGGGTCCAGAGGTATCTTGAGAGGTTTGGCATGATTCAATTTTTGTTCCTTCAGCATGTCCAGAGCATATTTCTTTTGGGAGATGAATATTCCATCTTCATTTCTTTGAACCTCTATTCCCAAGAAGTAGTGTAAGCGACCCAAATCCTTCATGTGGAATTGAGTGTTTAGATATCTCTTAGCTTCTTGGATGAGCTTGTTGTCATTGCCTATAACCAACAAGATCATCTACATAGACCAATATCATGACAAATTTGCTTGATTCCCTCTTTATGAACAGTGAGTAGTCTGACCTGCATTGTATGAACCCACAGCTGATCAAGGCAGTGGACAGCTTTGTAAACCACTGCCTTGGGGCTTGCTTTAGCCCATACAAGGATTTTCGTAGCTTGCACACCTTACCAGGATTTTTTTGGGCGAAGAGATGCTCCCCCTGACCCACAATTATAGGCTGTCTTGGCCCTGCATAACCTGATGGTATCTTCAAGTAGACATCTTCCAAGAGGTCTCCATGTAGGAAGGCATTCTTCACATCCATTTGAGAAACATCCCACTTCTCTATAGCTGCTACTGCAAGGATTGACCTAACTGTGGTCATTTTGGCCACTGGGGCGAAGGTTTGTTCATAGTCAATCCCTTCCCTTTGTCTGCATCCAAGAACAACTAATCTTGCCTTCTCCTTTTCCACACTTCCATCTGCATTGAATTTAGTTTTGAACAACCATTTTGTACCAATAGGCTTCTTTCCTGGGGGTAGGTCAACTATATCCCAGGTGTAATTTTCTTCCAAGGCTTGAAGCTCTGAGTTCATTGCATCAAGCCACTTTTGTTGCTGAATTGCTTCCTTGAAAGAAACAGGATCTGCAATTCCCTCTCTATTTGCCATGAGGGCAGCAAACTGGGGTTCTGAATTTAATTCACCAACTGCAGTGGCAGATGCAGGTTCTGAGTGTTCCCTTCTTGCATTCCGAGGCGCTATGTAATCCTTCATCCATTCAGGCTTTCTTCTTTCCCTAGTGGGTCTCCCTTCAGGTTGGTCTGAGTGGTCACTGACATCCCTCATGATTCTGTCTTCAGGTTCTAGTTCACGATCAACATCTGCTTCTGTCATCTCATTGTCTTCAAGTGTTGTTTGGCCACTTTGGGGCAGCATATTTGCATTCTGCTCTGTGTACTCAGCCTCATGACTTTGATCTTGCTCAGTGTCACTTGTGTTCTCAAATGTGACTTCAGGTTCTCTTTTGTTGTCTCCTTTGAAGGGAAATATGTGCTCATAGAATTGCACATCTCTGGATTCAAATATTTTCTTGTTTGTTAGGCACAGTAATTTGTATCCTTTCTTTCCTTCTGGATATCCCAAGAAGATGCAGGGCACACCTCTTGGCATGAACTTTTCAAGAGTCCTACTTGGGTTGTAAGCAATTACTAGACACCCAAAGGCTTTCAACTGTTTGTAGTCAGGACTTTTATTGAAAAGTCTCTCAAATGGGCTCACATTGCCTACAACAGGTGTGGGCAACCTGTTGATAATGTGTGTGGCAGTGAGCACACAATCTCCCCAATATTTCAGGGGCAGACCTGCATGAATTCTGAGGGCTCTTGCCATTTCAAGCAATTGTCTGTGTTTTCTTTCGACCCTTCCATTTTGTTGGGGTCGATCTGGACACGAAGTTTGGTGATAGATTCCTTGATCTATGAGAAATTCTTTGCATTCCCCCTTGACAAATTCAAGGGCATTATCAGTTCTTACCCCCTTGACAGTTGCTTCAAATTGATTTTCCACAAGCTTTACAAACAATTTTACAGCTTTGGGAGCATCTGATTTTCTTTTTAGAAGATATACCCATGTTGCTCTTGAGTAGTCATCTACAATGGTTAGGAAGTACCTGAAACCACTGTATGTTTGGACCCTATATGGTCCCCAGGTATCCATGTGAATTAATTCAAATGGCCTAGTGGCAATTGAGCAACTAGCATTAAATGGTGGCTTAGTCAATTTTGAATAAGGACAAGCAAGACAGATTTCATTACATTCAAAATTGCAATTATGCATACAACCGGTGAGTTTCATTCTGCTCATAGGAGCATGACCTAGCCTAAGGTGCCACAACATACATTTATTTAAACTCCTTTTTTGATAATTACAGCCTACAGACACTTCACTACAAGACATCAACACTCTTTTCTTCCTTCCAGTTCTATCCTGAATCTTCTTCTTCCATGAATCAACTGACCCTATCAACTTGTCATAAGCCAACTTAAGGTGTTTGTTTGACAAATTGATCAAGTAATAGAGGCCATTTTGTTTTCTTCCCAGCCCTTTAAGCATCATTGAATGTAAGTCCTGAATCACACAAAATCCAGGGTAGAAGATCACTCGACATTGTTCATCTTTTGTTAGTTTATTCAATGACAGCAGGTTGTGTCTAAATTCTGGCACATGAAGGACATCTTTAAGAATCATAGAATTCTCCAATTTTATATTTCCCATCAAGTTAATGACAACAGTTTTCCCATTTGGCAGACTGATTTTAGGCATGTTTTTAGGTTGTTTTGCATTCATCAGAATGCTTTTCTCACTGATCATATGGTCAGTGGCACCAGAGTCTAGTATCCAATCATTACTAGAAGTTGCTACATTGAAGCATGAAATCATACCTGCAAATGGGGTGTCTCCCTCATCATCAAAGTCATCACAGCTATTGGTTTTCCCACCTGTTGTAGAGGGCAGCAATTTCAACAGTTGCTCCACCTGTAGTGAAGTCAAGGAGCCATTTTGAGTGTCCCCCTGGTTCACAGCATTTGCAGCTATCTTCACATTACCAGCCCTGCCTTTGTTCCACTTTTGCCCACTGTTTCTTTCCACCCTTAGTGTTATGTTTACTCATGGGATGGCCCTTGGGATATCCCACAATGGACCAGCATTTTTCAGTAGAGTGGTTCTTCTTCCCACAAGCTCTGCACCCTTCATCTTGGCTTCCTCTGGACTGGTAGTTTGCAGAGTCTTGTTTGGGCTTCATCAGCTTGGTGATATTCATGGCCGAGGGTTCAAGGTTCACTTTGGAAAGGGTGAGAACCTCCCTCTGAGATTCTTCTTGCTGCAGGCTTGCACAAGCAGTCTCCACACAAGGCAGGGGTGATTGCAGCAACAGTTGACTCCTCTCTGCTGAGTAATCATCATCAAGCCCATTCAGAAACATAAAGAGCCTTTGTTCTTCCTTCTGTTGCTCCATATATGCAAGGTATGCTGCCATTTCATCAGTGATGTTGGTAAGAGGTGGAGGTTGGCTCATATTGTCCATTTCTTCCCACACAGTGCACATTCTAGTATGGTACTCATTTATGGTGGTACCATTTTGCTTGGTTTCATAGAGTTCTCTGTTCATGCGATATTTGGCTGCACCATTGCACACAGTGAACCTTTTTTCCAAGTTCACCCACACTGCTCTTGCTGTGCTGTAATACAACACAGACTTTTTGATTGCATCACTCATTGAGTTGAGCAACCATGAGATAACCACATTGTTGCTTGTGTCCCATAGTTCTTGCTTCTTAGCATCACTTGGATCTCTTTTCACCAACCCAGTGACAAATCCTAGCTTTCTTTTACCAGCTAGTGCAATCTCTACAGATCTTTTCCAAGATCTGTAGTTGGTGACACCTTGCAGTTTCTCAGCTATATTTAGGGCTCCTTCGTTTGGATGCAAATACAGGGGGCTGGTTATATCAACACTGGAAGAATCATTCTTCTCCTTTTCTGTCATTTTGGATTGGGTTGATGGAAGGGATATTCTTCACGGCTGAAAGAGAAGTATCAGCAGCTGGCTCTGATACCATATAGCATAAATGTATTTTTGCTACTGTAAATAGAAAGCACATTCATGTTCATTCAAATGAGTATATTTGCATATATTTTTGTGATGTCTGCAATATAGTTATTACACCCCTTTTATAGGTGTATTGGGATGCTGCCCTAGGTCTTAGGTTACAGCCTTGTGACACTTGTCCACAACTTAGCAGTACATACAGCTCATTACAAATAAAATAGGCATAGTACAGCCATATACAACAAGCGTGAACAAACTGAAAAAATAAAGGTTTGGGCCTTTCTTTTGGGCCTAATTCTTTCTTGTCCTTGTACATGATGAGCATATGTATGCATATATGGTCGAAATGTTGCAACCGATATCCGAATATATCAGATTTTTAATTAGTATGGTTCATTGTTCATTCCTAATTGAGGTGAATTTGGTAATTCATAGGTATACACTAGTGAGCTCAGGTACTCTTCATACAAATTAAATGCACATTGAATAAATGTTCATTAAGTTGATGACAATGAATAAATGTTCATTTGTTCTAATTTTGAAATTTGAATAATGCTTATTAATGCTTATACTAATGTTTATTGAAGTTAACTAATGTATATTATGTGAGTACTATTCTATTGATAATGACACATGTACCTTTGAATTTGTACAAATTCGGTGTATTGTTAAGTGTCTTATTGCATATCAGATTAAGGGTCTAAATTGGAAAGTAGGGAAACACTCACCATTTGTATTGCATGGTTAAAGTTGTGTACATTTGCTGTAACACTTTGCCTATGGTAGGAAACGATGCTTGAGTTATTAGAGCAATGTCGATGAAAGTGTATCCACCATGGCAGTTTTAGTCATTGGTTGACAGTTTGATGGTCCTGTATTATAACAAAAGGTGGATTCTACTATATTCTTGTATAAATATATTTGAAGTATCACGACCTTGATTATCTTTGCACTAAGCATATACAATGCAACTTTGACATTGATCCAATTACACCCGGCATGTTTTTTGATTTATATGTGTTGTGTGCAGTGGAACATAAAAAAGGTTTGCTTTGAGTATGATACCGATCCTTATTATCAAGCTTTAGATGATAGAGTTAAGGTAACCCTAAGCTTGTTTCTTTTGTCAATTTCTTATTATCTATTTCATTCTAATCAGCAAAATGAATGGAAAAAGGATACAATCTAAGGTATATATTTTTTCAGTAGGTTATTTTTCTAACTACTAGAAGTTTCTATCCACAGAATTATGCTTCTGTAGCAGGAATTGAGGTTTTCTCTCCCGTGAGCCATACACTTTTCGATCCTAGAGTCATCATGGCTAAGGTAATTTTAACACTCCTTTGATTTAGATGAATTGCTAAGACATTGCTGCACATGTGTTTGCAAGAAAGATGCTTTCGGGCATTGCATTTAAAATATTGAACAAAGCTATTGTGAACTGATAATTTATGTGTGCACATTTTAATTAATCGCCTTCAATTTGATGATACATTATTTTCTTTTTTTGCTAATTAAGCCCCCCTTGTATCTGGTTTCATGTAACATTTTGACAGAATGGGGGAAAACCACCTCTTACTTACCAGTCATTTCAGAAGGTTGCTGGTCAGCCTACTTGGGCATCTTCGCCAGTTTCAACTGGATTATCATTGCTACCTCCTCCTGGGGATTTAGGAGACGTGAAAATTTCTAATGTTCCAACAATTCAAGAACTTGGATATGCAGATTTTAAACAGGTTTGAAATCTGTAACTACCTACTTTGTAGGGCCTTTTTGTTTTACACTTTTGCGATATTTAAAATTGTTCTGCAGCATGAATTTTCTCCGTTTAAAGGTGGTGAATCAGAAGCATTGAAGAGGTTGAAGCAGTCACTTGGTGATAAGGTATGATGCTTCCATTTGGAGAAATTTTAAGATATAAGTTTTTTTTTATGTAAGCCTTGGGGGCATGATTCTGATGTGTCCCTCTTCTGCAAATTTTAGGAATGGTCTATAGAGGATTTCGTTGTCTTATTTTGAGACATGGCTTTTCATTGAAGGTGAAAATCCATTCCATAGTGGAATATGTCGTTTATCTATTTCATGAGGGGGACGTCTTTGACATATAAATACATAGTTATAATTATTTCTTTTCCAGCTAGTTATATTACAAAAGATATTTGGCCTGAGTTTTTTTAAACTTATTATAATCTCCCTTTCTGCACTGCTAGAAATACTCGGTTACCTTCCATAATTAGCTAAAACCTTAAGCCACAGGGCAGTTTCCTGACTACTTTGTGTTCTTGTCACAGAAATTTGTCACTCATTTCACAGCTCTTCACTATAGGAAACTCTGAATTTGCTGTTCTGACTACCTTGATTAAAGTTAGAGGCGGCTAATAGTTTTTTCAGTGTTTCTTAGATTTGTGCTATGTGTTTCCTGCTTTATTGGAGACATGTTGAATTATCTTTCCCACAGATTCTGTGAATAATTTTGTGGACTAACTCTTGAATGTAGGGAAACAAAATGTAAAATGGTTTGAGATGCAGTGGCTTCTAAAATTTCAGTCTTTTAATTGCTGCAGGAGTGGGTAGCAAAATTTGAGAAGCCAAAAGGGGATCCTTCTTCCTTCATTAAGCCTGCAACTACTGTTTTGTCACCATATTTGAAAGTAAGTGATGATCTAAGGGTTTATTCTTATATCTCTGTGCCTCTAAATTCTGTGCTTCATAAGTACGATTAGATTGGCTTAGACTTAAAAGCACTTATAATTTTTTTTCTTTGTTACATCCTGTGCAGTTTGGTTGTTTATCTTCCAGGTATTTTTACCAATGCATTCAGGAAATCTATAACAATGTCAAGCATCATACATCACCACCTGTTTCTCTTCTTGGGCAGGTCAGTTTCCAAGTTTGTGATCCAAATTGGTTCTCATGCTTTTAACTCCTCTGAAATGTAGTTTGAAATCTACAGTTGTTGTGGCGGGATTTCTTCTATACCGCAGCTCTTGGCACTCCCAATTTTGATCGGATGAGGGATAACAGGATATGTAAGCAGGTATATGTGATAAGGTGCATCTAATATAGTTGTATGTAAGAATCTATGTGACAAGTAGCATTTATTTTAGTTGAGCCCTTGTACTGGTTTCCATTCGTTCAGATCCAGATCTCGATTTCAGTAAAATAGTTTTTTTTTTTTTTTTTGGCGAATGTATAGTTATACTACACTCTGAGCAGAAAGCATGAGCATGCTTTTCACTTATTAGTTATTAGGATCATGAACACACCTTCCTAGAGATGTGTTGATTGGTTAAAGAGATAGAATGATCAGTAGGAAGTATACAGCAGGTGGTCCATTAACAAAACATCTCATACTCTCAACATTACTACGTGACTATAAAGATGAATAAGTTGAGTGAAAATTGCTCGATCCAAATTTTTAGGGCCTTTTCTATTATATCATGCTTGCATTTGTTTTGTAGAAGCAAGAGATGCCTGGATTGCAGTTTTACTTTGAATAAGATCCTTGCAATTTTCAGTCATGTTTGGTAGCTTTCCTTATGTCTTATGAATCAGTTTCTCACCCTTTGACATCGTGTTATAATTCCTTTTAGTTATTTTTACTTGGGAGGTTGGGGGTTTGTGATGCCCTTTTCACGAATTTCATTGAAATCCACTGATTCCTAGATATAGATTAATATAAAATGGAACCAGAGTTCTGATTGTTGGTGCAAACACACTCTGTAGTCTCTATATATCTCCTGTCATTTTGTTATAGCCTTCTTAGAGTTTTTCTCTGTATTGTCTTCAAACTCTTCAGATTTGCTTTGCTATAATTGCAATAAGACCTGATTTTATTATGTGTTCTCTTTTCTTGATATCATTCATTCCTTCCAGCATCTTATGACATGACTACTTGCCTTTTCTATTAACAAAATCTTGTTGACATCATGACTTCCAGTTTAAAATGATTTCACATCTTTACTTTTTTCAGTTAGGGTTTATTCTCACTTGGTTCTGACTTCTGTCAATTGGACTTGCATCTTTGCTGGTGTATGAAAAAACTAACTCAGCTTCATGACATAGATTCCTTGGAATGAAGATAATGAGCTGCTTGCGGCTTGGAGAGATGGAAGGACTGGGTATCCTTGGATTGATGCCTGCATGATACAGGCAGGTTTCTTCTTTCTGATATTAAGGCATGCTTGTTAATTTTATGTTTTTATTCATACTCTTTCAAAGAGTTCCTACATCTTATTTCCATAACTGAATTTTATCGTCCTGCAGCTTCGAAAATGGGGCTGGATGCACCATCTTGCCCGGCATTGTGTTGCATGCTTCCTTACACGTGGTGATCTGGTAGACTAATGCTTAAATTGTTGTGCTTTATTTTTTTTGGTTCTGTTTGCTTCCTGTGTATTTATCGATTTTCTTATTTTGCAATTTCTCATGAATTTTCCTACTTGCAGTTTATTCACTGGGAAAAAGGTCGTGATGTGTTCGAAAGGTTATTGATTGATTCAGATTGGGCAATTAACAATGGAAATTGGCTCTGGCTTTCTTGTTCCTCATTTTTTTACGAGGTATGTTCATCTTCATGTAAGATGATATACGTAAAAATATCTCTATCAAATATCAGCAATGAAACCTGTTGTTTTTTTGTACATTAGCCAAAACTAGCTCATATACTGTGTACGAAAATAAAATCACAGTGATTAAACTGTAGGTTTAAACATGTATAATTTAAGGTCTCTTGTTTAGTACACATTCTACCGTAGGCCCTGTGATCCAGAACACATTCAGTCAATCAGGGAGTACCTGTGCTTTAGAGCACTTTCAACCATGTGGATCTTTCTAGCAGAATTATAATTGTGCTGTGTTGTTGAGCCTGTTGTTGTTCAATATATGCAACTCTGTCTATCAAAAAATCTTATGTATACGAACCTGATACTCCGCAATTTATGTCTTGATTTTCTTTTTACAGTATCATAGAATTTACTCCCCGGTCTCATTTGGAAAGAAGTATGACCCAAATGGCAATTTCATCAGGCATTTTCTCCCAGTTTTGAAAGGTGTTGTTAAGCTCACCATTATTGTGCTTTGAGATGTGATATTGATGTGATGATAACGATTGACGAGTTTTTATTGATCAGATATGCCAAAAGAGTACATTTATGAACCATGGACAGCTCCCAAGAGCATCCAAATGAAGGTTAAATGCATAATTGGAAAAGACTATCCAAGTCCTGGTGAGTGGGACTGACACCATTTGAGTTGGTTAAGTGCATAATTTACTTGCTATATCTCTTCTAAGTTATTTGATTTGGTTTGGCATCAATTTTACTCTGAAATTAAGCTACCCTTTGCTTAGAGTAAATATTATGTTGTAGTAACATACCTTGAAATCTCTTCTCTTAGCTTGTTTAGTTTTTATTGATTACATATCTTTATACTTTGTAAAATATGGTTTTTATTATCAGTGGTTTCCCATGATTCTGCAAGCAAAGAATGCAAAAGGAAGCTGGCTGAAGCATATGCATTGAACCGCCAAACAAATGGTTCGGTCAGTGATGAAGACTTGAAAAAGCTAAGGCGGAAATTAGAGGAAGATCAGATGCAGGAACCAGCTGCTAAACCTAAAAGGCAAAAGCGGAAGTCCATCAAATAGTTTCTGACTGACCATGCATTCAGTATGGTGATACCATTAGCTAGGACTAGGAATATGATCATATTTAAACTGAGATAGTTATGGAACTGTGTTTGGCAATTAGAATTTAGCATTTTAAAGTTTTAACTTCTTATATAGTAGATTTGACGGTTGTTTATAGAATTGTGTTATGGTATTTGGTAAGAATTACTCCGCATCTTTTTCGTAAAAGATGGCAACTATTTGTTTGTATGAAATGACATTTATAGAAGTGTATAAATATATATGTAATATAAGATTGGATAATTATGTAAGTATAAAATTCTCTTTAAGCTAAAAGTAATATTTTATAAGAGAATAAAATTGAGAAGGAAATTGAGAGCTAAAAGTAATATTTTATAAGAGAAGGAAATTGAGAGCTGAACTGAACTGAATTTAAGCTGAAGTAAACAGACCCTTAAGGAGCTTTTTAGAATTGAGTTTTTGTACCGAAAACTCTATTTAAAAAAAAAAAAAAAAAACTCTTACCACCAAACATCATAATTAGAGGTTTGAATTAGTCACCTCAAATAGTAGTTGAAAACTCTAACGGCCCGTTTGGTTGTTGGTAATAAATCGTGGTAATGGTAATGAATTTATAGTGTAATTTTGATAAGGATGAACCTTACAATATCCATGAAAAACAAAATTTCATTCCCAAGCTTCAATTTTCTTCTCATTTTTCATTCTCATCCATTACTATTGGGGAGGGTGGTATTTGATGGGAATGGATATTTGTGAAGAAACTTAGATAAATTGAAGCTAAGGTAGCACCATCATGAGAATGGATTTTGATTTCCCTTCCAAATTTAGTTATAAATTTATTCTCATTACCATGATTTATAATCGGCTGCCAAACGGTCCGTAAAAGCTATCAAAAAGCACTTTGTGAAAGAACATACAATTTGATGATCCAGTGGTCAATACCAAAGTTCGAGGGAGGCCTAGATCATCGTCAACTAGACATGACCCGAGTGCATGGGAATACATGACTTGTGGCCGTGGACGAAGTATGGAGTAATGAAAAAGATCAAAAAAGAATTCACATGATTTATGCAACAATAAACCCTAAGTCCCAAAAGAATTTAGGACTAATCACACATGAATTCATTATGTGAAATTGAATAATAAGTAATAAAATTTATAAGATTAGATTAGATAATAAGATGTGCATAAAAAATTAACATTCAAACTTCAGAATATGTAATAAATAAAGTAAAAAAGAAAAGAAAAAGTCATTGAGTCACAAATGATAAACACAGTCTAATTCTTGTTTCTCATCTACTAATACTATCTACTCTCAACTCTTCAAGCCCTTAGCTTGTTTCCATGTAATAACGCTTGTTTTATAAATCACCATCATGAAAAATTAATCGGGCATTTTCTGGCAAAGCTTGTCTAAGGTCATTAAGGTGGCGCACACATTCCTCGCAATTTTTTGTGTGTGCATGTTGAGGAGTTGTAAATTAGTACTGTATCATATTGGGATAAATCCACTACTCTTTTCTTTTCTCCTTTTTTCCCCCTTCTTTTTTACACTTCTTTATGTCATTAATTATTAAGCTATTAAACCTTTCAAAAAAATCCATTAAACTATTAAAGTAAAAAAGCTCAAAAACTTGTTACTCACATTTTCCTCCTTAACTATCAGATCAATCTTTTCGTTACTAGTATTTCTAATTATTTTCATACATTAAACCTTGTTATTTAAAATTCGTTACTGACCGTTTCAGTAATTTTATATTCCTTATGCACAGTCTTACAGTGGCGGATCCAGAAAATATATTTAGAGGGATCAAAATGCATTTGATAAATTTTATTGGGGTCAATTAATAAAAATTAGAAAAATCTTTGGAAATTTATATATTTTACCTACAAGGTCAAGAGAAAATTTTCTACATTCAAATTCAAGTGGGGTTAAATATTTATGTTAAAAGCTTAATGTTTAAAATATTCATTTCATTCTACTATCTTTATCTTGTCCTAAAATCAATATACTTACCACATTTGACCTAAAAAAAAGTCTTATTCCAAAGTGGTCCATAGGGCAAATATATACGGAGTATAATGCAATATAGTGAGTACACTACTATAAAAGATGTTATTTACGACGAGAATTACGATCACGAAAATGTAATACAGTCGTAAAAAAGAGGGGTCGTAAATGATTTTCAAGTCATAAAAATATAACTCCATCGTAGAAAAGGGTGTCGTAAATGATTTTTTCCTTTGCGATCCCGTCGTAAATGATTTTTTCCTTCGCGCTCCAGTCGTAAATGAGTAAATTTTAGTAGAATTTGGGTTCGATATTAGGTGAATTTTAGCGACGGACTCAAAAAATGTCATAAAATATCTACATTTGCGATGAAATTTAGGCCCGTTATTAATTTATACCCGTCATTAATGAGCCCTTACTTGTTAGTTTGCCCCGGTCCCTCAAATTTTCAGGAACGGCCCTGGTTCTCATTCCCAAATTTAAATTGTCTTCATATTTTTATATCACCATTCATTACTAGTGGAAAGGGTGGGATTAGATGGAAATAGATTTTTGTGAAGAAAGATAGATAAATTGGAGGCAAGCTAGTATAACCATGAGAAAGTATATGGATTTTCCTACCAAATTTATTTATAAATTCATTTTCCTTACCGTCATTTATAACCGGTTACCAAACAGGTCGAAAATATTAATAATATTAGGCTATACTTTTTTTTAAAAACAATATTAGGCTATACTTTTAACAGAAGATAGGCGGAATTTATTTCATATCATGATGATATCAAGTGTGCATTCTCTTCAAAAAAATTTTATCAAGTTTCAGAACTTATCAGGTTTGAACAGATCAGGTCAGCTTTAATAAGTTATAATCAAGTCAATTTTAATAGATTTAATCATGTCAGGTCAGATCAGATTCAGTCAAATCAGATCAAATAAGTTGAGAAAAACGCGCCCCAATATATCATAACCAAAAAAGCTTTATAGATAGTCCATAACTCCATGGCCATACATTACTATTTAGATCAAACTAATCAACAACCCAACCCAACCCAACCCAAGGAGGATTAATTTACTAAGCCCAAGCCCCTAATCAGCCGCCCCACCTTCCTCTACGTTTTCTCTCTCCTCATTCCTCATTTTCCACCCTCCTAAATAAAGCTACTCTCTTACAATTTACTTGTCTGTTTGACAGAAAAAGCTGAGATTTCGATCTTCACATTCGATCGGTTTCACCTCAATCATCATCATCAATCAGGGAGTGGCCTGTGATCAAGAACACATTCAATCATGTGGAGAAGGCTCGTTTTCTCTCATCTCAAAACCCTAGCTTCTTCTTCATCATCGTCTTCTTCCGTCATTGTCAGACCTTCAGTTTCTGCTGCTCGGCGATTTACTTCATCTTCTTTTGTCCCATCATCTTCCTTCGTTTCTCGTTCTTTCTCCACTGATGCCGGTAATTTTCTCGCTTTTTTTTGAAGTTACCTTTGATTCATTTGATTTAGATCTGTTGTTGAAAATTTCTGCCTTTTGTTTGGAATTATTTGTTTCTGAGCAGGAGTTTCGAAGAATGTTGAAGAAATAATGCCCATTGCTACTGGTCATGAGCGTGAAGAGCTTGAAGCTGAGCTTCAGGTTTCCTCCCTTTTTTTCTATTTAATAAAATAAATGAACCGGTTTATTGGTATTGTTTTTGTGTAATAACTATGATTATGATTATCTAAATTGTGTAATTTAGGGAAAGGATATCCTGGAGATTAACTACCCTGTGGGTCCTTTTGGTACCAAGGTTAGTTCTGGCCTTTTGTCACTTATATTCATCCCTGTAAAATTAGGTGCATTTTTTTTAAAATCCACTTATTGATGGTGCTGAATATTGGTTGTTGTTTGGAAGTGATCGTCAATTAGCATTTCTTGTGGTTTTTATATGTTCTCATAGGTGTCATTGCTCGTTATTTGTATACATTGTGAAAGGTGATATTGCTTGAGGTTTGAATACTTGGTGGTATGTGACATTGCTTGATATTCGAATGTTCTTTTGGTTTCACATTTAAAGGATTTAGGACGGACAGGAGCAGACAAGAAGATTGGAATACTTAATTCTTGTTTGGGTTTCGTAAAGCCATTCATGATGAAGTAGAAAGGATAGGAGAGTAAGTATGTGTTATTAGATAACTTGTAATAATGTATTCCATCTGAAATTCATGGCATATTAATCATTCTAGGGTACTCCCATCCGTACTTATAATACCAATTGGTTTGTGCTTAACAGTCCAGCATGGGTATAGAGATTTTGGAGGCCGACATGTTTCAGAATATGACCTGTGTGTTACACACTTGGACACATAGCTGTGGTTGATATGCCTTCCATGTGTGGATTTTCTGTTTTTCCTCTTCTACTTATGACCCATCATGCCATCTTTTCTCCTAATGTTAGGATTTCGGGTCCGTTTGGTAGGGCATAAAATAATTTCCCTGAAAACTATTTTCCTCATTTTTTAAAATAAAAATGGTTTTACACCATAGTTTGAAAACATTTTCCTCCCAAAATCAAAGGAAAACTATTTTCCATTCTCTATTCTCATAACACGGAAAGCTCTTTTAAAAATGAAGTTTCCGTTGTAAAATGATTTTCATGGAAAACCATTTTACATTGAAAATGTTTTACGCCCTACCAAACGGACCCTTCTTGTCACATTAATTCTTTTTTTGTTGGTACTTTACTGTTTTTGATGGTCGGGTGTGATGTAATGGTTATGCTTTTAGAATGTCAGCCACTCAGCTTTATAGAGAAAAGGAATTATAGCAAGAAAAATAATGTGTGAAACACTGTGAAAGAAAGGGCAACTTTTGATTTATTTATAGTTGGTGTTAATACATACATATGCCTGCACACATTGCTAATATGATTTTAGGCTTACACACAAGATCCAACAAAAAAGTAATTGTCCCTGAGGAATTTTCAATTTTTTCGTAATGTTCAATTATGTGGCTGTTGGAGGCAATGAGGCATTAGGGTACATACAAGCATATGCTCATAACTTCATAAGTGCTAGCTCTACTTCACCTCCTAAGCTGCTCAGATTTATTAAGCTGGAAAAAATCAAACAACATAGGTTTTGTATCCTTTGCTCCTTCAAATATTCAATGTGATGATCTAGTTGCTTCAACAAGCTCTTGAGCTTGGTGCATTGTAAAATGAACAGTTGATTTCAAAATGAATATTGTGTGATTTGTATGGGTCAGGAAGGGTAGTCTCCCCTAGTCCCCTGAATAGTTAATTTCATGAGCATCAAAGGGATTGTGAGGGGATAAGTTGGATAGCAATGCACAATGTGCACTTTAGACTTTAGTTGCTCTGAGAAGACTTAAATAATTTATTCAAAAAGCTTTCAATACTTCTTGACTTGTTGTAGCCATCTATTTTTTTCTTTAGCATCATCTTTTGTTGTTTTCTTCTCTGTTTTTGTCATTTTTCTCCGCCGTCATTGTTGGTTTAGACACATCTGATGCTGATTCAAAAGTAAATATCACTATCCCACACGACTATTCACATCCTATGTCTGTTTCATGGGCTTAGTAAAAGTAGAGAAGCCAGCCATTTATGTCTTTCCTGTGTTTTATGTTTCCCTTAAACTTCTCTTGTGTTGCCTCCCAATAAAGCTAATTTTTTTGTGCCTTCCTCGTTTTGAATGTTATTTAGATGGGAAATTCCCATTGGTACTACCGTGTTTTGGCGAATTCCCAATGGTACTATCGAGTTAATTTAATCCCAACGGTAATATCTCTTTTTCATTAAATTCCCAAATATGATTTTATTAATAAAAAACCGTTAAAATTAACAAAAAGAAATACATTACTTAACTTTAATTAACTAAAAAACTATATTAAAAAAATAATTAATCATAATTAACAATACAAACCATCTAAGTGTTAATATGATTTGTAAAACCTTGAGTAGACTATTTTTTATACGTAGATCAAGGTGCGCAAATCGAGGCGAATTGGGAATGCAAATTAGGGCTAATCAAGTCATTTTTTGCAAATTCCGACCTCAAATCGGATCCCATAAGGGTTAAAATGACCCGCAAAACCTTAAGCAAACTATTTTTCTTTACGTGTAGATCAATATGCGAAAATCGAGGCGAATCTGGAACGTAAATTGTGGTTGATCGGGTCATTATTTGCAAATCCCAACCTCAAATCGGATCCCATAAGGATTAAAATGACACGTAAAACCTTAAGAAGATTATTTTCTTTACACGTAGATCAATGCGCGCAAATTGAGACAAATCAGGAACATAAATCGGGGCTAATCGAGTCATTTTTTGCAAATTCCAATCTCAAATCGGATTCTTTAAGGGATAAAATGACCCGTAAAACCTTACATAGACTATTTTATTATTATTTTTATTTAATTAACGGAATATTCCGTTACTTAACGGAATATTCATCCATGATGCTACATTTGGGAATTTAATCATAAAGAGGTATTAGCGTTGGGATTAAAAATAATTTGGTGGTACTATTGGGAATTCGCCAAAACACGGTAGTACCAATGGGAATTTCCCTATTTAGATTGGAAGACTTGTTTGTTTCTAGGTGTTGAAATAACTGTCACCTAAATTGTATACATTGTGAAAGATGATATTGCTTGTGGTTTGTTTCTAGGTTTTATTTAAACCTCAAGCTAAAATTTTGTGGCTTCCTTATGTTGAATCTTTCCAATATACATGCTTCCTCTATCCATATTTTCTGCCTTAAACTTTTATTATCTCTAACGAACTAATTGTATTAACTTGTTTAGCTCCTTTTTCTTTCATTTTTTAGTGTTTACAGCTCCCTCCATCCTATCTTTGCTCCATTTTCTTTATTGGAGTGACCCTTTTCTTTACTCCATTTCCTTTTATGGAATAATTTTCCTCTATTTTTTTCTCATAGAGTGGCCACTATTCTACTAACATTTTCTCTTTATTTTTCACCCACCCAAATTCCTGTGTAAAACAAGAATGGGGCAATGAAAGAGGGATTGAGTGATTAATCTAATCCATTCTAATACCGTGAAAATTAGAAGCCGTGTCCAAATGTAAAAGACATTGTACCCTCAAAATCACATTAATCAACAAAAATCAACTTCATATACTCCCACTATGTACAAGAGAAAAAAAAAAAATTTACTACCTTAAAAATGAACCCCAAAAAAAAAGTATTTGGATTTTTTTTTATTTTTTTTGTAACGAGAAAGTGCCGAGGGAGTACAAAAATTTGAGACTCTTTGACATTTCTTAGCTATCTACAAACCCACAATGGAGGTGTTTGGCAAAGAGCTTTTTGCTCAGAGGTTAGAGTTTTGATTATGTTTTAGAGTTTTTGACCCATTGAAACTCTAAACTCTTGTTTGGTGGGGAAAGTTTCAATTTAGAGTTTTGATTCCAAAACTCTAATTTTGAAAAAGCTCCTCCTAGAAGCTTTTTCATTAGAGTTTTGCAATTGTTAAAGTTTTTGGACAAAATTACCCACATTGATTTATGATTTCCAAAAAAGATAATTAAATATATTACTAACATTTTCTCTTTATTTTTCACCCACCCAAATTCCTGTGTAAAATAAGAATGGGGCAATGAAAGAGGGATTGAGTGATTAATAATTTTCTTGCCAATTTGGCATTTTTTGTTTTCGTGTATTCTGGTGTTGATTGTGCTCCTCATCTACTTTTTTTATTCCATTTTCTTTATTCGAAAGTGTCCCTTTTTTTACCTCATTTCCTTTTATAGTATAAATTTTCTGCGTACTTATTAGTTATTTGGTCTCATATAGTAGAGTCCACACTATTCTACTAACATTTTTCTCTTTATTTTTCACCGACCCAAAATCTTTTGTAAAACAAGAATGGAGCGACAAAATAGGGATTGAGTGAGTAATAATTTCTTGCCAATTTGGTCTTGACTCTTGATTGTGCTCCTTATCTATTGTTTTTATTCAATTGATGTCCTGTATGTAATCCTAGGCCTTTCCAGGCATGAGTTTACCAAAACTTGGTTTTTCTTTAGGGTGTAGAAATCCTTTTTCAGTTCTTGTTTAATAATCTTTCTGATCTAAAGCATTTACTTTGTTTTTATCTTACCAATTCGATATTTGTATGATTCAAATATCCTGTAGTTGAGGAACAAAAAAAAATGTGTCAGAAAAGCGAGGAGCCAGGGACACCATTTGGCTGGATGTCAATTTATTTAATGGCAGTCTTCAGCTTCTTTGCTCGTTTATTCAATCATCATTTACTTAATACTAAAACAATAGCTGGAGTTAACACGTCATTTTTACATCAAAGAAATTCCCTCCAAAAGTTTTTCTCTTATTTATTGTAAAATCCAAATCCAAAACCAATTTGCAAAATTAATGTTCTTTAAAATTTTGAATAAATCATTTAACAAAATTATGGAAAATGTATATATGCATAATTATTTCCTTAGGTTATATTTATCAATACGAGCATGTTAAGGACTAATTTATCTCTGTTTACTTACCTATTCTGCATTTCTTCTACGTTGTAGGGTCGAAAGCCACTCATAGCCCATGTGATTATCGCTTTGTAGTGGAGCTAAGATTCAAGGATGATAATTTAAACCTCATCACTTTGGTTTTATCCCCACCACATCATTTTATGTTAGAAAGGATGTATGGAACGAATGGGTGATGGTTGATGAAACTTGAATATCTCCTCTTTTAGCTTATCTCCATATTGAAGAAATTTAATATCGATAGTCTTTAAGGACATTCTTTTCCGTAGGTAGTCTAAAACATCCAACAATTCCTTCCACTCCCCTAGTCCCTTTCTCACCCCTAACGGCATGTGGTGTGGTTACTGTGATTTATAGAAATTTGGCTGTGTTGAGGATTATAAAAATTTGCTGTGATTGAGGTTCATGGAAATTTGCTGTGGCTGAGGTTTAATTGATTGAAAGTTTGCAAGAAGGAAGATTTTTTTCTTTGCCTTTAACTGTGCATGTTGCCTTTTCTAGATTTCTATATTCCTCCACATCTTTCTTTGCCTTCCCTTATTTCCTTATCGGAATAAGTAATCCAAATGAAATTTTATATCGGCATGTCTTTGAGATAAACAGAGCTGATATTTTCAGTTTATTTGCTATGACAGGATATATGTGCATTCAGTTTGTCTTCTAGAGCTTAGCTGCTTAGCATTTTCTAAAATGTCATGCAGCGTACGCATCTTATTGCAATTTCAATGTCTAACTTATCAGTTATCACTTATGTATTGTTATAATATTCCTTCTAGCTGTTAAGCTGACTGAAACTTGTATTGTTCCTCTTTTTGTTCAGTTGAGAAGGCCTTGTAGGCAAGTCAACTTTTTTGCTTTGGAGTACAATGGGCTAAACTCAATGTCTATTTAGATTGCTCTCCACTTCTCAGTTGTTGTGTAAATGTGTAATACTAGAGTACTAGGACACTGAATTGCCTTTTAGCTCAAGTAGTCAAGGGTGCCTTGAATCCAAAAGAATTGTATTAACATTGTTGTTTAATTATATAAAATAAAATATTTATAAAGGAAATAGCTTCAGTGCAATTTTTTTGTACAATTTGAATCTCCTTAGACTGCCTCAACAGTGGCCCCTTTAGAGTTGTTGGGGTAATTGTTTGGTGAATCAGTTCTCCTAGTGTACATGATGATAGTTGCTGAATCTCATTTTGCAAGGAAATTAGGAATGATGTATTTATGCACGTCATTGCCCTCTTATGATAAGTTCTGTGAGACTTCTCTTCCACTATATTTTTTAGATAAACTACATTCTGATGGTTAATTTCTTGATTTGCATGCAGGAAAATCCTGCCATTGTCAAGTCCTACTATGACAAAAGAATTGTTGGATGTCCTGGAGGTGAAGGAGGTAGGTTTATATTTTGGTGCTTAATCATTCTGAATTATATTTCTTTATCTTTGTGTTTTTGGAACATTAGTATTGTTTGTGTTCTTGGCATGTATTTGAAACTTTTCTATTTTTGGGTCTCTTACTCTATTTCCAGAGGATGAACATGATGTTGTCTGGTTTTGGCTGGAGAAAGACAAGCCATTTGAGTGTCCAGTGTGCACACAGTGCTTCAAGGTTAGTGGCATTTTGTATTGTTGAGGTCCAAAATATTTTTTTCCTGGAAATATCTGCCCCTTTCTATTGAAACTGGAAGAAAGAATTAGAGAAAAGGTAGAGAGAGTAGTATATATATACAAGCAACAAACACTAGAAGGAATAATGACCTTCAACAAACCTAATCACCAAGAGGAGAAAAACCTACGTGCATCTCAACAAACTTTCAAGAACCTCTCAACAATATGTAACAAAGGGTATTAATCACCATTATTTTCAGCATACAAGCTGGGATGGTAGCGTAATGAAAAGTCCTGATCCATAATTAATTTTACTTGTGGTCATGTTAGGGCTGATCATTTCGGATATCAGTCTTGATGATGATATTACCCACAGTAAGATTAGATCAGCTATTACATGTTTCAAAGTTTTTGTTTGTTTTGATTTATCTTCTTCTGTAAGAGCTACTGATCGAATGATCTGATCCGTAAGTGTTGGTCTTTGTGAGATTGGCATATTCCCATACTTTACATTCTTAGTAATTACGAGGCAAGTGTTACAAAAACAGGGTGCTCAAAGGTGTTTGAAAATTAGACTTTTGAAGCAACAAGAGTTTAGACCACTTTTAGAGTTTTGAGTCAGTGTTACGTAGTTCCCTAAAGTGCTTGCAAATTGCAATCCAAAAAAAATGAACTATGGTCGGTTTTGGGCTATTTTTGACCCATTTTGGGCAGACAATGAATTATAGAATTAAACTAAAAAGCAAACTATGTAACACCAGTTTGGACTGATCAAAGACTCTAAATGGGGTGTCTGATTAAAGAGAGTTATGGAATGAAAAAGCTCTTATTTGGAGCTTTTTCTTTAGAGGCTTAGGTTAAAATGTGTTAATTGATTTTTTTGCCCCTAATAATCATAGTCCACATGTATTAAAACATCTGTAATTGTTATTTTACAGTACTCATCTCTTTCCAATCAGCTAAGTGTTACCAAACATAATTATTTAAACATTCAAATCTATTAAACAAAAGGTTAAAACTCTAACAGTAAACTTTAAACCCTATTTGTTCGGCTTTCTACTGTTATTACTCTCATAATATGCATGGTTTGATTGATTGTTTGTAAGGTGTAATTTTGAGTTACTGTTATTAATTGATTAACCAATTGCAGTTGGAAATTGTTGGCCCTGGCGGTGACCCTGAAGGACATGATGACGAAGATCACCACCATTGATTGTAGTTTACATTTGTAGTGATGAAATAAGTTCTGGCGAGACAATGAGACGAGTTCTATGAAACTTCTACTTCTGTTGCTGCTGCTGCTTTCCAATTGAAAAGCATAAAAGCTTGTTTGTTTTTTTTGGAACGGATCCTTAGATGGATGCCTACTGGTAACATTGTAGTCTGTTCTTGCTTAATTTTTGAGAGAAATACCACACCTGAGTTATTTCTTTACTTTTGAGCTGGTAATTGGAAGTATAAATTCCATTCACTTCTTCATTACTTGAGCGAATAATCTATTGCTCCATTTGCTACACCACTCTGAGAAATGACATGATGTCTTTTTTTCACCTTTTATTCCTTTTTTGGTGGAAATTCTGTAAAGTGTATTGTTAAAATGGTAATGCTACTGTGTTGCCTAGGAACTCCTGTCCTTTGATGTTTTTGTTAGGGTTGTTTAACAATTCTTTTTTATAATGAAAACTATTAATGATTTTAAGTAGTTAACTTGTAATATGATACATCCTTTGCTCCATAAGAATTGCAACACTTTATCCAAATATGTGAGACTTTTTTGGTTAAACTGTTGCAATTAATATGAAGCGGATGAAGTATTTGTATTGAAAACTATCAAACAATATACAGTGGAATTGCTTATTTGATTTTATTTTCAACACAAAAATTAATGATGCCAAACATGCTGTTAATTCTTATAGATTTTCTAAGATCATTGAATCCATACTATACCCCTTTCTGTATAACTTTCTCCCTTGTTTCTTTTTCATGCTCTTAAAAATACATTAAGCCCACCATACCATTATGACCCAATAAAAAACATATCACCTATTAGTCCTGTTTTAACATACACTCCATTTTAAATGCTACTCCCTCCGTCCCCTTTTTTTTTGTAACAATTTCCTTTTTGGTCCGTCCCAAAATTTTTACTACATTTCTTTTTCAAGTAAATGGGGTCCACCATTAATACCCATTTAATTACTATCTAGCTATCTTAAATACCCCTCCACCTACTCAACTAACCTAATTAAAACTAATCCTAATTAAATTAACCCACCCCACCCATTCCCCATTTAAAACATACAGATGCTTCGTATGTTCTCCTCACCTCTCAGAAACCCTAATTCCCCTCTCACAAACCCTAAATCGCCTCACCTCTCTCCTCTTTGTTCATCTCTTTTCCAAAATCTGAGTCCCCCCTCTTTCGATCTTTGTTCATCTTTATCTTCATCTTTGTTCATCTCTTTATCTTTGTTAATCTCTTTTCTAAAATCTGTGATGGAGAAGGGTGAACCAAAAGAGATAAATACAGATTGTGAGTCCCAATTTGTTGAATCTGAGGTTCAATTTGAACTACAACTTTTAAGTGAGGGTGATTCGTGGTTTTCTTCTCCAAAACCACAAAATAAGGTTCAATCATGTTTTTCTTCTTCAAAACCACAAAACGATGATGTAGATCTATCAACTATGGTGGTTCTTGACACACCGGAACGAGAAGGAGCAGATCTATCAATTTGTGGTCAATTTCGTTGTCAACGAAGGTTGATTTTTGAGTCGCCTTCTTCGTCAGGGGTGCAAGGTTCAATCTCTAACCCTAAAAACATACCTAAGGGTGTTGATTGTAACAAGGATCTCATGGAAGAGATGATTAAAATTTTACTTCCATGCTACTCGCCTTCGATGCTAAAAAAAGATAAGTAAAGATCTCCTTTTTATTTAGGTTTTTTTGTTTTTGTTTTAGAGTAATATTGTGTAATGTAGATCTGATTTTCTAGGAAAAGTTTTTTTTAATGGGTTGTAAAGATCTACTAGTAGTAGTTTTTTTTTTCGTAAAATTCATCTACATCTATGTTTGAAGTTCCTCTCTTTTCTTTTTTTTTTATTTGTGTTAACCTGGAAAAATTACAGAGTATGTTAATCTGATTTTTTTTTTTGTAAGCTTTATTTAATTTTTAACGTTTTTTTTTTTTTTTATACCTCTGTATTTTTTTTTATTATGTTCCTCTGTTTTGACATTTTTGACATTTAGAGGTAAATTTCTGACATTTACAGGTTAATCTGGAAAAATTACGTGGCATAATTTAGAGGTAAATTTTATCATTTTTGATTTTTTAGTAATTTTTATCAATTTTTGAAGTTCCTCTATTTTTTTAATTTTCTTTTTAATTTTCTTTTTGATTTTTATGTGATTTTATGATAGTTTATTTGTATTTTTGATAATTTAATTTGATATTATTTGATTCTGATAATTTATATGTTAATTTTTTTTAATGGAATGCTTTGAAACTCTGTTCTTTTTAATTCTGTTAATACTCGTATGTTGTGAGTTTTTTTTTTAATGGTATGCTCTGAAATTCTTGTTTTTTTTATAAAATTGATATGTTGTGATTTTTTTTTAATGGTATGCCTTGATATGCTGTGATTTTTTATTTAATGGTTTGCCTTGAGATGTTGTGATTTTTTTTTGTCTTGATATGTTGTGATATTTTTTAATGGTATGCCTTGATATGCTGTGATTTTTTTTAATGATATGCTGTGATTTTTTTTAATGGTATATGCTGTTATATTCTGATTTATTTGATTTTGGTATTATGTTATTTTGTAAACTGTTTTTTTAAAATTATTTTGAGTTAATTATGCTTTGATATTCTGATTTATTTATTTTGGTATTCTGATATGTTGTGATTTTATTTTTTTTATGTTATTTATGTTGTGATATTGTGAATTTGTTATTACTTTGGTAATTTATTTGATTTATATTGTATTTCTGATTGTGTGCTCTACATTTCTTGGTATAGGAACTTTTATTTTGTGATGTTATTGCCCCTAAGGATGATGAGCATCTTTAAGGTTATGGTTTGGTATGCTAATGTTTCCTTGTCCCTAAGGATTTTATGGTAAGGATTGGTATGAGATGTTATACTATGGTAAGGATTTTATTGTTGCTAAGGCATATGGATATTCCCCAAATTTTATCCCTAAAAAATGTTGCTATTTGATATGGATGTCCCTCCAATTTCTGTCCCTAAAAAATGTTGCTAATGTATATGGATGTCCCTCCAATTTATGTCCCTAAAAAATCGTTGCTAATGCATATGGATGACTCTCCAAATTCTGTCCCTAAAAAATGTTGCTATTTGATATGGATGTCCCTCCAATTTCTGTCCCTAAAAAATCGTTGCTAATGCATATGGATGTCTCTTCAAATTCTGTCCCTAAAAAATGTTGGTATTTGATATGGATGTCTCTCCAAATTCTGTCCTTAAAAAATGTTGCTAATTGATATGGATGTCCCTCTAATTTATGTCCCTAAAAAATGGATTGTAAATGCATATGGATGTCACACATCAAAAACTGTCCCTAAAATTGATGTCCCTAATATGTGGAAAATATTTGCATTTCTTGTTTATTATACTAGGGAAATGATGTTTATCCTGATCCCCAACACCCTAGTGTCACTCATCAAATTTCATAGTGGTTAGTGTTGTAGGCATACATGATGATACATGACTCTAATGCCCCTCATACCATTTTGCTTGATGTTGAATGCATAGATTATCATGATTCACACCCATGCCCCTCATACCATTATGTTTGATGATGAATGCATAGGTTATGACACATAACACTAAATGCAACTCCTTCCATTGTGAAAATATGATATACACTTGGTGGTTGTAAATAGCTTTAGTGTAAGTTTAACCTGAGAGGGCCATTTTTTGTGTCCTCAAGGATGAGTAAACAATGTTTCCAAATTTTCAATGTGTCTTGTGTACTAGATATAATATTCTTGTGTACTAGATATAATATCTTGAAATGCATTTTTTCATACATAATACAAAATGATATGTGAAATTGTCACATCTTACAAATTTCAAAAGGATGTGATCACTTAGCATATCAACATGATTAAGCCCCTAATTGTCTACCATATTGACTTACCATATGCATGCAACATTAATTCAAACTTAAATCTAGTATGATGCAAAAGTTTTAAAGTTTGTCCACTAATATAATATGACATCACATGCTATATACAATCCAAAAACCAACCAAAAACTAGTACCAACAAGATCAAACTTTTTGTTGCATTAGATGATGTGTAATTGGCCCAACTCAGCTTGCAAGGCATCAACTTCATTGTGTGCATATTCTTCAACTGCATAGTATTGGTTGCCATTGTTTTCTTCAATTGCATGTTGTTGTTCTTCCACTTGTTCCGCTTGTATTACTGGTTCAACATTATGTGATTGAACAAGTGATGCTTGATACTCTGCATGTTGCACTAATAAATCCCTCATTGCTTGTAGTATTACTTGTGTTGGTACTTCAACTGCTGTAGGAAGCCTTCCCTCCCTCATTAATCTGTCCTTGGCTGCATGTGGTAGATTGTAATTGTTTCCCCCACCAACTTTCATCACTTCCCTCATCACATACTGATAACTTAAGAAAACCTTGTTCAATACCTTAGCATCCATGCATTCAAACGCATAATGAACTGCATTAACTAGCTCATCCACAATAGTTGGCATTTGTTGGTGTTGTATGCTTTGAATACTGTTAAAAAAACCCAAGTCTAGTCCATTTAAATCTGGACTGTTAGGTGGTTGTGACAACAATGTAATGTTGAAACCGTCACTGTTGGCTGCTCTATGAAAATCTAGATCATCATTCATAATATGTGGGGTTGCATTGTCTTGTTGGATGTATATGTTGCCATCTCCACCTAATGGCCACTTGGCTTTGATTGCTGGCAGTAATTTGTTTACAAAAATGTCCCTTATGACTGCTTGATTTATGGTTTTGATGGGTTTTGTTTCTAAGGTTCCCCTTGGTCTTAACCTACTGCTTCTCTTAGCTGGTACAGCTTCTGTGAGAGGGAAACAACCTATCTTTCCATCAAAGAGGACCTCCCCATTCTCTCCAAACCATGGCCTACACACTGCTACTAAGAACATGACTTTGCATATGTGACTTTTATGTTTGGTTGTTCTATGTGGATTGATTTCACCAGGTGCAAGATAAAAATTCTGTGATGTTTTTGACATTAAAAATCATTTCTCATCAACATGAACCACATTAAACATGTCTTTAAACCTTGGTTCAGTGTTGACAGTGGTTGGATTAAGTTGTTCAAAACAAAACCTAAGTCTTTGGATTTTGTTTTTAAGTGTGAGTGCTGGTTTTAATGTACTGCTATGTCTTCTCACTTTTCCACACTTAACTAATCTGTGAACAAATGACTTACTAACCTTTAGTGCAGATGCAAGTGATCTGATATTGCATCTTTTTCTCAAGGGCAGCTCCATGATGTCTTGCTCAGAAATGACAATACCCTTCCTTCTAACATTCCCCTTATAGTTTTTGGATGGCCTAAGCTGTTGCCTCTGTGTGAGACTCTTCTTCACAGACTTCCAAATTCTGTAAATTGTCCACCTACTCACACCATACTTCTGGGCCAGCTCTGCTTGTGTTCCTGTTGGAAGCTTGTCTCCTTCTGCCTTGTGTAGCAGCTCATTCATGCAGTCCTTTCTCTGTTGCTCACTCATATCAACCCTTGAACTTTGAACAGATGCTGCACTTGAGGAAGATGCTGAATAAAAATCCCCTAAGCCTAATTCTGTCATCTTCCTTTATACTCAATGATGAAACTTTTCTGAGAGTAATTTTTTTTTTAAACAAGCTGTAATTTTTTTTAATGGGTTGTAATGGTGGTAATCATTGAAGGATTGTTGAAATGGGCTGTAATGGTGGTGGTAATGGGAGGCTGTAATGGGGTTGTAATGGAAGGTGTAATTTTTTTTTTAAGTTCTACTATAATGAATGCTCTATATATAATGAATGCTGAAATAAATGAGTGGGAAAAGGGGTGGGAGGGAAAATTTTGGAGGGTTCCAAAATTTATTTCCCCCTTTTCCCAATTCAAATATTTGGTAAGATTTGCCTCCAAAATAAAAGGGTCAGCTTTTCCCTCTTTTTTTTTCCTTATTTGCTAACCCACATGGGTCATTATATTTGTTAATTACTTTCAGAAAATGACAAAAAATATTAATCACCCACCTTTTTTCAACACTCTCTTATAAAAGTTGCTTTTGTACTATGTTGCAAAAAAACAGGGACGAGGGAGTACCATACTTTTCACTTTCTTATTACCACAGAATAGTTTTTTTCCTTTCTTTATAAAATGTACATTAATATGGATTTTTTTTTGTAGAATTTTTTTTAAAAAAAATAGTTGCTAGTGATTATATCTGCAAGTATTTATTTTTATAATATATTTTATTGAAAATTGCAATTGAAAACAAATTACTAAATTAGAGCATCAGTGGGTCTTTCTCCCATGACCAAAACTCATGACCTATGAGTCTATAACCAAAACTCCATCACATAAGTGAGACCTATAAAAAAAAACATAAGTGAGATATCTATGTGCAAAATAAATATTTCGATGGAGATGCAATAACAGTATAAGACGATACACGGTAGTTGTATCTTAAGTCTTAACCCAATAATTAAATTTTTAATTAATATCTTTCTCATCCACCTCACTTTACGAGTTTATGACCAATATCATGCCAACCAAAACTTTTATACCACAATTTATAGTTACCTAACTTCTTTGACTAGATTTATTTAAATGAATTGAACTGAATTTGTTTCAACTATTGGAGCTCATATGAGAACCGTTGGTCCCATGTTACAATTAGTATTGTAATTTGCTAGGAAGATAACACTAATCAGCTCCCACTACTTTGCTATTAAGTGTTGATGTTTTTGCTATTGACCTGGTGATACATCCACCGGAGGTTTAAATATGAGGCTCAAGAGAGATTGACTAGCAGCTGCAATTAGTAGCTTTGCGGAGTCTTTCAAAAAGCATTTGAGCAAGACACAAGGACCTCTAAAGCTGAGTTTCCAAGAGATCTGCAATGTGTTCTATGGTATTCTTGGAATTTAACAAGATCAAGTGTTTAAAGCCGTCAAGAGGTTCACGAATGGAACGGTTGATGAGCTCGATATGCTCAAAAATCTACCCAAGGAAGAAAAGCTACACTGGATTTTATTATGTATTAGTGATTAGGATTTTTTATTTGGGTGTTTGTGAACTAAACTTACTAGTTAAATGTTGCTAAGTTGTCTTTTTGTTTAATTTGATATTGTAGACACTTGATCAAAGTACTTAATTTTGCCTTAAATTTAAATCCATAATTTAAAATTCTCTATTTTCCAAACTTGATTTTGGAATTCCAAATTCCAAATTTGAAATTCTGAAGTTTGTCAAACATAAAATTTGGAATTGAATTCTAGAAATTGAAATTCTAGAATTAAATTTAACTATTTCCAATGAAATCTTTGAATCCAGACGCAACCTAAATGAATGAAATTGAATTTGTCTCAACTATTGGAGCCCATATGAGAATCGTTTTCCCCTTTACTTAAAAAAACAATGCTAAAAAAGTCAACTTTTGGCTTAAATGATAACGAGGTCAACTTAATTCTAAATTATTAAAGGTTAGCTTAATTATGGAAGATCGAAGATTAACTCATTTTTAGCAGTTTTTTCTTAAAAAAACACAATAAATATTAAAATAAATACGGAGTATTTGAAAAAAAAAAGCAGAATAACGCACGCGAGGAGGAAAGAAAGGGGAAAAAAAGGAAGAGAGGAAGAAAGGAATCGCTGCCCCTGTCCAGCCTGCTGATCCATTGCCGGACACCGAGTCTCTACCGCCCGCCGGTTTCTGGCCATCCTGCCCTCTCCCCCGCCACCGGAAACCGGTTAGTTATTTATCATCCCAATTCCCAAATCTGAAATCTCAATTCTTAAGCCCTAAATGTAAATTTACACTTGTGATTGGGATTTAATTTGTGATTTTGTTTTAATTATTTTCGAATTTGCTTCTTCAAAATGCTGACGAAAGTGAATCTGGTGATAATTGGTTTTAGTTTGTGTCCTTTGTTTAGTTATGTTTAATCCGATTTTTCCTGTTCAAACATGCCATCATAGTTACTACTTAGAATTGTTAAGAAACTAAGGGATGAACACAAAAATGTAATAACAGAAAAGTAAACCTTCAAGGCACAAAAATGCTTTCCTAAAGACAATTTCCGACCCTTATCAACGGAGCAAGGGATCCTCAGATCTGTCTTTGAGATACAATGAAGACTTAATCAACAACAAAGTTCTTGTTCAGAGAATCAATGTCCAAATGTGTGTTTGGTGTAGAGAGAAAGTAGAAGATGATTGTAAATATTGCTTAAGGATATGAGAAGTTAATACCTTATTCTCATAATAAACCTTCTAATATCACAGAAGTGATACATCCCTACAGGCATAACCGTCGAAGTTATCCAAACATAACGTTTGGAAACAACACGCAGAAAACCAACTGCCAGAGACAGAAGCGTCTCGCGAGTCGTGAGCTAGGGTCGCGAGTCGCGAGCTTGGCTCGCGGGTCGCGACTTGCTACTGTCTCGTTTTCCACTGTTTGTCCCTTTTTCGCGAGCAGTACCCAATAGTCACGAGTCGCGATTCCTTACTGTCTTATGCTTTATATGGGAACATCATACGTAAGTTTATTTAAAGATGGCCAACGGGCGGGCTGGGCCGGGCCGGGCCGGGTTGGGTACCGGGCCGGGCCGGGATTGGGTGACCCGGAACCGGCCCGTGGGTGGGGTTGGGCGGGCCGGGCTGGGTCAGAAGAGGGTCGACCCACGAACCGGCCCGGCGGGTTGGGGACCGGGCTGGGCTGGGCTGGGCTGGGCTGGGCTGGGTTGTGGGTTCGCGGGTTGGGTTCACGGGTTGGGTTTGCGGGTTGGGTTCGTGGGTTGGGTTCACGGGTTGGGTTCGTGGGTTGGGTTCATGGGTTGGGCCCATTGGGTCAATGGGTCATGGGTTTTAGGGGATTTGGGGGTTTTGTGGGGGGTTTTGTTGGGGTTTAAGAGGGTTTAAGAGGGTTTGGGGGTTTTGAGGGGGTTTGGGTTTTTTTTTTGGGATTTTTAAATTTGACAATTTGTAAATGTAAATATATAATCATTAGTTGGTGAAAAACATGTTAATTATATATTTAACTTGTTAATTAAAATTCAAACAACTAAATATTATGATTTATTACAAAAGTAAAAACTAATAAGTTAATTAATTGATAATTAAGATAATTTAATGGGGGAAGGGGGTTGGGTGGGGGGGCTTGGACTTACTTTGAAAATTAAAATACATATAAAAACATATATTTTAATTTTGCAAAATAAGATGCCTACGTATCCTTAATTATATTAAGGAATCAAAGCCCACATAGTTCTTAAACGTACCTCAATGTCGTGGTTCGTGAATCGTCAGTCTTTAGTTTTTGGGGGGCGATTCATCTGAAGTATCTAACACCATCCACGGATCATCTTCATCATCGTCTTCATCGTCCTTAATTCCTTGCGTTCTCTTCTCCGCCTGGGCCCAATCCTTCTTGCAAACGCACATTTCTATGCTATTTGGAGAAAGACGGGATCTTTTTTCGTCTAACACTCTCCTACCTGCACTAAAAGCAGACTCGGAGGCAACAGTTGAAGCTGGAATTGCAAGGACATCCTTTGCAATTCTAGCTAAGATAGGAAATTCATTAAAATGATTTTTCCACCATTTAAGTATGTGGAAATCACTGTTAGTTTCAAATTGATACGATAAATAATCATTAACATTACCACCCGTAGCACCTGCGGATGATGATGATTCTGTTCGTGGTTTCTTCAAAATTGAAGAAACGAAAGGGTCCCACCTGCTTTTGGATTGCCTAGGAACTCCAACCGATTGTGGTTGGTAAATAGATGCGTAGTGATCATAAAGTTGTTCTAAAATATATTTACACTGTAATACATAAGCATAAACATCAAAATTAAATTCTAAACATTGATAATAAAAATTTAATAAATTTGTCAAACCATCAAGTTTGACACCTGGGTCCAATATGGCTGCAATACCATATATGTGAGGAAATTCACCGAAATAGGTGTGCCATTTGACCATCATTCGCGACAAGATGTCGGAAATGTTTTCAATGTCGCCGGCATTTTTAATAGAATTTACAATTTTGATACATTCTAAAATAACTTGGTGAATATTAGGCTCATAAATAAGAGAAAAAATGTTTGTAGCACTGTCAAAAGTGCTAAGAACTTCACAAATAACACTGGCAACGCTCCAGTGATCGTTCGTAATCAATTCATTTTCATTTGTACAAGTTTCATTATATACTGTTGTTAACACATCCTTATACATAAGCGCGTCTTTCAACATTTTATATGTTGAATTCCAACGGGTAGGAGTATCCCAACTCCAAACTCTTTTTCTTAGACCTTTTTCGTCGCACAACTCCTTATACCTACGTTTAACTCGATGAGTAACTCTAAGCCACTTAGTTACATTCCTAATGGGTTCTAACAAAGGTTGTAATTCTTTCATGCCTTCTTGAACACATAAATTAAGAATATGTGCACAACATCGGACATGCAATAACTCACCGTTAAGCAATAAGGGTAACTCAGGATCAGATTTTATGAAATCTACGGCCCTTTTGTTAGCACTTGCGTTGTCTAATGATAAAGAAAAAATTTTGTTAGTAATGTGCCAAGTTCTTAAAACATTTGTAATACGACATTTAATGTTATACCCACTATGACTCTCCTCCATTGATTGAAAAGCAATAATACGTTTTTGTAAATACCAGTTCTCATCAATCCAATGAGCAGTGATACATATAAATGGTTCTCCAATTGTAGAACTCCATGTATCACTAGTCAAACTAAAACGACCGTCATATGTTCGAAACGATTCAATCATATAAGCTCTACGTTCAAAGTATTGTTGTTGAGTTTTACGCTTAAGTGAATTCCTAGGGACTCTTCTATATGCAGGTTGTAAAGCCATTCTATTTAATAATTCATATTCGGGGTCTTCCGCAAAATTAAAAGGTTTTTCCGTATTAATAACATAATCACCTAAGTAACTACACAAATTATCTGTAGTAAAAACAAAAGGCATACCTGCGCCGGGCATGTCAGAAGCATACCCGTGTAGCTGAGTTTGGGTGGTTCCATCGCTTGAATCTGCGCCTTCCGGCCCCAATTTATGATCTCGTGAAAGGTGTCGTGCTAATGTTCCGGTTCCATCGCTTTTTTGCCATTTGTATTGTTTGGGGTTTTTTGTCTTATTGACATCCCGACAAACTTTACAAATAGCTATAAATTTATTACGCTCATTGGTTTCTGTTTTATCGTAGTATGGCCAGACCCATGACCCTTTACGACCAGTGTTGCCCTGGGTCGATGGCCCGGAATCATCTTCACCTTAATTTAAAATTTAAAGTTATCAATATTACATTATTTATTTCTTATAAATCATAATTAATATACATCTTTTTATATTATTATATTTCATATTTATAATCACCCTAATCTATAATCCTATTATTTTTTTATGCGTACTAAACTACTAATTTCCAAGTGTAAATCATAATTGGAAACGAATGCTGACTGGATAGAATCCCAGGTAAGAGAGGTGCGACACAATGGTCAACTTAAATACCAAATCTTGCCTAGACAGATCCCGGGCTTCTGTTTAAGCCAACTAACCAATCAGATTGTAACCTTATGATTAAACTGGAAAGTTCATATATAATTTTAAATCTTAACATATAGTCATATATTAAAATCATTAATCACATTATTCACATATATAATTTGATTTCCTAGCATATATTAAATTCATTATTCATGTATCACATATATAAATTAATAAATATAATATAAATTCTTATTTCCTAATTCCTAGCATATATTAAAAATTTAAAATCATGTATCACATATATAATTATTGAATTATTCTATAAATTCTTATTTCATAACATATATTAAAATCATGTTACATATTCAATTTTTAACATAAAATAGTAAAAATAATAAAATGCATAACATTACCTCGGGGGGTCGGGGAGGAGGAGGGCCCATTGTGGAAGACGAATGCCTCGATTGTTGTGACAAAGGATCCACAAAATCTGCGTCGTTTTCCAAGTTCTGAATAGATTCATCCGTATTTTGATAATCATATTCATTTCCACCACCACCACCACCACCACTACCACTAGCTCCACCATGGCCACCACCTCTTGAAGCCATTTTTTTCTTTGAATATATTAATGTAAATATAAGTTTTTTTTAGAATTAAGAATTAAGAAAATAGTAGAAGTTTTTTTTATTTAAAATTGTACAAAAACTAAACAAGATAAATAGATAATTGAAAATATGAAAGTTAGAAATTTAGAATTAAGAAGAGAATGAGAGATTGAGAGATTAAGAGTTGAGAGAATGAGAGATTGAGAGTTGAGAGAATGAGAGATTGAGAGTTGTGAGGATTTTGGGTGTAAAATAAGGGGTATTTATAGGAAGGGGGTGAAATTTTTTTTAAAAAAAAAAAAAAAAAGCTGCAGGTAGCCGTTAGTGAGTAACGGCTAGTAACCCGTACGGGCGGGCCGGGCGGGCCGGGTTTTTAGGCGGGCTGGGTTACGGGTCGGGCCGGGTCACGGGTCGGGCTGGGTCACGGGTTGGGTTGGGCTGGGTCCGGGCTGGGTTATGGGTTGGGCTGGGTTATGGGCGGGCTGGGCTACGGGCTGGGTTTGTAAACCACAACCCATAACCAGCCCGCCTGGGGACCGGGCCGGGCCGGTTACGGGTTGGAGCGGGCCGACCCAGCCGGGCCAAAAACCGGGCGGGTTCCGGGCCGGGCCGGGCCGGGCCAACCCAGCCCATTGGCCACCTTTAAGTTTATTTCACCATTCCCTAACAAACGTAGCGTATAATACTCATGCTCTAAATTAATTTCTAACAATCCTCCCCCATTTAGAGCATAACCTCAATAAATCACATAACATCATCACTAAAACAATTTCGAGAATTAATGAAAGTGTACATGACTTGAACTTTCAGCTAGTGTAATAAACATACAAAATAATCGTATCCAAATGGTGTTGATAAACAATTGAACCATTTTCAATACATATGACTACCTGACGTTATTACACGCACAAAATACTTTACCCCACACACAAAAATAAACCTGACACTATTACAGCCATGTGTCCCGTATCTATTCTCGAATGCTTCGAAACTAAGCCCACTAGCTTCTTGAAGCGGCTGCACTTCGCATTCGATTAGGTAGATCTCTTAGCATGCTCCTGTGATAAAGCACATTGTCAAGATCTATTAAGGATAAATCAACCTCTTTTATTCATCACAGTAATAGGAATATACCTTGGATGATTATTTAATTTCCCAATCATCAAATAAGAAATTTAACTCGTTGAACTTAGTACTCAAAGATCTTTGAGTAGTAAGTTGAGATTCTCTTACTCGTGATTACTGGTGGGCTCCAATCCTATACCGATTGCCATCCTCAATACTGTTTCTTTAACCAATGCTTTGGTAAAGCAATCTGCTAAGTTAAACTTAGTCCGCACATAGTCTAAGGTGATTACACCATCCTTGATCAAGCTTTGTATATAACTGTGTCGAAGACCAATGTGTCTCGACTTACCATTGTAAACTTTACTATATGCTTTTGCAAATGTTGAATTACTATCACAGTGAATAGCAATAGGAGAAATTGGCTTCTGCAACAGAGGAATCTCAAACATAAGATTCCTCAACCATTCGGCCTCCTTGCCTGCCGAATGTAAAGCTATGAATTCCGATGCCATGGTGGAATCGGCAATACAAGTCTGTTTCTTGGAAGCCCAAGAAATAGCACCTCCACCAAGTAAAAATACCCAACCACTCGTAGATGAGTGATCTTCCTTGTTTGTAATCCAGCTTGCATCAGAATAACCTTCTAAAACCGAAGGATCTCCACTGTAAGTCAAACCATAATCTATGATTTTCTTCAAGTACCCTTAGTACTCGACGGATTGCTTGCCAATGTAGTATACTTGGATTACTAGTATATCTACTCAACTTGCCAACCGCAAAGGCAATATCCGATCTTGTGCTTGTCATGGCATACATCAAGCAACCTATAACTCTAGCATAATCAAGCTGTGAAATTGGATTTCCCTTATTAGGAAGAAGTGTTATGCTAGGGTCCATAGCCACCATAGGTGTGGACACAAGAGTAATTTCCTCAACTTTAAACCTCTTAAGCACTTTCTCAATGTAGTGAGATTGTGTTAAGATTAACTTTTCATTTTTCCTCCTGATCCTTATGCCTAAAATGACATCCGCCTCCCCCATATCCTTCATGGAGAATTGTGATGACAAAAATGATTTACATAACTCGACTTGCTCCAAGTCAGTCCCGAAAATCAACATGTCATCCACGTATAGACAAATAATAACGCCTTTACCGGTGTCATCAAACTTGCTATAGAAACACTTGTCCGAGTTGCTCAACACAAACCCGCTACTCAATACCACTTCATCAAATTTTTGATGCCATTGTTTTGGTGCCTGTTTTAGCCCGTATAAAGACTTAACAAGTTTGCAAACTTTATGCTCTTGACCATCCACGACAAACCCTTCAGGTTGTCGCATATAAACCTCCTACTCTAAATCTCCGTTTAAGAACGCTGTCTTAACATCCATTTGATGGATCACTAAGTTATGAATAGCTGCTAGAGCAATTAATAACCTAATTGTGGAGATTCTTGCAACGGGTGCATACGTATCGAAATAATCAATACCCGGTTTCTGAGTGAAACCTTGAGCCACTAACCGGGCTTTGAATTTGTCAATTGTACCATCGACTTTCATTTTCTTCTTGAAAATCCATTTGCATCCGATCGGTTTACATTTAGGTGGTAAATCTGCTAACACCCATGTGTTATTACCCATGATCGAACTCATTTCGTCATCAATAGCTTCCTTCCAAAAGGAAGAATCATGAGATCTCATTGCCTCACCATACGTCAAAGGGTCTTCCTCCACATTAAATATATATGAAATTGTGTCAAAACTGAATCACGTGACCCTTCGAGTAAATATACATGAAAATTTGATCCGAAAGTTTTCTCTTTTCGTGCTCGTTTGCTTCTTCTAGGTTCAAGTAATGTGGACTCTACCTCTTCATTTTGAACATGATTATCAACTTGACTAGAAGAACTTTGGCCAAGTTCATGAGCATTGGTTACCGGAGTAACATCCTTGGGTCTAGGAATTGATGAAAATCGATTTTCATCAAATATAGCATCTCTTGACTCTACGGTGGTATGAACCGACCAAAAGTCATTAGGTTCTATAACATAGAACCTGTAAGCCTTGCTATGTTCAGCATATCCAATAAAGATACACTCTACTCCACGTTCACCCAACTTCTTTTGTTTGGGTTCCGGCACTCTTACGACTGCCCTACAACCCCAAGCTTTGAGATAACTCAAGTTTGGTTTTTTCTTGAACCATTGCTCATAAGGAGTTACTGAGTTCCTTTTCATTGGAACACGATTTAATATATAACAAGCCGTTAAAACGGCTTCACCCCAAAAACCATCACTTAGCCCCGAATAGGACAACATGGAATTAACCATTCAATAGCGGATCCAGGAATAATATGTAGCGGGGTCAAAATGCGTTTTTAGTATTTTATTGCGGTCAAGTGAACAAATTTTAAAGGAATTTTTTATTAAAAATTAAATTTTATAGGTAAAAATTTTATTTGTCTAGATCCAAGCGGGGCACTTAAAGTGACTGAATCCACCACTGTAACCATTTCTTGCAACGTTTTATTCTTTCTTTCCGCCACACCATTTTGTTGTGGTGTATAACCGGCGGTTGTTTCATGTATAATTCCTAAAGATTGGAAATAAGTTGGATCACAATATTCACCACCTCTATCGGTCCTTAGCTTTTTAATCTTTTCATTCATTTGAAATTCAACCTCGTTTTAATAAACTTTAAACTTATCAAGGGCTTCATCTTTGGAAAATAATAAATATACATAGCAAAAACGAGAAAAATCATCAATAAAAGTAACAATATATTTTTTTATTTCCCAAAGACGGTGTGCTATGAAAATCGCACAAATCACTATGCACCAAAAACAATAAAGTAGTATTTTTATCAACACAATTGTGAAAAGGTTTTCGTGTGATCTTAGTTAACATGCATGTACGACACTTCTCAATATTTTGATCAAAAGGAGGAATCAAATCATGCTGAGACATAAAATATAACTTTTTATAATTCACATGTCCTAACCGGACATGCCAAAGAGAAGAGTCATCATTCAACACACACACACTATTCTTACAAACCGAAATACTTAGTTTAAACATGCCACCACACAAATAACCTAATCCTACAAAGTTACCTCCTTTAGATAACACAAACTTGTCTGATTCAAACACTAATTTAAAACCTAATTGATTCAAGATGGCACCGGACACTAAATTTCGTCTTAGTTCCGGGGAATACAACATATCTTGTAATACAAGAATTTTTCCAGAACTAAATAATAATTTTACATGCCCTACTCCTAAGACTTGAGCGGTAGAATCATTCCCCATGTAAAGATTTTCTCCGTTGTGAACCTCGCGAAACGATTTGAACAACGTCTTGTCTTTACATAAATGTCGCGATGCTCCTGAATCGACATACCAAGAACAATCATCCTGCACAAAATTGATTTCATCAATAACACACACATAATTCATACAAGAATTAAGTGAAACTTGTGCACAAGCAAATTTACCTTGCTTATCTAGGGTTTGGTTCGAGTCCCCATCTCTCTTGCTCTTGCCCATCCTTCTCTTCCATATGGTGCAGTCCTTTTTGAAATGTCCGGGTTTACCGCAAACCCAACAACCACGTTGTGATTGTTCCACATTTCCTTTCGGCTTAGAGCCCTTCTTGCCTTTGTAATCACCATACTTTCTTTTCTTTGATTTGTTTGAATTACCTTTGAACTTTTCTTCCTCTACCACATTTATGGTGGTAGACTTAGAATCTCCATCCTTGAGTTCATCTTGTTTACGAATCCCTTCCTCAATAACAAGATGAGAACTCAATTGTTCTAGATTTATGTCATCTTTCTTATGTTTTAAAGCATTTCTAACCTTTTTCCAAGATGGGGGTAACTTATCAATTATGGAAGATACAACAAAGGTTTCATCAATATTAATATTGTTTTGCCTAAGACTTGTCAAGATTCTTTGAATTTCATGGAATTGGTCCAACACATTCTTAGAATCAACCATGCGATAATTGTTGAAAGTACTTACAAGGAACTTCTTGCTAGAAGCATCCTCCCGCATGTATTTGGTTTCAAGATCATTCCATAATTCAGTAGCGGATCCGTAGAATTGATAAATATCAAAAAGAGAATCGGACATACCATTTAAGATGTGACCCCTACAAACGTAGTCATCATTGTCCCACTTGTTGCGCCTCCTTGTTTGTTCAATGGTTCCATCTTCCACTTCCTCAGGTTTTGGTGTAGTTAGTTCATAAGCCACTCCAAAAGTTGTAAGTAGAAAATGCATCTTCCTTTGCCACCGACGGAAATCAACACCCTCAAACTTTTCTAACTTGTGGAAATTTGCAGTAAGTTCCGGAAGCCATTCTTGCTACTAGAAAAATTGTCTTTAGATTGTTAAGAAACTAAGGGATGAACACAAGAATGTAATAACAGAAAAGTAAACCTTCAAGGTACAAAAATGCTTTCCTAAAGACAATTTCCGACCCTTATCAACGAAGCAAGGGATCCTCATATCTGTCTTTGAGATACAATGAAGACTTAATCAACAACAAAGTTCTTGTTCAGAGAATCAATGTCCAAATGTGTGTTTGGTGTAGAGAGAAAGTAGAAGATGATTGTAAATATTGCTTAAGGATATGAGAAGTTAATACCTTATTCTCATAATAAACCTTCTAATATCACAGAAGTGATACATCCCTACAGGCATAACCGTCGAAGTTATCCAAACATAACGTTTGGAAACAACACGCAGAAAACCAACTGCCAGAGACAGAAGCGTCTCGCGAGTCGCGACCCCCTGTTCGCGAGTTGCGAGCTTGGTTCGCGGGTCGCGACTTGCTTCTGTCTCGTTTTCCACTTTTTGTCCCTTTTTCGCGAGCAGTACCCAATATTCACGAGTCGCGATTCCTTACTGTCTTATGCTTTATATGGGAACATCATACGTAAGTTTATTTCACCATTCCCTAACAAACGTAGCGTATAATACTCATGCTCTAAATTAATTTCCAACAAGAATATGAGAAGAAGATATGAAATAGAATTCCTTTTCCAGGTTTATATTCAATTTCTGAATTTTGAAGAATTGAATTGTGAGTTATGAGTTGTGAACTTGTAATGTTAATTGTTCATTTGTTAATTGTTTATTATTGTTTAGGATTTTTGATTAATTACTTGTAAGTTTAAAAATGGTCTCAAAGATTTGGCATTTCATTTCATTAAAAAATGCAAACTTTGGAACTAAACCCAGAAATCAAAAACTTCAATCACAAACACTGAACAAATCTCTCAGAATGTTCAATATTTGTAGCAAAGTACACTTTAGGAGTGACCGTGAAGATGAAAGGTTGCACTTAATTAATCAAATCACAATAATCACTTAATCAGGATAACCCCATAAATAAATGAAAAAGATTGAGATGATTAATGTAGAAAACATAGTATATTGATAAATGGGTCCCTTGTAATGTTTAAGGAATTAGAGAAGATGTTAAAATAGAGATTTGAAAGAGACCCATTTTTTTGCAATAAAAATTATAAAACGGCATAATATGTGGCTGAAAATATCAATTATTTATCCAAATTATGTTAGTCGTATCGAACTTGTCTAGTTGTCCCCCATATACCCATATATACTTGTTTGAATTGAATTAAATCTTAGACTTGGTGCCGTTAGCGGGAGTTGACCTGACCTAAATTTGTGAACTGAGCTAAATTTCATAAATTAAGTCCAAAAGAACAATGTATTGGTCATTCACATTCAATAAAAGTATACTTATATATCAATCATCCAAATAATTTTAAAAATTGGGGGAAAAAATAGTCGAAATGATTTTTTCATTGTCGTCTTTTCGGAAAAACTTTCAAACAATTACCTTTTATCATAACTAATCTATAATTTTTATTCATTTATTTATATTATTTTTAAAAAAATAATTAAAAATTCTAGAATGTTAAAAGAAAAAATAACTAACTATTTTATCTTTTAGTAATATTTTTTTTTAAAAAGGGCAAACAGTAAATAACCGGAATTGTCTACTATTTAAATTATTTTATATAATAAGACCGTACATGGTACGGTTCTGTACTAGTATAATTGTATAACTATAAAAGAGAAATCACTAAAAGAATTTTTTCATCTTAACTTTTTATTAGTTTTTGTAGTTAAAAACAAAATTCTTGATTCATATGGAATGTCTAAATACATTACTTTAAATAAACATATTTAGTGGGATTAGAAAAACAAACAAATACAATGTTGTCAATGCATCAATTAAAGTATCGCATTATACATTCATACTGTTGTGCCTAGTGCTTGTGAATATATGTCCAAACCCTTGTTTTCCTCTCAATCCGTTCCTCTCTTTTCTCTTCCAAACAGAATCACGAATGTTTTTCCACATCATCCTTGAGAGGAATATGCAACTTCACCCACGTCATTTCGGTGCTCGCCTCCGTGACAAATTAGTTTCAAAGCTTATGAAAGATGTTGAGGGTACTTGCAGGTTTTCTCTCTTGCTCAATCTTTAACCTTTGGATTTTAAGTTGTGTTCTATACAATTACTCATTATTTATGCAATTAATTGAACTGAATTTTCTTGGCTGTTTCCAATTTTCTATTTTTCTTAGTGGGCGCCATGGATTTGTTGTTGCAATTATGGGAATCGAACATGTCGGCAAAGGTTTAATTAGGGATGGAACTGTATTTGTCACTTTTCCTGTTAATTACAAATGTGTTGTGTTCCGTCCTTTTAAGGGTGAGATTCTTGAAGCTGTTGTTACCATGGTTAATAAGGTATCATACCTTTCGGGAAAAAACCTTGCATTATTATATTTTGAATCTCTGTTTGATTGAATTAACCTTGTGTAAGCTTCGTTCATGAAATTCGGCAGATGGGTTTCTTTGCTGAGGCAGGTCCTGTTCAGGTTTTTGTGTCTAATCATGTGAGTTTGCTGTGAGTTGTCTGTAGTAATCTGGCTTTAATTTTTCTAATTTTGTTATGGCATTTATTTGATGTTTATTTATGCATCAATTTGGGTTTTTGTTTGGTTTTAAATTCTTATGAGTTATGATTTCTAATGGCCCTGTTATATATTGTAGTTGATACCAGATGATATGGAGTTCCAATCTGCTGATACTCCAAATTATACTACTTCTGATGGTTCTGTATGTTTTCTTGAACTCTCAGGATAGATGTTTGGTAGTTACGCTTTTAGTACTTTTCAGCCTCTTAATTGTATGGTATTTCATTATGTTTTTCTGATTTAGATGTTTTTCGTAGGTTAAAATTCAAAAGGAAAGTGAAGTACGGTTGAAGATCATTGGAACGCGAGTTGATGCCACTGAAATTGTATGCCTCCCTTGTTTTTTTTTTTTTTTGGTGGAAAGGCAAGATAGTTTAACTAATTAGAGTCATACATAGTGTCATACAAACCTCTAAACTTGATACAATCCTCATAATAATTAATACAAAATTTCGGGAGAAAATGGAAGGAGTAATTACATTCATCATATTTGAACTACACCTACTACACTTCGTAATTGCATCCACCAAATCGTTTTCTTCACGCATCAAATACTCCATGTGGAAGTTCTAGAATTGCGCCTTTAAGTCCTTGCAATGATTTGCAGCATTCGAATATATGCTTTGAAAAGTAATGGGTTTTCTAGTTAGTTCTTTGTTTGCAATCCTTGAACATTATGTTAACCAAATTTTCTTGATGGCACAAGAACATGGCTTTTTGGATACTAAGAAATTCTGCATGGAGTGAGTCGTGTGCAAAGGTTTTCTTGTGTAAACCCTTTACCCATTGACCCTATGAGTTCTAACAATCTGAACTAAACCACAAGGTTTATCTCTTGTAACAAAGGAAGCATCAACATGGACCATAAGCATACCATGTGGAACCTAGGCGGGGTAGGATTAACTAACAGATATGGCCATAGTGGGTAATCTATTTTGGAAAAGGTCCATAGTCATCACCTGGGCCGCACGTATCACTTCCCGATCTGTCTTAAAAGAGTTTGAAAAGGTTAAGTGGTTTCTAGCTTTCCAAATTTCAAAGCATAATATGAGAAAAAATTCATGCCATCTAATGCTTTAAAAGTGGAATGTGGAGGATATGTTCTTGCGAAGCCAATCTTCGCAATTGCCTGAATGAAGATGATCAGAAGGGGAAACAGCCAACCAAATAGACATGGAGAGTGGGCAGTCACGAAGGATGTGGAGCGAGTCTTCAGAAGTCACCAGGCATCTAGGGCATAAGTCATCCTAGGTTATGTCTAGTAACGAGGAGATTCTTGTATGGAAGTCTATCCCTCTAAGCAAGCTAAAGAAAAACTTTAATTTTTTGGGAGGGATTCACATTTCCAAAGCCAGTCAAGTGAAGAATACGATTAGAGGGAAGTGATAGGTGCCTAGGTCATAGGCTTTTGAAATATTAAACCCTTTCTGGGCGACCGAGGAGGAATAAGGTTGATCATCACCTAATTCCGGGTCCAGAGGAGGAAGCTTGTAAATAACAATCGAGAGGGATAAGGGGATATCCAAGATAACATAAGACAAGTCCCACGAGTTGTTACTAGTGCAGATATCTTAGGTTTTTATCCTCCTCCGTTCTATCAAGAGGGTCATGGATTAGGCTTCTAAGGCTCCCCAAACCCGTCCAGTTTGAGTGCCAGAAAAAGATAGATCTCCCATCGCCTATATTCTAAATGTAAACGGCTAGCCCTTTCCCAAGCTTTTCCAAACTGGAGAGCCTTTCCTAAAACTGATTACATAATTGTTCCTTACATATTTTGACCTAATGCACTCCGAGGTAAGGATAGGGGGGCCATCACATAATTTCCATGCTAGTTTCACAAGTCAAGCTTTGTTCATTAAGGTCTGGCTTCGGATCCCTAATCCTCCTTGAGTACGAGGGAGAAAAACAACCTCTTTATTAACTAGACGGAATTTCTTATGCCCTTCTTCCTTACCCCATCAATACAAATACGATCCAGTTCTAGAAGAATTGACTTTGGGAGTTGCAACGGTTGCATGTAGTAAGTGGGAGTGGATTAGAATGTTACCTTAATGAGAGTATCGCGGTGGCTTTGGAGAGGAATATAGTTTTCCACCCCGCTAGTTTATTTTTAACCTTATCCCGAATGAATTGGAAATTAGTCTTAGAAAGCCTCTTTAGAGAGAGGGGAAGGCCAAGATAAGCACCTAAATATGGATTCTCATGGAAGGTGGTGAGATTTTGGAACACAATCCTATCATTCATTTGGGTGTTTGGGGAAAAGATAAAGTTTGCTTTTATCATTAGTTATCTTTTGGCCCGAAATCCCTCCAAATTCCCCGAGAACAAAAGGCATGTTATCGGTTATTCTATGCCTCCCTTGTTCTTGCTTCTAACATAATTGTATGCAAGTTTGTTACTCCTTTGGTTTCACTGTGTTCAGTGGCGGACCCAGGATTTTTATCTTGGGGGACAAATTATTAGCGTTTAACAATTCGATAAAAATGTTTCGAAAATTCAAAAAAATTAAAGCGATTGTTGCTGTAATTTTTCCTAAACCGCCTTATTATCCCTCTTAAATAATTTTTAGGAAAATTTGTCAATAAAAAACAACTTTTAAAATTTTCATTTTGCAAAAAACAAAAACCTTTTTAATTTTTTTTGGCAACCCAAACCCCAAATTTTGTTGTGAGATAAAACTATTTTGGTTTTCCGTCATTGACCAAGTTTCCGGTGTTGACTCCGATGAAAGTTTTTTTTTTCACTTGCTTCATTTCCCTCCTTTTCTCCCACTTAACTTCATTTCCCTCATGAATCTCAATGACTAAAAACCACAAAAAGGTTTTATCTCACAAGAAAATTTGGTGTTTGCGTTTTAACTTGCCAAAAAAAAAATTAAGGTTTTTTTTTTCACAAAATGAAATTTTTTAAAGGTTTTTTTTTTTAACAAATTTTCCTTTTTTTATTATTATATTCTTGCTTGATTTTGTAATTATTAACAATTAATTACAAAAATAAGATAAATCTTCTAAATAATTCATCTAATATGTACATATCCTATAATCATTAAGCTAATATTGGTTCCTTGAAAATATTATAGACTATTTTTTTTTTTTTTTGTATTGCTATAATTAACTATATTTTTTTAAATGAACTATCTAATAATATTTTAGAAAGTCGATCAATGCTCAGGGATTATGTAGTTTGATAAATTCTTGAAATATTATATAACATTATGACATTTTTAAAGAACCCCCAAAAAATTTCATGGATTACGATTTGATTTTTTAATATTGCATTTGTAATATACGTAGTAATTAATTAAATCTATGCTAAAGAAGAGGGGAAAAAAACAAGAAAGTATGGACCAAGGCTTGAACTTGGGACCAATAAAGAAAGACTTACATAGGAGTTTGTGCAACTGCCACTGACTAAGTTTGATTACTTGTATCAAAAATACAACTTAATGTATATATTCTATTTTACTATTTATTTTTCTAGTTAAATTTTATTTTTATTTTTTTTTTGAAAGTGGGGGAACAACTTCCTTCATGGGTCCGCCAATGACTGTGTTGTTGACATTTATTAAGCTTGGTTTTTCCATCTCAACGTGCCCTAGTATATTTTAGGGTTTGTTCTATGTTTATGTGCTCCCCACTTCTTACCCGAATCCTTTGAATGCTCACTTTGTAATTTGGTGATCTTTGTTACTCGAACTCTTAATTTCACTTCAAGTAGCCTTGTCGAATATTTGATACTTGGACCTAGATTTAACACTTGGACACTTCACTTTGTGCCAAAAGCATGGAAATGTAAATGTTTTACAAAATGGTCGAGTCAGAGACTTGGACACCTACCGATGTCGAATATGTTCATCAAAGTCCGACTAACGTAGCTTGTCGTTATTATTGTAACCAATTAGATTGCTTTGAGTTTGATTAGGAGCGTCATAATTAGGTTGAGTAATAGTGAATTCATCACATTAGAGGGATCGAACATTAGTTAGATGTGTGGGCATACAAAACAGGATAAAATAAGAAATGAGGTTATGAAGAAGGAGATAGGGGTGATAACTTTTGATGATAAGATGAGGGAAATTTGTCTTAGGGGGTGTGAAGTGTGATCATTTGAGACGGATACCGGATAATGCACCAAAAAGTGGGGCTAAAGAAGTGAGAAAAAAAATGGGAAGGTGAGAGTTAGGGCTCGTTTACATTAGCTGAATAGAGATAAACTGAACTGAACTGAACTAAACTTAACTTATAGAGATGAACTGAACTGAATAGAAGTGTATTAATTGAACTAAATAGAGATGAACTGAACTGAACTGAACTGAACTGAACTGAACTGAATATAATCTGAAGTAAACAAGCCCTTAGTGAAAGAATAAAGCAACTTTGGATGTGGGTGGTTGTTAGTAATATGAGGCTACTAGGGCTTGAATGTTTGATGAAGAGATGTGAGAAAAGAATGGGAAGGTGAGAGGTACTGAAAGAATAAAGCAACTTTGGCTGTGGGTGGTTGTTACTTGTTTGTTAGTAATATGAGGCTTACTAGGGTTTGAATGTTTGATGAAGAGTTGGCATTAGATAGAGAAACCATGGAGGGGGATAAAGTATGGGCACATCACATATTGATTCATGTCTAACCAACCGTCCAACCCTAAAATATGGTTCAAGAACATTTCTACTGTAAAATTATTGTCTTATTTGTTTTTTTTTTACTTTTTTTTTTTTGAATTTTTGCAGTTCTGCATTGGCACAATTAAAGATGATTTCTTGGGTGTGATCAGTGATCCAGGCGCAGCAACATAGAAGGATGAAGGAAGCAGAACAACATAGAAGGCGCAGCATGCTTTTAGACATGGGATCTTATTTGGGAATACTAAGGGGGGCTTGTTTGGTTGCACCGAATTCACATGGTTAATCAAAATTCCTAGGAAATACAAGAAATCTTCCTAGAAAGCAATGTTGTTTGGTTGACAAAAAATTTCAACATGGAGGATGTTTAAAATTTTCAATTCCTACATAATGTAGGAATTTAATCACTAACCCTCCTTAGGTCATTCAAAATTCATAGGAATTTTGATTTTCCTAATAACAACCAAACACAAATTATTACTACGTATTTCTTATGAATTAGGTAAGGGAAGTTGTTTCCCATTGAAATGAAAATTAGCATGGGAAGTTAATTTCCATTGTAACCAAACAACCATTTTTTTTTAAAATTATGGAGAGCATTAGATCTCTGAGGAGAATGACCTGTGAAATGTTTGAACAGTCATGGTCAAACATTAGAGTTTAGACAATATGTAATTCAAAACACTCTTCTTTTTGTTTCTCAATCTTCTGAGTAATACAGTAAGCACGATTATCTGGAAATAGCTTGTAATTTTTATTCATGTTTCCTGTTTAAGAGTTCAGATTAACTATCTCCTTTACAGTTGAAATAGCTAGCTCCTTGGAATTTTCTACACTAGCTTTTCATGCATGCTTTGCGTGCCTTAATTTTTAAATGTATCTACATGCTATATTATAGTGGCTATCAAATTTCTACAATAATTGAAATGTAAAATTTTTATGTGACAATCTACATCAATATGGTATCAAATTATGGAGAATTTAAAAATATAAATTTGGGTATTTTTATTTTATTTTTACGAAATTTATATTTTGTAATATTTTCATTTTAAAATTTTCAAAATTCAAATAACTTTTCCTAATAATTATGAGTGATGTTAATTGATTTTTTTGAAAATTTCCAGGGGGTAATACAGACTTTTCCAGGGGGGATACCATGTCGCTCTCCCTTGGCTTATATAATAGAGATAAGCGAATGTCCTAGTGGATGACCACACTACTCTTACTCAATACTCATCATTCATACTACTTTGTATTAAACAAGTGGATGACAGTTCTGTCATTTGTGTTCTAAAATATTTTATAGGAAAATTTGACAAAAATAAACCGAACTTTGGCCGGTCTTCTATAAATAAGCCAAGCTTTTCAAATTTCATAGATAAGCCAACATTTGCACCCTATCAGCCAAATTTAGGTCAGAAAATTTTGTTTACCCACACAAATAAACCGTGAAATAAAAAAAAGGTGATCCATGAAGGGTAAGGAAGACATGTGGCAGTAGACGTCGATTTTTCGGTGGGTCGAGGTGGTGGTAAATAAAATCCTCTAACCTAAATTTGGCTGACATGGTGCAAAGGTTGGCTTATCCATGGAATTTTAAAAGTTTGGTTTATTTATAGAAGACCAACCAAAGTTCGGCTTATTTTTATCAAATTTTCCTATTTTATAATGATATTTGATTTTTGAAATTATTAATAACCTTATTTAAAACTCTATTATATAAGAGAAAGGGGGGTGACGGCAATGTCCAAGTGGATTATCACATTACTCTTACTCATCGTAAAAAAATATTTAAAACTCATATGATTTAAAAAATTTAAGTTGAATAAAATGTTGAACTTGCATATGAAAAAAAATTCTCTTTTTTTTAAGAAAAAACTTGCCTTAACCTGTGGTAAAAAAATAGAAAACTTCATAGCAAAACCTTCAATTCAATCAACCACAATCTTTAGAAGTAAAGATGGCCAACTGGCGGGCTGGGCCGGGTTGGGTACCGGGCCGGGCCGGGATTGGGTGACCCGGAACCGGCCCGTGGGTGGGGTTGGGCGGGCCGGGCCGGGCTGGGTCAGAAGAGGGTCGACCCACGAACCGGCCCGGCGGGTTGGGGACCGGGCTGGGTTGTGGGTTCGTGGGTTGGGTTCGTGGGTTGGGTTCACGGGTTGGGTTCGCGGGTTGGGTTCACGGGTTGGGTTTGCGGGTTGGGTTCGTGGGTTGGGTTCACGGGTTGTGTGGGTTCGTGGGTTGGGTTCGTGGGTTGGGTTCACGGGTTGGGTTCGCGGGTTGGGTTCACGGGTTGGGTTCACGAGTTGGGTTCGTGGGTTGGGTTCATGGGTTGGGCCCATTGGGTCAATGGGTCATGGGTTTTAGGGGATTTGGGGGTTTTGTGGGGGGTTTTGTTGGGGTTTAAGAGGGTTTGGGGGTTTTGAGGGGGTTTGGGTTTTTTTTTTGGGATTTTTAAATTTGTAAATGTAAATATATAATCATTAGTTGGTGAAAAACATGTTAATTATATATTTAACTTGTTAATTAAAATTCAAACAACTAAATATTTTGATTTATTACAAAAGTAAAAACTAATAAGTTAATTAATTGATAATTAAGATAATTTAATGGGGGAAGGGGGTTGGGTGGGGGGGCTTGGACTTACTTTGAAAATTAAAATACATATAAAAACATATATTTTAATTTTGCAAAATAAGATGCCTACGTATCCTTAATTATATTAAGGAATCAAAGCCCACATAGTTCTTAAACGTACCTCAATGTCGTGGTTCGTGAATCGTCAGTCTTTAGTTTTTGGGGGGCGATTCATCTGAAGTATCTAACACCATCCACGGATCATCTTCATCATCGTCTTCATCGTCCTTAATTCCTTGCGTTCTCTTCTCCGCCTGGGCCCAATCCTTCTTGCAAACGCACATTTCTATGCTATTTGGAGAAAGACGGGATCTTTTTTCGTCTAACACTCTCCTACCTGCACTAAAAGCAGACTCGGAGGCAACAGTTGAAGCTGGAATTGCAAGGACATCCTTTGCAATTCTAGCTAAGATAGGAAATTCATTAAAATGATTTTTCCACCATTTAAGTATGTGGAAATCACTGTTAGTTTCAAATTGATACGATAAATAATCATTAACATTACCACCCGTAGCACCTGCGGATGATGATGATTCTGTTCGTGGTTTCTTCAAAATTGAAGAAACGAAAGGGTCCCACCTGCTTTTGGATTGCCTAGGAACTCCAACCGATTGTGGTTGGTAAATAGATGCGTAGTGATCATAAAGTTGTTCTAAAATATATTTACACTGTAATACATAAGCATAAACATCAAAATTAAATTCTAAACATTGATAATAAAAATTTAATAAATTTGTCAAACCATCAAGTTTGACACCTGGGTCCAATATGGCTGCAATACCATATATGTGAGGAAATTCACCGAAATAGGTGTGCCATTTGACCATCATTCGCGACAAGATGTCGGAAATGTTTTCAATGTCGCCGGCATTTTTAATAGAATTTACAATTTTGATACATTCTAAAATAACTTGGTGAATATTAGGCTCATAAATAAGAGAAAAAATGTTTGTAGCACTGTCAAAAGTGCTAAGAACTTCACAAATAACACTGGCAACGCTCCAGTGATCGTTCGTAATCAATTCATTTTCATTTGTACAAGTTTCATTATATACTGTTGTTAACACATCCTTATACATAAGCGCGTCTTTCAACATTTTATATGTTGAATTCCAACGGGTAGGAGTATCCCAACTCCAAACTCTTTTTCTTAGACCTTTTTCGTCGCACAACTCCTTATACCTACGTTTAACTCGATGAGTAACTCTAAGCCACTTAGTTACATTCCTAATGGGTTCTAACAAAGGTTGTAATTCTTTCATGCCTTCTTGAACACATAAATTAAGAATATGTGCACAACATCGGACATGCAATAACTCACCGTTAAGCAATAAGGGTAACTCAGGATCAGATTTTATGAAATCTACGGCCCTTTTGTTAGCACTTGCGTTGTCTAATGATAAAGAAAAAATTTTGTTAGTAATGTGCCAAGTTCTTAAAACATTTGTAATACGACATTTAATGTTATACCCACTATGACTCTCCTCCATTGATTGAAAAGCAATAATACGTTTTTGTAAATACCAGTTCTCATCAATCCAATGAGCAGTGATACATATAAATGGTTCTCCAATTGTAGAACTCCATGTATCACTAGTCAAACTAAAACGACCGTCATATGTTCGAAACGATTCAATCATATAAGCTCTACGTTCAAAGTATTGTTGTTGAGTTTTACGCTTAAGTGAATTCCTAGGGACTCTTCTATATGCAGGTTGTAAAGCCATTCTATTTAATAATTCATATTCGGGGTCTTCCGCAAAATTAAAAGGTTTTTCCGTATTAATAACATAATCACCTAAGTAACTACACAAATTATCTGTAGTAAAAACAAAAGGCATACCTGCGCCGGGCATGTCAGAAGCATACCCGTGTAGCTGAGTTTGGGTGGTTCCATCGCTTGAATCTGCGCCTTCCGGCCCCAATTTATGATCTCGTGAAAGGTGTCGTGCTAATGTTCCGGTTCCATCGCTTTTTTGCCATTTGTATTGTTTGGGGTTTTTTGTCTTATTGACATCCCGACAAACTTTACAAATAGCTATAAATTTATTACGCTCATTGGTTTCTGTTTTATCGTAGTATGGCCAGACCCATGACCCTTTACGACCAGTGTTGCCCTGGGTCGATGGTCCGGAATCATTTTCACCTTAATTTAAAATTTAAAGTTATCAATATTACATTATTTATTTCTTATAAATCATAATTAATATACATCTTTTTATATTATTATATTTCATATTTATAATCACCCTAATCTATAATCCTATTATTTTTTTATGCGTACTAAACTACTAATTTCCAAGTGTAAATCATAATTGGAAACGAATGCTGACTGGATAGAATCCCAGGTAAGAGAGGTGCGACACAATGGTCAACTTAAATACCAAATCTTGCCTAGACAGATCCCGGGCTTCTGTTTAAGCCAACTAACCAATCAGATTGTAACCTTATGATTAAACTGGAAAGTTCATATATAATTTTAAATCTTAACATATAGTCATATATTAAAATCATTAATCACATTATTCACATATATAATTTGATTTCCTAGCATATATTAAATTCATTATTCATGTATCACATATATAAATTAATAAATATAATATAAATTCTTATTTCTTAATTCCTAGCATATATTAAAAATTTAAAATCATGTATCACATATATAATTATTGAATTATTCTATAAATTCTTATTTCATAACATATATTAAAATCATGTTACATATTCAATTTTTAACATAAAATAGTAAAAATAATAAAATGCATAACATTACCTCGGGGGGTCGGGGAGGAGGAGGGCCCATTGTGGAAGACGAATGCCTCGATTGTTGTGACAAAGGATCCACAAAATCTGCGTCGTTTTCCAAGTTCTGAATAGATTCATCCGTATTTTGATAATCATATTCATTTCCACCACCACCACCACCACCACTACCACTAGCTCCACCATGGCCACCACCTCTTGAAGCCATTTTTTTCTTTGAATATATTAATGTAAATATAAGTTTTTTTTAGAATTAAGAATTAAGAAAATAGTAGAAGTTTTTTTTATTTAAAATTGTACAAAAACTAAACAAGATAAATAGATAATTGAAAATATGAAAGTTAGAAATTTAGAATTAAGAAAAGAATGAGAGATTGAGAGATTAAGAGTTGAGAGAATGAGAGATTGAGAGTTGTGAGGATTTTGGGTGTAAATTAAGGGGTATTTATAGGAAGGGGGTGAAATTTAAAAAAAAAAAAAAAAAAAAAAGCTGCAGGTAGCCGTTAGTGAGTAACGGCTAGTAACCCGTACGGGCGGGCCGGGTTTTTAGGCGGGCTGGGTTACGGGCGGGCCGGGTCACGGGCCGGGCTGGGTCACAGGCTGGGTCTGGGTCGGGTCGGGTTGGGTCACGGGTTGGGTCACGGGTCCGGGCTGGGTTATGGGTTGGGCTGGGTTACGGGCGGGCTGGGCTACGGGCTGGGTTTGTAAACCACAACCCATAACCAGCCCGCCTGGGGACCGGGCCGGACCGGGCCGGGCCGGGCCGGTTACGGGTTGGAGCTGGCCGACCCAGCCGGGCCAAAAACCGGGCGGGTTCCGGGCCGGGCCGGGCCAACCCAGCCCATTGGCCACCTCTATTTAGAAGTATTCTAAGGTCATGTTCTTTTGGACTTAAAATCTAAAATTTCAATTTAGCCAAATTCAATTCAATTATTAATTGATTTTTTGTAAGGTGAAATTTTAAGGTGTACTTGTTAATTGATTAATCCATTGCGGTTGGAAATTGTTGGCCCAGGTGGTGACCCTAAAGGACATGATGACGTAGATGATCACCAGCGTTGATTGTAGTTTACATCTGTAGTGATGAAATAACTTCTAGCAAAACCATGAGACGAGTTCTTGTCTTGTTAGTGTTGGTTGCAACATGAACTTATTCTTTTTTATGTGAAGAATTGCAATAACAAGTTACAAAAGTATATTGCCACAACATGATACTGAAGCATACAGAGTTGGATTGGCACTTAAAATTATCACTGCTAATAATTTTCACCTGATAAAGCAGTACTGCAATACATAAATAGACTTAACAGTAAGAATGAACACACCTACAAATTACAGGCTAAATAAAACTTATCTAGCTAAATATCTCCTAATATCCTGCTATAACTACATACCTGTACATTTACAAATTAACCGGACAAAGACTGATTCATCCGATAGTTTTGGTCGTCGAAATATCAGGTGCCAACTTTAATATAATATCCCCATAGGGCTCGTTCTGTTGAAAGTCGATAAGTCCATAATCCTTTAAAACCTGTAATTAAAATACATCAAAATAGCAGTTGATCATTACTAGCCCTCTTTACAATGAATTTGTAGATGCACACATTAACCTACTTCTCGTCTAGACTCTAGAGGTAGCAAAAAAAAGTTGATGAGAATAGAGAAATACATAGACACTAGACGGCCTTATGGAGACAACTACAGACTCTGATAATCCATCAACACAGAATGAAGAACAGGTAATCATCACTGATCACCCATTCCAAATAAGAACATTTTATGGACTTACCAAAGTTTCATAAAACATCCGAGCACATAACTTTCTTCGTTTTCCTTCCAATATAGTGCTCATATTTAGATTTTCAGAACCGTCTGAGAACTTGGATAGAGGCGAATGATTTTTCAAATATTCAGCCACTGCCCTGCAACAGCAAACCATAGATCAAAGATTGAATTTTTGAACCTATAATCATTAATAAGGATGGGAATATCCAGGAAACTTAGTGGTAACCTTGTTCTGACAGACATAGTATCTCCTGTACGAGTAGTAGCCCCTTGTGAATCTGGTACAAAGAGCTGGTGTTATCAACAATTCTTATATTGTGTAGTTAATGGCTGTAACTACTAGATAGATAGAGATGTAGACAATGATGCAGTTGAACATGCTTACCAGTGGGGCTGTTGTCGTCGTTTTCCAAAAAAGAAAGACCCTGCTGTTGAAATAGGCAAGCATCTCAGTTATAAGCTGTAAATGATATAAAACAAATACAATAATACTAAAAGCAGCTTAGTAGCTCACTAGATGCCTCCACATACAATTAGAGACATTATTTAGACATATCAAAGGTGAGAACTTTAGAAAATTAGAAAGGATCACAATGCAAGAACTGCTATGAAACCAACTTGTACTTGAGATCATACTGTTAATGAAGTACACCCTTTTGACCTTTTCTAAATATTCTCCCCACTAATTTTTTGTCTCACAAAAGATTCCAAACAGGGAGAGTATTTAGAAATGGAGGGAGTACAATTAAGACTCAGGTGAATGGAAAAATGCAGACTAGTTTCTTGTGTTCCAGAAGCATTCATAGAGAATAGTGCTTAAACATCCTTAATCTCTATGTAATGAGGCTTGTGCTTGTCTCTCTTAGGTGTGCCATGAAACTTGAATTATGTAAAGGCGTGTGATTCCATCAAAAAGTATAGTCAGGAAATTACAAATCTGTGTTCAGCCACTAGTGAGTTTTGGTTGTGTTGTTCTCAAGATGTAGTAATGGTTGTATAAGATATGTTCACACTTGACTCGGCTAATTCATCTTGGATAGACATGTTCCTTTGTATTCCCATAGGCTTTGTTTGGATAACAAAATGGGAGGGAAAAGAACGGGAGGGTGATCAAAGGGAGGGAAAAATGATGAGTTTTCAAATCTCTCCATTGTTGGAAAGACAATTTCTTACAAATTAATCCCTTCATTTCTATCCCGCCCAATTCCCTTCCTAATTTGTTATAAAAATGAAGGAAACTCTATCCCTCCATTTCTCGTCCCTTCATTTCCTTCAATCCAAACATAGGGTTAATCCCTTGAATCTAACTGGATTCCCCTCCTTGCTCCCACCCTCCCTCTCCCCTTTTCAAAAAAAAACCCAAAAAAGTGCTTGCTTTTCTGTTTATCAATATAATACCTATTTATCATTCTTTCCCCCTTGTTAAAACAGTTATCAATCAATGCTGAAGAGTTGTTTAGGGAACTTACATCGGATTCCATAGAATTTCTCGATTCAGGGATATCTGATAAAGCAGTACCAAAATCGTCATCCCGCTCCTCAAAATTCAGAATTGGTGTTTCCATCTCCGTGTGAGTAGACGCACTCATATGTGATTGAGTACCACTAGTTCCAAATTGAGGCTCTGAAACCGGACTTGGAATTCTCAGAGATGAGGAAGGCTCTCCTATTCCATGGGAGTCCGGACACAATGGTGGAGAGGAAGGAAATATTTGCTCAAAGTTGTGTCCAGGGTCATGGTCTGCTGATCGGAGATACTCAATTTCCTCTGTGTCATGAGGAACATGTGATTCTCCAGCCCCAGGATCCGGTTGAGTCGCTTCTCTCACAAGCAATTTTGTGGAAACAAAATCCTTGCTATGAAGATTCTTGAGATTGGAACAAATGCCTGCCATAGAACAGTTATTATACCCATCATATATTCTTGAGCCAACAAAATATCATCCAAATACTATTAATGTGAGTCCACTTACCAGAAATCAGTGGCTCAGAGAAAACCTCTTCAGCCTTCCTTTTCTTCCCTCTGAACCTCCAAGATTCCAAAGCAGAACAAGGCAACTTCTTCTTCTTTTTCACTAAATCAGAACAATCATTGAGTGCCTTTTTCAAAAACCTGCAAAGTGAACTAATATGAATCCAACTGTAAGAAAAAGTGGCAAGGAAAGTTAAGCTTAATAAAACAGGTATCATACTCATTAGTCAAAACCAAAGACTCATCAAAGAACTGCTTTTGCTTTCTCTTTCTTTGCCGAGGTTGAGGTTGAGGCTTCTCCGGAGATGGAGATGGAGATGGTCGGAGTTCCAATCCACTCGGCGATTTATTCACTGTTATTAGAAAAAAACTTATTGGTTAGTGTTGGGTAGCTCATACAGCTTTTGTACAATCCTTTTAAGAAGATGAATCCGTATTCTCACCAAATGAATCAGAAACCAACTGTGCATCTGTTGGGGGAGATGAAGGGGCATCATGCTGCAGTGGTTGATCAGAATGCACTGGAGCTGATGCATGCATTGACAGGGGTGTACGAGTTTCCTTCTCAGTCGTGTCATTCATAGCAGAATGAATTGAGCTTAAGTTGGGATCAACATTTTCATTATGTGGCCATAGAATTGGACTTGAAAGGTCAACTTCATTGTCTTGGTTATCACGCATGACCTCATGAGGTGGAATGCCTTCACCTTCAGATCTCCCATGTTCTTCACTTTGGTTGAGACTTTCAACATTCGGAACAGCAGTAGCTTCAGGAGGAATGCTGCAATCAAGAGGATGCGTAAAAGTCAACGCACAATTAACAAAAAGTATATATTCCTATACACCCAAATCAAGTATTGGAGGCAGTAAGAAATATACTCGCTCTGCATTGGATCACCCTCATTCAATTGCTCAGGCTGAGATAAGCCTGGAATGATATCCTGTATGTATCAAAGCCATGTTAATTTCCTCTAAAAGAAGGATAAAAGAAAAAAAAAAAACTAAAACAACCGAGATTTGCCAGGTTTATAACCATCATATGCTTATAACACAAACAATATGAAGGCATTTTTGGGTTTATTAGGAGTATGATACACAAAATACATATAATTGTTATAAAACTGGAGTTCTTACATCATCAAATGTAATCCTGACATAAAGCTCTCGTTCAACATTATATTGAGCTGCATGACATTCAGAAAGCTGATATTAATATATTACACATGAAACAACAATGAAGATGAAAAAAACCTAGTACAACAAAAATGAAACCTCCAAGGGTTATTTCATCTTGGCTTCTAAGGTGATTGTCCTGAGATCTGAAAATCCAAAAAGAAAAATTAGTTGTCTAAAGATGAATATTGCGATTACATGAAATGAGCTTCAAATAATAGTAAAAGCAAGCTCACCCATCGGCAAGGGAAAAGTCATCATCTATATTTACAGCATCAAGTGCATAAGTCTCTGGCAATGTGACGGCATTAAAGTGAGCTTGGTTTGCATTTTCTGGCAGATTAACATCAATATGGCGGAAGGCATTCCTCAAGCTCACCCAAAGATCATTGCAATCATGATGAAGGTAATCAACTTTCTTTGAGTAAATCCGGACAACACCCAAGAGAAGATGTCCAGACATTCTGAGAGCTATAGGGACTTCTGGAAAAATAATTCGCTCTAACCCAATAACACAATTCAACAGTTAGAAGATCCTCACACATTCATTATTCATATTCCAAGATTCGGTTTTTGAATATAGAAATTTGGCCATTATTGAGTATTGACAACTAAAATTCAAATATGATTTCTTTAAAAATTGGAAGAAAAAAAACTAACCGACGGTGGAGGGAATATCAGTTGAAGCATAATGAGATTTTTTGAGCTTGTGCTGAAGATGAGCAGCACACCAAACAGTGCCAAGAGGCCCTTTTCGGGCTAAAAAGGTATGGGAGTAAAACATCTTGATGTAAAAGGCGGCAGCAGCAACTACGGTAGAGGCAAGTTTTAACACCTACATTACAATAATTTTTAAAGCTTGATACACATATCTAAAAATAAATAAAGTACTAGAGCTGATCAAAAGTGGCCCGGCCCGTTTTTTGCGGCCTTTGGACATGAAAATCAGGCCCGAATTTTTATTTTTTCGTGCGGGTCTTGGACAATTAAAATTAGACATTTTGGTTAATTTTTTAGGGCCGGCCCGAAAAAGCCCGAAAAGCGCGCACTAAATTTTCGGGCTTTGGCCAAGAAATTTGGGCCCGAACTAGGCCCGACCCGAACCCAGCCTGCTTTATGGGCTTGATTTTTATACATCAGCCCGGCCCACGATCACCTCTAAAATAAACCATTCGAAAATTCCTTAATAAAATATAACACATCACAACCTACTTGAAAGATAAATCCTTTTGAAACTTCTCGTGTTCTTTCCAAAATCTTAAATATTTACAATCCAAATTGCTATAGTTAATTCCAACTAACCTAATCGAAATTAAACAAACTGGCATCCAAAATCAAAATCACATAACTAGCCTTAAGTGGGTTTGTGGGCACAGGCCCGTTCCTGACCCGGGGCAACAGGGGCGGCCGCCCTGGGCCCAGTAAGAAATCCTCCATTTTTGTAGTCTACAGCACAGCACATACATAATCTATCAACAATATTTGATTGGAAATTCATTTTCCATCTGGCTATAAAATAAATTACCCAGCAAAGCATGAACTTCATTGTATAATTGATTCTACGGGAAAAACAATCTTACCTCAAAAACTCTGCTTGCTTTAATGGAGGAAATCTGCTTGCTTTAATGGAGGAAAGGCACCACAAAAACCACGCCAAACCCAGTGACAGTTAGTTCGACAGAGGAGAGGATGAAAGAAACAGAGATTTTAGAGAGATGGAATGCGCTGCGCTGCGCTGCTGTTAAGGGTTGAAATTGAAAGAGAAAGATTGGGCAAAGTCCGCGCAAAACCCCAAAACTTCTTTCTTGTATATATCTTTCTATACTGTAGTAGTAACTTTTAGAATTTTCCCTCCAAGACTCATCGTTTTCCCTCCTTTTTTTCTGCTCATATTTCCCAACCCTTCCGTCTCTAATCTTTTAATGCTCCAAAAAAAGGTGGGCACGGGCCGTGCCGGGACAGCCCGCGTGCCTCGTGCCACAACGTACTGTGTCTATACGGGCCAAGAAAAGTTTGTGTTGTGCCGGGCTTGTACCAAGTTATAAAATATAAAGTCTATGCACTACCCAGCCCTCGTGTCGTGCCACGCCGGGACGACTTGTGCCATGTCATCGTGCCTTATATTAATTTTTTTTAATTTTTGAAATTTTAATCAAAATGAGTGTGCCAACTTGCGGGCCGGCCCATCGTGCTCGTGTCGGGCTCGTGCCAAATTTTTAAAATGTTGTTCGTGGGTGGCCCACAGCCCACCATTCGTGCCCTCGTGTCGTGTCGTGCTTATAGTGGGCTTGTGCTGGGTTGGGCCCAAACCGTGCCGTACCGAGTTGGCCCTCGTGTCGGCCCGACCCATGCCCAGCTCTAGCTCCAATTAATTGGGCAGTGAGTTGTGACTTGTGAGTCCTATCCCTGTGACACAATAACTGCAACCGTAAACTGTAACCGTTTATATATTTCTCAATTTAATAAAATCTTAAATTAAAAATGACAATAATACTCTAATTTAAAAACTAAAAAAATATTATACTCATTTATTAAAAAAAATTACACTTTTATTTTCCAAGGGAAACTATTTTTTAATCTTCACCTAATAATTAACGTTGACGTAGTACAAATCTTTACTGTTACTCGGTCATTTTTCAACCATTTTCCCATTTTTATCCTCCTTTTAAAATCAATTATTCATCTCATTTAAAAAATCATTTTTAGTCCATTATTAAAAAAGACAATTACTAATCACATAATACAATTTTTCACAATAACACTATTTTATTTTGGTTTTATTACTTTTAATTTTTTAAACCATAGCTTTGTTAATATTTATGGAGTTTTTTCTCAAAAAAAAAATTATGGGTTTCTATCGGCTTCTAGGGTGTCATGATCCTAGTCGCTTCCAAGTTCCAAGTATACAATTCATACGAAGTAATACCTAACAAACTAATTAATAAGTAGTATTAGTGGATGAGCTAGGTCGATCCTCAAAGAAGTATGTGGATTAGAATTGAATTAAAATAATCTGGTGAATTGAGGTTCTATTTTTATTTTTTTAATGAAAAAGGTCAAAAATATATTATAGCTCAACTTCATCAAATTACAAACAAGCTGCCAAAACACAGCTCAAAACAGTCCCTAATACAAGCCAAAGCAGAACAAATAAGCAATGCAAGCTAGATTTAGGGCTTGTTTACTTCAGATTATATTCAGTTCAGTTCAGTTAATCTCTATTCAGTTCAGAAAAGTTCATCTCTTTTTAGTTCAATTAATACACTTCTATTTAGTTCAGTCCAGTTAATCTCTATTAAGTTCAGTTCAGTTCATCTCTATTCAGCTAATGTAAACGAGCCCTTAAAATACAATCCCTTATTCCCTTATACATTCTCTTTTACGTCTTGTTCTTTTGGACTTAAAAACTACAATAATCAGATCAGATCAGATCAAATAAGTTCTATTCCGGTATGAATTAACCGGTAGTGTTTAGTGGTGGTGCAGAAGTGTTCACAGAGGTGGTTGTAACCTGCACAATGAAACAACACGGTGAGCTAACCCCGAGGTGTGTCCGAGGAAAGACCCTCTAATGCTTAAGTTAGAAAAGGGGATTAAGTATGTAGGAAAGATAGATGAGGAGAGAGGATAGAGAGATAGAGATTGGTTAAGTATATATATTCTGCCGTTATCAGGCTGGTGAGGTCTTCTATTTATAGGAGATGGCTTGGCGGTCAAGCCGTGACCGTCAAGGAGGGGTGCTTCCTTAGAGTCGGTTCCGGCAACTCCGATGGTAGGCAACCTGTGATGCTGCCATCACTAAGACGACATCTTTGATACGGCATGGGTCCTCTGATACCGTCATCATTGGGACGACATGTTGAGAGGTACCGTGTGACGACCCGGCTCGCTTAAACCGGCGCGGAAGAAACCGACAAGTCGAATAGTCAGTTCTAACATACTAACATACTTAAAAATTAACACAAAACCTCAAATTAAACATATACTAAATCCAAAAGTACAACACCCACAAGATTGTACATATCTAAACCCAAATATCACTACTACTATGAACAATACTAACTCCAAAATAAATGTCAAAGTTAGAATATACAAGTATCACCACTATAGTCCAAACTAGAATCGTAAAACAACAAAACAAGTACTAAATAGCATCGGCACTCGCCCAACCCAAAGCTAAGCAAGAACCTCATCATCAGAATTACCTGAAAAATAAACAACAGTCCACCATCAGTGGCGAGTAACATAACTGTCCCACCCTAACGGGGATACACAAGATCATAGCATAAATCAAACAATCAAATCAAACACACCAACATGCGAACCAACATATCATAACATCAATAATTATAATAACAATAAGCAACAATGTTGACTCGACTAACTTTAACCATTAATTAACAATCTTAAACTTTGGCGCAATCATTTACATATTAGACCGGACTACGCACGTACGAACGCATCTTACGCGAACGAACTTTCTACTATGTCAGGATTGAGAATCTTACTCCCAACCCCATGAAACCCATCTTACGGGAAATCCATATCAAGAGACGACATAGTAAGACCTCCAACTATCCCAATACCGCGGATAGGATAGGGGCAACGTCTTAACCCAATTCTTAGAATCTTAAACTAAGATTAGGCGTCTAATAGTAAAATCAAGCTAATCTTTAACCGAAATTTACATTCTTAGTTAATCTTAAGTTGCATCTTACGCCTGGACTCAAGAATAACATGTAAATCAACAATAATTGGAAACACATATGTCATTCTTTAACTTTCTTTAACTTTTCTTTAACTTTCTTTAACTTCCAAGACTCGACCAAGAACTCATAAAGAACTTAACAAGATTTCAAGAACTCAATCAAGATTGAAGAACTCAACAAGATTATCAAGAAATCATAAAGAACTCATCATCATACTCATCATCAAAATCACGCATGTCACCATTAAAGTTCAACAATAATTCATCAACTTACATGCATCAAAACATTCATGAAACTTGAATATGAACTTACACGACATAAAATCAACATAATCAATCATAAAATACATATAATCAAGCAAGAATATCATAATCAAACACCCAAAAATCAGCCTATGTTTCACGCATAAACAAGGTTATAATCATCCATCCCGGTTTAATCTAATCACTTAATCTACCCTATGAATCATAGTATACCAACTAGGATTTGGATAGTATGTTACCTTATTGAAGATTAAGCAAGATAATACTCAAAACTCGCTGCCCAGAAACCCAAAATACACGGCCCTATCACACAGTGCAACACGAACACGGCACGGCTTGCACGAACCACCACCACGGCTTGCACGAACCACCACCACGGCTTGCACGAACCACCAACTGCACCACCGTCTTCAACACGAGCCACACGGACCACCCTACGAACTCGTACCCAAATGAACAACCCTAAAACCCAAACCGAACTAGAAGTCTTGATTGGAATTATGGCGGTTTAATTTGTGTTTAGATAACTAAAGATCGATGGAGGATTAATCTTTAAGTTTTGGGTTTAGATGGATAATGAACAAATGTGTGGAGTCTTAGGCCAAAAATGGCGTGGGAAATGATGGGCAAATGGAGGGTGTTTGGCTTTTTCAATTGATGAGCAAGTGTTTAAATGACAAATGAAGCATAAGCCTTGCCATCACCTTCTATTTCTATAGGTGATTAAGGTGTGAACATGAAGCAAGTGACAAATTAAGCCACATCACTAAAAAGGTCGGCCAAGGCTAAGGAAAATGGGCCAAATTGGGCTTTCGATAAATAATTGGGCTAATTGCACTCTTGCATGTTTAATCATGCCTAAATCGATTTGGCCCAACAACATTAATTAACTAATTAGAAAATTAAATAATAAAAATTCTAATTAATTAAATAATAATAAAATAAATAATAAACAACCAAGAATAAAAATAATCCAAATTATTCACATAAAATAAAGTAAATAGTCCAAAATAAATTTTGGACCATACATAAAATCACATAAATAAACAAATAAACCGACGACAGAAATACCGATAAATCTGGGCCGTTACATACTGCCTATGTTGGCTGTCTTTGGTTGACCGTGACCGTTAGCCCTTGTTGTTGGCATTTAAGAGGTGTCTGACATCTTGGTCGTGACGTTAGTATGGTAGGTCCTACCGGTTTATCGGTAGGCCCCATACAACTAGCCCCCCCAAAAGTATCAGTACCGGCATGTTGGTGATGCTTTTTCAAAAAATAAGTCGCCAACAAGATGTTAGGCTAAATTTTCCCGCCTGTTCGTTGCACTTTACACGTGTCAGCTAGATACGAATCGTCTGTTGCTTTTTGGAGAGTGGGTCCCACAGCACTATAAATATCAAGCTTGACGGTTTTTTTATCTCTTTCTTTACCTCAAAAAATTTCAAAAAAATTGTGACAAATTTTCTTTCTATTTTCTCTCTCTTACTCTTCAGTTAGATGTTTGCTCTTCGTTTTCGTCTTCAAGTTTTAAGCAAAAATCTGCAACATTCACCATTTTTACTGTTTGAAAGCTTTAGAAGAACTTCGAACTCTGCATTTTTTTCAGGTTAGTTACGCATTTTAAGCTTGTGGGAGTCCAGTGTAGATTTCTAATTTTTCCTTTGAAAGAGTTAAATTCGAATAGTTATTCGAATTTTGTGTCGAAAATTGTTTCTGAATTTCGAACTTCGAATATTTTCGGAAAAAGTCAATTTTGTGTAAATGTTTGTGAAATGGGTTTCTTTATTTTCAAAATTCATGATTTTTCTTGAAAAGTCATGAAATTTCTGAATATTGTAACTGTGCCATTTATGCACTTGTGCATGTTGGCGGTGGCTGTTTTTAACTTTTATGCCTTTTGGCAGTTTTTCAAACGATGTCGGATGCTAGTGATAGTCAAAACGATAGTAGGGTTCTGGAGAGCAGCGACAGCGACGATTCGTCTTTGTCTGAGTCGTCCACCTCGTTGTCGTCATGCCCTACAGAAGGTGAGCCGCCGTCTCGAGCTATTACTAGCACCGCCGTCAGTAAAGTCACTGCCGGCGAGTTGGAGGAGCCTGGCGTGTGTATTTGTGTTTCCCGCAGTCTTAAACTTAAAAAAGGATGCCCTCTACATTCGAGAAGAGGAGAGGGGGCACCCAGGCGTTCACACCGTAAGAAAACCGGGAGTAAAGCTGTTGGCGATGTTCGTCCGGCAGCTTCACTGCTGCCTGACGGACTTGTGCCTAGGCAGAGGCGTATTCCTGAGTTTTCTTTAGTTTTTAAAAGAAATGTGGACTGTGAGGGCACACGTAACCCGTTAGGTTTCAATTACGAGCAACAACATGAAGTTAGGGACCTTCGTGGCGTTCTGCGTAAATCCGGCAACCCAATGTGGACCGTGATGTCAGAGCGATATTGGTTCTCTTCACTGCGGTCTGCTTTGGAGTTTGACCAATATGGCTCGAATGAAGATCCGTCACGCCCTAACCCATTTGCAGAACTTGGTATTTATTTTTACTCAAACGTGTTTTTCTTACTTTTTCCATTTTTTCTCTTGTTGCATATTGCAGTAGTTGACATGGAGCCGGGTGACGCCCGTTTAGTTAACACTGCCTGGCAATTTGCCGGCCAGGAGTGCTTTGCCGGTCTTGGTGACCTGCCGTCACCAGCATTTGAGGCATTGCAATTTGGTGCCGTCCCAGTGGATGACTTGGATCATCCCTTGGTTCACACCCCTTATCCGGATTGGCTGACTGAAGTCAGCACATGGACTGGCGGTGAAGCCGCATATATCAAGTGGTTTAAAGATGACCATGATATTCTTGCCAACTGGGAGTTGGCGGTGCCGAGTAAGAATGAAACAGTGACTGTGCCTCATGTCGGGTATTTCCCAGTTTATTTGGCGCACTTCAGGTGGGGTCTTAGGTGCCCCTTTGATTGGTCGATTATGTCGGTGTTGCGACATTTTCGAATTAGTTTAGTTCAGTTAGGGCCCTTGTCCTTGCTGATGTTGGTATCGGTGTTGTGGGTTTGCCATTACCTGAAGATGAGGGTGAACCTGCACGTTATACGGGCATTAATGTCCGTGAAGAGAAACAGTTCTATCGCCGGGCGGTACACTTTCCAGTCGGCCCCGGGGAAGTTATTGGCGTACCCTAAATTTAGCTCTTATAAGAACTACATGGGCAAGTGGTTCTGGGTGAAGGCGCCGGAAGGATTCCAGTTAGACATCCCTTTGGGCTTCACTTATCCCAGCCCTAACATGGGGCACATTCCACGTCGACAGTTGACTGCTGAAGAGCAGTTAACTGTCAACTATTTTAAACATGTAGGCGGCATTCCTACTCAGTGGATGCCGGATTCTGGTTATCTGGTGGAGAATCGACCCCTTGCCTACGAGGGGTTGTGCGGTGACGTGGGGGTTTCAGAAGCTGGTAAGAAGGGGCGTAGTGCCCTGTTTATGCCTGTTATTCTAATACATTCTAACTTGTACAAATAATTTGCATATTTGCGTTCTGATGGTATGTTCCTTGTTGTATGTTTTGCAGAGTTGGACCTTGGGAAGTTGAAGCCGCCCAGGAAGGAATCTGAGGTGGCGGCTACGGCGTCCACCACCGGCACCGTTGTTGCTAGCACCTCTATTGCTTGCACTTCTTGTGGTACCAGGACCTTGGTAGCCAGAAGCAGTCGTGGCGGTCACCGCCCGTCTAGCCGTCAGAAGGTGGTAACTATGATAGTGCCGGTCTCTCAAAGTTTTACTGGCGCTGATGCCACCCATGAAGGGGTCGTTACTGCAAGGAGGCCAGCTCCCTCTACAAGAGGCGGCCGAACCAAGGCTGCTGCCACTCGTCATCAAGAACGAGTGGTGACAAAAAGAAAAGAGGTGGCTTCCTCCCCTGAAAGGCCTGCCAAGGTGGCTAAGTCCCAGGTTGTTGATTCCATACCACCTAGGTCAGACACTGTGGCTGCCACCGTTGCCCAAAGTTCTACTCCTTCCCATCCTGCACCTACTACTACAGAGGTGTTTCCCATTGATAGTGCCAGTATGGCCGGGAAGTCGCCCACTGTTGTAGCCGTGGAGGTTGCCCAGGAGGTAGTGGTAGAGCTGGGAGCAGAGGCTACCAGTGTTGAGATTACCCCTCCGGAAGAGGCTAACTTGCCTGTTCAGGAGGTGGTAGTTGTGGAAGATGAGACAGCAGAGGGCTGTCTCGATGATGCCGCCAAAGAGAGCGCGCGACGGAGGGCTCGTGAAAAGGCCCTGAAAGCTCCGGAAGCTCCGGAGATTGATCCCTCTGAGGTATGGCGTCTACGTTCCACTTTTATTTGTTTGTATTTTATTTATTTTTTATACAAGTATTGATGTCGGTTCTAATATGGTCTTCCATAGATGGATTTATTTTTGCAGGGCAAGTCTCCTACTGCCGATGATTATCGGATGGAGTACCTGGGCCCCCATTTTGGTCGTAGCGTCGCCGTTCCGCGGCGCGGTGCCGGAGGGACTGTTGAGTTGGATGCCTCCAATAACATGGGTTCTTTTTCCTTCCCATTACCTGGGGATGTGCAGGTGAGGGCGGGGTCGTGGGGGTATGGTTATGCCACAATCCCGGACGAGTTTAGGCCGAGGCCGAGGCCTTTGGGACCATACTTCCATCCTCAACTAGACGTCGGCATCAATGATTCGCTGATGGCAGACTTGAGCCTGCCTGGGGGTGACTTTGGGTACCGGCTGCTGCAGGGGGTGAGGCTGTCGGCTGATCGTAGTTAGAAAAGGTGGGTGAATCCAGCCTAAGTCCTGTGCCACGACGTTGCCTGTGTTAGTTCTCATGCTATCCCTTCTCTTTGTTCTACACTTGTTACTTTTCTCATCTGCTGTAATTATTTATAATAATATATATATATATATATATATATATATATATATATTTTTAGGCTGCAAATTCTGCTGCGGAGTTGGCCGAGGCATACTGGTCATGTGCAGCTGACCTCGAGCATGCATGAAAGATAACAGATCAAACAAAACACATCAGACTACCAACCAACATGTGATAAAAACGTCCAAAACATCAAAACCGTAAAACTGATCAATCTTAAATCATTCCAACTTAAAAACCATAAAAACATCTTTGTTGCTACCATCTACATTTTAGACCGAACTATGCACGTACAAACGCTTCTTACGCGAATGAACTTTCTTACTATGCCAGGTATGAGAATCTTACTCCCAAACCCATGAACCCCATCTTACGGAAATTCATATCAAACAGACAACATAGCAAGTATACACTATCCCGATACCGCAGTCAGAATAGGGGCAACGTCTTAACCCAAAACTTATAATCTTACTCCAAGATTAGGTGTCTAAAAGTAAACTTAAGCTAATTCCACTTACAAACATCGAAGTTATACTCAAGATCGCTTCTTTCGCCTTTTCTTGAGTTTAACCATAATCAATCCTACTTCATAATCAATCTTTATCAAATCTTTAACAAATCTTTAAACCTTTCTTTAAATTCTTTAAACCTTTCTTTAAATTCTTTAAACCTTTCTTTCAAAATCTTTATAAATCTTTACCTATCTTTAAACAATACTTAAAAATCATCAACAAACTTGCACTTTAAAGAACATAAACTAACTTCCACGATTTTCAAGACTCAACCAAGAACTCATAAAGAACTCAAAGAACTCATCAAGAACCCATCAAGAACTTATCAAGAACTCAATAAGAACTCGAAAACCATACAAAACCACCCGAAAAACTTCATGAAAACCTCATCAAAAACACGCATGAAAACTTAAGTAAATCATCATGTAAACATTACCCAAATCCTTACTTAAAATCACGCAAATCATGATAAAAAAACATCGGAAAATCATCTAACATGCATATTTAATCCACCCTATAATCATAGTATTCATACTAAGGTAAGAAGGTATGTTACCTTATTCAAGATCAAGCACACAAACACACAAACTTGCAGCCCGGAACAACCCAAATACACGGGCAAAACCATGCACCCACACGGCACTACACGGCTTGCACGAACTTGGGCACGGCTATGCACGAACCACCACCACGGCCTGCACGAACCACCACCACGGCTTGCACGAACCACCACCACTCGAACCACACGGTCATTTCACACGAACCACACGGCCCTATCACGAACTCGACCCAAACGAACAACCCCAAAATCCAAACTAGAAATCTTGATTGGAAATTATTGAGATTATGGTGTTAAAAGTTACTTAAAGATCAATAGTAATTCAATCTTTAAGTTTTGGAAGAGTTTGGATGATGAACAATGGTTGGGTGTCCAATCATAAAAAATGGCGTGTGACTATTATGGCTAGGGAGAGTGTTTGGCTTTTAATTGTGGCAAAATGATGAGCAAGGATGCAAATGATGGCAAATGGGTTCAAAAGCCTTACTAACCCTTCTATTTATAGAAGTGGTTAACGTGTGAACATGAAGCAAGTGGCAATTAGTCCACTAATCACAAGGGGGTCGGCTACCATAGGGCTTAAATGGGCTTTTTTTGGGATCAATTGGGCTACTTGCACTCATACATGATCAATCATGCTTAAATCGCATTTGGCCCAAAAATATTAATTAACTAATTAGAAAATTAAATAATAAAATTCTAATTAATTACATAATAATAAAATAAATAATAATCAACTAAACATAAAAATAATCGAAATTAATCGGAATTATTCACATAAAATAAAAATAATTAGTCCAAATAAATTTTGGACCATACATAAAATAACATAAATAACAAATAAATCAACGAAAAAAATACCGAAAAATCTGGGCCATTACAGAAGCTGCCTTGATTGCAGCCAGAAAACATGCGGGTGATGCTGAGGCTGCCAGTCAGGCGTTGTAGCGAGAGGTGGATGCTGCTAAGTCTGATTTGCAGTTTGTGAGGGGGGAAGTGGGGGCTGCTAATAAGAGGGCCGAGGCTGCTCTTATAGTAGCCAAGGCTGCCAAAAAGGAGGCGGCTGATGCCAAGGCGGAGGTTGAAGCCACAAAGGACAAAGCAAAAACCGCTATCCAGAAGGCTTCTGAGGAAATGGAGGGTTCCAAGGCGAAGGCGGTGGACGATTTTGTCAAGTCTGCCGACCTTCGTCAATTTTGCACACTACGGTTCGATGGTGGCTGGATTGCTGCCATGAGATGCGTGCTGACACTTCACCTAGAAGTTGACTGGGTGGCGGTTGAAAATGCCTTTAACGAAGGGACGGCCAGCCAGACTCTGAATGAGGAGGATGTGTTCCCTGAGGAACATGTTGGGAACATGTCACCTCGTCTTACCCGGGTGCCAGCAGCAAAAGGTGGTACAGCAGATCCTGAAGCCACGGTTGCTTCTACCGTTGCTGAGGTTTTGCTCCTGAAAGGGCACAATGATGTGTTGGGCAACCTTCCCCTGTTCTCTCCTCCTGTAATTCTAATTCTTCTTTTTTGTTGTAACTGTTGTAGTGTTTTGTATATATCTTTTGTAATACTTGGTGTAATTTTTAATTTCTGTCAAAATGGGCTGCCATGCCATTAAGCTTGTAACATGTAATGACGCCAGTCATTACTGGATTTTGAAAGTATATAAAATTTTCATTTTGTCAAAAATACTTGCCTTTTATTTTTGTAGCATTTACTCCATACTCTGCAATAGTTTTAGATCTCGTCATTATTATATTGCAAATATAGTTCTTCCTTTAGTTTTTTTGTAATAGGAATTTTTGAGCAGGTAGGCTTTTGGGATGATAGTGATTTGTGACCTTAACTGTCATCTAGCCTTTGGCTGCTGAAGGATGTTCTTGGCAGCTAGGCTTTTTGGATGACAGTGGCCTTTGGCCTTAGATGTCATCTGGCCTTTTGGCTGCTGATGAATGTTCTTGGCAGCTAGGCTTTTTGGATGAGTGGCCTTTGGCCTTAGCCGTCATCTGGCCTTTTGGCTGCTGATGAATGTTGTTGGCAGCTAGGCTTTTTGGATGACAGTGGCCTTTGGCCTTAGCTGTCATCTAGCCCTTTGGCTGCAGATGAATGTTCTTGGCAACTAGGCTTTTTGGATGACAGTGGCCTTTGGCCTTAGCTGTCATCTGGCCCTTTGGCTGCTGAAGGATGTTCATGGTAGCTAGACTTTTTGGATGACAGTGGCCTTTGGTCTTAGCTGTCATCTGGCCCTTTGGCTGCTGATGAATGTTCTTGGTAGCTAGGCTTTTTGGATGATAGTGGCCTTTGGCCTTAGCTGTCATCTGGCCCTTTGGCTGCTAAAGGAATGTTTTGTTAATACATGGTTGGAAATCCTAAGTTAGCAAATAAAAATATTTAGCTGTACAATTGTACATCATGTGTACCAAAAACTAGCTTCTATACATTTATTTGACATGTGAATATGTAAAATTTTGTACATAGTATTTCTTGAGTACTCTGGCGTTCCAAGTATTCTTTAATTCCTTGTCGTCCATTCCAACAAGCCTGTAGGCCCCAGAGGTTATCGTTTTTGTTATGTGGTATGGCCCTTCCCAGTTGGCCGTTAACTTACCTTCTCTGTTCTGCTTGCCGGTAGCGTCAGTTCTTCTTAGAACCAAGAGGCCATCCTGCATAGGCCTGTGGTGTACTTTTTTATTATACGCCCTTTTAATTTGATCTTTATACGTTGCTTGGCGGAGTTCTGCGATAAGTCTGACCTCTGTTAGCAGGTCAAGGTCATGTTTCAATAACTCATCGTTGAGTTCAAGCCGGTATGTCTGGATCCTGAAGGAGGGCAGTCCTACCTCTATCGGCAATATAGCTTCTTGTCCGAATGTGAGTCTGAAGGGTGTTTCCCCTGTCGACTCTTTCTTAGTTGTCCTATTAGCCCAGAGGACATCTGGTATGAAGTCTGCCCGCTTGCCCTTTAGGTCGTCTAACATCTTTTTCAAGGCATTTAGGATTTGCTTATTTGCCGCCTCGGCTTGGCCGTTACTCTAAGGGTGAGTGACGAATGCAAATGTCATTTTTACCTTCAGAGGTTCAAGATATTCTCTCAGGGGCTTGCAGTAAAATTGGGTCCCATGATCGAAGACTATTGCCTGTGGTATCCCAAACCTTGTAATCACTTGCTCCCATATGAATTTTTTAACTTAGGCCGTGGTGATAGAAACGATTGGGATGGCTTCAATTCACTTTGTAAAGTAATCAATAGCCACTATCAGGAATCTTCGTCCCCCTTTGCCCTTTGTGAATGGTCCCAGTATGTCCATCCCCCATTGGGCAAATGGCATGGGGCTTAAGATTGGCTGTAGGTCGTTTGGTGGAGTGTTGATCATTGGAGCAAACCTTTGACATTTGTCACATTTTTTAACGTAGCCCTGGGCGTCCCTGAGCATATGGGGCCAATAATATCCGGCACGTAGCGCTTTGAGTGCTAAGGCCTTTCCGCCAATATGATTCCCATAAATCCCTTCATGTATTTCTTCCAAAATTTTCTGTGCTTCTACTTTGGTAGCACATCAAAGTAAAGGTAGGTGGAAAGATTTTTTGTAAAGCAGGCCTTGGTATACACAATACCAAACTGTCTATCGTTTGACCTTGGCTGCCAGTGTCTTGTCTTTTGGGAGAGTTCCCAGATTTTTGAAGGCAAGTATTTAATGGAATCATTCCCCCTCCGTGGCGACAACGGTGGCAATGAGAACATAGTTGATCACCTTGGCGGCTCTGAGCTCAATGAGGATTTTGCCTCCTAAATCTGCCAGAGGTGATGTTGCCAGCCTTGCAAGAGCGTCAGCGGATTGATTGTTCTCCCTTGGGACCAGTTGTATCTCAAAGGATGCTAGTTGGCCTGTTAGCTGCTTAAGGTAATCCCTGTACTTGACTATTGTAAGCTCCCTGGCCTACGTTGTGCCCTCCATTTGAGTGGCTACCAATTGGGAGTTTGTTATCAGTTTAACTTGCTCTGCTCCGGACGCAATTGCCAGCTGGGTACCAGTTATGGCGGCTTCATATTCTAACTCATTATTTGTTGCTTTGAAGTTAAATCTTAGAGCATACCGGTAGATGGTACCATCAGGGCTGATTATTCGGATGCCGGCGCCTGAGCCGGTATTGCACGATGAGTCGTCCGTGGCTACAACCCATTCTTGAAGGGGGTTGGCCACGGCAAATGATGTTTCTGCAATGAAGCCTGCCAAAGCTTTTGCCTTAATGGCATTTCTGGGTTTGAAAGAGTTGTCGTACTCTAACAACTTTATTCCCCACTTCATCATTCTGCTTGATACCGCCAGCTTTATGAGGGCTTTGTCGAGTGGGTGATTGGTGAGGATTATGACTGAATGAGCATCAAAGTATGGACGCAAAAGGCGTGCCATTACCATAACTTCCAACGCCAGCTTTTCAATTGACGAGTATCGGATTTCAGCGCCAGTTAACACGTGGCTGGTGAAGTATACCGGCATTTGAGTTTTTTCTCTTTCAACTAGTAAAACTGCCGCCACAGTGTTGTCGGATGCTGAGATGTATACTTGCAGTTCTCCTTTTTCAAGCCTGGTCATAGTGGGTAGGCTTTTGAGGTGATCTTTTACTTTGTAAAATGCCTCTTGTTGTTCGACGTTCCACTCGAATTTTTTGTTTTACCGAAGTACCTTGAAAAAAGGGTAGGGCGTGTGACGCTGACTTTGCCATAAATCTAGTTAGAGCCGCCATTCTACCTGTTAACTTTTGGACTTCTTTGATTTTTGTTGGCTCTGCCATGTCTGCTATGGCCTTTACCTTGTCTGGGTTGGCGTCTATCCCTCTTTCGGATACCATGTACCCCAAGAATTTGCCGGATGTGACGCCAAATGTACATTTCTTAGGGTTTAACTTCATTTGAAATTCCCTAAGTGTTGCAAATGTTTCTTCGAGGTCGGCAAGGTGTTCCCCTTTGGTTTTGCTTTTTACTATTATGTCGTCAACATACACTTCTACATTTCTTCCTTTTTGCTTGCTGAAGACTTTATCTACCAACTTTTGATAGGTTGCGCCGGCGTTTTTAAGCCCAAAAGGCATGGCTTTGTAATAATAAACACCAGCATTAGTCAAGAATGCCGTCTTGGGTCTGTCTGACTCTAGAAGGCTAATTTGATGATATCCTGAAAAAGCGTCCATAAAACTAAGTAGTGCATGGTTTGCTGTAGAGTCCACTAGTTGATTTATTCTTGGGAGTGGATAACAATCTTTTGGGCAATGGCGGTTTAGGTCAGTGAAGTCGACGCACATTCGCCATTGTCCGTTTTGTTTTTTTACCATAACCACATTAGCTAACCATTCAGGATAGTCACAAGGTTCTATGAACGCTGCCAACAAAAGTTTATTTATTTCAGTGTCAATAGCCTCATTCTTCTCGGTCGAGAATGATCTTTTCTTTTTTTTTTACAGGCCTAACGCTATCATCTACATTAAGCCTATGTTGCATTACAGAGGTGTGGATGCCCGACATCTCGTCAGCAGAGAAAGCGAAGACAACAACGTTGTCTTGCAATAGTTGAACTGGATTGATTTTCATTTATTCCGGCAACTTCTTACCTATCTTGACGGTTCTAGAGACATCCGTGGTAGATAAAGGTATATCCTCCACGTCCTCGTCTGGTTTGGGTCGTGGAAGACCGTCGTCATCTGGGCGACCATTGATGTCGTCCATTGATATGGGGGAGACTTCTGGTTGTCGTTTTCTTTGTTGTTGTTTCCGGTGTTTAGCTAAGGTGGAGGCGGAGGTCTCATGGCAGTCACGTAACATGAACGTGCTACCTCTTGGATTCCTTTCACTTTTACTGGATAGCCGTCATCGGCTATGTATAGCATAGTTAAGTGATAGGTAGATGGTATGCCTTTGATGTCATTCATCATTGGCCGCCCAATGATGGCGTTGTAAGCCTACGGTATATTGACCACTAAAAACTCTATCATCGTTCTTTTGACTTGCCTGCCTTCTCCCAGCTGTGTCGGCAATTTAATTATGCCCTCCGGTATCACCTTGGCTCCTGTGAAACCACTAATTGAGTGGTGTACCGGTTTCAAATATTTTCCCTCTATTCCAAGTTTGTTGAAGGCCTCCTGGAATAGGATATTGGCTGAGGAACCGCCATCGACCAGAACGCGATGGACTTTGCAATTTGCAATGGACAAATTGATTACTAAAGGGTCATCATGAGGGTATATGACGCCCTTAGTGTCTTCAGCCGTGAACGTCATCTCCGGCACGTCCGCCGACCCCGCCAAGTGATGGCGGTCATTAAAGTTCACTTGATGGCGGACCTCCCGCAGACTTGCCCGGGCTCCGCTAAGGGTTCCTCCATGTATTGATCCCCCTGTGATGACCAATATGTCGGGTTGGAAGTCTGTTTGTTTTTGCTTCCCCTTCCAACCCCTATCTCCATGTTGTCGATGGTGAGGTGAATCATCTTTCTTTTTATACTGGGCCAACCGCCCTTTCCTCACCAATTCCTCCACGTTTTTTTTCAGATGGGCACACTTGTCAGTGATGTGCCCATAGTCGTTATGAAACTCCCACCACTTAGACTGGTCGCGATTTGGTGCATTCATTTGCCTTGGGCGCCTCCATTTTTCATCTTGTTTGTGGAGTGAATATATCCTTGAACGTTGGGTGTTGAGCTCTGTGTAGCCGCCACCTTTTTCTGTTCGTGGTTTCTTCTCCACATTCCCCCCTTCTTCCCCGCGTCTTTTCTCCGCGTTTCTAGTGAAGTACTCCTTCCTTTCGAAAGGAGTTTCTTTTTTGAACTCCTTTTTGTAGCTTCTTTCTTCTACCGCCCTCTTTTCTGTTGAGGTACTGACACCTATCCGGCAGAATTCCTCTGCCCGGATGTATTCATTAACTTTCCCTAGGACGCCCCCCCAGAGTTGTCAGATTTTTGCGTCCCAGATACTGTTGGAATGGGCTCTCTTGCAGCCCTGACATCAGTGCCAAGACTGCCACTTCTTGCTGCATATCGGGTATGGTGAGCAATGAAATCCCTAAGGCTTTCTTCTCGTCTTTGTTGCATTCCCATCAATTCACTTGTCAGCTTTTGCCGCCTTTTGTTGCTGACAAAGTGTGACAAGAATCGAGAAGACAAGTCGTTCCAACGGGCTATAGTAAAATTTGGTAGGGATTTGAACCAACTTTGAGCTATGCCGGTAAGGGTTGTTTGAAAAAACCGGCACCAAGCGCTATTAACCGTGGTGTATAGTTGCATATGGCCCCCGTACGCGGATATATGATCCGTTGGGTCAGTTGTGCCATCATACTTGCAGTTTGGCATTTTAATTTTTGGCAGGTCTTCTTCGCTGACGGCCACGACGAAAGGGGTCCCTTGAGGGAGGACCCTTTCTATGTGACTGGCAACTCTCCTAGGTGCCGCCCTTCTTCTCTCCAGGTTGTCGCCGAAGTCCGTTTCTAACCTCCTACTGGAGGTAACTCTATTCTCAGCCGTAGCCTGGATGTTTGCTTAGTACTCAGGCGGAGTTCTGGGTCTAGTTTCAACCTCGGAAAAGTCACATTCTAACTCTTCCTCTTGCTCTGTTTTTAAGGATTCCATGATCCTTATTGGAGACCCTGGTGATGGACGTGTCCTAGGTTTCTTCTTGGCCGCTGCCAGAGCGCTGAGGACCGCGACGGCATTTTGCAGCTGCTCTGGTGTGAACTGGCTGAATATTTCTAAACCAGAGTTGGGAGTTGTCTCTGGTTTGGGTACAGGGGTTTTCTCACGCTCTACTATTGGAGTGTGGACGGTTTTTTCACTGTGAGTGGGTTTTGGGCTAGCCTCTTTTTCTAGTTGACTGGGGGTGGTCATTTTATGTCTTTTGGAGTTAGGGTGCTTTTTGGTTTTTTAGGTGGATTTTTGTAAGAAATCCTCACAGACGACGCCAATTGTTCTGGTATGAATTAACCGGTAGTGTTTAGTGGTGGTGCAGAAGTGTTCACAGAGGTGGCTGTAACCTGCACAATAAAACAACACGGTCAGCTAACCCCGGGGTGTGTCCGAGGAAAGACCCTCCGATGCTTAAGTTAGCAAAGGGGATTAAGTATGTAGGAAAGATAGATGAGGAGAGAGGATAGAGAGATAGAGATTGGTTAAGTATATATGTTCTGCCGTTGTAGGGGTCGTTTTTACCCGGCCGCCTACGTCACAAGTTGGTTTGAATGCTCGTTAACGTCGTACGTGAATACGGACTAGTAGGAGTCGCCACCGTGCGTCTATACGGTCCACGGACACCGAAGAAGTACCGAAGCCAGGAGCAATCGGTCCCATATGGTCGTGCACCAGAGTATGGGTTCGGGGACAGGTTACGAGCCAATCGTGCATTGGGCCCGCCCGCCTGCAAGCGGTCTCTACTAGGTCTCTTTTGTAAGATCATTGTTCAATTTAAGAGCAACAGAGATAACTCAATTTTAGCCCTAATTTGTGAATTACTAAGTCGGTTCAGATTAATGCACAAATTAGCCTAAAATTGTTTTGTGACCACTTTGGAATTAGTCCATATTATGACGCTAGAATGAAGCAAAAAGTCCGGGAGATATCAGGGGTCAAATCGCATAAAAAAAAGGTTCAACACAGCGATGGCATGATAAGAAAGAAATTGAAAATGCGAACGTACCTCGAATCCCGTGCAAATAGAAAATCAAAATAAATAAATTAAAAAAAATGCTACATAGAATGACATGGAAAATGCAAGAAAAATAAGACATGACATGGATTAAAAATTAAAAAAATTACATGAATTAAAACATAGATCTGTGCGAACAGAACAACATAATTCACATGTCATCATGATTAACGCAAGTCATAGATTAAAATGAAAATTAAAAGAAAATTAAGCATATTGACATTTAATAAAAAAGGGTCTCAGAAATGTGTACGTACCGGAATGTGCGGCGGTCGATTACGGCCTTGAAATTAGCGTGCCAAATGCCAAGTGAGAGAGTTTTGAATTGGTTTTGACGGTGTTTTGAATGATTTTAGAGGGAGAATATGTATAGTAGAGAGAGAAGTAGAAGTTTTTTTCGTCCTTTTATTGTCGTCGTCTCAAAGGTCGAATGAAGGGTCATATTTATAGGCGAGCAGAGGAAAAAATCGTCCCGGAATGGCACCAGACCTGCGCCTAGGCGCAGGTCCAGTTACATGACCTGCGTCTAGATGCAGGTCAGTATTTGTGACCTGCGTCTAGGCGCAGGTCCAGCTGTGTCCGGGTCGATTTTTTTTGCTTATTCTGCGCGTGAATCTCCGAGATATTATGCGATTATGATACGATTACGGGAATCATACGTAATATTATCATAATATTTGAGATTCCGGGAGATTTCGCGAGGTTCCGGAATAATCTGGGCTAATTTGGACTGTTTTCGACTGTTTTCGGGATTTTCGAACTATTTTGAAAAATGTGCTAAAAAATGCCAAAAATTATGGAAAAAAATGGGAAAATTCTAGAAAAATATAAATTAGTGAAAAGTGGAGAAAAAGTTGACGATGCAGGTGTAAAATTACAAAAATGCCCCCAGGAATGGAAAATGCTTCAAAAATTCATAGAAAATAGATAAAGACTCGGAAAATTATGGAAAAATTACCAAAAATTCTAGAAAAATGTAATTAACCTAGAAAAATTATTTGATGCAATGTAAAGTGACTAAAATGCTCTTGGGAAATAAATATGCATGAAAAATAATGAAAATAAATTAATAAAAAATCCTAAAAATGTCCGAAAAATCCCAAAACGAGTCGTGAGCCTCTAAAACGCCTATAAATAGTGTGAGAGTGGTATGAGAGGGGTAAAGAGGTGGAATTTTGGCATACTAGCTCAAGATCGGACCTGTGCAACAGGGTACATTCATCATAGACCGTTGGGAGCTAATTGAGGTGCCAGAATTAGGTGTCTACAGTTAGCCCCCCCTTTGACCGAGTCTGGAGAGACGAAGTCTTGTAAGACGAAGGTCAAAGGTGCGCTACGCGATTTATGTATGCTGATCCCAAAGGAAATAACTAAAGAGTTAACCCCTTTGAGACCGGTGCAACTTGATGTTAAAAGTGATGTTCAAAAGCCAATTGATTTGACAATCGAATGAGCATGCAACAAGTAAACACACAAACATGTAACCACGCAGCAAGAAATGAAGTGAAGCATAAACAGTGAGAAGTGTCGACAATGAAGTTTAACGGTGAAGTGACAGATATGATTGAAAAGGAGTGGCAAGGTCATAATTATGACACGCAACCCTGTGAAGGTCGGGTTTATCACAGGAAAAGAGTCTGAGTCGCCGTCGGTGTCGGCGAGTGCGAAGGTCAGATTTATCGCACGAAGAAGAGTGGCAAGGTCAAAATTATGCCATGCAATCCTGTGAAAGTCTAGTTTATCACATGTAAAGAGTCTGAGTCGGCATCGGTGTCGGTGTCGGTGTTGGTGTCGGCGAGTGCGAAGGTCAGATTTATCGCACGGAAAAGAGTGGCAAGGTCATATTTATGCCACGCAATCCTGTGAAGGTTTGGTTTATCACAAGTAAAGAGTCTGGGTCTGTGTCTGAGTCGGTGTCTGAGTCGGTGAGTGCGAAGGTCGGGTTTATCGTACAAGGAGTGGCAAGGTCAAATTTATGCCATGCAATCCTGTGAAGGTCAGGTTTATCACAGGAAAAGTAAACTGAGTCTGAGTTTGAACTGGAAATTGTAGTTGTATGAATTTTGACAGTGATCTAGGGTAGTAAGAGTACTTTGGTTCAGTGTGGGTCTGGGCAAGATTGACTTACAAAGGTCTGGGATTATTGCAAGCTAGGATGATGCCCATGCAGAGACAGGATAACTCAATGTCTTGTCACGGGGTGTTTGACCTAGACACAGAGTTTGACTCAATTTGAACAGGGATGTGAAGAAGACATGGGGTCCATGGATGGATTTCCTTGACTTCAACTTGATAAGATAGACCTGAGACGGTTAGATCATAGAAACAGAGAAGCCCCCCAAGTGAAGAATGAGGATGATGTTGTGAAGAGACAGGAGCAGGGACAACATGGTGATGAGCCCCCAAATATAATGTGCTAACTCTCAGTGGAGTTAGGCGGCTTTACCTCCAGGAGAGTTTAGTCAAAAAGTCTTTGAAGGTGACCAAAGAATTGGATAGAGTTCGAAAAATAGAAAGGCTAAAATTTTGTGACTGAGGTTGAAAATGGATGTGGCTAAGATGTAGGGTTGGCTAGAAATGCGGGTTCAAGTTTGAGTCTATGTATGGGTCAAAGATTTATTGTTGAACTCTTAGCAGGTGGAATCACTCGGCAGCTAGGCTTCGTTTGATTTTTTTATTAATGTGGTCGGACCTCGAGTAGAGGCTTCCTACGTATCCTTGCGGAATCAGACCATCGTAGTTTTGTGGGCCTGATTTTGAATTGATTTTTTTTTCTTTTTTTTCTTTCTTTTTTTTTGCCTTTTTTTTGTCTTTTTCTCTCTTTTTTCCTTTTTCTCTTTTTTTTTTCTTTTGTTTTTTTTGTTTTTTTTTGCCTCGACTTTTGCTTGAATGAGGTTGATGTCTTTTGTTGCTCTGGACAATGTTTTCAAATGATCTTTGGCATTTAACCCCCTTAGGTGCGAATGAGCCTTGATTATGAGTACTGCCATTTAATCTCCTGTACTCCATTATGAATTGTAATTGAGCTGGGCCTGAGCTTTGATTTCTTTATTTTGAGGCCATTGCACCGTTCTCCCAATATGACTTGCCATTGACCGTTTGAAAGCATGTCCTCGTGAGGTCGTGTATGAAAGTGATTGTTGATATTGCTTGTGAGGTCAGTGTGTTGAAGTGTTGTAACAACCCTGATTTTATAGGTATTTCTGTTGTGTATTTATGTATGTTTATGTGATTTTATGTATGGTTCAAATTTATTTTTGAACTATTTATTTTATTTTATGTGAATAATTTCGATTAAATTCGAATTATTATATTTTAATCAATTATTATTTATTTTATTATTATTTAATTAATTAGAATTTTATTATTTAATTTTCTAATTAGTTATTTAATATTTTTGGGTTAATCGAATTAAGCACGATTAATCATGTAATTATTGTAAATTAGCCCAATTGATCACGGGAGCCCAACTTTGGCCCATTTTGCCTCAAGAGAATCGGCCCCCTTTGATTAAGTGGCTTGATTTGCCACTTGTCATGCATTCACACCTTAAACCACTTCTATAAATAGAGGGGTTAGCAAGGCTTGAGGATCCTTTTACACACTTGCCAACTTAAGCACTTGCCATCAAAAGATCAAAACACAAAACTCCCTCCATTGCCATCAATCCACACGCCATTTTGGCTATGAACACCAATCAAATTGTTCATCATCTTCTCAAACCCCAAACTTAAAGATTCAACTTCCATTGATCTTTAAGTATCAAAACACAAACTAAACCTCGTATTTTGCATTCAAGATCTATAGTTCGGGTTTGGTTTTGGGTCGTGTTCGTGTGGGTGTTCGAGTGGTGACCGTGGTGGTGCCGTGCAAGGGTCATGTGGGCCGTGCAAGGGACGGTGGTGCTCGTGTGGTTCGTGCTAGGCAGCCGTGCTGGGCAGCCGTGGTGCTCGTGTGGTTCGTGGAGGTGTTCGTGCAAGACCGTGTCGTGCGTGTGTGGTCCGTGTTGCTTGGCCGTGTGGTTTTGTTTCCGGGCAGCAAGTTCTTGAGTGTTTACCTTGTTAAATCTTCATCAAGGTAACATGCTTTCTCAACTTGATTGGTATACTATGATTCATAGTATAGATTAAATGCATAAGATTAGTTTATGTTGAAGTTTTGACATGTTTATGTGTATGAAATGTAAATCTGATTTTTAAGTGATTTCATGATGATTTTAAGTTTTAAAATGATGATTCTATGATTGATTATGTTAGTATTAAGTTTATGTTTATCATGTTCAAGTTTGGTGAATTTTGGATACTAGAAAGTTGATGATTTCATGTGTTGAATTGATTAAAGTATGCGTGTAATTTGTGTATGTATGGATGAGTTCTTGATTTTTGAATGAGTTCTTGGTTGAAGTTCTTGAATCTTGATTGAGTTCTTGATTGAAGATCTTGAATCTTGGATAAGTTCTTGATGAGTTCTTTGAGTTCTTGATGAGTTCTTTAAGGTTCTTTATGAGTTCTTGATTGGGTCTTTAAAGTTAAAGAAAAGGTTAAAGAAAGTGATAAGATGTTGTAAGTGGTTTTTTGCATGTTATTTCTTGAGTCAAGGCGTAAGATGCAACTTAAGAAGTAACTAAGAATGTAAACTTCGGATTAAAGGATTAAAGATTTAAAGATTAGCTTGATTTCGCTATTAGATGCCTAAATCGTAGAGTAAGATTCTATGTTTTTGGGTTAAGACGTTGCCCCTATCCTAAACACGGTATTGGGATAGTGATTACCACTATGTCGTCTTTGACATGGATTTCCAGTAAGATTGGTTTCATAGGGTTGGGAGTAAGATTCTCAATCCTGGCATAGTTGGAAAGTTCGTTCGCGTAAGATGCGTTCGTACGTGCGTAGTCCGGTCTAGTATGCGAATGATTGCGCCTAAGTAAAGATTGGTTGAGTTGGTCGAGTCAAGCATGATTATTCGCTATTGTTCGTATGATTTGATATTATGATTTGGGTTATTTGATTTATGCTATGTTCATGTGTATTCCCGTTAGGGTGAGACAATTATGTTACTCGCCACTGACGGTGGACTGTTGTTGTTTTTCAGGTAATTCTGATGATGAGGTCCTTGCTTAGCATTGGGTTGGGCGAGTGCCGTTATTGCCTAGATTTTATATTGTTATGTTTCGATGTTTTCTAGTTATATACTCTAGTATTGGTACTCATATACTTTACTACAACTCTGATATGTATTTGGAGTTACGTATGTTAGTAGTAGCAGTTTGACTTTTGGGATTACTTGTGTAAAATCTTGTGGGTAATTGTACTTTTGGTTTAGTAAATATAATCATTTCGAGGTTTTGTTTTAATTTTAAGTATTTTAGTTTGTTAGTTCTGACTATTCGACTCGTCGGTTTCTTCCGCGCCAATTTAAGCGAGTCGGGTCGTCACAAGTGTAGTGAGGTCAGTGTGTGAAGGTGTTAGTTTTATTAATTGATCAATTGAAGCCGTGTAAGTGATTGGACCTGCATAGAGTTGGAAAATGACATTGGAGGATATGGAAATGTGGCGGGCCATTTGGTGGAAAGTGGAAAGGTCAAAGTGTGTATGACATAGACTCAAGATGGGAAGTGAAAGGGTCAGTGGGCTAGGATGAAGACTTATTGATTTGACTCACAGGAAGGCCGCATGGTTCATTGAACCATGCATTGGGGTGACTCATAGGGTTGGAGATGGACTGGACTGGATAACTCCGTAAATCGATCGGTGTATGCTTGGACAGACATCTTACCCTGTGAGAGAGTAAGAAACTCCTCCTGTTTCTGCCACCGCAACTCGTCGGGGTAGAAACGCTCCTGGACCTTATCGGTAAACTCGGTCCAAGACATCGCATGCAACGGCTGGTACGCGTCCTTAGCTAACGTCCACCAGTTATCGGCCTCTCCACGTAAATAATATGCGGCGATCTGCACCCTCTCATGCTCGGGACAAAACATCGCGTCGAAGAGCTTCCCCATCTCGCGGATCCAGCTCTCCAAAGTAGTAGGGTCGGCAACCCCATCATAAGTAGGAGGTCGATGACGTGCGATACGGTCGAACGTCGACTGCGTACTCGGCGTATGACGACTATGATGCGCCAACGTAAGGATTGCCTCCTCGAGTGCCCGCAACCTCTGTCGTCCAGTATTCGCCCGGCGAGGTGTAGACATGCTGAAACGCATCACAACAGAAGACATAACAAGAATACAAATGTTAGTCAAATACCCCACCAAAGTCAAGTAATCAACATAAGGAAAGAAAAGAAATAGGAAGAATCTTATCCCGGTCTTTCAACCCAACTCTTCTCCCTTCACATAATCCTAGAATTTGGTTTAATCACTCGGGAAAAGTAAAGCTCTCGACTCCCGGGTTAACTTAAATCCTAAAACTTCAATTAAACCTATTCGGCTCTGATACCAACTATGACGACCCGACTCGCTTAAATCAGCGCGGAAGAAACCGACGAGTCGAATTGTCATAAACTACAACTCGAAAACTTAAGAATTAAAACTAATTCCTCAAAATTGTTATTATTGAACCACAAAAGTACAAATACCCACAAGTTTGTACATTACTAATCCAAAAGTCAAAACTAAAATACTGAAATGCGAGTAACTCCAACCACACGTTAGAGTCCAACAACAACGTATAAAGTCTATACAATGTACCACTACTATCTTAAAACAACAGAAATAGAAAATACATCCAATAACAACAATAAACGTCGCTCGCCCAACCCAAAGCTAAGCAAGAGTATCGTCATCAGAATTACCTGAAAAACAACAACAATCCACCATCAGTGGCGAGTAACATAACTGACTCACCCTAATGGGAATACACATGAACATAGCATAAATCAAATAATCAATAACAATCCAAAATATGCGAAAATGACCCAACAACAAACTCGACTCAACCGTCCTATCCAACTATCTTTGGCGCAATCATTCATATACTAGACCGGACTGTGCTCGTACGAACGCATCTTACGCGATCGAACTTTCTACTATGCTCGGATTTGAGAATCTTACTCCCAAACCCCATGAAACCAATCTTACTGGAAATTCATGTCCTGTGAAACCAATCTTACTGGAAATCCACATTTCAAGATAGCATAGTATGACTCCAACTATCCCAATACCGCGGATGGAATAGGGGCAACGTCTTAACCCAAAAACAATGAATCTTACTCAAAGTATTAGGCGTCTAGAAATGAAATCAAGCTAAATCATTAATTAATCATTTAAACATCATATTCAACTTATCATAACATAATCACATTCAAGAATTGCCTTTGCGCCTTGATCCTTGAAAAATAATCAGTTTAAACACGAAGTTATTCTCAAGATTGCCTTTACGCCTTAATCTTGAGTCTAACCAACCATAATTCATCATTCATTAACCATTCTTTAATCATATTAGACACAATCTTTAACTTTCTTTATCTTTTAAACCATTTTCTTTAACTTTCAAGATTCCACCAAGAACTCATCAAGACTTCAAGAACCCAACAAGAACTCATAAAGAACTCATAAAGAAACCACTCAAGATTCAAGATCTGCAATCAAGAACTTAATCAAGATTCAAGAACTCAATCAAGAACTCATCCAACATAATCATCACACGCATAACATCATGATTCATTCGAAAACTTCAACTTAAACTCATTCCAAAATTCATCAAACTTTAACATAATAATCATGATCATAAAACAACATATATTCAATCATAAAATCATCAAAACCATCATCCAAAATATCATGAAAACCATATCAAAATCAGATTAGAAACAATACACAAAATCATGAATAAACTTCATCAAATAACCCATACATGCATTTAATCTATACTATAATCATAGTATGCCAACAAGGTTGAGAAAGTATGTTACCTTATTGAAGATTACACACTAAAACAACACAAAAAGTTGTTGCCCGGAACACCCAAAGAACACGGCCCAGCTACACGATCAATCAACACGGCTTCACCACGCACGGTGCTGCTGCACAACCGCACCACCACGCACACACGGCCCACGAACCTGCTGCACTTGCACGGCCTGGCTACTGCTCTTGCACGGCACCACCACTTGCATGAGCACCACCACACGGTCACCACCACGAACACCCACACGAGCACGAACAACCCGGAAAACAACCCAACCAAATGTTCTTGAAAGAAATTGTTGAGGTTTAGATTGTGTTTTAGAACTTAAAGATCAATAGACTTTGAATCTTTAAGTTTGGAATTCAAAAGATGGATTAATCAATTTGATGGTGATTAATGCCAAAATGGCGTGTGGAACTAGAGAGCAATGGGAGGGATTTTGTGTTTGAATTTAATGGCAAGAGCTTTTGATGGCAAAATGAGCAACGACCTTACTAACTCTCCTATTTATAGAGTTAGTCAAGGTGTGAACACATGGCAAGTGGCACCACTTGCCATGCACTAGGAAAACCGGCCATGGGGTAAAAATGGGCCTAAAAATGGGCTCTCGTGATCCATTGGGCTAATTTACGTAATTTACATGATTAATCATGCAATAATCGATTTAGCCCAAAATATTAAATAATTAATTAGAAAATTAAATAAATAAAATTCTAATTAATTAAATAATAAATAACATAAATAATAAAAACTGAAAATAAAATAATTCGAATTAAATCGAAATTATTCACATAAAATAAAATAAATAGTTCAAAAGAAAATTTGAACTAGCACATAAATACACATAACGCACATAAATTATCGGCAAAAATACCAATAAAATCAGGGTCATTACAGGTGATTTGGACTGTAGACTTGACATTGAGTTATCCTTATAGTTAATGAGTAAAGTAAATTGGGCTGGGCTAGATTAATGGGCCAAATGCACACATAACACACTAGTCCTAGAATATGCAAATGATGTACTTCTAAGGTCAGTCCTGGGTGTTCAAAAGGTACCATGGCTAAAGAAAAAAGAACCGATATGATCATTCTTCATTTTGAATGACACACGGTTAACAAATTCCTTATTATGATCTCATCGGGCATGATGATCACGCGCCATGGCTGGGATGGGCCGGCTATGATCATTGTGGTCGGGCACCACAAGTAACCATAACCAAACCCCCCGGGGTCGGTCTCGAGCATAGAAAATGCTCATATGAGACGTGGGCCTAAGTGTGACTTTATGCGGAAGGTCACTATGTCACATGTTCAAAAATTGAATAATGATCTTACGAGACTTTTCAAGTTTGTCCACACCACTAAGGAGTGATATTCCCCAGCGGAGTCGCCAAACTGTAGGGGTCGTTTTTACCCGGCCGCCTACGTCACGAGTTGGTTTGAATGCTCGTTAACGCCGTACGTGAATACGGACTAGTAGGAGTCGCCACCGTGCGTTTATACGGTCCACGGACACCGAAGAAGTACCGAAGCCAGGAGCAATCGGTCCCATATGGTCGTGCACCAGAGTATGGGTTCGGGGACAGGTTACGAGCCAATCGTGCATTGGGCCCGCCCACCTGCAAGCGGTCTCTACTAGGTCTCTTTTGTAAGATCATTGTTCAATTTAAGAGCAACAGAGATAACTCAATTTTAGCCCTAATTTGCGAATTACTAAGTCGGTTCAGATTAATGCACAAATTAACCTAAAATTGTTTTGTGACCACTTTGGAATTAGTCCATATTATGACGCTAGAATGAAGCAAAAAGTCCGGGAGAAATCAGGGGTCAAATCGCATAAATCGCATAAAAAAAAAGGTTCAACACAACGATGACATGAAAAGAAAGAAATTGAAAATGCGAACGTACCTCGAATCCTGTGCAAATAGAAAATCAAAATAAATAAATTAAAAAAATGCTACAGAGAATGACATGGAAAATGCAAGAAAAATAAGACATGACATGGATTAAAAATTAAAAAAAGTTACATGAATTAAAACATAGATCTGCGCGAACAGAACAACATAATTCACATGTCATCATGATTAACGCAAGTCATAGATTAAAATGCAAATTAAAACAAAATTAAGCATATTGACATTTAATAAAAAAGGGTCTCAGAAATGTATACGTACTGGAATGTGCGGCGGTCGATTACGGCCTTGAAATTAGCGTGCCAAATGCCAAGTTAGAGAGTTTTGAATTGGTTTTGACGGTGTTTTGAATGATTTTAGAGAGAGAATATGTATAGTAGAGAGAGAAGTAGAAGTTTTTTTCGTCCTTTTATTGTCGTCGTCTAAAAGGTCGAATGAAGGGTCGTATTTATAGGCGAGCAGAGGAAAAAATTGTCCCGGAATGGCACCAGACCTGCGCCTAGGCGCAGGTCCAGCTGTGTCCGGGTCGATTTTTTTTGCTTATTCTGCGCGTGAATCTCCGAGATATTATGCGATTATGATACGATTACGGGAATCATACATAATATTATCATAATATTTGAGATTCCGGGAGATTTCGCGAGGTTCCGGAATAATCTGGGCTAATTTGGACTGTTTTCGACTGTTTTTGGGATTTTCGGACTATTTTGAAAAATATGCTAAAAAATGCCAAAAATTATGGGAAAAAATGGGAAAATTCTAGAAAAATATAAATGAGTGAAAAGTGGAGAAAAAGTTGAAGATGCAGGTGCAAAATTACTAAAATGCCCCCAGGAATGGAAAATGCTTCAAAAATTCATAGTTTATAGATAAAGACTCAGAAAATTATGGAAAAATTACCAAAAATTCTAGAAAAATGTAATTAACCTAGAAAAATTATTTGATGCAATGTGAAGTGACTAAAATGCTCTTGGGAAATAAATATGCATGAAAAATAATGAAAATAAATTAATAAAAAATCCTAAAAATGTCCGAAAAATCCCAAAACGAGTCGTGAGCCTCTAAAACGCCTATAAATAGTGTGAGAGTGGTATGAGAGGGGTAAAGAGGTGGCATTTTGGCATACTAGCTCAAGATCGGACCTGTGCAACAGGGTACATTCATCATAGACTATTGGGAGCTAACTGAGGTGCCAGAATTAGGTGTCTACAGCCGTTATAAGGCTGGTGAGGTCTTCTATTTATAGGAGATGGCTTGGCGGTCAAGCCGTGACCGTCAAGGAGGGGTGCTTCCTTAGAGTCGGTTCCGGCAACTCCGATGGTAGGCAACCTGTGATGCTGTCATCACTAAGACGACATCTTTGATACGTCATGGGTCCTCTGATACTGTCATCATTGGGACGGCATGTTGAGAGGTACCGCCTATGTTGGCTGTCTTTGGTTGATCATGACCGTTAGCCCTTGTTGTTGGCATTTAAGAGGTGTCTGACATCTTGACCGTAACGTTAGTATGGTAGGTCCTGCCAGTTTACCGATAGGCCCCCATACAAGTTCAGCTTTGTTTTAATTTTATACTCTCACAAAATAATACCCCACCTAATCAGATCAGTTCTAAAGAATATGGCCTTAGAGTTACAAAGTTTATCAGTAAAGATCAGTAGATCACAAGCCTTTGCATGACCAATCTCAGAATATATCTCATAGCTTGATCTGGCTCATCTATAACATTACTTCGTATAGTAACAATCACACCAGATATGTGAGTAAAAGAAGCAAATTAAGGGCTTTAAGTAGAGGTGTCAATTTTCGACCTGACCTGGAAAGCCCAAGTAACCCGACATGTAAATAGCGGGTTTTGATAAAATTTTCGAGATTTTTGAACCGTTTAAACCCGTCTTTTCAAACCCGCTAAAACTCGTTAATTTTCAACTCGACCCAATTCAACCCGGTCGGTTAAACACTTTTTTGCATTTTAATAATTTTTTGATAATTTCTATAACATTAAACTATTAAACCAGTTCCTAAAAAAATATTAAACCTTTACTATCAAATTTCTAAATTGTCATTTTGATCGTTTATTTGTTGAAAATGATTCTAAAAGACGCTATTTATTGATTTTCTTATTTGGGATACAAATTTAGACATTTTTTTTAATAAATGAGGTTATAAATATTAGATTTATAACAAAAAATAACATTGCGGTTATAAATCACTAAACCAGTTGGGTCAACCCGAACCCGGAATGTAACACCCTGGAAATTCCCTACTTGAAAACTCTAAACATTATTTAAAATTATGACATAAAATATATTTGAAGAGAAATTTCCAAAGTATTACCGCCACGTGTGAAAACGTTTCGGCTTATTCAGAATTTTGCAGCGGAAGAAAACTTTAATTGTTATTAAAATAAATAACGTAAATGAAATAACATTTTAAATAAGCTCAAATACAAGAATTGTTAACTCTCGAATTACACTCATCCCATGTCAATGTATATGCTGAATACTTGAACTTCACATCATCAAGCTAACCTGTGCAATTCTGCTCCCCAATAATACAAGTGTATAAATTGGTTCATCACAGGGTCATTAAGGCGAGAGCCATGACCAAAGAAGACACAAACAAAAGCACGTAATCAGCAAAATTGCTGAGTACATATATAGTGCAAGCGATAATAAATAAATAAATAAATAAACAAATAACTTGTGATAACTGACCTAGGACTATGGACTCCATGATAAGACAAAGAAATATAGTGATTAGATTAAATAATGGTGGAATGTAGGTTAATTGATTATTTATTAGGAGATTGGATTCACATCGAACGGGCTCCCAAAGATCAAAGATAAAGAAAGTTGCCTACCACGGCTGCCACCTGGCCACGCACTCGGTTGTGACCCGAGCGGAATATCCACGCACCATGAGGTGGGAGAAAGATAAAATGTAAAGAAAGTTGCCTACCACGGCTGCCACCTGGCCACGCACTCAGTTGCGATCTGAGCGGAATATCCACCATAAGGTGGTTGGGATCCCAAGATAAAATAGAAGAAGAAAGAAAAAAAGAAAAAATAAAACAAGAGTGAACGACGTTTCGTACCTCTTGATAGGAGCATAAGCTCCCCCCATTGTTCATACTCAAGGTATATACGTTCCAAGAGTTTTGGTGTGAATCCTCTTTCACTTTACGTGGTTTACAGTATTAAGAAGAATCTGATTTAATTTAATTTTCCCTAAAACCTACAACATAAACCAACACACTCGAAACCACACCATTGCAGGTTTATTTATCTTTTTATTTAGCGATCACATAATTACCCATTCCTTTAATGCCCATGGCCCCACACGATGGTGGTAAAATAATATTGATACCTACTGGCCCCACATTACGTGGTATAAAGGTTCATAATTGAACTAATATTCCAAACTGTGATAAAATGCCCAATCCAGGACAACATGCAGTAACAATATATATTTTCCCTTTCCACAATCACAGATATAACATACAACCAGTCATCACAGTTCACATCATGTCTTAGAGATGCTACTACATGCAGACAGTTTACTGAGTACATACGTACCTGGAGTAGTATACTTTACTAGCCACAATTATTTGAATTCTCTGAATTCAAAGTCTCCGTTCGAACAGCAGGAGGGCAACGGTGGACGACACGGCGGCTGCAGCAGACTGGCGGTGGCTCCCTGGCAGACCGGCGATGGCTCGGCTGCGGTAGTCTGGCTGGGCTGCTGGTGTTCGAATTTTTTGTTTTTCTTTGCTGAGTCGAGTGACAAGGAGGAGAGAGAGAAACTTTGAGAGTGTGTGTGTGTGTGTTTTTTTTTCTTTTGCCAGCTTTTAGGGTTTAAATGAACTCTAGGGCTATATAAAAGAGTTGTTATCAATTTTCCCTACGGGCCTGCAACCACTTAAAAATCTTATTTATTTATTTTAAAACAACCGGCCCTCTTCCTTTAAAAATAAACTGAATTAAAATTTTCCCGATGATGAAATATGAATGTTTTTATTTAAAACCTAATTGAAATATTTTTGATAATAAAATAAAACCAAAAATATTACGTATATATTTATATATACGTATATATATGTTACAAAAATAATTTATTTACATATATATATGAACATTTCTCAAAACATAATATAAATCAATTAATTTTACGCCTAAAAATTCAGGTTATTACACGAAAGATCTGCGTCACGGATAATATATCTAAAACTCGAACACAACAACAACCCGGTTTGAGTAATCCGAAACTAGTATCAAGTTAGCATAACCCGACCTGATCTATCTGTTTGACACATCTAGCTCTAAAGCCTCTATTCTAAGCATCAGCTTCACAAGATCACCAACTATGGTCCATGAAGCTTTGTAATAAGCGTTTGGTAAAAGAGAGTTTTAGAGTGTTTTTTCCGTAGAGGATGAGGTAAAAATATTTTATCAATATTCAAATCAGTAATCAAATCTGATCTACTAAACAAAAAGTTAAAACTCTAACATACATCAAACTTTAGAGTTTAAACTCTATTTGCCGGACAAAGTAATGCACGCTAAAACCAACAAATGAGATTATGATACTTATGACCAACGTGGGCTAGATAGTCCACTGCCTCGTCTATCTTTCGGTATATATACATGATCAATGGCATAATTGTCTAATTGCAGAAGCAAATGTCTTACTCCCTCCGTTCCCATTTGTTTGTCTTATTTGACTTTGCACATATTCCAATGCACTTGTTTGACCGCAAATATCTTTTGTTGTATATGTGTAAAAATTATAATAATTGGATATTAATGACGTACTCATTGAGACGAATCAAACAAGACCATACATGACTATATTATGTTTTATATGTTGAGAGTAATTTAGAAGATTCTCTCATCTTATGAATAGTGTAAGATTCCAAACAAGACAAACTATTGGGAACGGAGGGAGTAAAAAAAAAGGCTTAAAAAATGTTTTATTGCTCAACCTCAAAAATGTAGTTATAAAAGGTAATACTATATAGCAACCTGGAAAATACCTTAATGCTTAAACCGTTACCCCCACCCCCCCCCCCCCAAAAAAAAAAAAAAAAAAAATTCAAAAAACATATCCCAACTAATTTAATTACATTAATAGGTACCAATTATTGCACTTTTTATTTTATAGGTACCAAGTTTTGAGTATTCACCAGCAACACGAACTATTACATAAAGTTGCAACGATAGGTATAGATGACCTATAAATAGGTATGGATGACCTATAAGTTGTAACAATATTTATGTCATATACCTACCATTGCAATTTTATGTAATAGTTCGTGTTGCTGGTAAATAATCAAAAGTTGGCACCTATAAAATAAAAAGTGCAATAGTTGGTACCTATCAATTTAATTTGTGGTTTTGTCATTGTCTTCATTAGTATAGAGTAGAGGGAAAAAGTAGAGATGGGAGAATAATACTTCGTAGTATTTTTACAATTGTAATTCCAAATGAACCGTTGCAATCCAATTAATGACATATAAATCCAGAAATGGTGGACAAAAATACATCAAATAATTATTAGCAACGCGTTAGCATATTCTATCAATTTATACAATTTTTATTTTTGCCTTTATAAAGTTCCTACAAATAAAATAAATTAGCTTGTCACCCTCAATTTTCTTTATTTTGTATGTGTAAATGTATGTGTGTAAACGCAATATCTACGAAACTACGAAAGCAGTGTTATATAAAATCTTATAATATTGACAATTGCAAATTTGTAATGCCCCCAAAAAAGAAGGCAGATATTAGGGAAATTTTTTTATTTTTTTTTTAATTTAAAAAAAAAGGTTTGATCTTTTTGCCCCCTTTTCCCTTCACTTGATGGACAGCCACATATATATTGATTATTCTTAGGTTATATGAAGTAGAAATTACTAGGTTACTCTTCCATAAAAGTACAACAATTGGCTTTTTCATGTTTGCTTCCCAGTTGTGAATGAACTTATGATTAAGACAACTAAAATGACTTCTTAAGTTATAGAGCAATCCTTAGCTCCATTAATGATAGATACAGTATTAGGTAACATTTCTTTTATTTGTCCTATATATATATGGTTTATTCTCACATCATCACATTCAAAATATTTCTACCTAGTTATTTTTTTTGAGAAGTACCTAGTTATTGTAACATGCAATATATTATATATCCGATCTAAAGTGCCTGATATCCCAAAATTTCGGATGAGCCAGATTTCGATTCAAAAATTTAGATATTTGAAATATCCAATTTGGCCCGAGATTTTTTATTTTTTTGTTTTTAAAACATAATTTTCCACATATTCAATCCAAAATAGTTAAAAATCGAGTACCCCGTCCGAAAAACCCGATTAACGACTCAAAACACCCGGTAAAAATCCAGATAGCCGATCCAAAATGTTTTCCTGATCTGTATCCGATTTGAAAGTTCTCGGCTATATCCAATCTATCCGTTTTTTTTTTTACATAAAAAAACATCTTATTTTTCGGATCGGATCATTTTGAACAACCCTACTCAATTGTTATCAACTGGCCCTACAAGCATTATCAACTCAAAAGTCCTGTGATAGAAGGAGTCGAGCGCTGGATGGAGCTTAGTGAACCTTATCTTGCATGTAAAAAAAATAAAAAATTGTATACTTCACTTGTTTTCAAATTCTTGTCAGAAATGACTTTTTACGTATGTCGAGATAAAACTTTGAAGATTAATGTTTCTAATTATGTATTTTAATAAATTATAATCACTAAATAATAAAAAATACAAGTTGAGACGAATCTAATGAGACCTCACATGACTATATTTTTAATCTCTTTAAGTTTTCCACTATATATGTCTAATTCAACCTTTATTATTATTTTCTCACAAAGTATAACAAGGTACATGTGAGAATGAAGTCATAGCCCAGTGGTTAGGGCTTCAGAATTTCAAGCACGAAGTCCTTTCCTTATTATTATTATTCCCCTTACAGATGCGTGCTCATTCAAACAAGTCAAATGAATGAAACCCCACATAATTATACTTTTTTTTTAATATTCGATTGAATATTGAAATACTTTTTACCTATTAATCGTATACATTTTAAAAGTAGAAAATTAAGCTACCCATTGTTAGATGAGGAATGATATGTCTAATCACTCTTTAATAACAGATTAATTAATTCATTTTATTTTCATTAATTGCCAAACTTTATCATCTCCTAACTACGTACTTTTTAAGTGAATGAAGAAGGGGATATATTCATAATTTTCAATTTCCAACTTTCCAAGCTTTTTTTGGCCTTAACCTTACCACCCTTATGTCGAATATAATATTCAGCCGTCCATACATTATTATTAACATAAATCGAATTTTCCATATTAATTATTACATACAAAACCATGCATGAATTAAAGATTATTCCTGCAAAATGAGTTGTGTGGCTTGGTCGTTAAAGCACCCCACGTCCCGTGATCGAGGTCACGTGATTGATCCTTACCTAGATCTAAGTGTTTAAGGAGTTCAGGTATGGTTTGTTGGTAAGCCATTCACGTCCCGTGATCAGTTTAATCTAAAAAAAAAAATCTAATTAAAGTAATTTAAAAAAGATTATTAATTAGATTTAGTAATTAAAAATAAATAAAAAATCGTGCAATTTTAATTGTTGTCCACTACGATAGTCCGTAATTACGACTACACTAAAACATATACTAGTCAATGAACTGGTGGTTTACTTACGTAATTAAAAAAAAGCAAGATTATTCTTGGAATATATATATTTAATTAAAAAAACTTAAACATGCATGTCCCAAATTAGTGGTTTTTAATTTGCTATGCATATGTTCTAATTTTATCCATGTTTGTTTGTTTGTTTCTAGTGCAAATTGGACCACTATCGGGATCATTTCATCGCTTTAATGCTAAATTCTTTCTGCTTTTAGGTTTTGTTAGTGAAATCAAAGTTGATTAACTTTACTTTATTTTATGCCACCTATAAACTCCTATCCTTTTTCATTGAAAAATTGGAAACTCGTACTTCCATTTAAACATTAATCAATTAACTTTTTAAGACTTTATTAACAAATAATTACTTGTTCATTGTGCTTAATTAGCATTCTTCAATTCCTTCAATTCTTTATCTACAATGCATGTGACCCGCCACTTAGTTTACACAAATTGTTAGGTCGGTTGTAGTAGAGTATGATCAAATAGTTAGATGATATTATGGGTCCGTTTGGTAGGATGCATATACTGACATACTGTAAAACATTTTTTCAAAAAACAGTTTTCTCATTTTATATTGTTTGGTTTAGACTTAAATAATCCGTAATAAAATAAAGGTAATGCTTGGGGTGGAAGATTATTTTCCACCTTATTGAAAGCATTTTCCTCTCAAATTGAATTGAAATGAAAACATTTTACATCACAATTGGAAGGAAAACATTTTCCATCATAATTGAAACAATTGATTTTCAGTTCAATCAAACAATAAAAAATGCTTAAAATGGATAATTATTTTACATGTAATGGAAAATCATTTCCATTTGAAAATATTTTATGCGTACCCTACCAGCAAATGGCCCCCAAGGTCATTATTGTTGAAATGCTCAAATTTTGAATTAAACGGACATATTGAATGGAATGTCATTCGATCAGTTGACAATTACCAAAATATAAAATACGATTAATAGCACATATTAATAAATTTGAAATACACATGCACACATTGAGACACACTCCTACATTAGACAACAAAAGGGCTACTAATGACATTTTCACAAATACTGACAACTTTAGTCGAAAACCACGTGTGCCCATTTAACATCTAATGTGCCATTATTATTTAGTTTTTACCAGTCGAACCGGATCTAATTAAGCGGTTCATTATCCGATTCGATCAATTTGATTCAAACCCTATTTTTGTTCTAAGTGAATGATCACCCACACACCTATTCGATTCCTAGGGTTCTAATTTCTAACACCCACCATCAACATTTGCTTAATTAATATATATCCATTAGACCTAATTATTGTCACAAACCAGGTCAATTATGTTTTCTTTGGCTTCTACTGTAGCAGTGTAGCATATATATATGCTTGCTTGGACATGATATAATGCAACCAATCTTGACAACTACGGAGTACTTCTTTGTTTTATGATCTAGCTCCAACTTCATGAGTAAATCATCAGTACGTAGAGTTCACCAGGCTTTAACAATACTTTTTTTTTTCCTTCACGCGATGCATGCATGACATACTAACGATTGTTTCTCAATTAATTAATTAAATTCATACTCTCAAAATACTTGTACGTCTAAACGTTGTGCAACACATAGGTCAATCGAATACTAATTAATTAATTAAGCACGCAATAGAACGAGATTAGACATGAGAATATATAAAAATTTATTTTGATCTAATTTTAATAAAATAATTCAACTTGCCCACAACTTTGTGATAAAAGGCATAAATTACTACCTTATAATATATATATATAATACAAAAACCTCAAATGAGGGATTATTTGTGCTTGCATATATTCTAGTTAAGATATTCCCTCATTAGACATTAGGTAGGTAGGGTTCAAAGTTGACAATTAAAATTGGTTTAACCTAAGTTTCTACTATCCCTCATTAGACATTTAATGTTGACTTATAAAGGTCCTTAGATGCCAATACTAAAGGACCAATTTCAACGCGGCATCATTAACTCAATCTTAACAAGTACAAAGTCATAAGTTCACAAAGTCAACGAATTCACATTTTTTAATTAATTATAAAAAAAGGTACACTTTTAGCTTAGAATAAAAATGCCCTTTTTTATGCTCTAAACTTACTGTTATTTGTTTTAATTGTTGATTTGTTGTAGTATAATTCTGATCACTACACTAATATAAATTATATAGCAAAAATTAGTATTGGTGTAGTATAATAATTAAAATAAAGAAGTGTGGATGACAGAAAAAGAATAATTTTTGTACAAAATGGACGGTGCTTTTAGTTGTGTTTCATTGGCACGAATAGACGAAGCAAGGTGCTTGAACCTTGGAAGGGCTTGTTTGTGCCCATGGAATTTTTGAAAGGTTATTCAAATTTCACCTCATAACTAGCTAGCTAGCTAGCTAGGTTGCATAGACGAAGTAAACGAGGTGTTTCATCATTAAATCTATATATCCTCCAAGAACTGTGTTCGATTATGCTTTTATTTAGTTGTTTTGGATGTGAATTTTGTTTTTCTTGTTCTTCGATTTTTAGGTTTATTATCTTTTATCACGTGTTCATCATTCGCTGCTATATATGTTCCGATCGAGTCCAAGCTATATCCCGTTAAGAGACAAAGCTGCTCAGTTTATTAGCTCAATGGAAATGCAAATATGGAATCTCAATGGAATAATGCTAACATTATTCTGGAATAATGTTAACATTATTCCATTCTAATGTTCAGTTCTCGATCGACAAATCTCAATTAAAAGTATCAAATGCTATAACTAAATGAATAATTTTGCACCGTGCAAGGTTGCAAAATGACAATTTTATAAATAAAATCAATTAATCAGTACACGTGTTGCACACATGCACAACGGTTGATTTAACATGTAAAATTACGAAACTTTTACAGTGTGCAACCTTGCACAATATAAAATTGGTCATTGCTCTTGAGTATATTGTATTCTTGAAGTGGGTTTGCAAAAAATCCCATCACTTCTTTCTTTTAAAATTAATATAGATAGCTCCATTATTTATGTATTTATACATGCATGCATGGTAAGAAGGTCATTCTAAAATGAAAATTGAAAACATCTGATTGAATTAAAGATGAAAGTCAGGGATCCATAACTCATTTCTTGAACACATACCTCCATGCATTGTACTGTGAACTGGAAAATCGAATCTTTTTTTGCTTTGTCTCTAATGCATGGGCCTCAACCTCAACTTAATCAATCATATATCAGTAGTATATATGTACAGAATAAAAGAAATAAATAAAACCCATTTCCAATAAACAAAATGATCTTCTTGATATTTTGTTTCCTACTTTTCTTGTTTGCATTTAGATTAGACTCTTCTAAATGACATTAAACCGGTTTGAATAGTTATCTCCGGACACATCTACCACGAAACGAATTGAGCAGCGGTCGCTTCACTATAGCATTAGACTCAAACTCACAATATTGATCCTTTAGATATGCTAAATTCTCTTGCTTTTAATCAGGGTTTAATCTAATGAAAAGGCAACCCTAATATAAGTGAATCTTTTCATATATATACACAATACATGTGTGTATATATGTACTCCAATTTGCTGCAACAAAAGAAGTGCGCATATGCTAGATAAAATTTGTTTGTGAATGTTAAATGGATATATAGATAAATTGAAATGTGATAAGGAGATACACAAAAAGAAATGATTACCTTATACTAAAAGACAATACTTATTGCAACGAATGTGTAGTTTTTTTTGGTATATATTGGGACAAAAATGGGATGCTCCATTTTGTTTGCAACGTATCCTTTTGAATTAACATCATTTTAACGAAAAGATTTGAGAGTGTAAACCAATGATTTAGTGATATAATTTAAACACTGGTATCTTGTAATTTTATTTTTGTTTGCATTTAAATTATTTTAATTAATCTGTTTGTTTACATGCTCAAATATCTTCTTTAAAATACGCCTATGTGAAAGTTGCATGTTGTGAGTAATATAGGGTAGATAAAGTCTATATTTAGCAAGTTAAAAAACCTATCAATTCATTGGTGGTATGCATAATTGCAAGCCAGATCTCAAAATTTTCAAATGGGCTGAAAGCCAGATCTCTATATTCCATATTTCTTACCCCTCGTTTCTATTCATGTGAAAACAAACAATTGAATTTTGTTTCAAATCTTTATTCACAAGACCAGATGGTATAGTGAGATGCACCTTGTGATTTCAAGGTCGCAAGGTCAATCTTCATACCGTCATACGAGCATTCCAAATTAATTAATACTTATTCTAAATAAGATAAAAAAAGCCACTAACTTATCGACAAGTACAATTTGAAACATATGAATAATATGACCTGGAATATCAGAGATAAAAGTGAAATCACTGCGTCGTACCGCATTTCTCCTAATTTTTTTGATTAGTGTAACCTCGTTTATAATTTAATTTTTTTTGGGCCGTTGCCAGAAGTATTAGATTCTCATTCTTTCCCATTGTGAGAACTTCAAACCCAAAAAAAGAAAAAGAAAAAAAGAAACAAAGAGTTTTCTGAATTAGCAGAGAATGGTAATGGGGTTTTGATTCTCTTTGCAAAGATTTTCAGCTTTTGTCATTGTCTTTCCTCTCCTTTTCATATATGCCTCTACTTTTGGGTTTCTTTATAAGTGCAAAGTGCAGCTGGTTTACACCTACATTTTTAACCTTCTAGTGATTTATTGCATATTCATTTGTTCTTCTACATCATTTTTTTTTTTGGGTATAAATAAGTTGTTTCATTTGGGGTTTTAGTTCATTGCATTCTTCTTTCAATTTACTTGACATAGTTGAAACTTTACTTGGAAATAGGTTGCTTCAATAGTAAACTTTATTGCCCCTCCAATATGAGTTATTCCAATTACTCCACTAGTTCTGGTTAGTTCACTCTTTAAATTTACTTCTTTATGCAATCAAAATGTGGCTTTTATGTTGTTTTACCAATGCCTTAATGTTGATTTTGCTTTCTTTTTGGGTATATATATATATATATATATATTGCATGATTTTAATTTGAGCCTTTTTTCTACCTTTCTATTTGTTTTTGTTGGGCTAATAACTAGAATTTCATAAATAGAAGCAAATACAAATACACATTCTGGTTTTGTTGCAATGCTATTTCTAACTAGCACGAATACTTCATTTGCCTGTCGTCCCTGTGGCCGAAACATTTCTTAATGTACCATATTATTTGTTTCATAATTTTCAAATTTGCCGTTTTCTGCCACAGGGCACATGCCCGGTTCGACCTGGGCATGGCCCATACTATATGTGTGCAACCCAAGTAGCAAGTGTTTGAATAAAATATTGAAGTTTCTTCAGAAAATTTGAACCCATTGGTGTAATGTTTGTGTGAATTGTCAGGTGCAAGAGGTGGTAGGAGAACCTTTGAGTTTGGGAGGACACATGTAGTTAGGCCTAAAGGAAGGCACCTTGCAACAATTGTTTGGCTACATGGCCTTGGTGACAATGGTGCAAGGTTCTCATTCTAACTTATTCTCTTTTGTATATATTTTCATTTGTTGCAATGACTACAAACCAAGGAATTGATTCAACCCTTTTTATGAAGAAATGATGTTATTTAAACATACATCAAGTCTTCGGATCGTTTAAAACCACAACTTTTTATATAAAGCTTAACTATGTACGTAAAACGTTAAAGATATATTGTACAAGTTACAATTTTTTAGTTAAAAGTCATGTCACGAAAACCGTCAGACAGTCTCATAAGAGAAATGGTATTATACATATATATTGCATCAATTTTGAAATGCCATTTGCAAATTAATAACCTTAATATTCAACATAATACACCGCGATTTCTGTTCTTATTGTTTTTAGTAGCTTCATGATTGAGTTAGTCCAATTGATCATATTGCTAATTGAGATGTGTTCTCTCCTAATTCTATATTTGCAAGAAATCAAGAATCATGAATGTTAAATCATGTAGCTAGTGTTATAGAACTAGTATCAGAGTTTGATAAATAATTATATATGCATTCTTAATCTTAGTTCCTTTGGGCCATTGATTAATTTGGAATCCTTAAATAATATACCTATTGTGTATTGCCTGAATAGGGTAGAGGGACCACCTTTTCTATGATTCTCTTGCATAAGAGAAAAGCAATAATTAGAAGCTTTTTGGTATTTCACTTCCACATATTTATTCATGCCTAAAACTCTAACTATGAATTGGAGCTTCTAGTAAATCATTTCAGATTACTCCTCTTTGGTATAGAACTGAGATACTAGTTACTTTTGTGTCATTTTCCCCTAGTTTTCCATTTTGGAAATTTGTGTGTGTGTGTGTTTTTTTCCCCAATATTCTATTGAAGTGCCTTAACATTCTTTATAGTATTTATTTTTTCTCAAATTTGTGTCATTGATTTTTCTTGCAGTGCATGCCAGCTCTTGGAATCTCTTCCCCTTCCAAATGTAAGCTAGCTCATTCTTACTGTCTTAGTTACCAAATTTTACGCGTTCAGGCTTATTTAGTTTCCTTATTTTGCCAGATATTTCTGTATTTTTGCGGGTTTTTTTTGGAGGCGATCCAGGTGTTATTTTATGCTGATGTTATATATATATGCATCTTATATTCCAGGTTAAATTTATCTGTCCAACTGCTCCAACTCGCCCTGTCGCGTTACTTGGTGGATTTACATGCACAGCATGTAAGCCTTGGTTTCCTGAAATTTCTGATCTTATGAAACATCATTTATTTCCCTTCTTTTGTGGGAGAATAATGTAATTTCCTTCATTCTGTAATAGGGTTTGATGTAACAGAGATTTCTGAGGACAGCCAAGATGATCTTGAGGGATTGGATGCTTCAGCAACACACATTGCAAATTTATTGTCAACTGAACCTGCTGATGGTAAATTTTCTGAACTTTCCTCTGCAATACCTATCCTAGTTCAATATTTTAAACAATAAACATGAAACTATAAATTACTTGCCACTCAGCTTTTATTCTCCGAAAAGATCTCTGATATTTGTAGTGTTGCCAAGCATGGTTAATATGTTAAAGACAAGATGTAAAATGGGATTTGGGCATCCTTTTCTCCTTTTATATGTCAAAGGCATTGTTCTTTTGGACTTAGTTCCAGACAAATTCAGTTCAATTCCTGCTGGGTCTAAGATTTGGCTCAGTTCAGTTTAATGCAGTCCAAAAGTACAGTGCCAAAGTGCACCAGCTACAAATGTTAAGCAACATTCATGTAAAATGACAAAAGATTTACTGTAATGCTATTTGTCATATAATCAACCAAAACTTAATACTAATGTTTGCAAAATGCTAAAGCCTGTTGCTAGCTCAGTACCAAAAAATGATAACCCTGATGATTTCTTGTCTATTTGGGTGAAACAGTTAAGCTTGGTATTGGAGGATTCAGTATGGGTGCTGCTGTCGCCCTGTATTCAGCATCCTGTTTCGCTTTTGGGAAATATGCTAATGGAAACTTTTATCCGATCAACTTGAGGGCGATAGTCGGCCTCAGTGGTTGGCTTCCGGGTGCAAGGTATATATGTTCACGTATTCACTACTTATGCTCTATAGTCTACTCTATATGCCTTGGTTATGATATACATTATATGTTAATAAACAGGAATATACACCCTAGAATGACCTTTTTTCATTGAGAAATTCTGGCCCAATATTTGTATCTTGGGCCTCTTGGCTTTCAATCTAATCAACATTTAAGTTTTGCATCTCAAAATTGCACATCAATCATACAATCTGAAAACTCAAAACACTTGGATTGCACACTTAATTATTATATACCAAGAACACCTAAAATTGCCATCAAGATTGGACCTTTTGTTCAACCTCGGATATAAGATTTATCATGAAAACTAATAATGGGTTCCTAATTAAATTTAAAACAGTGAAGTTTTTGTTTCTCACATGGGTTGAGGTCCATTAAATTGATGCAGGAACCTAAGTAACAAGATAGGAGGATCACACGATGCTTCAACGAGGGCTGGATATTTGCCCATTTTCCTCTGTCATGGAAGATGTAAGCCTTTCTATACCTTATATTCTTAACCCCCACAATTTCTAGACGAAAGGAATTATATATATTGCACTATTCCCTTTGTTTGCTGTTGAAATTTATTTATGTCACTATTTTTTTATACTTGTTGCAGCTGATGAAGTAGTTGCATATAGATATGGGGAGAAATCTGCTCAAACCTTGAATTCAGCTGGGTTTCGGAATCTCTCCTTCAAAAGCTATGACGGGTATCATATGATGAGCCTTTTTTTTTTTTCTTCTTATTTTTACGCGGTTTTAAGCATTTCAAAAAATGATGTATGTTTGGCCAAAATGCAGCCTTGGACATTACACAATACCTACAGAAATGGATGAAGTCTGCAACTTCTTGGTTTCGAGGTTGGGGCTTGAACGTTTTCGCTGAAAACTTTCAGTAAATGCATCATAAGGACCAACTTCTGACCTTTGTAAACAAGAAAAAAGAGAGGGGATATGATTGATTAAAGATTATATTATACAGTTTAAGGGCAGACTACAGTATAGGTTGAGATATATATTCTATATCATACGTTTTCGGCTATAGCCTGTTCTTCAATAAGTTTTGTTTATTGAAAGTTCTTTTTGAGATTGTATTATCAGTTCTTTTGTATTGGTTTCAATGCTTGTAGCTAAATACATTATATTATTGGTTGTTCTATAATATGATTGTTAAAAATCTTAACATATATATTCTCTGATTCTAATGTATTGAATTGCATTCTTCTGTACTTCTGATTGCTGTACAATCTACTACACTTGCAATGACATGTATCTTTCTTGAAATTCTTCATTATTTGTCATGACTCATGAGTTTATTGGAGCCTTTTAGGCTTTTGTCATAGAATAATTTTCAGGACAGAATTGTTTCTGGCAATTTTTGTTGTTACCACAAAATTCAGACTAATTACTTAATTGTACCTCGCTGCCTCTAAGACCAATTTGTTTACTACTCCCTCCGTAACATATTAATGGCAACGATTTGACATAAAGTAGTTCCTCCTGTCGATATGATCATCTACCATATGTTGTCAGCGTCTCTTATATGTTGACCTAACACTCACTACTCGACGTCAGTGTGTTGTATGCGCTACATAATAATACACTATCTCAATGGGAAAAGTATAAATTACACATTTACACTGTCAAGATTTAAACTTAGAACACCAATTAGGGATTACTTTCAACCACATAAAAGTATATTAATATGAAAGCCAGCCTGGAAACAATAAAGAAATTTACAAGTAAGAAAAGTGAAAGCAAGCAACTTTAATACTCCAATATCTAATGAAAAATATAACTTCAACTCTCCTTACATTGACAACCTTCCTTAAAAAATTATTAATAGAAAGGTAGAATAATATACTAGTACATTTGATGTACAACTAAAATTACTTTAAACTAAAAATGATACAAGGCATTGATTTCTTGTGCGAAAGACTAGTTTATGTTTACTAATAATTATTTAATTTAATTGTAACTTCCAACAAAATATACAAGCCATATTGATGTCTATGTTTAGCATATATGAGTTGTCTCATATGTAGCTTTAGAGAATTCAATGAGAATAAAACACATTTTTTTTTTTGGTGTAAACAAAGGATTCATAGAGAACTAAGGGGGAACACATGCTAGTTAATATTCATAGAGATTATTCCATTTATTGCCAAATTATATTTTGAGATCGAATCTCTTTAGATTGTAAGTGGTTTGAATTTGTTTTATAATCAAAATGAGTTGATATTAAAATACATAAATTCTAAACTTAACCCTGTATTTGAGAGCAGAATACATTTCGATTTGTCACATCTTTTATTCGATGCTAATACGAGTTGAACATGTATATTTGAGTTGATACAACTCATTATATAACAAAAAGGATCGAGCTCCAATGTATTTATGCTAGAGTCATAATCATCATCGAGGTGCATGTTTCGATTCACACCAAGAACAAATATAATCCTTCCCACAATACAGATACATACAATGCCAACATCAATTTGATATACAACTAACAATAATTATATTTAAACTAAAAGTGATCCAGGGCATCGATTCCTTGTACGAGACTAGTTTATATTTACTAATAATAACCCCGATGATTTTCTAAGGACTTAAGGTATTAAAGTACATAACATATAAACTTAACCATGTATTTGAAAACAAAATACATTTCAATTTGTCATATTTTTTATTCTGTGGCCATAAGATCGAGTTGAGCATGTATATTCGACCCTATACAATTCATTATATAACAAAGAGGGTTGATGTATAATATAGTTACGCTAAAGTCATATCATCATTGAGGTGCACGATTTAATTCGCATCAACGACAAATATAATGCATTCCTTAATGCTGACGCAAATAATGCCAATATAATATTCGTTATTCCTATAAAAGCAACCAAAAAAAATATCAATCAAATATGGGTGGTGATTTTGACAACCAAAAATTGAAAAATCAAATACTACCCTTTTGGCCATTTGCCGCAATTCAGAAGTCAGAACACCCAGTTGGCAACTTCAATAGTTCAATGATCTTTCATTCAAATAAGTGAATCGTAAAACCCTCCAAATAATTTCTAGGGTTTAACGACTTCATCTTTCTGTTTCACTTACCTCCAAATTTAGGGTTTAAACTCAACACTCTTCTTCTCTGTCTCATCCCCTAAAACCCTAAAAAAAAAAACCCCTCTTCTCCACCATGAATTACAGGTTTCAGAATCTCCTAGGAGCTCCATATAGAGGAGGAAATGTAGTCTTTTCAGGCAATAATAAATTGATTTCATCCGTGGGTAATCGTGTTTCTGTAACTGACCTCATTAAATCAGAAACAATTACATTGCCATGTCAATCATCAGCAAACGTTTCTCGTATAGCCGTATCGCCCGACGGAAATTTCCTCTTGGCCGTTGATGAGAACAACAGGTCCCAATTCATTAATCTCCTCCGTCGGATTGTTCTTCATAGAATTACTTTTAAGGGTAAAGTTTCTTCTCTTCAATTTAGCCCTAATGGACAGTTTATTGCTGTTGCTGTTGGTAAATTAATTCAAATTTGGAGGGCACCTGGTTTTAGGAAGGAGTTTTTACCATTTGAACTTGTTAGGACTTTTGCTGATTTTGATGATAGAGTCACTTGCTTGAATTGGAGCCCAGATTCGGGTTATTTGCTTGCTGGTTCGAGGGATTTGACTGTTAGGTTGTTTTGTTTGAAGAAATTAAATGAGTTCAAGGGCAATAAGCCATTTTTGTTTTTGGGTCATAGGGATATAATTGTAGGTGCTTTTTTTGGAATTGATAAGAAGACAGGCAAAGTTTCGAAGGTTTATACTGTTTCACGTGATGGGGCATTGTTTAGTTGGGGTTGTCCTGATTTGGATGGTAAGTTAGCAGAGAGAGATGAGGAAATGGCTGATCCCCCATCTCCTGGTACACCAGAAAAAATGGATGAGGGAGGTGGCATTGATGTTAATGCAGTTGAAAATGGGAAGAAGAGGAAAGATTTTGATGGGAAAAAATTGGACTTTGGGAATGAGAGTCAGTTCTTCCTGCATAAGATGAAGTGGGAGCTGTTGAAAAAGGATTACTTTATGCAAGCACCAGCTAAAGTGACAGCATGTGATTACCATCAGGGGCTTGACCTTGTAGTTGTGGGGCTTTCAAGTGGAGCTTTTGGGTTGTACCAAATGCCTGATTTCATTTGTATTCATTTGTTATCGATATCACGAGAGAAAATCACTACTGCTGATTTCAATGATCTGGGTAACTGGTTGACCTTTGGTTGTGCTAGGCTTGGCCAGCTACTTGTGTGGGAATGGAAGTCGGAGAGTTATATTATGAAGCAGCAGGGTCATTATTTTGATGTGAATTGTCTTGCTTATTCACCTGATTCTCAGCTCCTGGCAACTGGAGCTGATGATAACAAAATCAAGGTGAGCCGAGTATTTAGTGCTTTGTTGCTGCTTTTTCTTCATTTTGTATATTGTATCACAGCGATTTACTTTTGTCAGGTCTTTGACTACTTACCCCTGTACTGCTATGATTTTGTGAATTAGCATGCTACCAAGCTGAATTACACCCCTTTCAATTCAATTGGTTTTTGTAATGTAATTGTACAGTATCCTTGTTTGTTTTCCACATCCTTAATTTCCATGTAAATGCATAATTTAATTATACCTCTTGTGAAATAGCAAAAAGCTATTTAATCCTTTTCTTGTCTCTTAGCATATAAATGGAACAGCAGATTTTTGCATTTGTGTATATGAAAAACCTCTCGTAAACGAGCAAAAAGATTTTATTTTGGGAATGTTCAGTGTACTTGGTTTAAAAATTTATCCTGCATAAAATGCAGGCTATTTAGTAGTTGCTCTGCACTTCTGCATGATGTCAGTCTTTTGCTCCTTTGGCGGGTTTTCATGACTAGACTAGATGCTTAACTTAACCTCGTTTATGCAGGTTTGGAATGTTTCTTCTGGATTTTGTTTTGTGACATTTTCTGAGCATACTAATGCAGTCACGGCCCTCCATTTTTTGGCTAACAATCACAGCCTTTTAAGTGCGTCTTTGGATGGAACAGTTCGTGCATGGGATCTTTTCCGCTATCGAAACTTTAGGACATTTACTACACCTTCTTCTAGGCAATTTGTTTCTTTGACTGCTGATCAGAGTGGTGAAGTGATATGTGCTGGAACATTAGATTCATTTGAGGTACACATAAGATCAAATAGCCTTGCTTTTATGGGAGAATGGAGATGGTGTTTGTTACATGTCTAACACAATATTCTTTGTTCTGTTCTATTCAGATTTTTGTTTGGTCAATGAAAACAGGACGTTTACTTGATGTTTTAAGCGGTCATGAAGGTCCTGTCCATGGATTGATGTTTTCTCCGTCAAATGTGAGTATGCTTTTACTCTTTTTTCCCATTTTTTTTTCTTGTATAAGCTTTGTCATTTTTGATAATGGGATGGGCAGACAACATTGCCCGTACCATTTCTACACGTCACTTGTGTTTCTGTTGTTTACTTTACGCGAGCAAATCATCTCTATTAAATAAAGAACTATACTTGGTTGAAATGACTTATTTTTCACTCAAGCTTTCCTCTATCTATGTATTGCAACCATTGGACATTATTGCCCAACTTTGATAACTTGATATCTCCTCTTGCCTTAGACACCTACTGAATATCCTGACCTATATTAGTTTTCAATATGGCCCTTCGTTTTGCGTGAACTTTCGTGTCCGCCATCTTAGACAATAGACAATGTATCAAAAGGCTCAAGGTGCACCAACGCGATAGGGATTTCCTGCATGCTTTGTTGTGCCTCACTTAATGAGGGGCACTTGATAAAAAGAAGTTTTTTTTTTCTTTTTTAGTTTGCAATTTGATGCATTTTAGTGCGCCAAGGTATAGTCCAAGTGTCAGACACGGCAATTTTTTTTAAAAATGTGAATGTTTTTGGTTCAAAATAAAGTGTCCAAGTGTCATACTAATTTCCAAGGATCGAGTGTCCGACACTGGTATTTGGGGTGAAACAAAGAGTCCGGGTAACATAGGCCTCACCAAAATCGCCTCACCTAGATCCAAAAAGGCGCATAACCCTAGTCACCTCAACGCCTTAGGCACACCTTTTTACACTATTCTCTTACCTATAGTAGGCAAGGGGTGAGTAACTCACTAGGTCTAGAAATTGTTTCACTGGGTCCGGGTCTGGTTATAAAATTTAGGTCCTGGTTCCGGTTCCGGGTCCTAGGATTTTGGGCCTAATATCCACCCGGTACTGGTAAAACTAGTTCCACATTCACAAATATTGATATTCCCAAGCTTTCCAATCCAATTCCCATTTTCCTATGACCTTCTATGTCCACAATCCCAAGACCTAATCCAACATTTCCACCAACCCTAAAAGTCTACTTTATCTCTTGGTCTCCACACTCAAAATCTCACGCATCAATAATTCTATTTTCAAGCATCAATGCAATGAATGCATCATTGCATCGATGCTTGAAAATATAATTTAGGTCCCGGTCCTGATTCCGGTTCCAGGTCCTAGGATTTTGGACATGATATCCACTTGGTACCGGTAAACTAGTTCCACATTCACAAATATTGATATTTCCAAGCTTTCCAACCCAATTTCCCATTTTCCTACGACCTTCTAAGCCCACAATCCTAAGACCTAACCCAACATTTCCACCAACCCTAAAAGCCTAAAGTAAGATTTAATAGTTTTCTAAACAACCCTAAAAGCCTTTTTTATCTCTTGGTCTCCACACTCGAACTCTCATGCATCAGCCATTCTATTTTCGTGCATCAATGCAATGAATACATCATCTGATTCATTGTCATCATTTGAAGCTCTTTAAACAAAGTGCTTTCTCTCTCTCTTTTTTTTTTCCGGGTTCCCACCCTTGAATTTTCAGGTTTTATCCCCCCCCCCCTTTTTTACTAATCCAGTCCTGTTATGTTTGGGGTGTCTTTGTTTTTCCCCCCTGAATCTTTCGATTTTTTCTTTTTTCCATTTTATTGAACAGGCTAAATATAGTGGAATCGGGTACCCTGTTATATCACCGGTTTCCGGCAGTTCTGGGGCTGGTTTTGAAAATTTGAAAAACCGGAGAAACCAGTTTCGGTCCTGGTTCTAAAACTTATGAACCGGTTGGGACCGGGTTTAGTTTGGGTGACGGTGTAATTGATGGGGTACCTGGTCTTGCTCAGCCCCAATTGTGGCAGTATGAAAATTAATGCGATTGGAAATGATGTTTGATCGATAATGGTGAATAGATTAGATAATATCTAAAATAAGGAATGTTGTACACATGATATCATCCGGTCCATGCACACGTAATTTTCATTTGACATTTTACTTGTAGGCAATTTTGGCTTCTTCTTCATGGGACAAAACCGTGCGGCTGTGGGATGTTTTTGAAGGGAAAGGATCTGTTGAGACATTTCAACACGTCCATGATGTTCTTACTGTTGTTTATCGTCCAGATGGAAAACAACTTGCTTGCAGCACATTAGATGGCCAAATTAATTTTTGGGATCCCCTTGATGGTTCATTGATGTATACTATTGAGGGTCGCAGAGATATTGCAGGAGGTCGGTTGATGACTGATCGCAGATCAGCAGCTAACTCTACTTCGGGGAAGTACTTCACAACATTATGCTATTCTGCTGATGGAAGTTACATACTAGCTGGTGGGAATAGCAAATTCATCTGTATGTATGATGTTGCTGAGCAGGTTTGTCCTCTTTGGTTTCTTTTCCAATTCCATTCCCCTGCTTAATATATTTGTTTAGAAAATTTTAATCAATATTGTCAATAGTGTCAAGTCCATCAATATGTTTTTGAAAATTTCAATGCAGATTTGTTGGTAAGGAACAAGTAGGTGTCTTATATTGTTGCATCAAAGCATGTATTTGATGCATGGTAGCTTTTTCGATGCAGAGATAGGCTACATGATAAGGGTTTAGTGATTGCTGAAAACTATATTATTTGACTTTTTGGATGTTTTCAAATTCTGCTTCAGAGAACTGCTTCTGGTTACATGATAAGGGTTTGGTAATTGCTGAAAACAATTGTTTGACTTTTTAGGGGTTTTCGAATTTCTGCTTCAGAGAACTGCTTCATTTAAGAAGCTATGAAAAATTATGTGAAAATTAAGGAGCTTCTATTCTGTAAATTGCAGTAATCAAGATCTTTTATATTCCTATCATAGATGTTTCAATCTTTTCCTGCTTCATTTTATTTTTCCTTGAACAGAAAGTCGTTTTTATTTTTATAGATTGCTTTGGGCTCTTTCTATCTTCACTATTACTAAATGTTGATATTTTTTGAATCTTTTTTGTGACTCAGGTGTTGTTGCGTAGGTTTCAAATAACTCTCAACCTTTCACTTGATGGGGTCCTGGACATTCTAAACTCAAAAAAGATGACAGAAGCTGGTCCGCTGGATTTGATTGATGATAACAACAGTGACACAGAGGAAGGCGTTGACAAACAAACATGGGGAAAGTTGGGTCTTGATTTACCAGGATCTATGCCTAATCGTGGGAGGCCTGTTATTCGGACAAAGTGCCTGAAAATTGCTCCTACTGGACGCAGCTTTTCAGCAGCAACAACTGAGGGAGTTCTTGTATATACAGTGGATGAGTCCTTTATTTTTGATCCTACTGATCTTGACATCGATGTTACTCCTGAGGTATCCACTTGTTTTTCCTACATTTTCCAACATTGCAGTAATTCCATTCTTTCTTTGTTCTCTCTGGAAAATTTAATACCCTCTCTTCTCTAGCCTTGCATGTTATACTGTTGTTTTAGGGTAGGGAATATATTGAGCATATCTTGCCACAGTTGGTTACTGTCTAATGTTTATTTCATCTTATGTGTTTTGTTTTCTCAATTGATTTGTTTTCAATTGCTCTGTAGTTTTATTTATTATTTTATTGATACGGAGAATTTTCCCGTTATTGTTCTAGTGATTTTTAATTAAGACAAATGCCACTCCAAACTTTTCAGGCAGTTGACGCAGCACTGAATGAAGATCAGCCAAGCAGAGCACTAATCCTAAGCCTTAGATTAAATGAAGATTCTTTGATTAAAAAATGTATTCTTGCTGTCAATCCAGCTGACATACCAGCTGTTGCTTCATCAATCCCATTCAGATACTTGCAAAGACTAATGGAGGCATTGACAGAACTTATGGAGGGTTGTCCCTTTTTGGAGTTCATTCTGAGATGGTGTCAGGTTTGTCGCAAAGTCTTGAGTCTCTTGAATTATTGAGCTGCAAAATGTAGTAATTGGTCTACATTATTACCGCTGGGCTGCTGGGCCTAATTTGTAATTTTGTTTTATGCTGATTTCTGTCTGCAGGAGATCTGCAAAGTTCATGGTCATTCTATCCAACAAAATTCCAGAAATTTGCTTCCTGTCCTTAAATCTTTGCAGAAAGCAATGACTAGCTTGCATCAGGATTTGGCAGAGATGTGCTCTTCTAATGAATATACACTAAGATATTTATGTTCAACAAGCATGAAAAAATGACGAGGACATGGCAAAAATGGTAACATCTTTTAATGTCTTCATTTATGCTCCATGTAATTACAGTACTTTTAATTTTTGTTGTGGAAGCTTGCTTTAAGCAACTTCTTTTTTGGCTATTGATGAAACCCAATAATATCTCCTCTCAAGTACCAACTCTTTCCTTTTTCACCCTTTTGCTGTCAAGTGCGTGTTTAGTTGAACATACAAAGTAATACTTCCTTGGAAGATGTTTATACCTTGTAGTTTCTTTTTCTAAGAAGTGAAAATTGTTGTTTGATTGATCATGGGATGTTAACACAAGAAATTCCACTTACATAGAGCCCAGTGGGGATCTGGTGAGCAGCTTCTTCTATTTCAGGAAAAGTAGAACTTCCGGAGTTCACACCTTTTATTTTTGTCAACCTAATATCAGCTTTACTGCTAGCCTGCTACATGTTATTGTGGTTTGATCTTCTGCTTTAATAGTTGGAAAGCAGAATGTGTTTAGGGAGCAATATAACTTTGAACTTGTAAATTTCCTTTGCTGAAAAACCTGAAGAGGATTGTATCTTAGTAATCTTACTGTGATTTTTACTGCCTAATTGTGAAGGTTGGAAGGGTTGGGCAGTTAATGGATCTCATAAAGTTGATTGGTTTTGCCATGACTGCCTAATTGTGATTTTTACTGCCTAATTGAGGGAGCTATATTGATGCTAGATTGAGTTCCTTCCCTGAAGACCTATGGTGGAATTTCTATAGTTTATGACATTGGTTATAGTTTAAGACATTGGTGAATGTTGATTTCTGTCCTGTGAATTGTGAGAAGTCAAATGACAGGGTTTCTTTTTTGGTTTCCACCAAGGATAATCATAGTGTTATTCATCTTTTATTTGTGATATTATGTCATTCTAGGAAAGTGAGTGAACCTCTAAGGTCTCAGTTTTATGGGCAGTGACAAGTTTTACTTCATAGTTGAGGTCACATTTAACATAAGGTGTTTTCATCTGTGGATTTTGGTTTGTCCTTGAATATGTAAGCCTTGGTTTAGGTACATGCAGTAATTGGAATTTTCTTGGCTTTGCAATTTGTTGAGATTATCTGCATTAGGGCTATGTTTATTAGGGCGTAAAACATTTTCCAGTAAAATTATTTTCCTCTATTTTCAATTTTACTTTGTTTACTTTGCAAAGTAGTGTAAAGTCATTTTCCCTAGCGGGCCGCTTGGTAGCCGGTCATAAATAGAGGCAATGAGAATGAATTTATAACTAGATTTGGAAGAAAAATCAAAATTCATTCCCATGGTGGTGCTACCTTAACTTCAATTTATCTATTTTTTTTCACAAATATCCATTCCCATTTAATATCACCCTTCCACATGGTAATGGAAAATAAGAAGAAATTTTCAAGTTTGAGAATGAAAAGTATGTTTTCCATGGGGATTTTGAAGTTTTCCTTAGCAAATTACACTTTAAATTCATTACCATTACCACAATTCATTACCAACAACCAAACGAGCCGGTAGGAGTTATCTCTAACAATGGTGGAAAATCATTTTCCCTTCAAAATGAAGGAAAACTATTTTTCTTCCTTTTCCTTACCTTACCTCTTTTACTTTTATTTTCCTTATTTTCCACCATTTTTCTTACATGATGGTAAACAATGAAAAACTTACTTTACAATTGTATTTTCCATTGTAAATTGTTTTCCATGAAAATCAATTTACAATGAAAATGTTTTACACCCAAGTAAACGGAGCCTAGAGTCCACATTGTTATGTAACCACATTGAAGCTGCTGAATTCCTGTGAAATGTTAAATAACTTTTGGTTAGTTGGGTCTAAGCCCTTTTAACACTATATATTTTTGCAGGTGCATGTTCTTAATTAGGCCACTGATTTTCAAAGAACATCCCCAGATGTCTTCTTACGCTTAATCAGCCAAGCTAGAGATGGTTTATTACATCAACAAGACAGATATAGCTCATGGCTGGACAGAGAACAAAACACAGAATTCTATAAATCACTGGACGGCAAGGGAGTTTCTTTGATTTTACGCGACCAACTCTTTGGCTTAAGAGCATGCGTGTAGATGGTGGCTGCAATTTTTGCCTTTGTATCTGTACATGTATTTTACAAGTGTATTATGGATTCATGGTTTAAGCTAGCAAATTTTGGCCTTATAGAATTAGAAGAGAATAGTTGACACACCTCAGTGTTCCTTACCTTGTCCTTGCAATTGTATTATTAATTATTTTTGTATTAAATGATATTAGCCTATTAGGTCGATATAAATGAAGGAAAAAATGGGATTTCTCCAATGTCTTGAAATTTTGATTAAATAGAATATAGATATTAGCTTTGACCACTCATTTTTTTGGGATATATTAAGAAATTCACTAGTTTATTGGCTGGTGTGAGTATTCGAATAGATAAAGGGATGGAGGTGAGCTCTAGCTCATTACCTCATTCATTTCACCTTTTTAAAAGAAGTTTATTTTGATGTACTCCCTCTGTAACATATTAATGTCAACAATTTGACATTTTTTCTCTCTATTTTATGTCAAATTGTTGTCATTATTATGTTACGGAGGAAGTATTAGTTTTTTGTGTGTCAAATAATCTAATGCTCGATTAGTTTCTCTAATGCGGTGTTTTATACAGTAAGAATTGAATTTTTGGAGGTTTAAGTTTGTAAACTTTTAAAAAAACTATGCGTTGTGAAAAAAGAATATACAATGTAAGTTTTAAATGTTATTTTCTCATTTATTCCATATTTAGTTCTTTCATATCCAAATTATTGAAAAAAAGTTTAGCTTTTGGCAAATTTCGTTAATTCAATTCATTTTACCTTTATTTGTTTGTAAGTCAACCCTCACTATGTTTAAATCTTCTTCACATTTGTAATACTTTTATAAAAAAGTTTGTTGTTTTATACTTGTATTGTATTAATCTGAAATGAACTGAATTTGTGTGAACCAAATCAAATTAAATTAAAATAAATTAAATCGTAGACTCACAAGGAATTGAATTGCATTTGTATAAATTGAACTATAAAACTAAATTGAAATTTAAAACATTAAGTCTAAAAGAACAAGGCATAAGTGAAGTGTTGAGATTTTTCTCACTTACTCGTACAAAAAGAGGTTTATAGGGCCTACAATTTGGCAAGAGGTGCTTGCTTAAATTAATTTTTACCATAAAATTACAATAAGGTCATATGGACTTAAATTCTGAAATTTTAGTTTAGTTTAGTTCACACAAATTCAGTTCAGCTAAGATTGGTTTGTTTTATTTTTTTAGTTGTTCAGACAAATTTAGTTATTCATTCTAATGAACTAAGCCGGGAAATCATTTTAGCCTAATAAAAATTTTAAGATATAAAATTTAAACATAATTTTTTTTACTCGTATAACATTTTTATTTATTTACATATATCCAAAGTATTTTCTTTTGCAAGGGAAAATTGAGAAAAATAATTGCTCACATTTCTTATAAAAAAATTACATGAATTTTTTTTAAAAATCCTTAAAAAAAAAAAAAAAAAAAGGGCTCAAAGCTAGAACATGAAATGAAATACTTTCCCAGTTTGACGACCTCTATACTTCTCTAAAGTCTACAGCCGTCTACTGTGGTGTGGTACTCTGTCTTTCTGTTTGTTCACTGCGAAAATCCTGAAATAGGGTTTATTCTCTTTACTTCTATCACACTGAAGCAGTTCTTCTTCCTCTACTACGCTTACTTTGGTAATTTTGTTTTTCCACTAACAATCGCAATTTTTTTTTTGTTTTTCCTTTAATAATTTCAATTAATTGCCATTTCTTGTTTGCGACAGTATAGAATTATATCATGGGGCGTCGTAGTGTAGCTGTGGAATCGTCAGTTGATAAGAGTTCTAAGAAAAAATCAAGGAAGAAGAGAAGGGCACCTGAAGATGATGCTCATGTTACATTCAATCTAGCTCATGGTATTGGTTAATGACTAAATGCTTTTTTGTTTTTATTGCTTCTTTAACACACTAGTTTTTATAGTATAGGTAATTAGGTATTTATTATTTGTTGTGGATTGATTCCATTGACCTATGAATTATTTACGGGGTTTCAATGTGAGAAATATGCATTGTAGTTGGGTATCTGATTTTCTGTGTTGTTCTTTCATAACTCATGAGGTTTGTAAGAAATTTTTAGTTGCTCAAGGGGTGTTCAGTATTGGCACTGTGGAGTTAATGGTTGTGTTTGGTGGGTCTGTTGAAAAGTATTTGATGACAGTAATGGATGATTTGGGAATTGGTGTTAAGGTCTACTGCTTTTAAAGGTGAATCAAGGGTTGCAGTTTGCCAGATTTCAGCCCTGCTTAAATTTAATTTTGAATGGTTTGGATGAAAATTTTGAATCTTTTTTAGGGGATAAGAAAGAATTTGACACTTGGGAAACTAGCTTTTTAAAAGAAAAACTTGTGGGCATGAGTGTAATGATAATAAATCACAGTGTTTGAAGTTGGATTTAAGGTAATGTAACCATTTGATTAGCTTGACACTCAAATCGCCTTTCCTCATTGGAGAGTTGAAAGCCTTTTTTTTTGGTTTACTGAGTTGCTTTAGAAGTTTAGTTCTTTTGTTTATTGCTGGGAAGGGAAGGGGTGGACCGGTGGTTGTTGGGAGGTTCGCATTGAAATACGGTGTCGCTGAGTTAATAGGACATGTGAAGTTGTGAGGGATTCATAGCTTTTAGTTTTTTGGAGAAACAAATTCATACAGTATTCCATGTTGCACAAAGCTCCCTCCTAAGACATGCTTAAGTTAGGTTTAGAAGCAGCTGGTTCTTGATGCCTTAATGATGAGGATTAGTGTTGTGGTCATCTTGTAGTTTGTAAATCAGAACTTTACCACATGCTCATAGGTTTGATTTGAACTATTCGTCTATTCCCTTCTTTCGTGTATTTTGTCCTAGAATGCATTCTACATAGCTGTTCTTTAGTCATTCTTTTTATTTTCTGGTACATTGGAAACATTGAATAATGTTGCTCATTGTGCGGGCAGTTGCTGCTGAATACTGTATGGTTGATACCCAATTGTAAGAAGAAAAGCTAGAGAAGCTGATAAGATGTGTTCATTGATTTCTAGACAGCTCATAACCATGTATAATTTATTTAATTTATACGTTTTTTTTTTTTTTTTGCAGCATATAAAGTTGATGTCCGGATTTTGAAAACTGTAATTTCATTCACAATTTTTTTTGGAGGGGGATTCCATTCAAAATATATTTTCTGATTAAGCAGTTCTCTTTTGGATGATCTGATTCGTTAGTTGGTTGTTGGCATGTAATTTAATAATTTATTGTTTTTCTCTGTTAAGATATGAAAAGATTTTGCATTTAGCCATGTTCTTGAATTTGAACCTTAAGTTTTTTTTTATTATTTATTTTCTTATTAAATAGTTTATATACATATAGAGGGAAGAAAGATTCACCAGTAATTCGGGCCCAGTTTGTATTAAATTTTATATTTTCTTAGTTTTTTCACACTTGAAAATTGTATTAATATATTTGTAACGGAGCAAATTGCATTTACTGATCATACTCTGCATACAGAAACAGGAGAAGATGTAGACGGGACTCAGATTGATGATAATGAGCTTACTATGGCAGAAAAAATTGCTAGCTTAGATATTGAAAAGAAAGATAATTCTGAAATTCAGGAAAGACCTGATCCTCCTAAGACACAACCTCCCAGTGCAGATTCTGTTCATGTTTTGCTAAGGCAAGCATTACATGCAGATGATCGTGCACTACTGTTAGATTGCTTGTATAATCAAGATAACAAGGCCTGTTTTCTTCTCTTTTTTTCTGCTTAATGTTTGAACTTTTTGCCAGTGACTTGTTCCATAATGTTGTATTAACCAAAATGGTTTCCAACAACAGGTTATTGCAAATTCTGTTTCACTATTAAATGCAGTAGATATTTTCAAGCTTTTGGACTCCCTTTTATCAATCATCCAATCAAGGTAAATCATCTTTTTACTTTTATCATAAATCATTTACTAAAAGATTTTCGAGATGAACCATTAATATGAGAGAAAGAATCAAAGCTGAAACATGAGATTTTCAGGACTCGAGTGTTTCATCTTGCGTTGACAAAAATAAATTGTGTGCCAATCCGGCTATATAGCAAAGAATTTTGTTCTATTTTTTTTCTTATCTTGTGCTTCTTGATTTTTTTTTTCAACACTTGTAGCAAAACTCAATACATTTAAGGAAAATTGAAAGTCCAATTCCTATTATTAACAAAGATAATTATTAATGAGCTTCACTTGAATTCTATACTCCCCACTCTTCTAAGGAGTATTTGGGAATTTTATTTATTTATTTATTTTTAAGTGGAACCACCTATTACATTATGTTTGAGAAGTTATCGGGAGTTGGAGAAAAAGAATAAATGACGATTAAAAGTTGTATAAAAAGTAAGAGAGAGGGTATGGAAAAAAGAGAAAAGAGGGTAGTTTTATTGAAGTTAGTCAAAAGTAGGAGAGAGAATATGGAAAATGCACTTGGTTTTCATAAATTAATAAATGTAGAAGAATAAATGTAAAAAGTGAGTAAATTAAAAAAAAAATCCCAAAAAGGAAAGTAAGTAAATTAGAAAAAAAAACGGAGTGAATATTCCAAAAGTGTAACAACTAAAAAAAAAAACGGAGGAAGTATATCACTAGATAAGGGTAAATGAAGGGAGAGGTTGTTGCAGACGATTCATAGGAGATAGTTTATAAACATTATGGCTTAGTGTTTTTGTTTGTGATTTGCATGCAGTGCATTGTTTTGTTAATTAGTGGTAGTGCGTGGTAATAAAGTTATATGGTAAAAAAGGGTTAGAAATGAGGATTAGATGATACTCATCATAGTTAGGTGGGTTTGGAGATGGATTTAAGATTTTAAGTATATAACACTAATTAAAGGTGACTGGCGGAAGGGTATTGTTGTTCAGATCTACTTGTAGCAGATCCCATCCATTGGATTAAAGCTTCTAGGGTTTTTTACCATTTATGCATTTGAGGTGTCAATAACTTGATTATGATTGGGCGAGGACGAGCCTTGATAGAATAGAGGAGCCGGATATGGATTGTAGACTAGATTGTGTAAACTGTGAGAATTTATCAAGGTTTGGTTTGGATCAGTTGGTCATTATTTAGGATTGGATACTGTTTGGTGGTTTCCATGTATTAGATACTGTGTAAAAAGTTAATAACAAAAGTGGTAAATATATTAGGATTATGAAGGTGGAATTTTGCAAATTGTCCCAACATGAACCAAGGAAAAAGGTAAAAATAATTGGGCAACTTCAGCAAAAAAATCAATTCAGTTCAATTTAGCTCAACGCTTACTTCAGTTTAGCTTCAATCCATATTCAGCAAAATTTTGTTTTTTAAACTTTTTAAAACCTGAATATTCAGCTAGCAAAATGATATGGTCCGCAGTTGTAAATGATGTTGTGATAAATTTAAGCTTTTCTATTTCATGTTTGTACAGAGTGATAGTCCCCCCTTGCAGCAAGTATTGCTTGACTGCTTCAAGCAAAGTTGACTAGGAAACTTTAAACTGCTACAAAATTATCACTAAAATTATTTTAACGCACTGCAATTTTCATGACGTTATGTTACAGGGGTGCCGTTTTGGTATGTGCTATTCCTTGGCTAAGAAGTTTACTTCTTCAGCATTCTAGCAGGATAATGTCCCAAGAGTCTTCATTAGCTGCTCTTAATTCCTTATACCAGGTAAAGGTTACCTTACATTTCACAGAAACTCAAGAAAATAGGACTTTTCCCCATTTAAAATACTACCTTGATCCGTTTCTTTTTAAATGTAACGATTAGACATTTTTCTCCCTACTTTATGTCAAATCGTTGTATCTAATAAGAAACGGAGGTAATACTATATTATCCTGAAAAGTCCCTTTTTTTTGTTATTTGATGAGGATTTCCCTTGGCAACCCCTAAGATTTAACAATATAGTTATTTATTTTTTAATTAACCATTTTGGTATCCTTGAGATTTAACCTTAAGTGTATCTACAAACACAAAGGCAATGCTTACCACTCCTTCTGTCCTTTTGTTGCCCCATTGAGTTTTGGGGCATGAATTTAGGAATGTGAAACTGTAAAGTAGAGAGAAATGTGTTAATGGGTTGGTGTAGATTTCACCATGTCAGCAAAATTAGAGGGAGTTTTCTATAGAAAAGAAATTGGGGGATAAACCAAAAAGGGAAATGGGGGAAAAGAATAAGGGATATATGGTATTTACTAAACCTCGAGGTAACCTAAAAAATTTCTTGTTTTTATGCTTACATGTATAATTTTCTGTCCGACAACATGAGAATGATTAAAAACTTTTCACAAATTTTGTCCAAGTTAAAACTTATCTCGGTTTCTAATCCTCAATGTTACTAACCAATTCTTTGTTCATTCTTGACAGCTAATAGAAACTAGGGTTGCAAATTTGAATCCTGCATTCCAATTGGCTAGCAGTGTGGACCTCCTATTTGCTGGGGTAATTGCTGCAATAACAAAATTAGTTTCTAACAGAAAGCATGCTTGAATGAAACTTCCTAATTTTCCTTGTATGTTATTGCAATAGGTTGATGATGAAGGAGACGAGTATGAATCTGCTCCTCCGGCCATTTATGAGGACAGGGATGACAGTGAAGAAGAAGAATCCGAAGAAGACGTAATGGAGACTGATGAAGAGGCTAAAGAACCTGAAGATTTCAGTGGATTAAGCGATGCTGATCTAAGTGAAGACTTTAGTGACTGAATTACATTTTCTTTTACTATTTTTCTTTTTGTTTTCGCCTCTTCAGATGGGAGGAAAATTTTGGGGTAAAATAGGTATCTGTAGAATGTGACTTCAAATTTTAGCTGGATTGTTACTTTGATCACTCATTATTTAGTTAACTATGGCCACCTTTGTAAGAATTTTGTACACCATCTTAATGTCCTTTTATCAATACAAGATTGATCGCGTTTTTGCCTTTATAACTTCTTATATTTCGGTGTTCCTACATATGAACACAAAAATGTTGAGGTTACTTCAACTAGGAGCTCATGATAATGGAATTAACTTTTAACACTTTAAGCTGGTGGAAACTTTTTGAATAGGAAGATTTGAACACTTCCTTAGCAAGGAGATTGTATTTTGTACAATTTCTATAATTTCGTGACATAAAAACATATGAACTAGGTTGTATAATTCTTCGACATAATTGGATTATGGTCTTGTTTCTTTGGACTTAAATTCTGATATTTCAGTTCAGTTTAGACAAATTTAGTTCAGCTCTTGTTGAATCTAGGATTTAGATTGATTCAGCTCTTGTCCATTTTGTTGCTTTAATTTATATATGTGCAATGATTAGACATTTGTCCTCTCTATTTTATTTCACATCGTTGCACACAAACATTTATAAGAGTAGCTAGTAATTATTTTGTTGTCTAAATTTTTACTCTTGCGAGGTAAATAATGAGGCATAATGAATATTGGAAAATGTGAATCTAGAATGTGAAACTAAAGCTTTGAATAAATTATATCATATGTAAGTCACAGGGTCAAATTGTATAAAAAAAAAATTGATAATGAGAGCTAGGCACTGGCAGAGCTAGAAATTTTTTTTATTACAGATTTATGGGGGCCGAAATTAATATCACACTAAATTAATAGAATGGTATAGAGCAAAAAAATATTTAAAATGTTACTAGTGAGTCTCGAACCCTAGTCTAAGGGAATATAAACAAGCAATCACACCAATTGAGCTACTATATTTTTAATGTTTAGGTTCACTTAAAATGTATATATACTAACAATTTTGGGTCAAGGGGTAGCCCCCTGGCTCTGCCCGGCCAATTGACCAATTTGGTAAAAAAAAGTGACACCCAACGACAATTTGGTAAAAAAAATTAATTTTGCGACAAATTGGTAAAAAAACTTAGCTTTGGGTGACAAATTAGTAAAAAAAATTGCTTCGGATGACAAATTGGTAAAAAAAATTAATTTTGGCGACGACTTGGTAAAAAAAAAACTTCTGACGACATTTAAGCCAAAATTTTAATTTTAATTCATTTTATAATTTGGTCAATACACAAAATTATACATCCCTATCAAATTTTTCAATCTTTTTATGAGTATTAAATTTAACTCCTTTTACTCACACATGTTTATCCAACCATCCCAAATTATTATTATTATTTTTTTCTCTTCTCTTACCATAACAATAAGTGACATGCTAGAGGGAAAAAAGTATAGATTATTGCCCCTAAAATTCCCTAGTTATTTTTTCCATAACTTTTTTTAATATTAAATTTAACTCCTTTTCTAACACATTTATTCATCTAATGAGCCCAATTTTTTCCCCTTCGATCTCTTGCCATAATAAGTAACATATAAGAGGGAAAATTTTCATTTAGATAGAGCGCAAATGTATTCAATTTAAGAGGGAAAATTTTCTTTTAGATCGAGTGCAAATGCAAATTAAATATTTTTTTGGCCTAAATGTCGTCGGAAGTTCATTTTTTGACCGTGTCGTCTCCTTTTTATGTTTTTTTTTTACCAATTTGTCATCCGAGGCTATTTTTTTACTAATTTGTCACCCAAAGCTAATTTTTTTTACCAATTTGTCGCTAGGTACCACTTTTTTTTAACAATTTGGTCAATTGGCCTTTTCTGGAGCTAGGGTGGTGTTGTTTTGAGATTTTGAGCTATGTATCTAGTCAAAACTCTTCTTATATATTTGGTGAGAAAATTGTCTAATTAGAGTTTTATTACATGATTGAAGTCTCCTTAAAAAAAATTACAATTATGAGTTTAGAGTCTTCAAGAAGTAATTTTTAGATGAAATTTTGCTCTCACTAATTAAATTAATGTTACATAGACAATTATTTAAATCAACAATCCATTTTTTTAATACAAAAAGGTAATCTAAACTATGATTGTCAAATTAAATGAAGCCAAGGTTTATCAATATCAAATGTATATTAAGGCAGGGTCCAATAAAAGAATTCTGATATTAGTTGAGAATGTTTATGAAAGTCTGTTTACAATTTGGCCTATACTTATCAAGAATTCTTTTTTCATTTATCGATCTCTAAATAATGGGTTATCTAACCATTGTTTTAAAAAAAATCCCTTGTTAAATGAAATAGAATTTATAATAGCAATAATAACAATGATAAAAGAATTAAAATTTGGTAGTAGAAAATGATATGTGGCTAGTTGTCCGCCTTAGTTGCATGGATACAAGTATGAAAATCGAGACAAATAAAAAATTTGTATGAAATATTCTGGCTTAAAAGATACACGATACAAGTACAACGAATAGATATTATTAAATACCTTTAAAAAGCTTTAAAAAAAGTTATTAAATTGTCAATATCATTTGGAATACTGTTGTTTAATTATTACAATGGATATGGAAAAATTTTAAAAACATTATGAAGATATGAAAATTAGGATGAATCTATTGTAAAAGTGAAGGGCCGATCCTGAGGGTAGGCCTTTGGGGCAACCGCCTAGGGCCCAATGTCTAAAGGGGCCCATATCTATGAACAATTTATACATGTATTATGTATCCGCCAAACTTTTTAATGATCTGGCAAAAATTTTAGCAAGGGATATTATAACTTTTTTATCAGTAATACTTTTTTTTTTTTACATTAAGCTTGCATATTAAAAGTTATTGTTTTTATGATAAAATATTATCTCGTTAGGTGTATGTTCTAAACTTTTGATGGAAAAGCTACTATATTTCTATGATTTTAAGCAAATTATTAACTTTGTTATTATGTTTTACTACAATTCGAAAGACAAAAATTGCTTTATAATTTAAATAGTATTTGAAATTATTTTTTCTACATCTTATTCCATTATTATTTCCATTTTCCACTAAATCCATGATTATTTAAAATGGAGAACACTTTTTTTTAAAAAAAAAAAAAAAACACTACAACAATCAATTGCAAATCTTGTTTTCTTTATAAATTTGAAGCAATTCAACCAAAAAAACTTTCTTTTTGGGATTACCTGCTGATAGAGATTTAACAAAATATATTCTATTTTATTTGAAAAATAGATATTGTTATAATAAAACATACTCCACTCTTTTTAATTTAATTTTTTTATGTAACTATATTGTTCAAAATTTTAAAAACAAGGCCCTATTTTATTATTTTTCCTAGGGATGAGAATGTCAGGACCGGCACTGTGTAAAACATATGTAAAATAAGTTAAAATGGAGTATGTGATCAGTATTCAATACAGATACCATAGTTTCAGTAAAATATTCTTGCTACATCTACCTAGACAACATTTAGTTGTTAAGTTGTCATTATCTTATACAATGGAACATCCAATAACACCATGACTCTTTTTTTTTGAAGCTCAAGAAGTGCATGTCCTTGATCCCCACGTAAAGTAGGATGAAATTGGAAAGAAGCTACAAAATTTGAACTCTTTTGTTTCTTTTTCCAAGTGGGAGTGGTTTTCAACTTCAACAATGGTCATTTTACTTGGCGATCAAGTAGCATATCCAAATACGCAAAGTTGGTGCTTGCTACGCCCTACGACGAATTTAATATACAATATCGCTCAATCTCACCATATTTGTCAATTAGAGGTGATTAAAAGTTCCGCTGGGCCTGGTCGGATCTTAACTAAGTAAGTGTGTACTAAGCACGATTTTTTAGGTAGACTTGGCGGGTCATGTGTGGGTTTTTTTTGGGTCGGGTTGGGTTTTTTTAATTAAAAAGCTTATTTAAATGTGCCAAAGTCCGTAAATTTTTTTGGACTGATCGGACCGGACTAGCAGGCCGGACCAATAAGGAATTAAGGATCAACTCTATTGTCTATGTTTCCTAAGCCAAATACTGACTTTGATTTCAATAATGTTTATTTTGAGTACTGCGTTTGGCAAGTGATGGACCAATCTATGTATACTTAAATATTTGAAACAAGAACATTAAGCGTTTGGCAAGTGATGGACCAATCTATGGCACGTGTCATCTATTTGTCACTCCTTCTTACTTTTTTTTTTTAAAACAAACTTTAAATGTATCCTTACTCCTATAACAATCGAGTTCCACTTTGATCCTCAATCTTGTGAAATCACATATCACAACAAATCAAATCGCCATATTTGAAATAACTCAAAATCAAAATAGAAATCATACTTTTTGCTTCAAATAAAAAAAAAATCCATAAATTTACATAATAATTGGTTTAAATGATTAAAAAAATAAAAAACTCTGGAGGTTGGGATAGCATGTGAAATTATTTATTAATAATTTGCAATTTTGCATACATTTTTTTAAATTGGTTAAAAAAATAAACAAATAAACTCCGAGGTTGGGATAGCATAACTGCATAACCACTTGCCTATCTTTCCACTTTCACAAAATCATTCGTTGTTTAATTCAATTTTATTATAAAACATTTAGGGGAAATTAGGGTCGAGCCTATACTAAGTCTTTATTTGGGCTCACTACTAGGTCCAACTTAGTCGACACACGAGTTTAAAAAGGGAGAAAAATAAGAAATTATGTCAAATACATGCGGTGAGGTTCGAATCCAATATCTCAAACCTGGAGTTCGAAGTTGTTAACCAACGGGTCAAGCATGAAACCTCATAAATTTGAGCTCCTATAATACAAATTCAAGTGCACATAGAGCTCCGTGTACTGTACCCCCTTGTGTATATTTTTCTCATTAAATATTCATTTTACTTATTTAATATATAATTTTTCTTATGGAATGATTTCTTTGAATTTCCACGATCCATTTCCATAGTTGTTGAGAGTGAGATATTACTAGACTTGTCAAACAAGTCGGGTCGTGTCAGGTTATGCTAATTTGATACCAGTTTTGGGTTACTCAAAGCGGGTTGTTACCGGGTTTGGATTTTAGATATCTTATTTGTAACCCAAATCCTTCGGGTTCAGGTTGACCTAACAGGCTTAGAAATTTATAACCAAAGTGTTGTTTTGTGTTCTAAATCTAATATTTATAACCTCATTTATAAAAAAAAAAAGACTAAATTTGTATCCCATATAACAAGAATTAAGAAATAACGTCTTTTAGAATCATTTTCAACAAATGAACGATCAAAATGACAATTTAGAAATTTGATAGTAAAGATCTAATAGTCTATGTTATAGAAATTATCAACAAATCATAAAATACTAAAAAGTGTTTAACCCACCAGTTGAACTAGGCCGGGTTGAAAATTAACGATTTTTTAGCGGGTTTGAAAAGACGAGTTTAAAGGGGTCAATAATCTCGAAAATTTTGTCAAAACCCACTATTTACGGGTCAGGTTACTCGTGTTTTTCAAGTCGGGTCGAAAATTGACACCTCTAGGTATTACCTTCTTAGGGTAGTGATTAAGGCTTTAGAATTTTATGGATGAGGTTTTAGATTTGATTCTTACTGCACGTATTTGTGAGGATTCCTCTCTTCTCTTACACATGCGTATATTGGCTAAATTTATAATAGGCCCGATTCAAGGCTTAGTATCAAAACTCATAACCCAACTCCATGTAGACAAACATTTTACCAGTGGTCTACATCTTCTTGTGTTCAACAAGACGATTTCAATTATTATAAATAACTTTAATTGATAATAATTTAGGGGCCAACAAATCAATGACAAAGAGAATTGATCGTAACCCGAAGCAACGCACGGGCTAGATCGCTAGTTATGATTTTAAAAAAATTCCATAGTTGCTAATTGTTAGTTAGTACGGAGTAAGAAACGTGGGCAAAATACCAACATTGTTTTGGTCTAGTGATGCCAGAGACTAGACTTGGTAGGGAGAACCATGGTTCGATCCCCACAAGCACGTTGGGAGATGTTTAAAACCTTAACCCCGAAACGCGCTCCGAATCTGAATTAGCCAAAAAGGATGAACCATGTGGGTAAAAAAAAAAAAAAACGTGGGCAAAATTAAATTTTTGTTAGTGGGAGTCCATTTTGTTTTGTTTTTTTTTTTTTTCCGGTGAAAGACAGAAAAGAGTCCATTTTGTTACCGTTCACTACTCACAATTGTTTTTTCTCATCCCCGCCTTTTTCTCCATTTCCCAGCACTATAAATAAATAAATACCTCACTTCTCATTTCTCAATCACTCTGCTCAATCTTCTATAAGTCTATACGCAGTTGCGCCGTATTAATTAAGAAGAAAAAAAAATGGACCTGGGTGTTTCCGAATTCACTCATTTGAAATACCCTACCATTGATTTCATTCAAAATCCACTCTTTTTGCTAGCATCTTCTCTTTTTATACACCTAATTCTGTTTTTTGGTCTAATTATTTCATGGGTATGCAACTATTTTGAAAGAGTGCGCAGTCGACAGTTTGGACACCCCAAAGACAGAAATTTTTGGTATTATAAACCTGTCTTTTTTCCTTCATTAGGTCTTTCCCTGTATAATCTAGCATTGTTTTGTTTAAATTGCTTCTATTGGTATAGGATTGGTTGGTCACCGGAAAAACTGCTAACCCTTTTGGATTTAGCACTGAAGGTGTTTGCTTGGTTGCTAGTTTCTATTCACTTGCACAGACTATTTCATCACTGCTTAAATGGTGTGAAACTTCCATTTTTATTGAGGATTTGGTGGGGTTTCTATGTTGCTGTTTCTAGTTATTGCTTTGTGATACACATTATCCACTTTAGGGGAGACCAATCTTTTCAAGTTCCAGTTTTGGTGTCTGATGCTGTTTATGTTATATCAGGAATTTTTCTCTGTTGTGTTTTGATTTTTGGGAAGGTTAACAGTGAAGAAACTAATCTTCAAGAGCCCTTGTTGAATGGTAATGGTAGAGTTGATTCAAATAAGACTAAAGAAAATGAAACAGTTAGTCCTTATTTGAATGCAAACTTTCTTAGTAGCCTTACTTTCACTTGGGTAGGCTCTTTGATTTCTAAAGGTTATAAGAAAACTTTGGACCTAGAGGATGTTCCTTCACTTTCGGGAAAAGATAATGTTAGTGAATCCCACATGATTTTTAGGAATTGTATGGATTCCTCTAGAGAAGGTAGTGGTAAGAAGGTGACTACAATGCAGCTTGTGAAATCTTTGATATTCACAACATGGGTAGATATCCTACTGACTGCCTTCTTTTGTCTCATTTATACATTAGCTTCTTATGTTGGTCCCTATCTAATTGATACCTTTGTCCAATACCTAAATGGGAGGAGGGAATTCAAAAACGAAGGCTACTTACTAGTTTCCACATTCTTCATTGCCAAGCTTGTGGAATGCCTTTCTCAGAGACATTGGTTCTTTAGGCTTCAAGTTACTGGGATTAGGGCAAAATCTATGCTAATAGAGAGCATTTATAATAAGGCATTAACCCTATCTTGTCGATCAAAGCAAGGTCACACGAGTGGGGAGATGATCAACTTCATGTCTGTTGATGCAGAGAGAATTGGTGATTTTAGTTGGTATATGCATGATCCATGGATGGTCATATTGCAAATTGCATTGGCCTTGCTGATCTTGTATAAAAGTCTAGGGCTCGCGTCGATTGCTGCATTGGTGGCAACCGTGGTCATCATGTTGGCCAATTATCCTCTAACAACCTTGCTTGAGAAGTATCAGGAGAAGTTAATGGAATCCAAGGATCAGAGAATGAAGGCTACATCGGAGATCTTGAAGAACATGAGAATTTTGAAGCTTCAAGCATGGGAGATGAAGTTTTTGTCTAAGATTGTTGAGCTAAGAGATAAAGAGAATGGTTGGTTAAAGAAGTTCCTCTATACTACAGCCATAACAACTTTTGTTTTTTGGGGAGCCCCAACATTTGTGTCTGTTATTACTTTTGGGACATGTATGATAATGGGTATTCCTCTTGAATCAGGAAAGGTTTTATCTGCACTTGCAACTTTTAGGATTCTTCAAGAACCTATTTACGTTCTTCCAGACTTAATCTCTATGATAATACAGACAAAAGTTTCCCTTGATAGAATTGCGTCTTTCCTTTGTCTAGATGATTTGGATCCTGATACTGTAGGGAGAATTCCTAGACTTACTTCTGAAGTTGCAGTTGAGATTAGTGAAGGAAACTTTAGCTGGGATCCATCAACTTCAAGCCCTACATTAAAGGACATCAATCTTAGAGTTGAACATGGTATGAGGGTGGCAGTTTGTGGTACAGTTGGCTCTGGCAAGTCAACCCTACTTTCTTGCATTTTGGGGGAAGTACCAAAGATCTCTGGGGCTTTAAGATTGAGTGGATCCAAGGCTTATGTCTCTCAATCTCCGTGGATCCAGAGTGGCAAGATAGTCGATAACATTTTGTTTGGCAAGGAAATGGATCATGAAAGGTATGATAAGGTCCTGGAGGCATGTACCTTAAAGAAGGATCTTGAAATATTATCTTTCGGAGACAACACTGTTATTGGTGAGAGGGGTATCAATTTGAGTGGTGGTCAGAAGCAGAGGATACAAATTGCTCGTGCTTTGTACCATGATGCCGACATATATTTATTTGATGATCCTTTTAGTGCTGTTGACGCTCACACCGGTAGTCATCTCTTCAAGGTATTGATCATTTTCTTATCCATAGCTTATATCTATTTCCCTTTTTTGATCCTTTTTCTTTGTAGGGTTACCATTATGTTTGGAGTATATGAAGGGTGTAATAGCTGTATCTGCAGGTTTCTGATCTATGTCATTTAAATTTTTCACTTTCATTTGTTCTGAAAGTTGATTCTTCTGCTTTATTTTGTTACACCGCTTAATAATTGGATGTTGGAATTCATAATCTTTAAAATTGGGTGTGTTTATGTTCTCCGATCAAAGTCTGCAGATGCAGTAGTTGAAAGATGAAATTCAAACTTGTATGCCATTATGTTACTCGTCTTATCTTTGTAAACGTCTTCCTGTTTAGATTCTTGAAACTGATTTTTTCCCCTGCAATTTTCAATTAAATAGAAATCTCTGGTTACTTTCTTGTCTTAGAGATTAATGATCATGTCTTCTTGGTTACTGTTTTGAATAGTGGCGTTAAATAATTTGTTTTTTTGCATGACTGTCGTCCTTGTAGGAATGTCTGCTCGGTCTTTTAAAATCCAAGACTATAATATATGTGACACACCAAGTGGAGTTCTTATCCTCTGCAGATTTAATCTTGGTGAGAAAACTTCAAACTTTGCCATTCCCTTTGTAATCTAAATCAATTTTTGTCAACACTTTAACGCATGTATAATTTATAAGGTCATGAAAAATGGGAGGATATTGCAAGCAGGAAAGTACAATGATATTCTTGCTTTGGGAACCGACTTCATGGAACTTGTAGGAGCACATGAAGAAGCTTTGTCTGCTTTGGATTCAATCGAGTCTAGAGTGATAAAGCCTATAATTTCTGAGGAGCATAGTGATAACAAACCATTAGAGGAGGAGAGCTACTGTGGTAAGGTTGAAAAAGTAGATGATATGATGGTGCCTAAGGGACAACTTGTTCAAGAAGAAGAAAGAGAGAAGGGTAGAGTTGGACTTACAGTCTATTGGAATTACCTCACAACAGCATATGGAGGGGCTTTGATACCCTTCATATTGTTAGCTCAAATTCTATTTCAGACTCTTCAAATCTTAAGCAATTATTGGATGGCTTGGGCAACTCCTGTCTCTAGTGATGCTAAGCCTATGGTCAATGGGAAAACTTTGATACTTGTCTATGTTGCTTTGGCTATTGGAAGTGCCTTTTGTATTCTAGCAAGGGCAACTCTTCTTATGACTTTTGCATACAAGACAGCCTCGTTACTTTTCAGTAAGATGCACTCTTGCATTTTCCGGGCTCCGATGTCTTTTTTTGATGCTACTCCAAGCGGGCGAATCTTAAACCGGGTATTTTTTTTTCCTTGATTCTATGTTGTCTTGTTTTTATATCTTAGAAATGTTTTTGGGAACGGTTTTATTTTTTTATCACTACTTTTTTTTAATGAAGGGTGTTATTATTAAAACATTTAAAAGCTATGTTACTCGAACTCTTTGTTTCACCCCAAGTACCAGTGTCAGACACTCGATCCTTGGACATTGGTATGACACTTGGACACTTCATTTTGAACCAAAAACATTCATATTTTTCATAAAATTGCCGTGTCTGACACTTGGACATATATCCTTGTTCGATACTTCCAGCAGAGTTCGAGTAACATAGTTTAAAAGTATAGGGAAATTGGAAACTATTTTGGAAGTTTTGACCATAGAATTTGTTTCTTATATCATTTGCTAGATGTAGAGTGATATTAACGGTCCGTTTGGTTGTTGGTAATAATTGTGGTAGAGTGTAATTTTGTTAAGGTTGAACCTTGCAATCCCCATGTAAAAAATATATTCATTCCCAAGTTTGGATTTTCTTCATATTTTCTATTACCATCCATTACCATTGGGGATAGTAGTATTGGATGAGTGGATATTTGTGAAGAAAACTAGATAAATTGGAGTTGAGTTTGCACCCTCATGGGAATGAATATTGATTTTCCTTCCAAATATATGTATAAATCCATTCCAATTACCACCATTTATGACCGACTACCAAACTGTCCATAAGTATTTTGCTAAACAATTATTGGATCCTATGATTCAGGCATCTACAGATCAGAGTGCTGTGGATTTGAGAATTCCATCTCAAGTTGGTGCATTTGCATTCTCCTTCATACAACTTATGGGAATTATTGTGGTGATGTCACAAGTTGCTTGGCAGGTTTTTGTGATTTTCATCCCCGTTATTGCAATCTCTATTTGGTATCAGGTAAATTTTATGAGCTTTGGAATCTTGTAATTATACTACTTAGCTGGAAACTTTCATTATGCTATCACATAAAAAAAAAATGATCTTTACAAAATTAAGCAATTTTAACTAATAAATCCAATCTTGATTGGACAGTTTCACCCAAAAAACTCAATTTCTTCTTCCTGAATATATTATTAGATGTTAAACAAGCAGATAAAACAACCTGCAGCTGCTTGATTATTGCCTAAGGCCCATCATAGCCTCATTAGATGTTAAACAAGTGGTTATGTTGTTCCTCATGTTTGATGATGACTGCTTAGTGCTTACTGCGATAAAATGTCAAACAATTAATGTGTTGATCTGTGTGCTATAATTGAAGTATATTTTCATTTCAAAGATTGTTTTCTCAAGTTGTATATACATTATACTAAGTTTCCATGTCACCTCTAATATATTTTCAGTGTAGTTAGAAGTTTCACATTAGTCTTGTTTCCACTGGATTTTTTAGTCATCAGTATAAAATCAGGCCATGAGGTAATGCATGCCATTCCCATTTATTTTGCATTTTCTTTTCTCATTATTCTTCAGCAATATTACATACCTTCTGCAAGAGAACTTTGTCGATTGGTTGGAGTAACTAAAGCTCCCGTACTACAACATTTTGCCGAGACTATATCTGGAGCAACAACTATAAGGAGCTTTGATCAGGATTCAAGATTTATTGAGACAAGCATGAAACTAGTTAACGGATATTCAAGACCAAAGTTTTATAATGCAGCTGCAATGGAATGGCTTTGCTTTCGCTTGGACATGTTATCTTCAATTACATTTGCTGCTTCATTGATCTTTTTGATCTCCATTCCTGTAGGATTCATTGATCCTGGTATATGAGCTTTAATTGGTACTCTTCTTATTATCTCAATATACTACTCTCTATAATATAACTTCTAACATACTTTATCTCGTTTTTCAAGGAATTGCCGGTTTATCTGTTACGTATGGGCTTAATTTGAACATGCTACAAGGCTGGTTGATATGGAATTTATGTAACATGGAGAACAAGATTATCTCAGTTGAGAGAATCCTTCAATATACTTGCATCCCAAGTGAACCACCGCTTATAGAAGAAGAAAATAGACCGAACCCATCTTGGCCGTCTCATGGTGAAGTCAATGTAGAAGACCTTCAGGTGATTTACATCATCATTTTTCGAATTTCACTGCATAATTAAATTATGCCACAAAAATCTTTAAAAAAATTGAATACAATTTTTGAGCATTGTGGTCAATATGCAGATTCGTTATGCTCCACACATGCCACTTGTGTTGCGAGGTATCACTTGCACTTTTCATGGAGGAAAGAAGACGGGCATTGTAGGTAGGACAGGTAGTGGTAAATCAACCCTCATACAGGCACTCTTTCGCATTGTTGAACCTACAGTTGGGAAGATAGTGCTAGATGGTATCAATATATCTTCTATTGGACTGCATGATTTACGGTCCAGATTAAGTATAATCCCGCAAGATCCTACCATGTTCGAAGGAACTGTCCGAAGCAACTTGGATCCCCTTGAAGAATACTCTGATGAACAAATTTGGGAGGTAAATTTATTTGACTCTTTTACTACACGAGTTTGCTCTATTTTATTTCCTTCTTTTTGCCCTTAACCAAAGCACATTCTGATTTATAAGGCCCTTGATAAATGCCAACTTGGAGATGAAGTTAGAAATAAAGAAGGGAAGCTTGATTCAATAGGTTTGTTTGATTTCCCTTGAATATTATGATCTTCGGGTTTTTTTTTTCTTTCTTTCTAATTTTAAATTTTGGGCATGTGAAAATTTCAGTGACCGAAAATGGAGAGAATTGGAGTATGGGGCAACGACAACTTGTTTGTCTAGGACGTGTGCTTCTGAAGAAAAGCAAAGTACTAGTTCTTGATGAAGCAACAGCATCAGTCGACACAGCCACAGATAACATGATACAAAGAACACTCAAGGAGCATTTTTCCGATTCAACTGTAATTATCATTGCACACCGGATTACGTCTGTTATTGATAGTGATATGGTGCTGCTTTTAGGACATGGACTTGTCGAGGAATGTGATTCTCCTATGAGGTTGCTTGAAAACAAGTCATCATCGTTTGCTAAACTTGTTGCAGAGTATTCAACAAGATCTAATTCAAACGGAAAGCAAGCAACGTAATGTAGCACAACAGTCAAACTTATATAGAAGAAATCAACCATTTTACTTGATAAGAAGAAGGCAATGGCAAAAATCAGTGCAATACAGAAGCAGGATAGACAATTATCCATAAAAAGTGCAAGAAAAGTGAATCTGGTTTTGTTGGTTCTTGACTTCTGGTAGTTGGATCTTGAATTGATTAGTAGTCACTGTCAGCCATGCTTCTTATAACTATAGAAGGTTATAATGGAATAAAGTTAACAACTTATAGTTGCAAACTTGCAATTAGTAAGAAATAAATTTATGGCATTGTTAATCATCACCCACATTTTATTAATTATCATATACCTTTAATTACAATTACAATTCTTGTTTATGCAGATATCTGTTTTTGCTGTTGTTGACTTGTTCTTGTTGTTGTTGTTGTTGTTGTTGGTTGGGTTCAGTTGATTTAATTAAACTTTGCTTCTTTGCATTTGCAGTAACAATCTTTGCATATTTGATAAGATTCTTGATATGATATATTTGTATAAAATAACAAACTTTACTATGCAGAAAGGAACCATTGTTGAAAAGCAGGTTGAAGTTGTGAAGGATACTTAGGGCTCGTTTACATTAGCTGAATAGAGATGAACTGAACTGAACTAAATAGAAGTGTATTAATTGAACTAAATAGAGATGAACTGAACTGAATAGAGATTAACTGAACTGAACTGAATATAATCTGAAGTAAACAAGCCCTTAGCATTTGAAGCATTTAATTGGCATATGTAAAGGTGTTGGATAGTGTTACTTATGGAAATACTCTGTGTACTTGAACAATTATATGCAATGGCATCTGATTTTAGGAGTTTTTTTTTTGGAAACGGAAAGGTGAAAGTCAGGTATTCTTCCTTTTGAAAAAACAGTCGAACTTGTCAGAGGCCAGGAAGAAAGAAAATTTAGTGTCCATAAAAGTAACGGAATAATGGGCTTCTATTTCCTTACCTTTTTCTAATCATTGACATGTGTTTACTCTAACTTTGCAGCTCAACGGCAAGTAGGGGAAACAGCTCTGAATGATAAAAGTTCAAGATCACATCAGATAGTGAGATTGGTATAGAACATATTTTTAGCTTTTTGGAGCTTGTTTCTATTTTCTAACACAAGCTAATTCCTATTGTGAATCCACATATCTATTAGAGTTGTCAATTGAGTCGTGTCGATTTCGGGTCAATTCGCATACATAAACGGGTTAAACCCTCTAATCCAAATTCGACCCGTATAATAAACATGTCGTGTCAACCCGTTTACTTAAACGTGTCAAAGTCCTTGACCCAAACCCGTTAATTTCGTGTCATGTTAGCGTGTCAGGTCAACTTTTCAATAATAAAATTAAGAAAAGGTATTGTGTCAGACCTGTCCGACATAAGGTTACTGTCAAACTAATTCAACTGGACCTGGACAAGTTTTGTTGAACCTGGACACATGTTGTTAAACCTGGAAAAGTATTGTTAGCCCTGGACACATATTTGTATCCCTGAACAAAAATTTGTAAACCTGGACATATGTTGTTGAACCTGGACATAAATTTGTAAACTTGGTGAAACTTATTAAACCTGGAAACATATTGTTTACCCTGGACACATGGACCTGGACACATATCGTAAAATCTGGACATATATTGTTGAATCTGGACACATGTTGTTAAACCTGGACAAGTATTGTTAGCCCTGGACACATAATTGTAAACCTGAACACAAATTTGTAAACCTGGACACATGTTGTTGAACCTGGACAGTGGACACATAGTACTAAACCTGGACACATATGGTTGAACCTGGACATAAAATTGTAAGCCTGGTGAAACTTATTGAACCTGGAAACATATTGTTTACCATGGACACATGGACCTGGACACATATTGTTAAATCTGGACATATATTGTTAAACCTGGACACATATTATTGAACCTGGACATGTTTTGTTGAGTCTGGGCATAAAAAAAATACAAGTGTTGGACGGTCCGACGGTCGGACCGTCCGACACAATACTTTCACTAAAATTAATATTAAAGTGTAATCGTGTCGTGCTGAGTCAACTTGTTTACATAAACGAGTTGAACCCCTTGACCCAAGCCCGACCCGTTTAATAAGCGTGTCGTGTCGTGTCAACCCGTTTACTTAATCGAATCAAAATCTTTGACCCAAATCCGCTAATTTCGTGTCACATTAGTTGAGAGAACTCTTCAATATACTTGCATCCTAAGTGAACCACCGCTTATAGAAGAAGAAAACAGACCGTTTCCATCTTGGCCGTCTCAGGGAGAAGGCAACGTAGAAGACCTTCAGGTGATTTACAACATCATCATTTTTTGGCTTTCACTGCATAATTAGATTAGGCCATAAAAAGCTTTTTAAAAATTGAATGCAATTTTTGAGCATTGTGGTCAATATGCAGATTCGTTATGCTCCACACATGCCACTTGTGTTGCGAGGTATCACTTGCACTTTTCAAGGAGGAAAGAAGACAGGCATTGTGGGGTGAAAATTCGAAGGTAATTCTTATGACTTCCGACTATCGTAATGTACGGATGAGATCGCTTGATTTTTGATTTTTTTAAAATACTTAAATCTAATTTTAATTCTTTTTTTAATTACTTTAATTACCTTTTTTATTTTAGGAAATTCATTTTTAACTTTTTCTAAATTCATTTTTAATTAACTTAAATTACTTTTAAAATTTTCTTAAAATCAATTTTTTTTAAATTAAAAACATTTTTAATTTTTTCTTTAATTTATCAAAACATGTTAATTAAAACATTAAATTAAAAAAAAAACCTAAAATTGTTGCTGTTCTTCGTATGGCTTTTAGGGTTCTTAGTGTTCATCATCTTCTTCAATGGGAAGTTTGACAATCATACTCGCGTTCTCCTCAATCTCACGTTTAGTACATCTACGTTCGTATGCAAATCTCCAGTATTGAATTCTTTATGCAATACGGTTTTGGGTTTTCGATTCATGTATGCAATACGTTTCAGATTTGATAATTACTGAATTCATAATGTTATTATGATTAAGTTGTTCAAATTGGCTTCACAAAATGAAGATTTTCCCCATTAATAATGTTATGTTTATGGATCTGGGCAAACTTCATTGGAGAAGAAGAAGCCCCTTTTTATCGTTTTTTTCCCTCTGTTTCAATCGAAAATAACATTCGAATTTTGCTTCAGATCTGTTTGTATTATTGGTAATGTCTTATATATGATTTGGTAATTGCCAATAAATCAGGAATAAGTGGTGTTACGAAACAAATTTGAGTTATGTTTTAGATCCGTTTGTGTCATTTGGTGTTGTCCCATATTAAATTTGGTCTTTTCTAATAAATCTGGAATTAGTTATATAATCAATACGGAAAAAAAATGGAAAATCTAATGGGAACAATCTCAGCTTTCACACATATGCTCATTTTGGTCCCTACTTTTAACTCAATATAATCCAAAGTTGCACAACACATTCACACATTGGTCCCAATGCTATTGTTGACATGTTGTATCAGGTAACTTAAGGTAAACTAGGGTCCAAAATGAGCAGACGTATGAAAGTTGGGACCAAATAGAAAAGATGTTGTGCAACTTGAGTTAACCCAAAGTAGGGACCAAAATGAGCAGACGTGTGAAAGTATGGATTATTCCCATCAAATTTTCCAAAAAAAAATAATAATAATAAGATGTTGGGTATTACATACGCTCTGGAATTAATGTTGTAAATGTTAACTTAGTCATGACCAACAACTATTACAAGTAATTAATTTGGAAATCTCCTATTTATAGTGTGGACAATGCCAATTGAGAGTTGTTTATTTGTATTATAAGGCTTTCATAATATGGAGAAGTATTCCACCCAAAAATGGAGAAGTGAATAGGCCATGACTTTGTAATAATTTAAATAATATATGTATATTCTTTCACTATTTTGCCAACACCAATTTACTACTTTCATTTTTCCTATTTCGATTTATTGCCTACTCCAATGCACTACTTAATAATGAACGTAGATGAATACAAAAAATTTAAATTTAAAGTAGGATTAATCCTAGAGGTTACTTTAGTTTTATATTAGGGCATTCTCCTAAGTAATTATTTGTAAATATCATAAAAGTCAGTCAAACAACGTAGGGGTGAAAGTAATTCGGATAAAGCCGAAAATCAAACCGAAACGCACCGAAAGATAAGTTTGGGTTGGATTTTTTTTTATTCCGATTGGATTCGATTGAAAATTTCAAGAATATTGGATATCGAATTGTATTTGGTTTTGGCAATTTAATAACTAAAAACCAAATTTCAAAACGAATTTAAGTTCAAATTGTTAAGTTAATTATGTTAATGAGTAGAATTTTGGTTGATGATTAACCTTATAAATGAAAGTTTGAATTGAAAGTCGAACTTTGGTGGCTTTTAAAATAATAAAAAAAATGTCCACACTCAACTTGGTCTTGGGTTCTTTTGTTTATTAAAACCAAAATAAAAAAAATTGTGTTTGACAAAATAGTTTTAAAAGGTGTTTTCTATGTTTTGTTTTAAAATTGGGCCTGTAATAACCCGAAATTTGGGGCCAGAAAATTTCGCGGTTATTAATGTTATTTAATCCTATTCTAAGTCCAATAGGCCATTTAATTTGGACTGTTTATATTTTTAGTCCAATCTTTTTCTTTAAATTGGGCCAAAGACCCAATTTTTCCTTTTCTTTCTTCCTTGGCCGGCTCCTCTATTTTATATGGGCCAATATTGATTCTTTTGGTTCAATTTAAATAATTGTATGATTTAATTAATTAAGTAAAATAATTAATTTATTTTCCTAACCTAGTCAATTATATGCTAACAACCCAACTAATTCTTCCCTATTCTACCCCAATTACACGGCACCCTCAACAAACAAATTAGGGTTTGTTGTTTCCTTTGTTTTCCTATAAATAGGACCTAGTACACCACTTGGTTCCTAATTGGCATTGGTACACTTAAACCCTAAGAAAAATATTTCTCCCTCTCTTTCCTTCAAAAAAAGTCGAACCATCTATCACCCAAAAAGGGTGATTTTTCCTTGGAATTTTTAGCGAATTCAGGTAACTTTGCTTTCTCATTTAATCTATGGGTAGATAATCACATAGTTAATTAGGATTGATCATGAAAATTGTAGGATTTTATGTTTTTATTGATTCGAAAATGTCGAGTACATGATGATTTGATTTTTGATTTGTTTTATGTATTTTCTTGATTATTTTATGTAGTTTCTTGAAATCTTTAATTGTTGAATAATTACTTGTATGAATTTATTTATTAATCAAATCTCGTTATTTCTTGATGAATTTTTCGTGGCAGTTTCTTTACTGTTTGATTATGAATCATGATTTATTTCGTGGCAAAATTCGTCCTTTTATTGCTTATAAAAATTTAATCTTTTAAACCGATAAAACTGTCCAGATTTAGTTTACGAATTTATTAATATACTTAATCAAATCGTATGGCTACGAAATTTTAGGTGGAAGTCAGTAATAGTATCTTACAGCCTGTGTTAAATTTTCGTAATTTTTAAAGATCGTTTGATATGGCAGAAAAATCCGAAACTGATCTCAGCCTAATCTGATTTGTTAGTTATAAAATCTATTAAAAATAGTAAATGACATTATTTTTGGACGAAAATTATGCACGTTAAACCTTGAACCTACATTTAACTTCCATTAAAATTTCTAGATTAATCGAGACCTTTAAAGGGTCGTTCTTAATTTAATTCTTTAAAAATCAGATTATGTAAAATAGTGTAATTAAATTATTAAAACAAGTTATTTCGAATTCTTGGAGGAAGATTAAATCTTGTTTTGCTCTTTGAATGTGTCGAGTGGTTTGAAGAATAAAAAGATGATTTTTTGATCTTGTTTTGTATTCAATCTTGATGATTTTATGTTAAAAACATGATTTTTATTATTGTTGTTTGGTTAATTAATTGAATCTTGTTGATTGTAGTTATTTAATTTAATTGATAAAAGTTGATATTTATTTGTTTTTGATGGAAATGTCGAGTGAATAAAAAGATGAAAAATGGAATTTTTATCATATTTTGAGTAATTTTTAGTGATTAATTGATTAATTAAAATAATTTACTAAAATATTGATAAGTATATGAATTTATTTAATTATTAGTCATATGATGAAAATGACGAGTGACCCTATGATTAATTAGTCAATTTAGTTAATTTTGACTTATTATATTTCGGAATAATTAATATATTAATTATAAAAGTTACAGTTAAAGGAATTATCAGGGATAAGTTGTAACAAGAAGGAATAAATAATAATATTATTATTTTTATTATTATTTACACGGTTATTATTATTATTATTATTAATATTTCGGATAATGTTAGTGTTATTATTAGTATTATTATTAATATTAGGAATCAGTAGGGATAAGTTATATAAGTTACGAATAAGATATTAATAGGGAAAGAAAGGAAACAGAGTAAAAGGAATACGAATCGTTTCGATCTCTGGCTAGGAAAGACTTGGTATTTAAGGTGGCCAATATACGTGCCGCACCTCTCTTTCCTGGGACTTCGAACGGTTCATTTCCGATTACGGCCACCTAGTATTTCCCGATATAAGATAAGATATAAGATTTGAAAGATATAAGATAAGATAAGGACGCCCACCTGATGACCCGAGTAGTCAGACTGGGTTAAGTCGAAGCCACTGCTCAATGGGATGAACACACGAGTTCCCCCGAGTAGTTCTGGGTCTTAGGATATGTAGTCGTCTAAGTAGTAGTACACGAGCTGCTATTTAGGGGTTATGGCCATAGCTTAGGCTTAGTGGTGCAAACGAGATCCGCTACGGGTTGAGTACACGAGCTCACCCCGGCATGTTCTAGGAAAGTTGTGGTGCAAACGGGATCCACAACGAGTTATAGTGACCGGTCCGCTAAAAGATGATAATGATATGATATGAAAGATATGAATGATAAGATATGATATGATGATATGTTTTGATAAGATGATGATGAGTAACATAAGTTATGACATATATTGTAATATGACATAAGATGTATAATTTAAGATGTAGGTTATGATCGAATGAATTCGGGATAGTTAGGTTATAAGGGTATAATTATATAAGTATATGTATTGAGAATGGTATAAGACTTCCGCTGTGTATTTCTGTATTCGTATAAGATTGTATGTAAGCATGTACGTATGTATGTATCCATGTATGTATACGTGTAAGTATGTATGAACGTATGTATAGTAAGTGTATATTTGTACGTATTCCTAACCGTATTTTGCAGGTATGATTACACGTACATTATACGTAGATTTGTACGTATTCTAACCGTATTTCTGCAGGTATTCTTATACGTATTTTGTACGTAATCGTATACGTATTTTTGTACGTATTTTATACGTACCTCGTATTGAATTCTGTATAACATGTATTAGATTTTTGTATGGTTTTCATGCGATATTCTATGATATTATGTGTTTAGCGGTCCCTCGATTAAACGGGACAGCCTAGTTACTCGCCACTGACGGTGGACCCCCCCTCAGTTTCAGGTGACGATGCTGCAGCTTAGAACGGGCTTCCGATGGTTGGGCTTAAGCGTGGCAGAGTTTTAGCTTTACCTTAGAGTTTCCTAGATGTTTTAAGACAATTTTACTTTATTTATTCGTTTATGATCCCGGCATGTTGGGACAGTTTTTAGGACAACTTATGTAATTGCTTTTCTTTTGAGAATATTAGACTTTGGATATAGTTTTATTTATTTAATTCAATAAAGGTAGTTTAATTTAATTAATTAATTTAATATTTAGTTTAAATAGTTTTGGTAATGATCCGTTTATCGATTTCCCTTCGTAAATCGACATGTCCAAAAGTCGGGTCGTTACAGGGCCTTTTCCCTTCTCTTCTCTAACATGCGTTCATTTCTCTCTTATTACATTACATATATTACATTATATTGTATATGACATTTTTATACTGCTAATTTTTAATCGGTCCTTAAAATCGTTTTATAATCTTATTCAATCAATAAATTCATTTTTACCTTATTTATACTTTATTTGTTTTTTTTTTTGAAATTGATGATAAAAAATTGAATATTTTTTTTGAAATTCATTTAAATTCAAAACAAAATGAAAATAGTTTTGATATAAATTAAATTGAATACTTAAAATTGTTTTTAGTTCTTAAAAATCAAAAACCTGAAAAACCAAAATGATGCTGAACACACACTAAGCTAGGAGATATTCTATAGTTCTTATTGTTTTATAAAGGATTTGACATATGTATTTATTGGTTAATACCAGAAATAAATATATAAAAGTTGTATGTTGATTTGTTCAAACAAACAGGTCTGTATTTTAAAATTTCAGGCTAAAATGCCTGCAACATAACCTTCCAGAATTACAGCGGCTTCATGCGTAAGTTGTGACACACAAGCCGCCTATGTAGCTCAAATACCACGATTAAAATGTACAGAAAAATTAAACAAAAAACTAAATGTACCAAAACAATCAAAATTAACCAATATTTTTCAAACCAAACTGCCTTCCTTTCCTAATCTGAAAAATATTCCGCTCCCGATTCATATCCAGCATCGGTATTTTGTGGAGGTAATTCATCAGTTGAACCAGCTGAGGGTTGTGGCTGTCGTCCATCATCAGGTTGTCCCACACCAGAAGCATCTGACCAATGTAAATACAAACACAAATTGAAACAATAATAAGCCATAATAGCTAGCACAGCCTACCAACAACAAGCCTACATCAAGAATGTCATAACAGCCAACAAGCCCCAATACTGCAGGGATGATCTAGGCACAACAACAACAACAAGAATCATAATAGCCAAAAATAAGGAATGTCATTGCCATTATGTATGACAATATTCAAGTGACAACAAAGTTAATATCCAAATGATGTGTCATTACCAACATTGGTAGTATTCAAACCAGAAAATTTAATTAAAAAAAATAGAATGGTAATATCCAACATGTGTTAATGTCATTACCAAATAAAAACAGAGATCATGTATAATGGTTTGGTGCAAAATAAGAAATGTAGAATTACCTTCTTGTTGCAGACGAGAATTAGCCTTCTGTAGAATCTGAGCCATCTTGTCTTCAGTGAATGTGTTTGGATACACACTCATTAACATCTCTTGTGTAATAAGACATGCCACCTTCACAGAGGCTAGATAAGGGTCCTTGGTCGAGCTACCCTGACCAGGTTCCCCCTCGTCTGTGTTCCCCATTTGTTTCCTCATAGTAGGACGAGGTGGTTGCTGCTGCTGTTTGTCTCGGTGAGGGGCACGCTTGATCTCCAAGGATTTCCAAACTCCCTGATCCGTGTCAAAATAGTACCCTAATGCATTTTTGATGGTTAGATAATTGAAGGGGCTTGATGCTTTTGAAACCGCTTCATCGGTTAGATCAACCTTGAAGCTCCTAAAGACCCGAGTCAGCCACATCCCATATGGGAGAAATCCTTCAGGTGTGTTTTTCGCCTGTGCGGCTTTCATGTAGTCAATCATCATACGCGACATGTTCATCTTCATGCCGGAAAGCACGCAATACATCACTAGCATGTCGAGGTATGTTAGTGATGAAAGACGACCACACCTAGGGTTGAAGCTCCTAAACAACACCAAATGTAGGAGGCGTGTTTGCAGCGGCAAAGCTTCAATTGATGGCTTCTCGTCGGTCTCAGCATCATTGTCCTGCAGTACCATCTTGACACATTCCATGGCATCGAAACCCTCAACTTTGCTCCATTTCTTCCCAGGAAGATCATGGATTCCTTTGTATGGCAGACCCAGAATGCTGCCCAATACATTTTCATCAAGCTTTATTTCCTTTCCCTTCACCCATGTGTATATTACCCCCTCCTTTTTGTTGGCCAGGTCAAAGTGACAATAGAATTGGCGAACAAGGTCAGGATACGTAGGCTCAACAACCTCTAGCAGCTTGTCCCATCCCTGACGACGAAACCATATTCTCAAAAAACCAGCGTTGTTGCTGTCCAGCGAGTTGAAATCTACATTTCTGGACTCGCTTAATGGTCGTCTTTGGTACGTGACATAGTACAATTGTCGATGTAGCGGTGTTTTAAACGTCTCATACCGCTTTTGATTCGACGTCGGCCTGGTAGTTGCCTCAGAAGGACTGCCTCCCATAGACTCGCTATTTCTTGTTCTTCTTAGAGAAGGTGTTGGAGGATCTTCATCGGATACCCTTTGCCTTTTCCCCGACTGGTTAGTTTTCCTTGGACTCTTGCCACGTTTAGCTACTGACTTGTATCTCACCATTATTCTGTAAAAACATTATACAATTATGGTAAGGATGGAAAAAAAGATCCAACGATTCAATTTTCAAGACAGAACAACACATATAAAATCCAAAAAATATATAAGCAATGGAAAATGAAAACCATATGCTAAAAGATTACAGATCTTTATGACATGGATCAAATAAACCCAATAAATTGCATGCTTATATGCAATATCCTTAATATATAATAGGACATAACAAATGTGGTTAGTTTCATGACAAAGCAAATATATGCAATATGTAAAACAGGTGTTGGTAACTACATATCATGCTCAGATGAATCAAATCAACCCAATACTTTCCTAGATAATATGCAATTAAATATATATAGTCATTGCCATTAAGAATAATTAGGATGCAAAATGCAAAACACACCAACACCAAATTACATATCATGCTCTGGTGAATCAAATCAACTCAATAATTTATAAGTTAATATACAATTACTGAGTTGGACAATGCATAAGCATTATTGCCAAAATGGAAAATAAACTCATAGGCAAACCAAATTACAGTTCAACTTTAGAGGAATCAAATGAACCCAATAATTTGCAATATCCTAAATATATAAGGACATAACAAATGTGGGTGAGTTTCATGACAAACCAAATTTATGCACTATGTAAAAGAGGTGTTAGTAACTACATAACATGCTCGGATAAATCAAAATATAGAACAGGACATAACAACTGTGGGTGAGTTCCATGAGAAACCAAATATAACAAGAGGAGTTGGTTCAATGCTGAAAATAATAATAATAATAATAATAATAATAATAATAATCCCAATTACAATTCTCCTTCCAAATTATAATCCCAAAAATGTTTTGGGTTGCAACATAATCCTAACTGTAATACCCCACAATTTTGGTACATATTTTTCTACGGTATTTATTAAAAGACCATTTTATACTTTTGCATATATTTTCAAGTTAAAAATATTTTTCAAAAAAAAATAATAATTTAAATAAGTCCTATTTTCACATATAAATAACTAGAATTTTATGATATGAATTTAATTTAAAAAGACTTCTAAGCCCAACTACTTCTCTTAAATTTGTAAAACCAATAGGCCAATTAGAAATTTCTAAGCCCAATTATTTCCCTTGAATTTGTAAATAAACCATAACCCCAAAACCAATAGGCCAACTAAGCATTTCTAAGCCCAATTACTTCCATTGGATTTGTAAACAAATCCTAATCCTAAACCCATAAGCCAATTAATTAATTAAAAAAAAAAAAAAAGGGGGAAGAGCCCCAAATTACACGGCTAAGGGGGGATTAGGAAATTATTTGCAAATTACCCCCCTAATATGCTACTAAGCAATACTTCCTTTTTTTCACCCAAAAATCTTCCCATAACCCTCCCAACCATCATATGCTTGATCATTAAGAATAATATATTCCTAAAGCATGACTAAATCAAATAATATTGATCATCAAATTATTTTCATGATCCCCAACTTACCATACTACACATACCTTAAACGCTATAAATACCCCCTAATTCAACCCATTTTACACACACAAAAATTACAAAAAAAATTCTCTACTCCTTCTTGTCCAATTCTCAAGGCATTCCTCTTATCAAAAAAAAAAAAAAAATCTCAAGCTCCGGCAACCACCATCACCACCACCGGCAAGTGTTTTCCGACCCTCTTTTGTTTTATTAAATTATTTTATTAAGTTATATATTATTGTTTAAAACATTAACTAATCTTAAAACTATAGATTATAAAGTTTTTATGTATAATACTTCACTACTAATAATAAGTTCTGAAAATTTTATGGGATTTAGTATTTTATTATAGTTATTAAAATAATTCGGTTTTATAAAATAATAATAATAATAATAATAATATCCGAATAATAATAATAATATTAATAAGTTTTTAAAATCCTACTACTCATATAGTCTTAATATTTATCACTTATATTATAAAAATCCTACTACTAATATTATGATTTTTAATATCCTAATACTTATACAAACTTTATTACTTATACTATAGTTTGTAAAAGTATTAATGGTCATGCACATCTTAGGATTTCACTTTGTTAGTAAGAATATTTTGGTAACCTTATATTAATTATAGGTTGTATTAATTCTGTTTAGGACGCTCTCAGTAGGATTCTTTAAGTATTCAAGTTTAGTTGTCCAACCCGAACGAAATGTACGTTAAGTGGCTAGATACCTTATTAAAGTGTTACATGATTTTTATGTGTTACATGATACATGGTATAATTTATGTTCAATTAAAAATTATGTTAATTTAAAGTTTGATGACAAAATTATTTTATATTTTATTAGCCTATTATTTTTGTCATGAAATTTCTAGATTTTAGAAATAATATTAAATTATGATTTGAATCATCTTATTATGTTAGAAAGTAAAGTTTTGGAAAGATTTGAATCTTATTACATTTTGGAAAGTAACATCTTAGAAAAAAATATATATATATATATTCTATGAAAGGTTTTGGAATAACTAAATATTTTTATTGATATTGTTATGTCACTTTGAGGGATTAAAGAAACAAGGAATTTTGGAAAGTTTCAATCAAGAGTATATTTTCTTATTACTCAACTCTTATCATATTAAAAATATTTTGGTGACCCCACAAGCTTTATAAGCTTATTATTGTTTTGTAATCCCACTATACGGATTTGGTTGATAACACTATGGACTTGTATGACCTAGTCTTTCCTCAAGGATAACCTTTATATAGAAAGATACTAACTTGGGGGGTGTGCACACTTAGGGGAGGAGTTTGGGGTATAGGAAAATTTTATTTTCAATTTTTGAATTTTTATATTCAATATTATTGGTTTGGAATATCTTTGGAAATGATCATCTTGGATAAATAATTAATATGACTTGAGTATTTCAAAAGCATGTTTATTAAATAAAGTTTATTTTTACATATCTTGCACTTAAATGTACTTAGCATATTTTTGCTAACCCGTACTTTGTTTTGTTTTTGGCTTGGCCCTACTTATCATTACGATGAGTAGTTAGGTGATGATATCTGAGGACTACTATACGTGGCATCAAGGAGAACAAGAGCATCATCCACCTAGCTTAGGATTTAATTACTTTTAATGCATTAATTTTGAAAGTACAATTTATTTAAAGATTATTTTGTATTAATAAAGTAGTTTTAATTTCCTCTGCAAGTTAGTATGAAAGTATTTTAGTATAGCCTTACGTTATCACGTGGCGGTAATACACCCAAGTCTATCTCTATGGTATTTTGTATGTATTATTCTGGTATTTCCGTAGAGGGAGATTTGGGGGTGTTACACTAACACCCAAAAAAAATATATCCTTTATACGAAAACACAAAATTGACAAATGAAAATCAAATAATTTTTTTTGTTGAACCTTAAGTTTTGATGATGACAATATAATCTAGAGAATAAAGATTAAATAGATTTAAGGAAAATCAACTAAAAGTAATTTTGGTTGAAATTAAATTTATTTCATCTTTTATATTTTATATTTTATGTCGTATATTTATAGAGAATGAATTTGATAAGTGTCCAATTCATATTAAATATATTTCATTTAATATATATGTGTTTCTTGTAGAATATATTTATGGAGAATAAAATTAGAGGAGTATCTAATTTTAGAATAAATATATTTTATATTCTAACTCTTATGTTATATTGTTTTACTTTTGAATGCTAATCTTTGTATGTGGTACAGGAAATTTCGGTGGGGCTATTCGACTATTTATATAAGTTATATACTTAAACTAATATATTTTATTTAGTTTATGTATATATGGTTAAGGTTAGTAGTGGTAATTAGTTTGTTTTTGCCGAGTCTTCTTAGGGTTGGTACTTAGTAAAACTTTGTTTAAATTGTCAATAGAAGGTTTTAGTTTTAAAGTTAAAGAATTAGTCTTCTCCACAAAATTAGTAGTGTACTTAGTGGGTGGTTATTAAGTCTTTGGTCATGCTTAATTTGAGGAGTATTGTTAGTTAGTTGTTTACTAGGTTGTTAGGAGGAATTTAAATTTAAAAAATAAATAAAAAAAATTACTTTTTCTTCTTCACGTGTTTTTAGAAGTCAGTAGGAGTTAGTTTTAATTATTTTTATTATTTTCTTTTTAATTTTGTAATTAGTGGGGTTGACTAGGAGTAATGTATCTAGTCTTAGTTTAGGGTTAATTCTTTTGTTTGTTTTTTAAGTTGTCTAGGTCAAGCATCTTTGTAGGGCATGGCTGACGTGGCACTACTACCCTATGATACGTGATTTCTTGCTCTCCAAGGTTAATCATTTCGAAGATCTATAAATAGAAGATGGCTGCCAGAATTCGGGTACCACAATCAACAACAAAAATTCAGAGATCAAGATTTTCAAGAGAAAAATATTTCTAAATGTTCTTTGAATTTTTATTTCCTTAGTGTTTCAATTGTAATTCATTAGTGATAAGGGTTGGGTGAGAGAAGAAAAATCAAAAGAGAATATTTGATTGTAATCAGAAAAAGAAGAAGAGAGAATTCAGATTTCATTCGAAATCTGAGGTGAGAAAAAGTCGAACTTTAGTAAGTTCGTAGCATCAGTTCAGGGGGAACTGGTGTCAGGGGGAACAAGTTCCTAGTGGAACGATTGAGAAAAGAGAAAGGTCCCTTATAGGTTGTAACAGAGTCGTTGGCCTATATTAATAAGAGAAGTCCTAGAGTCAAAATCCCTCGTGGTCAAGGTTTTTCTTCCTAATTGGGCCTAGGAAGTTTTCCTTGTAGGTTAAATCTCTCTGTCTTTATTTCTGTTTCTTCTTCCATTCGAGTTTGCACTTAAAATTCCGCTAAAAAGTCAAAAACTCTCCCAACTACAATTCACCCCCCCTCTTGTAGTTGCTATTCATATTACATCAATTGGTATCAGAGCAGGTTCCTCCAGGAACAGGTAACACTGCGGAGCAAAATCCTGAAAAATGAATACTACGGGAGAAAGACTCGAGGAAGGTTACTCAACCCAGAGACCACCTATGTTCAATGGAAAATACTATCCATACTGGAAAAATAGAATGGAAATTTTCATTCAAGGAGAAAATTACCAAGTATGGAGAGTGATTGAAATAGGTGATTTCGAAGTCACTACAACTAATGAGAAAGGAGAAGTGGTTCCAAAACCTCTGGAGAAGTTCGACAAGGAAGACTTCGAGAAAAAGGAAATGAACAGTCTTGCAAAGAAGCTAATCTTGTGTGGTCTTGGACCTCATGAACACAACCGTGTCATGGGATGCAAAACAGCAAAGCAAATATGGGAACTCCTACGAGTTACACATGAAGGGACGAATGAAGTTAAAAGGGCCAAGATCGATATGCTCATGCACAAGTACGAATTGTTCCAGATGAAGCCTAAGGAGACCATTCACGACATGTTAACCCGGTTCACCAACGTTATTAATGAACTGGAATCTCTAGGCAAAATCATCACTCCTGAAGAACAAGTTCGTAAAGCACTAAGAAGCCTTCCCCAAGACGAGAAGTGGTTAGCCAAAGTTACGGCTCTGCAAGAAACAAAAGATTTCACTACCTTCAACATAGAGCAACTTGCAGGTTCCCTGATGACTCATGAAATTCACCTAGGATCTAAAGAAGTCGAACCTGTGAAAAGTAAGGCCATAGCTCTAAAGGCCGAAAGTGAAGAAGAATCAGAGTCAGAAGATGAAGAAACGGCCATGATGGTAAGAAAATTCAGGAAGTTCTATACAAAGAAGTATAAACAAGCGAAGAAGCCATCAAAGTACAAATGTCACAAATGCGGTGAATATGACCACTTCATAAGAGACTGTCCATCTTGGGAGAATGAGAAAGGTAAGGGTAAATTAAGAGACAAAGGGAAAGAAATTCAAAAACCGTTCTCAAAGAAGGATACGAGAAGAGCTATGATTGCTGCATGGGGTGATTCTGATTCAGACGAGGAACAGGAACAAGATACAGGAGAAACAACCAACTTATGTTTGATGGCTAGAACTGATGAACATGAAGAATCATCCGATACTCAGGTAAGTCTTCTTTCAATAGACAAGGAAATAAGTAAAATGTCAAAAATTAAAATTTCGAAGTTATTAATTGAAACTCTAGAGGATTATCAAGAAGTGTGTCTAAACAGAGATCAATTAGAAAAAGCCTTGGAAATTTCCAAGGAACACACAACCTGGTTAAGCACACTTAAATCAGAAACAGAAGCTAGATTTTTTGATCTATTTGACAAAAACAGAGAAATACAAGAAAGATATGAAACGGTTAAAAATGAGAATTTTCTTCTTAATATGAAATTGGCAGAACTACAGGATCTTGTTCCTGAAGGAACAGGTTCCTCTTCAAAGTCGAAACCTGAATTCGAAAACTTGAAAAACGAATATGAAAAACTAATACAAGAAAATCAGACTTTGAAGAAGAATCTGTATCCAAACAAAAAGAAACTTCCTGACGTTGTAAGCTGGATTGAAAAATACCAGAACAAAGGTAAGGAAGGTTTGGGATATAGGAAAAATGGAAAGAAGGAGAAATATGTAGATCTACCAAGTCATAAGATTTGTTCCTTCTGCGGTACGACTGGCCACCTTAAGGACAGTTGCATTGCTAAGAAAGAACAAGATGAGAAAAACTCTGCTTTTGTCTGGAAAGAAAAACCGATTTCTGATATAACTAAGGAACCCAAGAAGGACTGGGTTCCTCATACTAATGTTTGATTGTGGATGCAGGCTGAAGTGAGGGGGAACAACCAGTGGTACCTCGACAGCGGTTGTTCGAAACACATGACAGGAGACAAATCAAAATTCCTTTCACTTGCAGCTTACCATGGAGGATCTGTGACGTTTGGAGACAATCAGAAAGGAGAAATAGTTGCAGTTGGAAAGATTGGAAAGTCACAAACAAACTCCATTGATAATGTTTTTTTAGTCGAGGGTCTTAAACATAATTTACTTAGTATTTCTCAGTTTTGTGATAAAGGAAACAATGTTAGCTTTACAAACAATAATTGTGTAGTTAGCAATAGTCGAACAGGGAACAAAGTACTTGAGGGCACCAGAAAAGGGAACACGTATATCGTGGACCTGGATCTAGTTTCTCGTGACAGTTTGAAATGCTTGAGCGTGATTGAGGAAGATCCTTTACTCTGGCACAGAAGATGCGGTCATGCAAGCATTACTGTGCTAAACAAATTAAATTCAAAAAATTTGGTTGTGGGTTTACCCACTATGAAATATTCTATGGATAAAATTTGTGATGCTTGCGCAAAAGGAAAACAGGTGAGATCTTCCTTCAAATTAAAGAAAATGGTGAGCACGCAAAGTCCCTTGGAATTACTTCACATGGATTTGTGTGGACCAATAAGAACTCAAAGCAGATCAGGTAAGAAATATGTTTTTGTCATTGTTGATGATTTTTCGAGATTTACTTGGGTTATCTTTCTTCATAGCAAAGATGAAACATTTGATGAATTTGTCGCCTTTGCTACTAAAGTTCAAAGGGTCAGTGGTTTTAAGATTAAACATTTAAGATCTGACCATGGTAAGGAATTTGAGAACTCACAGTTTGATGAGCTTTGCAGGGAACAAGGTCTAAATCATAATTTTTCTGCACCAAGGACTCCACAACAAAATGGAGTGGTAGAAATAAAAAATCGCACTTTGGAAGACATGGCTAGAACTATGATAATTGCTAGCGGTCTACCAAAGAGCTTCTGGGCTGAAGCCGTGAATACGGCTTGTTATATAATTAATCGTGCTATGATTAGACCTATATCAAACAAAACACCATATGAACTTTTTAAAGGAAGAAAAACCTAATATTTCTTACTTTCGTATTTTTGGCTGTAAGTGCTTTGTTCATAACAATGGAAAAGATAATCTTGGTAAGTTTGATCAGAGAAGTGATGAAGCAGTCTTTTTAGGATATGCCTTGAATAGCAAAGCATATCGTGTCTATAATAAAAGAACAATGTGTGTAGAGGAAAGTGTCCATATTATTTTTGATGAGACTAACAGTTTGCAGGAAGAAATAAATGGAGAAGATTTTGAGATTGGATTGGTTCGGCCAGACGAGTCTCAAAAGAAAGACGAGGAGCAAATTGCAAATAAACAGAAGGATCCAGTTCCTGAGGAACCAGTTCCTGAGGAACAAGTTCCTGAGGAACAAGTTCCTCAAGAAGAAGAAGTACAGGTAGAAGAGGAACAGGTTCCTGAAGATAACAACGAAATGCAAAATGAAAGAAGTGATCAAGTCTTCGAGCCTAAGCCGTGGAAATATCAAAGCTCTCATCCTTTAGATCTAATTATGAGCAACATGAACAAGGGAATACAAACTAGATCTCAGATGAGAAACTTTTGTGCGTTTCATGCATTTTTATCCATGCTAGAGCCCAAAAACCATGAAGAAGCCCTAGGAGATGCAGATTGGGTAACTGCCATGCAAGAAGAATTAAACGAGTTCGAGAGAAACAAGGTATGGCATCTTGAACCTAAACCTAAGTCTCAAAAGGTAATTGGTTTAAAATGGGTCTTTAGAAATAAACTAGATGAACACGGTACTGTGGTAAGGAACAAGGCTAGATTAGTAGTTAAAGGCTATAACCAACAAGAAGGTATAGACTTTGATGAGACTTTTGCACCAGTAGCGAGATTAGAGGCAATAAGAATTTTAATAGCTTTTGCATCATATATGGGTTTTAAGTTGTATCAGATGGACGTTAAATGCGCATTTCTAAATGGGTATTTAAATGAAGACGTCTATGTGGAACAACCACCTGGCTTTGAAAATCCAAAATTCCAAAATTCTGTTTTTAAACTAGACAAAGCACTCTATGGACTTAAACAAGCTCCTAGATCGTGGTATGAAAGATTATCAAAATTCTTATTGTCAAATAATTTCATAAGAGGAAAGATTGATAGAACCTTATTCCTCAAGTCGAGGGGAACTGATATATTAGTAGTTCAGATTTATGTTGATGACATTATTTTTGGTGCTACTAACGATTCTTTATGTGAGGAATTTGCAAGTCTCATGAGCAGTGAGTTTGAAATGAGTATGATGGGTGAATTGAATTTCTTTCTCGGTTTGCAAATTAAGCAAACTGAAAAGGGAACAATGATCCATCAACAAAAATATGTGAAAGAGCTCCTGAAAAAATATGGACTAGAGAACTCAAAGACAAATCATACACCAATGGGAACAGGTACAAGGTTGGATGAAGATATTAATGGTAAGTCGGTAAATGAAAAACAATACCGAGGTATGATTGGATCCTTACTTTATCTAACAGCAAGTAGACCTGATATAGCATTTAGTGTAGGTGTGTGTGCACGTTTTCAATCAAATCCAAAGGAATCCCATTTAACTGCGGTTAAGAGGATTCTTAGGTATTTGAAGGGAACCGATGACTTATGTCTTTTTTATCCTCGCAGTGACATTTTCGATCTAACAAGTTATGCAGATGCTGATTATGCAGGAGATCTTGTAAATAGAAAAAGCACGTCAGGTATTGCACAATATTTAGGAAATAGCTTGGTATCCTGGAGTTCGAAAAAACAAAATACAGTGGCATTGTCCACAGCTGAGGCAGAATACGTAGCAGCTGCTGCATGCTGTTCTCAGGTATTATGGATAAAACAACAGGTACGCGATTTTGGCATTAAATACGAATGTGTTCCTATTTACTGTGATAATACTAGTGCTATTTGCATTTCAAAAGATCCAGTGCATCATTCTAGAGTGAAGCATATTCACATTAGGCATCACTTCCTAAAAGACTATGTAGAAAAAGGTTTGGTAAAATTATTGTTTTGCGAAACAGAAAAACAAATTGCAGATATTTTTACTAAACCCTTACCAAGAGAAAAATTCGAGAGCATTCGACTAGAGCTAGGCATGCTTAAGATTCATTAACTATTTATTTTCATAAAGTACTTCTCCATGCGTCGTCAAATATTTGGTCTTGATAAACTTGCAAAATAGGTGTGAATTTTATAATTCATAACAATTTATGGATTATTTAATCTCGCAAAGGTCTTTATAATATTACCCCTATGGTCCAAATATTGATAATGCATGTATGATTGATTGATGAGCAAAATTTTCTTTATCTATTTCATTTGTTCTATCTAGTGGCAAAAATAATTCTTTTGCCATAATACTAAATAATTCCAAAAAAAAAAAAAAAAGGGGGCAAAAACTGCCAAAACCGTGTACAACAAAATTGGAGACATTACTTCATATATTTCAAATTTTGGAAAACGAATTGGTTAAATGGGGCAGGAACTTAGGAAAAGAAAACAAACAGACACATTCATTCCTATATTTATGCTACCACATCTCCCAAAATAAAACAAAATAACTGATTTCCCAAAAACACTCCACTTACCCTACCACTTACCCACTCACACACTCCACCTCTCTCTCACGTCGCTTTCCCCTCAACACTCAACCTATCACTATCACTCACACTATCCTATACTTACATGCCATCATTACTTCACTCTCCATAACCGTCACTCCTCCTATCACTCCTCACTCTTCCTTTGCTTCTTCAACACACTATCCGACTCTCTCTCTCTCTACCATAATTTTCAGCTTTTAATCTTCTTCATCTTCAACCTTCATCTCTTCAACCTTCAATATCCAACAATGGCACCAAAAAGAAAAGCACCACTACCAAAATCAAAGTCACCATCACCAACACCCAAACGATCCTCAAGAAAACGAATCCTCATCAACGAAAGTGATGATGAGAAGACCCACGAAATTGCACCCTCTCCCTCTGTTCAAGAATCGATCTCAAAACAACAATTTGAGGAGGTTTCAAGGGAAAATTCTAACATGCAAGAGGATGATGATGATGATACATCCACGAAAATTGGTAAGCCAAAACGATCTGTTAAATTCTTGGTGGGTTGTCGGGTTGATATGACGTGGGTACAACAACATTGGCCCGAATTCTCAAAAATTATTTCAAAACAAAAATGGGTCAAACTTGTTGACACTCATGCCAACGAGGGGCTGTATGAAAAAGAAATGGAGGATGTAACTAGGGTGTTTGATATTAAAAATGAATTGGCCATAGTTCTAATCCAAGGTCAAATCCATACATTTTCTGAAAAAGATTTAAGTGAGTGGTTAGACGTACCGAATACTGGGTTTGATGAATTAGTCAGTGGTAAAGACCGAGTGAATATTAAGGGAAAGAAAAATTCAGACATTGTAAAATTTTTTGGAGGAAATCCCAAGCAAAATTCGGTCACCCAGGACGTTTTAACCCCTTTTCATAAGATGATCTTTCAGTTCGTAAAACGTTTCTTACACCCCCGTCCTCAAAAACGATGTAGTGCAAATCTCCTTGACCTTTGCCTCATGTACTGTCTTGTTCATTACATCCCTATCAACTTCCCTTCTCTTTTCATCAAGCAAGTGACCTACACTATTAAACAGAAAAACGTGTTGGGCTATGGAAATATTTTTACAAAAATCTTTAAGTGTTTAAATATTCCCCTTGCCCCTCACCCCACATTTCCACTGAAAAAGGAGAATATCTTGGATGCGGGCATGATTGAGCGGCATGGTCTGTGTATGGATGCCGGGGAGGTCATATCGAAGGAAGACCAAATTCGTAGGGAGCTTGGTCGTACTTCGGCTGATCCTAAGAATGCCAAGGGTAAGGCACCAACGGATGGAACTCCCACCGAGCCACCAAACATGGATTGGATATTAATGACGTGTGGTGGGACAATTGGCCGTGAGATGCAACGCCTTCAAGACTTGGTTCGCACTGTACTGGTGAAGATTGAGGACATGGGTGCCCGAGTGAGCCAACTGGAAGAAAAGATCACCTCGGTGAAGACTGATTTAATCAACAACATTCGATTGAATCGTCTCCAACTCGAGGAAAAAGTTGAGAAGACGGCCTCCCATTTTGTCCGTTCCATTTAGCAGTCTGATTCTGTGTTGTAATTAACTCTTATTTTTGCTGACCACCTTATCAACTACTCTATGGTATTTGGTCCTCACGCCCTCATACCATCTTCCTATCTGTTTTGGTATTCTGAGTCAGTTTGGCTCACAACTTTCATTTTCTTCTGCTTTTGCTTACTTCGTCTTTTGCTCATTACTTGATTTGCATGTATATTTCTTTCGTTTGGATGGCTAATATTATTAGACTATATGCTTGAGCCTTTCATGATCTTCGAGAAATTGTTTGCTTAACACTGTTAAGTGCTGCAGGTTTATCCTACGTCCTTTGATGATGACAAAAGGGGGAAGACAAATGACATGAATTGGTTAAGTCTATTGAGTATATGCTATGCTATTATGCTTGCTTTCTTTGTGGTCTTGGTATGAAAAAAAAAAAAAAAAAAAAAACAAATGAAAAATCTTAAAAAATGTCATTATATTTGCCATCATCAAAAAGGGGGAATATTGTTGAACCTTAAGTTTTGATGATGACAATATAATCTAGAGAATAAAGATTAAATAGATTTAAGGAGAATCAACTAAAAGTAATTTTGGTTGAAATTAAATTTATTTCATCTTTTATATTTTATATTTTATGTCGTATATTTATAGAGAATGAATTTGATAAGTGTCCAATTCATATTAAATATATTTCATTTAATATATATGTGTTTCTTGTAGAATATATTTATGGAGAATAAAATTAGAGGAGTATCTAATTTTAGAATAAATATATTTTATATTCTAACTCTTATGTTATATTGTTTTACTTTTGAATGCTAATCTTTGTATGTGGTACAGGAAATTTCGGTGGGGCTATTCGACTATTTATATAAGTTATATACTTAAACTAATATATTTTATTTAGTTTATGTATATATGGTTAAGGTTAGTAGTGGTAATTAGTTTGTTTTTGCCGAGTCTTCTTAGGGTTGGTACTTAGTAAAACTTTGTTTAAATTGTCAGTAGAAGGTTTTAGTTTTAAAGTTAAAGAATTAGTCTTCTCCACAAAATTAGTAGTGTACTTAGTGGGTGGTTATTAAGTCTTTGGTCATGCTTAATTTTAGGAGTATTGTTAGTTAGTTGTTTACTAGGTTGTTAGGAGGAATTTAAATTTAAAAAATAAATAAAAAAAATTACTTTTTCTTCTTCACGTGTTTTTAGAAGTCAGTAGGAGTTAGTTTTAATTATTTTTATTATTTTCTTTTTAATTTTGTAATTAGTGGGGTTGACTAGGAGTAATGTATCTAGTCTTAGTTTAGGGTTAGTTCTTTTGTTTGTTTTTTAAGTTGTCTAGGTCAAGCATCTTTGTAGGGCATGGCTGACGTGGCACTACTACCCTATGATACGTGATTTCTTGCTCTCCAAGGTTAATCATTTCGAAGATCTATAAATAGAAGATGGCTGCCAGAATTCGGGTACCACAATCAACAACAAAAATTCAGAGATCAAGATTTTCAAGAGAAAAATATTTCTAAATGTTCTTTGAATTTTTATTTCCTTAGTGTTTCAATTGTAATTCATTAGTGATAAGGGTTGGGTGAGAGAAGAAAAATCAAAAGAGAATATTTGATTGTAATCAGAAAAAGAAGAAGAGAGAATTCAGATTTCATTCGAAATCTGAGGTGAGAAAAAGTCGAACTTTAGTAAGTTCGTAGCATCAGTTCAGGGGGAACTGGTGTCAGGGGGAACAAGTTCCTAGTGGAACGATTGAGAAAAGAGAAAGGTCCCTTATAGGTTGTAACAGAGTCGTTGGCCTATATTAATAAGAGAAGTCCTAGAGTCAAAATCCCTCGTGGTCAAGGTTTTTCTTCCTAATTGGGCCTAGGAAGTTTTCCTTGTAGGTTAAATCTCTCTGTCTTTATTTCTGTTTCTTCTTCCATTCGAGTTTGCACTTAAAATTCCGCTAAAAAGTCAAAAACTCTCCCAACTACAATTCACCCCCCCTCTTGTAGTTGCTATTCATATTACATCATTTTTCTTAAAAAAACTTAACTAATTTGATGTATAGATAAGTTCAAGTTTAAGGGGAAAAAAAAAAATCTTCATTCTTAGTTCGCGGGTTTGCAAGGTTTAGACAAAAAGCAACCAAAAATTGCATTTCCAATTAGAAATCAACTAACATTCTAAATTTTCATTTTATATGTGTATTCATTGAACAGAGCATACTGGTTTTTGAAGTAAGCTCTCCATTTGCATGTGGAATTCAAATCAAAATTCTAAATTCATGGATCTAGGTTTATTCGAATTTGCATCTTAAAATCAAGCCATTTGTTGTTGCAATTAGCAAACCCCAATTAAAAATGCACGAATTCAAAAAAAAAAAACAAAAACAAAATAGCATCGAAACCCCAATTAAAAACAATGTCCAAATACCAAAAATAAAATGGAGTTGAAGTACCTTTAATGTATATGAAACTTTGAGATGGATGAATTGTTGAAGATGGGTATTGAAGAATTGCGGTTTTTGGGAAAACTTACGAGAGGGTTTTGAGATGGATGAATTGTTGAAGATGGGTAGTTTTGGTTTTATGAGTGGTTTTTGATTTTTTTTTTTGAAATTTAAAACATAATATGGAGTGAGAAGCAGTTTAAATCTAAAAGCCAGTTGTGTTTTGAGAGGAAAGTTTTTTTCCTGAAGATTCTTGCATTTCGTGTATGGCGAGATTCTAAAGCAATTGTTTAGTTCTTTTACAGGCATTCACCAATTCGTTGGTTGGGGATACCCAACCAATGCATATGTTATTTATAAGTTTTAATTTTAAGATATATAACATAAGATATTCAGCGTACATAGTAATTGATGGAATAACAATAGAATACACTAAAAAAATGATAAAACAATGTTAAAAAGTTAAAATGATTTTTATGTTTGACGATTACGGATTTAATTACACTCACAACGATTATGATATGAGTATATCTGTATATTAACATGCTACACAAAATAGACTTGGTCAATACTCGCTTTACTATGATACTATTCTCAACTCAAAACCTTACTCGACTCGAGATACTAACAAGTTTAATTATTAACTGGGGTGGTCTCGTGCGTTGCACGATTTTTATAATAGAGTATTTTAACCAATCTGAAATTAGGTACCCAATGCAATACGAAATTCCCTATAGCAATTAATATGATATATCTATTAAAAAAAAGGATGGAGTCCATTTATATTCTATGAATTTACCGATATATGGTGAGATGAGAGTATGCGGTAATTTATAAGTTCAAGGTCGGGCATTGTGTAAGTATAATTCTAATTGTTATTGGATAATTAAATCACAAACCCTAAACCCTAAACCCTGATTTTATGGTATTAACCAAACCCTCAATTAGTCGCATAAGAAATATAAATATGATATTAAGAGTTTGCAAATAGTGTTGGTAAATCAATAAATCAAATGACTATCCAAATACATATTTTTTTTTATAATATTTGACAATTATACAATTACAGATATTGTTGGTCAACGATGTGTCTCGACAAGTGTGTACAATTAATATGATATATCTTTTAAAAAACGGATGAAGTACTTTTATATTCTATGAATTTACCATTATATGGTGAGATGAGAGTATGCGGTAATATATAATTTCATAGTCGGGCATTGTGTAAGTATAATTCTAATTGTTATTGGATAATTAAATCACAAACCCTAAACCCTGATTTTATGGTATTAACCAAACCCTCAATTAGTCACATAAGAAATATAAATATGATATTAAGAGTTTGTAAATAGTGTTGGTAAATCAATAAATCAAATGACTATCCAAATACATATTTTTTTTTATAATATTTGACAATTATACAGATATTGTTGGTCAACGATGTGTCTCGACAAGTGTGTACAATGAATATGATATATCTTTTAAAAAACGGATGGAGTACTTTTATATTCTATGAATTTACCGTATATGGTGAGATGAGAGTATGCGGTAATATATAATTTCATAGTCGGGCATTGTGTAAGTATAATTCTAATTGATATTGTAGAATTAAATCACAAACCCTAAACCCTGATTTTATGGTATTAGCCAAACCCGCAATTAGTAGTATAAGAAATATAAATATGATATTAAGAGTTTGCAAATAGTGTTTTTTTTTTTAAGGAGCAAATAGTGTTGGTAAATCAATAAATAATAATGATCATTTGCATTCATAAAAGCAATGATAATAAATAATGCTAAATGATTTAGAAATATTTTTAAATTTTGACTTTGTTTTAAGCACAGTATGTGTTGCTTATGAATCGAGCCTCCTTGCGAGCAACTTGTGATTGACATGTTTAATGATGAGTATTTTATTCTTGTATGGAAAATGAACTTTATAAATTCAAATTAATATATTAGGCCTTTTTGCTTATTTAAAAATAAATTACCCATTAATTGTTCTCAATAACTATATTATAAATCAAGTAAATTCAGCTAAATTGCAATAAATCTTTTTAAATTACAAAAGAATAAACTCGTTATTATATTGAGTCAGGCTATATTTTGAATGAATAATTAAATAATAAACTAATATATGAATTACATATGTTTATAACAATTCTAACTGTTATACGCGGGGATGCTTGTGACACGAGACTACTTGCGAGCTAGTCATGGTTGGGTTGGTCAATGCGGACCATTTAATTCTTTTTTGAAAAATCAAATGACTATCCAAATACATATTTCTTTTTTTTTATAATATTTGACAATTATACAATTACATATATTCTTAGTCAGCGTTGTGTCTCAACAGGTGTGTACAATTAATATGATATATCCTTTAAAAAACGGATGGAGTACTTTTATATTCTATGAATTTACTGTTATATGGTGAGACGAGAGTATGCGGTAATATATAATTTCAAGATCCGACATTGTGTAAGTTTAATTCTAATTGTTATTGGAGAATTAAATCACAAACCCTAAAACCTAAACTTTGATTTTATGGTATTAGCCAAACCCTCAATTAGTCGTATAAGAAATAGAAATATTATTCTTGTTCGGAAAATCAAATTTATATAATTATAATATATGTATATATGTATATCTTAATAACAAGCAATATCCAATGACAGCAATCAATCAATCAATATATATATATATATATATATATATATATATATATATATATATATATCACTATTGTATTGCATTATTATAATCCTTAAACTTTATACTTTCCATATCATTCATAGGGATTTGTTGCTTATTATAGAGCCTAGTATTGTAAAACATAATGAATTAAATTATTGCCTAACATAATTTATGACTTTTTTAAACACCTTTTTCATTCCTTAATTACTCAATTCCATAGTTGCACGACCAACACATAGTACAGGTTTAAATTTAGAGTTTAGGCAATGTCATGTATAATTAAAGGACATTACATGAATTTAAAAAATAAGAAAGTGGGTAACGACGTAAGTATTTTACACTAGTGGAAAAATCCCTTATTTGTACCGGTTTTTTAGCCCTATTTGTACCGGTTATAATAACCGGAACAAATAACATTACTATTTGTATCGATTCAGCAAAAACCGGTACAAATAGCTCTTTTTTTAATTAAAAAAAATATCTATTTGAACCGATTTTTTTCTAAAACCGATACAAATAGTAGACTATTTGTATCGGTTTTGGCAGAAAACCGGAACAAATAGAATTTTTTTAATTAAAAAAAAATACTATTTGTACCGGTTTTTAATTATAACCGGTACAAATAGTTTTTTTTCCTAGTAATGAATTCATTTTTTTTTTAAATTGTTATATAGATTTTTTTATAGAAACCCCAACATATACTCCAAGTACATTGTACAGCAGCCTGCACCCCAGGTCTAGCCCCAATATCAGCCCTGCAACCTCACGTAAGCCTCGTCTCGGTGTCTCGACCCCCCTTGCACCATATCATTGTAAAAAAATTAAATCAAACAAAAATGCAACGAACATACAAATCTTCACCAATTCAACTTCACCCAACCACATACGAAAATAGTAAAATTCAAAATATTATTTCCTCCATCATAATGGCAGTATGTAGCTTTTGCACTAATCATTAATTTAGATTTAGTTTACATAAACAAATAAAAATTTTCCTCAAAAGAAACCTATAAATTAAAAAATTTAATGAATAATGAATTAAATTTATGACAATAAAAATTTAACCTAAAATACTCCACCCATTGTTCTCGAACTTCATCCAATTCCTTTTTGCTATACGGGGAAGATTGTTTGGTAAACATTTTCTGCAAAAAAAAGGCAATGTAAGTACATAACCGTTAAAGTATAAAGACAAAATAAAAACGAGCCAAAAATAGCTCATTTTGGGTTAGTTTTGGGTGTTTTTGCTCCCATTTATGCACCACTCAATATAATTCATATTTTTAAGGTTTGAACATCTGCTAACCATTCATGTAAGCATCCTATGACTTATTTGCATGATTATAGGGCATTTTGGAACGAAAACGAGTCAAATAGCTCATTTTGGGTTAATTTTGGGTGTTTTTGCTCCCATCTTCACAACACTCAATCTAATTCATGTTTTTAAGGTTTGAACATGTCCTATAACATTCATGTAAGCATCTTATGACTTATTTGCATAATTTTGGCAAAGATAGGGCGTTTTGGATCCAAAACGAGCCAAATAGCTCATTTTGGGTTAGTTTTGGGTGTTTTTGCTCCCATCCTCACACTAATAAATCAAATTAATTTTTTTAAGGTTTATTCATGTCCTATAACATTCATGTAAGCATTATATCACTTATTTGCATGATTTTGGGCAAAGATAGGGTGTTTTGGAACGGAAAAGAGCCAAATAGCTCATTTTGGGTTAGTTTATAGTGTTTTTGCTCCCATCTTCGCACTAATGAACCAAAATCATATTTTTAAGGTTTATTCATGTCCTATCACATTCAAGTAAGCATTCTATTACTTATTTGATTTTGGGCAAAGATAAGACGTTTTGGAACGGAAACGAGCCAAATAGGCAAATAGCTCATTTTGAGTTAGTTTTGGGTGTTTTTGCTCCTATCTTCGCACTAATCGATATAATTCATATTTTTAAGGTATATTCATGTCCTATAACATTCATGTAAGCGTTGTATAACTTATTTGCATGATTTTGGGCAAAGATAAGGCGTTTTGGAACGAAAACGAGCGAAATAGCTCATTTTGGGTTAGCTTGGGTATTTTTGAAATTCATTCACATTTTATAACATTCATGTAAATATTCTATAACTTATTTTCATAATTTTGGGCAATATTATACTGAATTGGAACAAAACGAGCCAAATAGGTCATTTTTGGCTCGTTTTGGTTGTTTTCGTTCCCATCTTGGCACCGATCAACCTAGTTCATTTTTTAAGTTTCATTCACGTCCTATAACATTTATATAAACATTTGATGACTTATTTGAATGATTTCGGGCAATGGTAGAGCATTTGGGAACAAAAACGAGTCAAATAGGTCATTTTTGGCTCGTTTTGGTTGTTTTCGTTCCCATCTTGGCACCGATCAACCTCGTACATGTTTTAAGGTTCATTCACGTTTTATAACGTTTATATAAACAATTCATGACTTATTTGAATGATTTCGGGCAATGGTAGAGCGTTTTGGAACAAAAACGAGTCAAATAGGTCATTTTTGGCTTGTTTTGGCTTGTTTTCGTTTCCATCCTAGCACCGCTCAACCTAGTTCATGTTTTCGTTCCCATCTTGGCACCAATAAACCTAGTTCATATTTTTAAAGTTTATTAGTATCCTACAAATCTTAAAACATAACCTAAAGCCTCCAACTAACAACAAAAAATCCCAAACCATAACCTAAAGCCTCCAACTAACAACAAAAAATCCTAAACCATAACCTTTAATTTGAGTCAAAACCTTTAAAGTTGTTGAAAAGCTAAATGTTAAAATGCAGAATTACTAAAGATTAAGACAATCAAAAATGTATATTTAGATTGTTGAGACGGCCCACGTAAGCGATAGCTAGTGAGATTGTGTAAAGCGATAAGCAAGAGTGTTTAAAATTAGAAGCAAGTGATTAGTTACATGTTTATTAATTATTAGAGTAATGCAATTGCGATCTCATGCCACAACTACGCCCCCGTTTAAGAATCTAATCATTTACCATGTCAATCAAGCAAAATGGGCACTCATCCCAATTCATGTTCAACATAGTTAGATTTAAATCCTTGAGACGGCTCATGCAAGCAACAGTGAGATTGTTTAAAACGATAAGCAAGAGTGTTTAAAATTAGAATCAACCAAGCAAATGATTAGTTACATGTTTATTAATTATTACAGTGATGCGATTGCGATCTCATGCCACAACTACGCCCCTGTTTAAGAATCTAATCACTTACCATGTCAATCAAACAAAATGGCCAAATGGGCACTCATCCCCATTCATGTTCGACATAGTTAGATATAGATCCTTGAGACGGCCTACGCAAGTGACAATGAGATTTTTTATTTTCAGCAATAAGCAAAAGTATATAAATAATTTGCTTGACTTCTTTGTCTTATAATTTTCAAAAGCAAAACTTTCAATAAAATAAAAAGGAAGAAATCCAATTGAACGTCCTATAACATTGATTAAAAAAAGAAAAGCAAAGGAAGAAATCAAGGGACACAAAAGGAACAAAACCAAAACCAAACTAAAACAAAAATAAAATAAAACAAGATTAATTCAAAAGAAATCTAAACAAATTAAGAGAATCAAATCACAATGCAAGTAAATTAGGCACATAATTCCCAAAATCATCAAATTAAGTTGATGCATAACACCATCAACCATCCAGTGTCCTCATGTCGGGAACCTCATGCCCCTAAAAAAACAAACATCCTCGAACTATCATCTCAATTCTATATCTGATCTAATCCTAAAAAACTAACCAAACCAAGAAATAAAAGGGGAGTTGAAAATATCTCACCGAGGTAAGCCTAGAAGGAAAGACCTCACCAGCATCGAATCCTGAAATGAACATCCGCCAATTTATCTCCTTCCCTTCATCTTACGGTTGAAACACATGCAATTGACAACAAGAGCTAGTGTCAATACAATTAAAAGCATTAAAAAAAATCCAATAGAAAATACTGAAATGGATAAAAAAAAATACAGCTAAAAGGCTGAAATACAAACTGAAAGCCACCCTATATTTTCATTTACATACCCTATATATGCCTTCTCTAAAGTGGATATCATCTACTTTTAAGGTATATCTTCTATTGATAAACTTATAGCTTATTTTTTAGGTTTTTTCTTCTTGAAGTTAAACATTTTTTTTTTTTGTAAATACATTCAAAATTAAATATTGGTACTTTAAATAATATGGAAGAAAATAATGAAACCCAAGAACATGAATTGAACAAAATAATTGAATTGAAAAATCATTTAAAAATAAAATAAGATACTTGAACAAAATAAGATATTATCAAAATCTTAACATTGTTATTAATTTTAGACAATCTTAACTTTGAATCAACTACAAAATAGCCTCAAGTTTCAAAGTATTTCAATTTAAACATATGATATATACATTTAGCATTGTACAATAAAAAAGAATTATACTAATATGTACATCAAATGAAAATCCTAACAATTCAACAATTAAAGCAACACTAAACCCTAACAATTCAACAATTAAATTAAAGCATCAACATAATACCTTCAGTGTGTAGCAAGCAAGGAAGCGGCATCTGAAGCAGCGTAGCATCAGCGAAACCGTCCGGTGGTGGATGGGGCGGTGGCAGAAGCCCTCGCGTTCGTGGAGCAGACCTCGCGTTCGCAGTAGCACTAGGTTCGAGCAGCAGCAGCAGGTTTGAAGCAGCAACAATTCGCGGCGGTGGATGGGGCGGCGGTTGTGGATGGAAGGCGCCGGCAGTGGAGGAACTTTTGGGAAGGAGTAATTGGGGTGTTTCATAATTTTGGCAAGAAAAATTGGGTGAAGTGAAATGGGGGTATCGTGTGTAACTCAGGCCATCCACAGCAGCAAACCCAAATAAAAGGTTCACACATTTCTCTCTTCATTTCTCTCTCCTCCACCTCAGCAAACCCAACCATTTACAATTTACCTCTTAACAACAAACCATAACAAAAAGGTTCATCCTTTTCTCTCTCCTACTTTTTCCCACCCCACCATATTTTCTCTCTCCTCCATTTATTTTACACCATAATTTTAAACACCTATTTATAATTAACATGGGTAAGTATATTTAATTCGCTTAATTTTAAATAACATATTAAATTACATCGTTAATAATTAATTTTTTTTTATGATTTAATTAATTTGTGGACCACCGTACGAACATTTTTGTAAATATAGCCGTGGTAAATATAGCCGTTGGAAATATAGCCGTTGGTAAAAAAAAATATGACAAAACTATATCAATATGGGGTATCTACTTGTAGAGAATTTAAAAATATGAATTTTGGTGCAATTAGTTTTTTTTATAAAATTACCCTTTTTAAGTTATTTTAATTACAAAATAAACAAATTATATGATTTTTTCTCTCTCCTCCCCTCTCTCCTGACTTGGCATAATGCTGCATTGTTTGCTTTGCTTTTTTTTTTAAAAAAAATAAATAAAAATAAAAAAAATCAATGTCAGCTTGCAAACTAGTTCGGTTTATCGAACTTTGCTGAATGAGTTTGCAAGCAAACTTTAACTAGTTTGCTGTTAAGGGGGGAAATTAAAGGTTTGCAGTTTGCAAACCATTATAAGTTCATTGATAAGGATGGCCTCAGTAACTGTGTATTATTGCTATCGATCTTTTAAAAAAAAAAAAAAACTTTAACTATTTGTACTGGTTTGTATAAAACCGGAACAAATCATTGATTATTTGTTCCGGTTTTAACAAACCGGTACAAATACATCTTATTTGTACCGGTAAAAACCGGAACAAATAATCAGTGATTTGTTCTGTTTTTTCTTAAAACCGGTACAAATAACCATTTATTTGTTCCTCTTATATATTAACCGGAACAAATAAGGGGTAACAAATACCATTTTTTCCACTAGTGTTAGGAATGAAATAACAACAGATAAGAATTTCCTTAATGAATGAAATTTGGCGCACAATTGTGGAGGGAAAATGAAACCAATATGGCGCCAAAATGTAGTTATATATACGTGTGTTCCCTCAACTTCAATATAAACTTAACCATAGAAAGAGAAGGCAATCACAAAAAAAAAAAAAAAAATTGTAAGCCAATCCCTCAAAAACAATAAATGTGTATGTTGGAAATTGCATTCAAATGATTTTATAATGTTAAAAGTGGACATTATAAAGAAAAAAAAGCAATAACATATTATAAAGATTTTGTTACAATGCGAAGTATGTTTACAGGACTCTTGAATTAAAACGAAAAAATTTATGTAGATTGTCACAACATTTATTAAAATGAGTACATATATATATCAATGGAATATGTCATGCTTTGTCCCCAAATAATCGATTGATAATAGCTGGATCATTATGTTTGCTGAAAAAGATACTTGCCAAACACTTTAATCGTTCAATGCGCATTTCGATGCTCTGTCCAATAATGTAAAAAAAAAATGTTAGATGCCGTGCATGATGATTTGTTCCGTAATGAATACGCATGACATATGACGATTCATACTGTGTATTTTATGTCTTTTATGATATTAATATCACCACATTCGATCCACTTCAAGAGATACATCCCACAATCATAACTGCACAAAAATATATTCTTAGTAATGCAAGCAATTGATGAATAATTATGTAGTTGCGAAGGTATTCATATATACTGCTACCCGTTAGGTTGTTTATGCACTTCTAGAATATGATATTTGAACTCTTGTAGTTTATTTTTGAAGAAAGGAGCCAGCCGATTTCTTCGCATTGTGGTGGCATCTCGCATCTATTTACATTGTTAGAAAAAAATTAGTTCGATTATCTAAATAGGAAACATTTAATGAAGTACCAGAAGGCATGCCATGTCTGTTGCAAGATTGTGACGATAGTTCGTAACACCCAATGAATCCGCGATGTAGACATCTTTGGCCAACACATCGTAAACCACTAGAAACCAATGTGATGTTTGATTATCCAGAACTGGGATGAATATCTGGTGAGCATAGAACTATTAACAATGCTAATATTATCTAAAACATAAGAAATCAAGTTAAAAACTTGAACAGGTCTAACCTGTGCAATGTTATCGAGGTTTCCATTGGGTATAAAAGTATCTAAAATATTTGAAAAATAATTAAGGATCGAATGTTTTCCGTACAATGAGGAGCGTTCGTCCGATTTCATTACGATACTCTGCAGCATAAACGTTGTTAAATTATTAACATTTAATATAACGAGTTATTACATGAAGATATGATGCAGTTACCTGGAATGTAGGTGGAAGTATCAACCTAGTGTCGTCGTTTAATTGTAGTTTAATCTCATATAAGAACACGGTAATAAGCTTCAACAAAAAAATTAATCAATTAGGAAACAATATAGAATATCGTGTACGGTAATCAATACAATTAGGAAATTTTAAATACTACGCGTACATGATCACTTATCCACCTATTCGGAAAAAAATTCCATGATTCGCCTATTGTTAACCTGTGTATTGGTTGATCTTGTGATTGATAAAAATCATCAAGATTTGATTGCGCAGCAACCTTTAAGCATAATTCATGTTCCAAAGATGAAAGGTTTTCTACGCAATCAACAAATGTTCTTTGTGACGGGCGTGATTCACGGAACCGTGTCCCATCCCCTTCTTCATCACCACTATGTACTTCAATCGTATAACAGGGTCCCTGTGGTGTTTTGAATATTTGAATTTTTAGCGGAACCATAGATACGGATATGCAAACATCAAACATAACATTGGATAATACCAACGTAAAAGGTTTCAAACTTGTATTGATCATTACCTCTTCGCTAACTTCTTTCATAGTGCATTTCTTATGTCTCTTTGGCTGTCGATTGGATTTGGATGATTTGGCCAGTAAAATTTCATCCTCCCTCTCAACCAAGTTTGTTGTTGAATTGCTATATGCGGTCTCTGGCTGCAACATTCCAAAATCGTCAATAACCAATGCCTTTGTTATATGTAATACCAGTGCCAAATAATTGTGATCACCAAAACAAAATTAAAACATATTTACTCCTATTATTATACTAATTCAGTTTACCTGTTCGGGTTCTAGTTTCAGATTACTCTTTTTCACACTTCTTGGTTTCGATGGTGACTGCTTTGACTATAAAAAATAATATCATTAATAGATAGCTATTGAAAAGAATGAACAAAAAGGTACAATAGATGTAAAAAACCACCTTTGACAAATTCATTGTGTCAGCCGCGAACTTTGATCGTTGCCTTCTTCGAGGCTTCTTCCCCGACTCGGGTTCTTCATTCTCACCTTTACTGTTGCTGTCTGGGGCTGATTTTGGTGTGGTTGTATCCGTAGGCTTGGTTTTGGCTTTCGATTTTTCTTTTGTGTCGATTAGTGAGTCCTCCAAACTGAGGTCTTTCAATGTTTCCAAACTAGGCGGGAATTATTGCAAGGGGAAAGAAAACTTATCAATATCAAACGAGTCGATATCGAATCCATTGACAATTGTATCTTCTTCATTATCATCCGATAATTCCACATCTAGCTTCCGCTTGGTAGTTGAAATGTTGGAGCTAAGAAGTAGCTTTCCATCAGGGCTTAGGAATGGTGAAGATGATCTATTTATTAAACTTGTAGGGTTCACACTTGGAGATTTCCCAGTTGTGTCACATTCCTTCTCTGATTGACATGAGCACTTCTCACAATTGGTTGATTCTGGAACCTTGAATATGGGAACACCATGACTCATGGGATTTTTATTTTTAATTAGCGAAATTATTTCATCCAATGACGACTGCATTTGTGACATTTTTGAGTGAATGTCTTTGACAACGTTCTCAATCTCCTTAATTTTCTAGTCAAATGAGACAAGACCTTATTAATGTTCAAATACAAAGTAATGAAGGTCACAACAAATGATGATATAGGTAATTGCCAATATCATAAACAAAGCAACAAAAACAAAAATCATGCACAATTTCACCAAAAAAAAAAAGATCAAAAAAACTGATATGTCCTCTCCTCCAATTAAAAATTCTCAAGTACATGCTTATAGGAAAAACATTATCAAAAACCAATATCTTTTTAGGTGAATAAAAAACTTGTCAAAACGGAAATTCAATATCAAAAAAATAATTCAATTGTTACACAATTACTACAAAAAATAACACTGAAATATCAAGCACTCAATTTAGGTGCATTCATGAATATACTATTATAAACTCTAAACCCTAAAATTAATTAGTGAACAAATACAAAGTATCCGATCCAATTAATTACATAAACGCATTAATTGTTATGCGAAAATTTACCAAGTAAAATAGATGTTGGGAAAAAGGTACGAATGAACACTCACCTCTGCGTTTTTGGACATGATAGAACCGAAGCAAGTTGCCAAAAAACCCAAAGAACTGCAGCAAAGCTCTTAAATCTGAAGCGGGTAGGTCGTGGGTGAAGAAAGGGAATGAGGGGGGAAAAACTAACGTTGAATAAACCTAATAGGAAACTACCATTAGTTTTTTCAAAAAAAAAGTAACGTTACCATAATTAACGTGATAATATATATGCACCAAAAAAATAGATTTGAAAAAAAAAAAAAAACTGATCGTACAAACAACTATTGCACTATGCTTTAGTTGGCAATGACAGAGATAAACATTGGTCGTCCAACTTACAACACTAATTTCAAAAACATATGTAATAACACACTTGTTTTTATGTCATTACCAACTTAATATTAGTGTCTTCATTGTAACACAAATTCTTTCAGATTTATTGGCAATTGCCGAATCTTATATATGACATTGCCAATTACACAAACAGATATGAGGCAAAATACGAAATTTTTTTCGATTGAAACATAGAGAAAAAAATGAAAAAAAGGGGCTTCTTCTTCTCCAATCAAGTTTTCCCAGATTCATAAACATAAACATTATTAATGGGGAAAATCATCGTTTTGTGAAGCCAATTTGAACAACTCTATCATAATAACATTATGAATTCAATAATTATCAAATCTGAAACGTATTGCTTTAAGAAATCAAAAATCCAAAATCGTGAGATTTCTGCGTATTCAATAATGGAGATTCTTGCAGATGAACGAAGATGTAATAATCGTGACATTGAGGAGAAAGCGAGTAGTATTGTAGATGGACGAAGGAAGAAGATGAATTTGAAGATGAACCCTAAAACCGTACGAAGAACAACAAGAATTTTAGGGTTTTTTTTAATTTAATGTTTTTAATAACATGTTTTGATAAATTAAAGGAAAGATTAGAAATGTTTTTAATTAAAAAAACTGATTTTAGAAAAGTAATTTAAGTTAATTGAAAATGATTTTAGAAAAAGATAAAAATGAATTACCTAAAATAAAAAAGGTAATTAAAGTAATTAAAAAAAGAATTAAAATTAGATTTAGGTGTTTTAAAAAAATAAAAAATCAAGCGATCTCATCCGTACATTACGGTAGCCGGAAGTCATACGACTACACTAGAAACATCCATTGTGGGGAGGACGGGTAGCGGTAAATCAACCCTCATTCAGGCACTCTTCCGCATTGTTGAACCTGCAGCTGGGAAGATAGTGCATTAGTGCTAGATGGTATCAATATATCTTCTATTGGACTGCAAGATTTAAGGTCCAGATTAAGTATAATCCCGCAAGATCCTACCATGTTCGAAGGAACTATCCAAAGTAACTTGGATCCCCTTGAAGAATATTCTGATGAACAAATTTGGGAGGTAAATTTCACTCTTTTACTTCGGATTTTGCTGTATTTTGCTTTCTTCTTTTTGCTCTTAACCAAAGCATTTTCTGATTTTGAAGGCCCTTGATAAATGCCAACTTGGAGATGAAGTTATAAATAAAGAAGGGAAGCTTGATTCAATAGGTTTGTTTGATTTCCCTTGAATATTATGATCTTTGGGTTTTTTTTTTTTCTTTCTTTCTAATTTTAAATTTTGGGCATGTGAAAATTTCAGTGACCGAAAATGGAGAGAATTGGAGTATGGGGCAACGACAACTTGTTTGTCTAGGACGCGTGCTTCTGAAGAAAAGCAAAGTACTAGTTCTTGATGAAGCAACAGCATCAGTCGACACAGCAACAGATAACATGATACAAAGAACACTCAACGAGCATTTTTCGATTCAACTGTAATTATCATTGCACACCGGATTACGTCTGTTATTGATAGCGATATGGTGGTGCTTTTAGGACATGGACTTGTCGAGGAATGTGATTCTCCTATGAGGTTGCTTGAAAACAAGTCATCGTCGTTTGCTAAACTCGTTGCAGAGTATTCAACAAGGTCTAGTTCGAACGGGAAGTAAGCAACGTAGCACAACAGTCAATTCAAGCATACATAGAAGACATTAATTACTTTGCTTTAGAAGAAGAAGGGGTAATGGTAAAAATCATTGCAATACAGAAGCAGGATAGACAATTATCCATAAAAAGTGCAAGAAAATTTTTGGATGGGGTTTTGTTGGTTGTTGATCTGACTTCTTGTAGTTGGATATATATGGAAGTGATTACTGGTCACTATCAGTCATGCTTGTAACTGTAAGGTTATAATGGAATAAGGTTACCAATTTTTTCTCTTTTTTCCCCTGTACAACTTTTAATAGTACCAAGAAGTTTTGTAACAGCTCTTGGTTTCATAATACTTGTAGTTGCAAACTTGCAATTAGAAGAAATAAAATTAGGGCATTATCGCCCACATTTTAGTAATTACCGTTTTGCTCTAATTACAATTATCACTTAAAATCTGACACCAAATATGACATCCTTATACAACCCCAAAAGGACTAAAGACGTGTATAATTATATATATATGGACAAAAAAAACAACGTACTGCATATATAAGTATGTCTACTTGCACAAAAATATTGATAAATGATGAATATGCTTGTCTGAAACAAAATCAACACATGGATGCTCACACTACTTAGGCTCTGTTCTTTAGGACTAATCTGGTCTGATCTGATCTAATCTGATCTGATCTGATTTGAATTATTTTAATTTTAATTTTAATTTTAATTTTAATTTTAATTTTTATTTTAATTTTTATTTTTATTTTTATTTTTATTTTTATTTTAATTTTAATTTTAATTTTAATTTTAATTTTAATTTTAATTTTAATTTTAATTTTAATTTTAATTTTAATTTTAATTTTAATTTTAATTTTAATTTTAATTTTAATTTTAATTTTAATTTTAATTTTTATTTTTATTTTTATTTTTATTTTTATTTTTATTTTTATTTTTATTTTTATTTTTATTTTTATTTTTATTTTTATTTTTATTTTTATTTTTATTTTTATTTTTATTTTTATTTTTATTTTTATTTTTATTTTTATTTTTATTTTTATTTTTATTTTTATTTTTATTTTTATTTTTATTTTTATTTTTATTTTTATTTTTATTTATATTTTTATTTTTATTTTTATTTTTATTTTATTTTATTTATATTTATATTTATATTTTTATTTTTATTTTTATTTTATTTTTATTTTTATTTTTATTTTTATTTTTATTTTTATTTTTATTTTTATTTTTATTTTTATTTTTATTTTTATTTTTATTTTTATTTTTATTTTTATTTTTATTTTTATTTTTATATTTATTTTTATTTTTATTTTTATTTTTATTTTTATTTTTATTTTTATTTTTATTTATATTTTTATTTATATTTTTATTTTTATTTTTATTTTTATTTTTATTTATATTTATATTTTTATTTTTATTTTTATTTTTATTTTTATTTTTATTTTTATTTTTATTTTTAATTTTATTTTTATAATTGTAATACTTTTTTATGAGAAATGTAATACACGATTATATTTACTAAAATAATAATAATTATTATTATTATGATAGCCCATTTCATTTCACCTCTTCATTCAATCTCACTCCAAAACTTCAAATAATAATATTAATACTACTACTACTACTAATAATAATAATAGTAGTAGTAGTAATAATCACCGCCGAAAATTTTGACCAAACCGACACTGAAAAAGTCGACCGAATAATCACCGCCGGAAAAATCATTCCGAAAACCGTCGCCAAAAAACTCGGCCTAAAAACCGTCGTTGGAAAAGTTGGCCGAATGATCATCGTCGGAAAAGTCAGTCCGAAAACCGTCGTCGAAAAACTCGGCCTGAAAATCATCGCCGGAAAAGTCGGCCGAATAATCACCGCCGGAAAATTCAGTCCGAAAACCGTCGTCGGAAAAGTCATCCCGAAAACCGTCGCCGAAAAACTTGGCCTGAAAATCGTCACCGGAGAAGTCGGCCGAATAATTACCGTCGGAAAAGTCGGCCGAATAATCACCGCCGAAAAAGTCAGTCCGAAAACCGTCGTCGGAAAAGTCGTCCCGAAAACCGTCGCCGGAAAACTCGTTCGAAAACCGTCGTCGGAAAATGTCGAGCGGAAAAACGATGCTCGAAATTAATGGGAAATTCCCAGTGGTATACCCGAACTTTTTGGAAATCCCACTGGTATACCCGAGTTTTTTTTAATCCCAGAGGTGTACCTAATGTTAAACATAATTCCCAAAAGTAACCTTTTTGGTTACAAATTGTTAAAAACACTAACCATGGTTAATAAATTGAAAAAAAAAACAAAAAAACAAAATAAAGGAAAAACAACCACAAATTGGGGGCAATCAGATCATTTTTTGTAAAATCCGACCTCAAATCGGAACCCTTAAGGATAAAAATGACCCGTAAAACCTAGAGCGGACTATTTTTTTCACATAAATCAATGCACACAAAACGAGGCGAATCGGGAATGCAAATTTGGGGGCAATCGGATCATTTTTTGCAAAATCCGACCTCAAATCGGATCCCATAAGGGTAAAAATGACTCGTAAAACCTTCAGCGAACTATTTTTTCACATAGATCAATGCCCACAAAACGAGTCGAATTGGGAACGCAAATTGGGGGCAATCGGATCATTTTTTGCAAAATCCGACCTCAAATCGGATCCCATAAGGATAAAAATAACCCGTAAAATCAAGAGCGGAATATTTTGTCACGTAGATCAATACGCGCAAATTGATGCGAATTAGAAACGCGAATTGGGGGCAATCGGATATTTTTTTGCAAAACCCATTAATTTAATATATTACTAGTTTTAAATTTTTTTTTTTTTAAAGAAAATTAAAAAAATTGTTAACCAAAGTTAAATCTAACCTTAAAATAGGTATATTCCATTACATTTAACGAAATATACCTTCTAAATGTAACAGATGGGAATTAGACATAATTTCAGGTATACCACTGGGATTAAAATAAACTCGGGTATACCAGTGAGATTTCGAAAAAACTCGGGTATACCACTGGGAATTTCCCTAATAATAATAATAATAATAATAATAAAGAGTAATAATGTCTAATCTGATCTAATCTGATCTGATTTGAGTTTATCTGATCTAATCCGATCTGTTCTGATCTGATCTGATGAACAGGCCTTAACTATGTGTTGCCAATGAGGTTTGCCTTTAACAAAACCATGGCAATCATTTAAGCCTATATATGTAGGATTCGAACCTACATCTCTGTATATTTCAACATCGCTCTACCATTTGAGCTAATAAGCAGTAATCACAAACTAAACCAAACCATACCAAGAGAAGAACAAATCAGAACATGCTCTTTGTAATTGTACAGTCACATAACACAACTGCTGGAAGTATCAATGGAGCATCTGAAGCATTACAAAACTGAACCAGCCCTAGGAGTTCTATTGAACTGATAGTTAGCTATTTGATTAACGTGAGGCAAAGCTAGTGATGTCATTTGGGCAAAAATTAAGCTATATAAGAAAACAGTAAAAGAAGAAAAACAGAACCAATGGTCGCGATTGAATTTTTTCCCCTAATATTGTTACCAAGCTCCTCAATTCCCAAAATACAGCTTATCTTTTTTTTTCCCAATATACCGTCCACGTAAGCAACGTAAAATGAACCGTTTTTTTTTAATTTGTAGCAGATAACCGCTATTGGGAGTGGCGGTATCATCACAAAACCGCTACTCCCAGTAGCGGTTTTCTCAGAAGAAACCGCCACTCCCAGTAGCGGTTTTCTCACATAAAACCGCTACTGGGAATGACGGTTTTAGGAGGTATGATATTAATGTCAAATTCGTATTGTATTACCCCTTAATGGGAGAAACCTGCAATAAACTAAAACCATTATACCACAGCCACAATCATCCTCCAATTCGATCAATGTCACAGCCACAATCATTCTCTAATTCAATATCACAGCCAACATCATCCTCCAATTCAATACCACACCTAAAATCATTCATCCAGATCAATACTACACTTAAAATCATTCATCCATACGATTTAATTACAATAATAAAAAAAACTTTGATTTAATAATAATAATAATAAACAGCTATAATTTAATTACAATAATATTCTAAACATATGATTTAATTACAGTAATTAAAAAAACTGAATATCTAACTCCTACGCTGCCTCTTGCTATGGAGTACCAAATCACTGCTAGCACCTGCCTCATCGCCCTCTGCAATGCTATCTAAACCTCCATGATCAGATGTGATATCCCTCCTTCTATACGTAAATTGCAACGGTGGAGGAGGAGTCAAGCGGATAGTAGAAGTGTCAGGCGAGGTTATAGGAGGAGTGCTATCTTCCGACGTAGGAATGACAACCTGTTGCGTAGGGGAAGTAGAATTGAACTGTGGAGTGAGATGCGGCCTAGGACGAGGAGTAACTTGTGGCGACGGACAGGGAGTAACCTGTGGCGACGGACAGGGAGTAACCTGTGGCGACGGATGGGGAGTAACCTGTGGAGACGGACGAGTGACAACTGGCCTACGAGGAGTGAGACCCTGCCTACGACGAGTGGGAGCACTGGATGACGATGCACCTGTATGCAGGTGTGGAGTAGAACTGGAAGTCATAGCTGGATTCGTCTCTGCAGATGGTTGGGGAAGAAGGTGAGTTAGATGAGCCTTTGCCAAAGCATCATGGCCTACTGAGCTAATACTACTGTAACGACCCGACTTTTCAAGGCTGTCGATTTACGAAGGAAATCGACAAATGGATCATTACCAACATAAAAGCTTAACAATAATATTATAATTCAGGTCTAAAATTCCTTTTATTACTTAGATACTGAAATAATAATCCCAAAAGTAAATAAACAATACTTAAATTATATAATTGAATGAAGTCTTTCCCAACAGGCTGGGAACAACTAACTAATAAACTGAAGAAAATACTCAAAGAAAACTACGGTTGCGCTAAATAACTCTAAAACACACAACCCGAGCCGACGTAAGCCCATTCTAAACCTCAGCATCTTCACCTAAAATGGGGGGGGTCCACCGTCAGTGACGAGTAACTAGGCTGTCCCGCTTAAATGAGGGATCGTTAACCATATAATAGCATATAATCAAACGAGTAAATTCATACAAAACATATGGAAATACGTACAAAAATACATACGAAATATGTACAAAAATAAGTATAAAAATACGTACAAAAAATACATATGAAATACGTACAAAAATACGTATAAAAATACATATAAAAATACGTATAAAAATACGTAGAAAATACGTATACAATTACATACGTAATACGTACAAAGTACGTACAAAAATACGTATAGAAATACGTACACAATACGTAACAATACCTGCAGAATACTGTTAGAAATACATACAAAATACGTATACCATACATATACAAATACGTACAACATACGAGTACAAATACGTGCAACATACAAATACAGATACGTACAATATACAAATACTAATACGTACAACATACATACACTCAAAAATACATTAATAAAATACAGACTTACCAGACGTATGCAGCGGAAGACTTAATATTACATAAATTATACATATATACACGGCAATACATATATACACATAACCCTTCCCGTGAATTACTTATTTATCATATTTTACCCTTAAACCCTCTTTTAACCTTCTTAACGGACCGGTCATAATGCTCGTTGTGGATCCCGTGTGCACCACAACTTTCCTAAAACATGCCGGGGTGAACTCGTGTATTCAACCCGTAGCCCTCCTTTGCAAGAACTAAGCCTAAGCTATGGCCATAACCCCTAAATAGCAGCTCGTGTACTACTACTTAGACGACTACACATCTTAAGATCCAGAACTGCCCAGAGACCGCAGTAGGGCAGTGGCTTCGACTTAACCCGACCAGATGACTCGTGTATCATCAAATGGGCGTCCTTACGTATCTTGTCTTTTCTAAAGGCCATCGTGAGACCACTAATTAACAAGCAATATCTAAAGGCCATCTTGCAACCACTAGTTCACATCATTTTCTAAAGGCCATCTTGAGACCACTAATTCATATCATATCTTATTCCTTTCCTTCTTATTCATATTGTTACTTTCCTTCATATTGCAACTTATCTTCTTTAATTCCTTTAATTATATTAATTCCTAAAACACTTCTAATATTATAATAAGTCAAAAAATTAAACTAAAATTGACCACTACATAATTAGTCCACTCGACATTTTCATAAAATAATAATGATTAAATTAAATTCATTAAATAATCATATAACAATTTAATAAATCATATAAAATAAAAATTAACAACAGATATTACCTAAAACATGATAAAAAAATTATACTTTTCATAATTAATACCACTCGACATTTTTACACCAAAACTACCGAAAATTACACCTTAATTAACTAAATGCAATTACCAACATTTACTCATATAAACTTAATAATAACAATATAATTAAATCATGTAACATGGATTAAACAAGATCACAAAAAAAATTCCTTTGGGTACATATAACACACGGTCATCATGGCCAAAACAATACATCAAGAACTATTTCAAGATTTCATAATATCATGACTTAATTAAAGGTTAATTAGAAATTAATAATAACAATTCAAGATTTTTCAAGATTCAATAATAAAAATTAGATTTTTAATCCCCTTTTAAATATGGAGCCACTCGACATATATGAACAAAAAGAACAAACATAATTCTTTTTAATTCAAGGTTTTAATATAACTAATAAACATTAAAGATCATCAAAATAATTCAAGAAAAGGTCATAAAAATCATCTTAATATTCATCACAATACTCGACAATCATAAGATAAATCAAGAACATGGTTCAACAATTTTTATACAATTATTCATCACAATTATACAATTAAATAAATTAATTCATTAATTAAACAAATAAAGATTCATGAAGATTACATAATATTATCAAGAAAATAACATGTATGATTATTTTATATGGTTCAAAATTTCAGCCCTAAAACATGATACTAATTCTTTTAATTTTTCCTAGTTTAATCCTAATTAATTATATAGAAAACTATACCAGATTCAAGGGGGTTAGTCTAGTTACCTGGATTAAGCAAAGAAAATCGAAAAATCACACCTTTGGGGTTCGAATAACACACGGCCAAGAGGGGAGAAATTAGGGTTCTTTTGAGAGTTTAGTGTATGGGAAAAATTATGTAAAAAAAATTAGGTTAGAAGCTTGCTCCCTATTTATAATGTAAGGAGCAAAAGAAGAATAAAAATCCTAAAGAAACCCTAGGGGTGCCGTGAGGGGGGAGAAAGAATAGGGGAAGGTGAGAGTTTTTAGGATGACTTAGTTTAGGGGTTAGACTAGGTTTAAAATTCAAATGGAAAAATAATTATTATATATTATTAATTAAATAAATATAATTTACTTAATCAATAATTAATTAAGGAAGAAATTAATCCTAGCCCATACATAAGGGCCAGCCAAGAGGTTCAAGGAATTGGGTCATCGGCCCAACTTCGAGATAAGATAACGAAATAAGATAAAACAGTCCAAATATTCGGGCCTTTTGGACTTAGAATATTAAAATAATATTAATAACCGCGAAATTTTCTGGCCCTAAATTTTGGGTTATTACAACTACTCAAAGTATCCATGACTAAAGGATAACCCATGTCACGAGGCAAATCTGATGTAGCCGTTATTGCCCGTCTCACCTTATCACAGATATCAACAATAGCTCGACCCTGGATTGTTATATTACTTAGCACACATTTATAATTTAACACAAACCATGAACATAATATAAAGATAGTAATTCAAAATCTTGTTTACCAGTAAGAAATCTGAATGAGCAGGCTGGTAGTGACTCGGGTCTCGCCGCCTGGAAGTACCACTAATAATAAGCCCGGTAATACGACGATACCATGCCATGTACTCCTCAATGAGTAAGGATGAGCCACCCAAAGGCGTACCCTGCACTACCAACTCCTCTCGCCGGCTCCACTCCTGCACGTGACTAGAATGCACTACCGTCCAGTTACTCTGAGCCCTGCGATCCTTTTTGTGTAGTCTATCATTAGTGTCAACCGGTGTAGGGATTGGTTGAATGAACCCAAACTGCCTCATGACTCGATCAGGATAATGAAACTCCACAACGTCGAAGCAAATAAGGGGTGCTCTGCTCCTCCAAACATGTCGGTCCGACCTACAAATCTCCGGGAGCAGCTCAAGTACGGTGTCGGTGTATGGCTGCCATATCATCTGTAAATAAAAGTAAGTTGTAAATTTATAGTTATAATACATAGTCAGTATATAGTTGGATAAGAAAGTAAACCTGATCGTCTCGTTGGTGGTCCAACGCATCTCGGTAATAAGGCAATCCTGTAGCACTGTGTGTACTGGTGAAGTAAACCCGTAGCCAACTACATAAAGTTCATATATTGAGAAATTAAAATAAAATACAAAATAATTAGTAATGAAATGAAATTAAATCCAAACTACAATACCGGCAAGCCAATGAGTCCACCCCACTAACATGTTGTGATCCAAGCGGGTATTGTAACTCCTCTGCCTGATCCTGCTGCTTTGGTGGATCTCGAGGTCTTGTGATGTGAGGTCGTCCAATACAAATTTGCTCCCATGACCAAATCTGCAACAGGATAAGAGCCCCACCCATCTCCCGTGCCTTTTTCATACTCGATCTGCATAGCTGACGGTACAAAAAGGCAAGAGTAGCAGCACCCCAGCTGTACGTTGAAGCTATGTCCCAATCTCTGAGCATAGGAAGGTAGTACAGTGATACTGAGTCACCACTCTTATCAACGAACAGAATAGATCCCATCAAGGCCAGGATGTACGCTTGTGCGTGTCGCTGGATTACTAGATCGTCAGCATCATCTGGAACCCTAGAGAAGTGTCTCCGCAACCAGGTTAACTTAAGATATGAGCCCTGTAGAGGTGAAACTTGTGTCTCCTCATCAATAACAGGGTGCACCCCGAGCATCTCCTCGACAACTGCAGCCCAATCATCAGGCAAACGGTCGATGACAGGTCTACCGTGCACCCTGAGGCCTAAGATCACCGCAACATCCTGGAGTGTGATTGTAGCCTCTCCAACCGCCAAATGGAAGGTGTGTGTCTCTTGTCTCCATCTCTCAACCAAGGCAGTCAATAGACCTCTATCTAACTCAAACCTACCTCCCGCTAAGCGGTGGATACAGTAAAACCCAGCACGCCTAATATATGGAAGCATGCGCTCATCCACGACCCAATCACGTAACCCGAGCAAGTGTTCTCTAAATGAAAGAACCTTATCATCACCATCCACCCAAACAATCTCACTTCTGTGGTTATTTTGTAATCGTAGCACAGATGGGTCAATTGGACCTGGACGAATAGATTGCTCCATAGCTCCTGCATTAAATTTTTCAATAATAATAATAATAATAATGTAAATTGTAATAATACTAGTAATAATATTAATAATAATAATAATAACATTAATAACAGTAATAATAATAATAATAATAATAATAATAATAATAATAATAATAATAATAATAATAATAACATTAATAATAATAATAATAATTAACAAAGTACATAATAATTGAACGTCACCCTATCAACTAGTAGTACTATTAGATGGACATGTTTTCTTGTTATGTCCTAGATGTCGACAAATGCTGCAAGTCCTCTTCACAAGATAGGGACGCTCATCCATTTCATTTCTAATTCGTGTTGATTTCCTACCGGGACCTCGTTTTAAAGCTTGATTAGCCACAATTATAGGACCGGAATATGGAGACCATGATGATGGATCTGGAACTGGCATAAAACTCTGAAGATTTGGCGACATTATCTCTATGGAGCTACTTGCAAATTGTTCACCGATCATAAGAGCTTAAGGTACATCTTCACTCAGAAGGAGCTCAATATGAGACAGCGATAGTGGCTCGAGTTGATCAAGGACTACGACCTCTCAGTTGATTATTGTGAAGGGAAGGCCAATAGGGTAGCGGATGCCCTTAGTCTTAAAGATCACCATTCACTTAACAGGGTGGCGGTTTTACCTAAGGAGATTTGTGCTGATCTTCGCAGGATGGAGATTGAGATGGTTATGCCAGGTAGTACACGAGTCTATCTTAGTGCTATGAGTGTTGAGCCCAGTTTGTACCAGGAGTTACGAGAAAGGCAGAGAGAAGACTTGCAACTCGAGAAAATTCGTGAAGCCAAACTTCAAGGCAAGGCAAAAGACTTCACGATTGATTCAGACGGCAGTATGAAGTTCCGTAGCAGGTAATGGAGTTAAATGTTATAGTAAACTGTTTTCACCTAATGGATACTGATTTTTGCTCCGTAACAGGTGGTGTGTGCCCCGGAATTCGAATTTGAGGAACCGGATCATGGAAGAAGCTCACAATACTCCTTATTCGGTGCATCCAGGCGGTGGGAAACTCTACAAGGACCTGAGGGAATATTTTTGGTGGCCGAGGATGAAGCAAGAAGTCGCAGACTTCGCTGCACGGTGCCTTACCTGCCAGAAAGTTAAGATTGAGCACCAATGTAACGGCTCGTAATTTAGCAGCGTTGTTTTCGGAGAAAACAACAATCACAGATCATTAACTTCTAAAACTTCAAAGTTAGGTTCATAAACTACAGCGGAAGCTCTAAAACTTAATCATATTATTCATTAAAAACTGTTAGATAATCCCAAAATAAATATCAAACCAATATCCTTTACTATTACAAAATAAAGAATAAACTACTAAATCAAATAAACATAATCTAAACTAGTCATCGGGTCACTTCTAAGCTGGCTAGCTCACAATCCCAGCCCATACGTAGCCTAAACTCAAGCACCACCTGTACCTGAAATAGAATGGGGGGTCCACAGTCAGTGGTGAGTAATTAGATTGTTCTACTTAATCAGTAGAACAGAATTAGAAACATAATAATCAGAACAGATCATATGAACTGTCGAACAAGTCATCATGCAAAGAAGTCAACAAGCAATCACATCAAGTACGCAGCGGAAAACAATCATACAAGTCATCCTTAACAAGACCTTCAGCTCAGCTCAACCAATTCTAGACTTCTAATCCTCATCAACGACTCTTCTTTTCTGTTCTTTCCCAATCAGGTGCTAATCCGTGACCAGTCATATGCTCGTAAGAGGTCAACCACGAAGATCTACTCCCCCCAACTTTCCTTGCTCATGCCGGGTCAACCACAAGGATCTACTCCCCAAGCACTGGGATCAAGAACTGTCCCCAATCCGAAGATAGGACAGTGGCTTCGACTATACCTATGTTCATGGCACATGAGCCACTAGATAGGTGGTCACTTCATAGTTAATCATCTTTTCAATTCAATTCTATTCAATTCTGTTCTATTCCAATCCTCAATTCAATTCCTTATCGTCATAGCTTAACTTCTAATCCAATCTTGTTCATCTTAACTTGACTCAAACTCCAAACTAAACTTATACCACTCGAAAATGACCAACATCATGCGGAAAAATAATGCAGAAATACTTGGAAATACGTACAAAAATACATAAGGAATGCGTACGAAAATACATACAAAATACATACGGAATACGTACAAAAATACATACGGAATACGTACAAAAATACATACAAAAATACATACGGAATATGTACAAAAATACGTACAAAAATACATACGGAATACGTATAAAAATACGTACAAAAATACATACGGAATACGTACAAAAATACGTACAAAAATACATACGGAATACGTGCGCAATACGTACAAAGTACGTATAAAAATACGTATACAATACGTATAAAATACCTGCAAAATACGGTTAGAAATACATACAATATACGTATATCATACAGTCACAAATACACGAAATTCATACTATACACATATACAAAGGAAACCTTCCCCTGAAATACTTATCTTGTCATATTTTACCCATAACCCTTCCTTTATTCATATTATTACTTTCCTTCATATTGCGACTTATCCCTATTAATTCCTTTTAATGGTAATAATTATGTTGTTACTTTCCTTCGTATTGCAACTTATCCCTATTAATTCCTTTAATTATAATAATTATAATGCTTCCTAAAATTACCTTTTAATAATATTGTAAGTCCAAAATTAAACTAAAATGGATCAAATAAAATATGAGACCACACGAATTTTAATCTAAAAAAAAATAATAATTAAATAAATTCATCATAAATTACCTAAACATGATAAAAATCCTATCTTTATTGTTTTGGGTCACTCGAAATTTTGGAGAAATAATACCAAAATTAACACTTTAAATTAATTAAATACCTTTATCAATAATTAAATAAATTAACCTAATAAATAAATAAATTATGCAACAACATCAAGACATCAAGATTAATCAAGAACAAGATCAAAAGTTAATCCTTTAACTGTATAACATCACACGGCAATTATAGGGCCAAGATATATCAAGAACATTTCAAGAATTAATAATAACATGTTTTAATAATTCAATCACCCTATTTTACACAATCTGATTTTTAAAGATTTAAATTAAGAACAACCGTCTAAGGGTCTCGAATAATCTGGAAATTTTGATGGAAGCTAAATATAGGTTCAAGGTTTAACGTGCATAAATTTCGTCCAAAAATAACGTCATTTACTATTTTTAAGGGATTTTATAACTAACAAATCAGATTAGGCTGTAATCAGTTTCAGATTTTTCTGCCATAGCAAACGAACTTTAAAAATTACGAAAATTTAACACAAGATGTAAAACACTATTACTGACTTCCAGCTAAAATTTCGTAGCCATACGAATTGATTAAGTATCTTAATAAATTCTTAAACTAAATCTGGACAGTTTTACCGGTTTGAAAGATTAAATTATTCAAGCAAGAAAAAGGACGAATTTTGCCACGAAATAAATCATGATTCATAATGAAACAGTAAAGAAACTCCCTAAAATTATTCTAAGTGACTCGACAATTTAGAACAACAAGAACAAAAATATTCTTTTTAATTTAAGACTTTAATTAATAATTTAAATAATCAAGATTCATCAAATTTACATAAAGAAATCAAGAAAATAACATCATAATATTCATCATATCATTCGAAAAATTTCAATCCTAAACATGATACTAATTCTAAGCAATCCTACATTGTTCTAAACAATTCCAAACCATATTCTAAAAACTATGAAACTAATCTATCTTAAAGATTAAGTAAAAGCAATTCAATTACCTTTGAAGGAATGATATGGTTCGAATAATCACCAAGGTTAACGATTTCTTTGTGTTCTTTAAGGTTTCTTTAAGGTTCTTGATCAGTCTTTAAGGGTTGAAGCAATAGAAAAGGGTTAGGAATAGTTTTAATGATTGATCTTTGAAGGATGATAATTAAAGAAATTGGTTGTTGTAGTTCTTCCTATTGGTTGTGTAAAATGAAAAGAAAATAAGGGTCTAGGTTTACTATAATTTAGTAAGCAAAGTAGAAAGAGTAATAAAAATAGGGTTTTTTCTAGAATGGATCAAAATAGATGTAACATTTAATATATAGGGTAGAACAAATTAAAGAAATTAATCAACAAGAAAAGATGGGGTGACCGAAATTATTGAAGGGAAAAAGGGTTAAGAGTTCCTAAAATTTAGTAGAAAAAAAATATGAGAGCAAGAATAAAAATAGGATTTTTGGAAAGGTCAAAATAGATAAAGGTTTAATAATAATATTGAATAAAAGAAATTAAAGAAACAAGAAAAGAATGAAAGGGGAACTGTGTAACACATAAATCAAAGGGAATAATTGGGCTCAGGTTTTGGCAAGATAAAATAAAAAGGTTGGGTCATGATCCAAAATAACTGGACTGCTACAAATAAAGTTAATAAGTAATTAAATAATAATCAATTAAATATTCAATTAATTATATATTTAATTAATTATGAAAAATTTAAAATATCCCGAAATTTCGGGGTATTACAACCAAAGACCAGGTGGACTGTTGAAGCCGTTGCCGATACCCACATGGAAGTTCGATTCCATATCTATGGATTTCGTGGTAGGTCTACCCACGACGTCTATGGGTTTGGATACTGTTTGGGTTATCGTGGATCGTTTGACTAAGGTCGCCCGATTCATTCCGATGAAGATAACTTGGTCGATGGAGAAGATGGCAGAAGCTTACTCGAGGGAGATCATTCGGTTACATGGTGTGCCTAAGGATGTTGTAATGACCCTGATTTTATTGGTATTTTTGCCGATGATTTATGTGCATTTATGTGTATTTATGTATAGTTCAAATTTATTTTTGAACTATTTATTTTATTTTATGTGAATAAATTCGATTTAATTCGAATTATTTTATTTGTCGTTTTTATTATTATGTTAATTATTATTTAATTAATTAGAATTTTTATTATTTAATTTTTCTAATTAATTATTTAATATTTTGGGCTAAATCGATTATTGCATGATTAATCATGCAAATTATGTAAATTAGCCCAATGGATCACGAGAGCTCATTTTAGGCCCATGTGTACCCCTTGGCCGGTTTTTAGCAAGCATGGCAAGGCTTGCCACTTGCTTAGTTTTCACACTTAACCAACTTCTATAAATAGGAGTGGTTAGTGAGCCTTAGGATCATTTTTGTTCATTTGCCATCCTAAAGCACTTGCCATCAAGTTTAATCACCAAAATTTTCCCTCCACTTCCTCCTTTGCTTCACGCCATTATTGGGCAATTGAAACCCATCAATTGTTCATCATTTTTCCTAGCCCAAAACTTAAAGATTCAAAGTTCATTGATCTTTAAGTGTTCAAACACAATCCTAAACACATTCATTTCATTCAAGATCACTAGTTCGGTTCGGTTTTGGGGTCTTGTTCGAGTGGGTGCCGTGTGTGCACGTGTGGGGTTCGTGTGGTGTTCGTGCTCGTGGTTGTGCAGCAGGCCGTGTGGTGAAGCCGTGTGAGCAGTGGTTCGTGGCCATGCTCGTGGTGGTGCAGTGGTGTTCGTGGTGGTGCCGTGTGTGCAGGCCGTGTGTGTGTGCTCGTGTGGGTGCAACTCGTGGAGACCGTGCCGTGTTGCTAGTGGCCGTGTTTGTTGTGTTTCCGGACTGCATTCTTGTGTTGATTTTGTGTGTAAACCTCATTAAGGTAACATACTTTCTCAACCTTCTTGGTATACTATGTTTATAGTATAGATTAAATGCATGTATGGATTGTTTGATGATGGGTATTCATGTTTTTATGTATGGTTTATATTCTGAATTTTTATATGGTTTATATGATGTTTTGGTAATGGTTTCCATGATTTTATGATTGATTATAAGTTGTTTTATGATCATGATAATTGTGTTAAAGTTTGGTGAATTTTGGATAATTGGAAATGGTGATTTTCGAATGGAACTTGATGGTTATGCGTGTGGATTGTTTGAGTTTGGATGAGTTCTTGATTGAGTTCTTGAATCTTGATTGAAGATCTTGGATCTTGAATGAGTTCTTTATGAGTTCTTGTTGAGTTCTTTGAATTCTTGATGAGTCTTGATGAGTTCTTGGTTGAATCTTGATAATTAAAGAAAATGATTAAAGTGTTAAAGAAAGTTAAAGATTGAGTCAAAGTTGGTTGAAGAATGTATTTTAAAATGATGGATTATGTTGGTTAGACTCAAGATCAAGGCGCAAAGGCAATCTTGAGAATAACTTCGTTGTTTAACTAATTATTTTCGAGAATCAAGGTGCAAAGGCAATTCTTGAATATAATTATGTTATGAATAAATTGATTAAAATGATTAAAGATTTAATTAATAATTAGCTTGATTTCATTTCTAGACACCTAAAAACTAGAGTAGGATTCTATGTTTTGGGTTAAGACGTTGCCCCTATTCCATCCGCGGTATTGGGATAGTTGGAGTCTTACTATGTTATCCTTTGAATTTCCAGTAAGATTGGTTTCACGGGACATGGATTTCCAGTAAGATTGGTTTCATAGGATTTTTGGGAGTAAGATTCCCGGTCCTAACATAGTAGAAAGTTCGAATGCGTAAGATGCGTTCGTACGAGCATAGTCCGGTCTAGAATATGAATGATTGCGCCAAAGATAGTTTGTTAAGTTGGTTTGAGTCGAGTTCACGTTTTGGGTTGTTCTCGTACTTTGTTTATTGATGTTGTTTATTTGATTTATGCCATGTGCATGTGTATTCCCATTAGGGTGAGTCAGTTATGTTACTCGCCACTGATGGTGGACTGTTGTTGTTTTTTTCAGGTATTTCTGATGACGATACTCTTGCTTAGCTTTGGGTTGGGCGAGCGACGTTTTATGTTTATGTTATTTGATGTATTTTCTATTTCTGTCGTTTATAGATAGGGTTGGTATATTGTATAGACTTTATACGTTATCGTTGGACTCTTTTTACGTTATTTAGACTCTGACGTGTGGTTGGAGTTACTCGTATTCTAGTATTTTTAGTTTGGCTTTTGGACTAGTATGTACAAACTTGTGGGTATTTGTACGTTTTGGATTGATTAATAATATTCTCGAGGAATTAGTTTAATTTCTTAAGTATTTGAGTTGTAGTTTATAACTATTCGACTCGTCGGTTTCTTCCGCGCCGATTTAAGCGAGTCGGGTCGTTACAGATATAGTGTCCGACCGAGATCCCCGATTTCTGTCACGGTTCTGGAAGTCGTTGCAAGAGGCTTTTGGAACTAAGCTTAATTTGAGTACAGCTTTTCACGCAGCTACGGATGGGCAGACGGAACAGACCATCCAGACGTTAGAGGATATGCTACGAGTTAGAATTCCAACAGTCTTGGATTAAATCTTTGAGCTTGGTGGAGTTTTCGTACAACAACAGCTATCACGCTAGTATTAAGATGGCTCCTTATGAGGCGTTATATGGGCGCAAGTGTCGCAGCCCTACTTGTTGGAGCGACATCAGTGATGGTTTGGTGATTGGTCCTGATCATATCAAGGACACGGTGGAGCAGGTGAAGCTCATCAGGGCAAGGTTGCAGGTAGCTCAGAGTCGGCAAAAGTCTTATGCTGATCGTCGTCGGAAGCCGTTGGAGTTCCAGGTTGGGGATAAGGTGTTGTTGAAAGTGTCTCCGATGAAGGGTGTGGTTCGATTTGGCCAGAAGGGTAAGCTCAGACCCAAGTATGTCGGGCCATACGAGATTCTGGAACGAGTTGGTGAGGTTGCTTATCGGTTGGCGTTGCCTCCGGATCTATCGAGGGTTCATGATGTATTCCATGTGTCTCAGCTACGGAAATACGTGAATGATCCTTCTCATATTATTCCGTTAGAATCATCAGAGATTGAGCTGAACTTGACCTTTGAAGAGAAGCCAGTGCGGATTTTGGACCGCCAGGATCGGATGTTGCGGCGTAAGGTGGTACCCTTGGTTAAGGTACTCTGGCGTAGCCAGAAGTTCGAAGAGGCTACGTGGGAGACAGAAGCTTCGATGAGGGATAAGTATCCCGAGCTTTTCGAAGCAGGTACGAAGTTGGTTTATTTGTATGTTTTGTTTTTCTTGTATGTTTTTGGTTGTTTGTGCGCGTCTGTGTTGTTTTGAGCTTCGTTAAGTAAATTTCGAGGTCGAAATTTATTTAAGGAGGGTGACTGTAATAACCCGAAATTTAGGGCTAGAAAATTTCGCGGGTTATTAATGTTATTTTACTATTCTTAGTCCAAAAGGCCCGTTTAATTTGGACTGTTTATGTTATTCCATTATCTTATCTCGAAATTGGGCCCGATGACCTGATTCCTCTTCCTCTTGGCCGGCCTCTTATGTGAATGGCCAAGAATAATTTCCATTTTAATTTATTATTAATTAGATGATTTATTATTTAATTAATAATATGATTAATTATTTAATTTGAATTAGTAAACCTACCCCTAACCAATTTTGCTAAGTCCCCCAATTTCACTCTCCTCCCCTATTTCCTCTCTAGTTTCACGGCCCCCCTTTATATTGTTTTTATTTTAATTTCTTTTTGTTCCTTATAGTATAAATAAGGAACAAGCTCATGACCTAATTTCTTTTACACATTTTCTTATACTACAAAACTCAAAAGAAAACCTAAAGTTCTCTCTCTATTTGGCCGTGTGATTTTCGAACTCAAAGGGGAAGAATTTTTCTGATTTTCTTTGCTTAATCCAGGTAACTAGACTTGCCCTCTTAGATTAGGGTAGATTTCCATATAGTTAATTAGGATTAAAACTAGGAAAATTAAAAGAATTAGTATCATGTTTAGGGTGAATTTTTCAAACCATATGAAGTATTGTTCATGATATTTTTCTTGATGTTTTATGAAATTTCTATGAATCTTTGATTGTTATAATTAATTCTATGCATGGAATAATTTATAAATATTTATTTACGTTGAATAAATGCATGACAATTTACAAATCTTGATCTTGATTTTTCGAACAAAGTCGAGTGATATATAATTATTTTGATGATGATTTCATGCTATTTTCTTGAATTAATTTGATGTTTATGATTATTTAATTGTTAAATTAAAGTCTTGAATTAAAATTACAAATTCTTGTTCATATTCATAAAAAGTCGAATGGTAAAGAATTAATTTAGGGAATTAAAAATCTGATTTTGATGTTGAATCTTGACAATCTTGAATTAATATGTAATCTTGAACTTAATCTTTAATTTAATCATGATATTATGAATTCTTGAAATTTATCTTGATATTATTTTTAAGCCATGAATGCCGTGTGAATGTGTATAACAAAGTAATGATTTTAATCTTGTTTTGATTCATGTTGTATGATTTAATGTTCAAAGCATGATTTATTTTGATTTTAATTAAGTTTAAGTGATTAATTATTGATAATTGTATTTATTTAATTAAGGTGTAAATTTTCGGTATTTTTTTTATATAAAATGTCGAGTAGTATGAAGGAATAAAAATAGGATTTTTATCATGTTTTAGGTAATATTTGTTGTTAATCTTTAATTTAAATGATTTCTTAAATTGTTTATATGATTGTTTAATGTATTAATTTAATTATTGTGTTATAACTAAAAATGTCGAGTGGCCTTCTTTTTATTTTGATCAATTTTGGTTTAATTTTTTGACCCATAATAATATTAGGAGGTAATTTTAGGAATTAATATAATTAAAGGAATTAAAAGATAAGTTATAATATGAAGAAATGTAACAATATGAATAAGAAGGAAAGAAATAAGATATGATATGAATTAGTGGTCTCAAGATGGCCTTTAGATATTGCTTGTTAATTAATGGTCTCGCGATGGCCTTTAGAAAAGACAAGATACGTAAGGACGCCCATTTGATGATACACGAGTCATCAGGTCGGGTTAAGTCGAAGCCACTGCACTACTGCGGTCTCTGGGCAGTTCTGGATCTTAAGATATGTAGTCGTCTAAGTAGTAGTACACGAGCTGCTACTTAGGGGTTATGGCCATAGCTTAGGCTTAGTTCTTGCAAAGGAGGGCTACGGGTTGAATACACGAGTTCACCCCGGCATGTTTTAGGAAAGTTGTGGTGCACACGGGATCCACAACAAGCATTATGATCGGTCCGATAAGAAGGTTAAAAGAGGGTTTAAGGGTAAAATATGATAAATAAGTAGTTCACGGGAAAGGTTATGTGTATATGTGTATTTTCGTGTATATATGTATTATTTTGGTAATATTAAGTCTTCCGCTGCATACGTCTGGTAAGTTTGTATTTTATTAGTGTATTTCTGAGTATATGTATGTCGTACGTATTTGTATTTGTATGTTGTACGTATTCGCATTTGCATGTTGTACGTATTTGTATTCGTACGTTGTACGTATTTGTATCTGTATTGTATACATATTTTGTATGTATTTCTAACCGTATTCTGCAGGTATTTTATACGTATTGTACTCGTATTTTATACGTATATTGTATGTATTTCTAACCGTATTTTGCAGGTATTTTATACGTATTTTATACGTATTTGTATACGTATTTCTACGTATTTTTATACGTATTTTTGTACGTATTTCGTATGTATTTTTGTACGTATTTCCATGTGTTTCTGCATGATTTTCTTGGTTGATTCTATGCTATTATATGGTTAGCGGTCTCCATTTAAGCGGGACAGCCTAGTTATTCGCCACTGACGGTGGACCCCCCCATTTCAGGTGATGATGCTGAGGCTTAGAATGGGCATACGTTGGCTCGGCCTATGTGTTTTAGTGTTGTTTAGAGCAATCGTAGTTTGTTTTGAATATTTTCTTTTGTTTATTAGTTAGCCGTTCCCAGCCTGTTGGGAAAGACTTCACTTAATTATGTAATTTAGTATTTATTTATTCACTTTTGGGATTATTATTTCAGTATTTGGTTAATAAAAGGGATTTTAGACTTTAATTATAATATTATTGTTAAGTTTTATGTTGGTAATCATCCATTTGTCAATTTCCTTCGTAAATCGACAGCCTAGAAAAGTCGGGTCGTTACACACAATGCCATAACCGCGTCATCGCTATCCAAAGGAATAGTCTCATATGATCCTACCATACGATATCTCATTAAAACGTTCAGCTTCACACAACTCGAATCCACACCAACAACATCATGCAGCTTGCTCAAAATTTGAGAGAAATTCATACTAGACTTCAGACACACCAATTTCTTACTCCCTCCTTGGTACACTAAATCACCGTTGGTTTGTACCAAATTCCCCCCCCCCCCCCAATAACAACATACAAAGCAAGTGGTAGAATTCATGTTCTAACAATCAAAGTAAAAAAATTAAGTCAACAAACGCTAGTTAGCAATTAATCATGAACAAATAGTAATGGATAATTGATAACAAAATACAATTCAAATACGCATTTTATCGAACACTTGGCATACACTTTAAATTACATATGCAACATACAATTCAACAACTAATTATACTTTCCACCAACAAAATAAAATCAAAATGCATTAATAAAATCATTTGAATAAAAAAATCAAAGGTATTCTATCAAGAAATGTTACTTACAAAATTTAAAATTCACATAAGCATTTCATCAAACACTTTGTATACACTCTAAAATTACATATACAACATAAAATTCAACAATTAGTGCTTCTTCACAATAACAAAATCAAATCAAAATACACTAAGAACATCATTTAGGTCATCCATTATCAATAATTAAAATTAAAATTCATTATTTTCAGTTCAAACTTAAAATATACACAAACCCTAAAAAAAACAGAGGGAGGAAGGAGAGATCGAGAACCGTACCTGAGACTAGCTGGAAGAAGAGGGAGGAAGGCGAAGGTGGCGCGGCTGAAGGTGGAGCGGTTGAAGGTGGCGCGGCTGAAGGTTCGAGGCGGAGGAAGATGTGCGAGGGTCGCCTTTCTTCGTGCCCTTGCTGCTTGCTGCCTGTTGGAGTGGTGGGTTTAGAGCATACTGTCTTCTTTTTTTTTTTATGTATGGGAAACCGCTACTGGTAGTAGCGGTTTAGTTAAGAGAAACCGCTACTGACAGTAGCGGTTTATCCGTTTCAAAGAAAAAAAAACGTTCTATTAAACCGTCTACATGGACGGTAGATTGGGAAAAAAAATTTAGGAGCAGCATTATTGGAATTGAAGAGGTTGTAGACATTATTAGGGGAAAAAATTCGTCGCGATTCAGAATAATAGTCTTAATTCTTTTTTCACAACCACATTTCGTAGTTTGAATTACTCAAATTTTAAGTAATTTCGACTTCATCAGATTCATAAAAACTTTAGATTGGTTGGACCAAACATGAAATCAAATTCAAGTATTAAACCAAACCTAACTTCAACTTCAAATGAATGCCCTTCAAATTTCACAACAAACAAACTTCAAAATGAGAACAAACTTAAACAAAACTAAAACATAAAAAAAAATTGAATTCAATAGGAACACAATTACCGGATCTCTTCCAGACATGGTGATAGTGGCAGTGTGGTGCGAACGAGTTCAAGTGAATTGCTCCTGGAGGAAGAAGAAATGCAGCGAAAGAAAACCAGGCGTGTGAGAGAATATTGACGTGATAAAAAAATGACGCATTTTTTTTTAAGGAAAAATTAGAAATAACACCAAACCTTTTCACGTTTTTTGCAATTACCTCCTTTAAATATTTTTTTTTAATTTAACCCCAAATTTTTCTCTTCGTTATCCAAATCACAAAAATCTGTTATAATCTAACAGTGGGACCCATTTTTTACTAATTAAACTCTCTCCTTTCTCCCTAATCATTCTTTCATCATTATCTTCTTCATTTCATCATCCCAAACTACTACCACCACCATTTTTCTCTCCTTTGACCACAACAACCACCACCACTTCATCGCCCTCCTCTTCTAATTCAACTTATTTCTCGCTCCTCTAACCCTCCCAAAACTTACTAAATTTGATTGAAAACTTATTAAATTTGATTGAAAGAAGTTGGAACGAACGAGGGTAAAGCTGATGGAAGTGATGGTGTTGGTGGTGACAGGGGGTGGTCAAAGGAGAGAGAAAGAAAATGGAGGTGGAAGTGGTGATGGCAAGGGGGTGGTCAGAGGAGAGAGAAAGAAAATGAAGGTGGTGGTGGTGGTCGCAAAGGGTGGCAAGAGGAGAGAGAAAGAAGATGGAAATTGGATTAATTATGTTCATGTATTAATAAACCATGTTAGTGTATTAATAAACCATAATATTGTGTTAATTATGTTTTGGAGTTATTAATTAACAAATAAAAGGTAATATTCTGTTAAATTTAACGGAATATTCTACTTTGGGGTGATTTGGATAACGGATGGGAAAGTTTGGGGGTTAAATTAAAAAGGAATAATTACTTTCATAGGTACCAAGTATGAGCGATTCAAATTTGTAGGTACCAACTATGGATTATTCACTTGCGGTACCAACTATTAAATGTATTTACAAAGAAAGGGTCGTAACATGAAGGTAACTTGTTATATAGGTTAAATTTACACGTGTCATCTTTTCATTGGTCATAAACTAAATTAATAAATTAATTTAATATTTTAATTAAACATCAAAAAAAAAATTAAAAAAAAAAAAAGAAAAATGGTAAAAAAAAAGAAAAAAAAAATCAAAAACTGCCACCCAGCCCGACAAACCACCCCCACCCCCTCCCCCACCAGCAAAGCCGACACCCCCTCCTCCTCTCCCCATCCCCGCCCAGCCCACCTCCTCCTCCACCATCCCCGACTCCACCCACACCCGAAACCCCCCTCCCCGACCACCTCCAGCCCCACCAAGATAACCCCCACCCTCGATACCCCCTCCCCGACCCTCCCCTAGCGCCGACAACCCCTCCCCCGTAACCCCCCACCCCCAAAACCCCCTCCCCCGTGACCCCCAACCCCCGAAACCTCCCTCCCTCAAACCCTAACCACCGCCTCCTCCACCTCTTCGAACCTCTCCTCCCGCACCCCTCGACCCGTCGAACCCTCCTATCCCAACCCCCAACCCCCGACGAACCTCCCTACCCTAGCCCCCACCCTCAACGCCTCCCTCCCCCACTCCTCCGCCCCTCCCACAACCTTAGCAGCCACCCCAACAACCCCCCAACATTCAGGTTTTTTTTTTTAAAACAAATTTCCTGATTTTTTTTTTATTTTTAATATATATATATATATATATATATATATATATATTAGGTTTAAGTGTTTTAAGTGGTTCAATTTACCTGTTTAGCAAGTTGTAGGTCATCCTGACCTTTGGATGTGGATGAGTCTAATAGTTGGTACCGCAAGAGAATAATCTATAATTTGTACCTACAAATTTGAATTGCTCATACTTGGTACTTATAAAAGTAATTTTTCCAATTAAAAAAATAAAAATTAAAGGGGTAATTACTAAAAACGTGAAAAGGTTTGGGGGTTATTTCTAATTTTTCCTTTTTTTAATAATAGAATCTTTGGATTATTTATTTTTAATAATATAACCTTTTTGTTATTATTATTATTATTATTATTATATAATAAGACAACTATTAGGGTCAAAATTTCCTAAATAAGACAAATAACCAGCAACCGATCGAAAATTGAGCAAAAAAATTAAATTTAATGATTTTTTTCCTCTCAGACACTTACATATGTACTGCTTTCATTCACTAAAAAAAGGCCGATGCTTTGTAATTCTTCCCTTTTAAAAAACATTTCATCTCCACTTCAAACCTCGATCCATTAACGTAACAATTGAGCATAATCTACAGTTAAATTACAATTAGAAGTGCAAGAGGGCTTGTAACTAAAGATAAATAATTTTTTTTTTGTCTTTTTGTTAAATTGTGGTTTTTTGGTCGGAAAAATATGGTTCAATTTGTAATTGTGGTTTGTTAAATTGTGGTTCGTAACTTCAATTAAATATTGTGGTGTTTGCATGTTTTCTTTTTGCTGAAAAAAATATGTTTTCACTAAGTTCCTTTTATTTTAAAAAATGTTCATAAATGAATTATTAAATATTGTTGCGATTTTTTCAATTAGATTGTTGCAATTATGGGTGATATGACTCTCAAATATTGACATGATGGTGTATTTGTAAATGATAAAAATGACAACTTCGTCTATATAGCAAGGAGGAGAAGTGAAAACTTGGTGTAGGGTGCTATTGGGGTTTAACAGATTTAGGTAAGAAATGTATGGAATATGACAAAATTATGGTTATTTTCTACTTAGACTCCGTTTGTTTCAAAGAAAAACAATTTTCAAGGAAAATAATTTTTTAAGGAAAATAATTTTCAATGGAAAACATTGATTTAAGAAAAGTTTGCATTCTTTCAAAAAATAAAAGTTTTCCGTTTTTTGTTTGATTAGAGAAAAATGATCAAGGAAAATCAAAATGAAACAGAAATAATGGAAGGATGAGAGGAGTAGAGAAGGGCATAAGTAAGGAGTAAAGTTGTATTATTAAAAATAATTTTTCCAAAAAAAAAAAACTATAACAGTCATGACTCATGAGACCGTATACAAACTGGTAAAAGCAGCTAACTTTGCTCATTTATCTTATTTATGAAATATTACCTAAAACTTGTATTAAGACAGAGATGTAATAACTCATAGGTTGTATTATACTATTATTAATGGAAAATAGATTAAAGTATAACCTATACAACTAGTAATCTTTTATACTAAATCATCAAAAACATTAATTAGATTAATTTAACATTGTAAAAAAAAAAATCTTTACTTTACTTTACTATATACTAAAATACAAGCCACTAAAAAAAAATTCCCTTCTAAACTCTACTTTTTCCCTCCCAACCTATTATTTACCATAATATTAAATGCTTCCCATTTTCCAAAGATGCATTTATTTTATTTTTTTTCCTAAAACAATTATAATTATTTATAGTTCACTTTCTAATAAAAAACTATACTACCACATCTTTTAAAAAAAAATCTTATTAGTTTTTATTGTTTTAGTTTTCAGTTTTTAAAGTATTTTTTTGACAGCCTTAATTCTTTAGTGATTCAATATTCTTTGATTAAACTCGATTTTCTCCATCTTAGTTTTTGCCCTATTTTTCATTTTTTTAAATGTTCTACAATGAATGAACCATTATACTTCGTATTAAATAAGTATATTTTTTTTGTCGAAAAAAAAACTTTTTTTTTGTTACATTTGGAAACGTTATTTTTAGTATTAACAAAATATGAAAGAGAAATTCAGTAATATACTTTATTCTAAAAGTTATTAAAATTAACAACATGATAACCATATATGGCTTCTTCTTTTTTTAGCAATAGTGCAATTTTTTTATATACAACAAATAATTACATAATCTTGATAAAAAAAATTTGTAAAATATTGCATTATCAACATTAGTAAACATAATATTTATGAAAATAAAGTAACCTAATTGATATATATCAACCCAAATTCAAAATGACTATATAAAAAATTATTGTTAATAAACTAATTTTAATCTATTGCATAAGTTAATTTGAAAATTATGTACGTTTCTGGTATTACTTATTTTCTATTGTCTAATATAACTAAAATAAAGTATTTAGATAAATTTTACATTTACAATAACTTTTTACCAATTTCTGTATAGAAAGATTTTATTTTAGATCTAAATACTTATCTTAGCGCAAATTATTATATGGTCCCAGGACCACGTAGCTCTACGTGGTCCCTGGCCAAAACGACGTAGTTTTGGAGTTAAAAAAAATAGTTTTTACGTAAAATCAGTTTCCTAAATACATGGGAGAATCAGTTTTTGGGGAAAATCAGTTTTATTAAAAGTAGTTTCTATATTCATAAAAAAAATCAGTTTTTTTTTTTTTTACGTAAAAATCAGTTTTTTTTTTTTTTAAATTAAAAGCACAACTTAATTCCTTGCTTAATCTCTTATAATGATTTTCGTAAAAATCAGTTTTTTTCAGTAGTAAGACATTGAAGATTCACGTATTCGTTGGATTTTATATGATGGATGATGTTGTTGTGCCTTGCAAGGAGGTTGCACATGAAAAAATGAACACGAAGAATTGAAGATTGCACATGAAAAAATGAATGTTCCACATGAAAAAATGAACATGAACAATTGAAGTTTGCACATAAAAAAATAAAGATTGCACATGAAAAAAATGAAGATTACACATGAAAAAATGAACATGAAGAATTGAAGTTTGCACATCAAAAAATGAAGATTGCACATGAAAAAATGAACATGAAGAATTGAAGTTTGCACATCAAAAAACGATGATTGCACATGAAAAAATGAACATGAACAATTGAAGTTTGCACATCAAAAAATGAAGATTGCACATGAAAAAAAATTGCACATAAAAAAATTAATATTGCACACGAAAAAATGAACATGAACAATTGAAGTTTGCACATCAAAAAATGAAGAGTGCACATGAAAAAATGAAAGTTGCACATAAAAAAATGAAGATTGCATATGAAAAAATGAACATGAAGAATTGGAGATTGCACATGAAAAAATGAATGTTCCACCTGAAAAAATGAACATCAAGAATTGAAAGGGAGTGACATCAAGAATTGAAACAGAGTGAAATAAGGAGAGTGAAACGGTACTGCTGGCTGTTGCTATTTTTGGGGAAAATTTTTATTTTTTTTTAAAAAAAATCCCACGCGCTGCACTACAACAAGACCACGCGCGAGAGCACACTGCTTTGTAGTCCCGGACTACAGTATACTTATTGCTTACCTTAAATCGAGCGTTTGCTAGGTATTATCTAGTTAAGAATTTAAACACAAAACCCACCATCCCCTCACCTCACTTCGCTTCTCAGACTCTCATTCTTTCACTTTGTATCTCTCAAGTCTCAGATAATCATGGCGGTGGATGACGGTGGAAGAAGACATGCTGCAGCCTGCAGACTATCTTCGTGTGGTCGGTGCGGACGTACGGTGCAACAGTGCAGCGGTGGTCGTAGCACCACGGTGGTGCTGTGAGCCTCAAACTTTTTGTATTTCTGATTTTTTGGGACTTTAAAACTTGATATGTGTCTTGTCCCTTTTTTTTTTGGTTGAATGTTGAATAAATTAAGATTCGATTTGTATTGTTCATTTCTAATTCGTAAATGATTTTTCGCATTTCTTATTGTATAATTTGTATTGTTCATTTGTGATTTGTCCTGGTTCAATTTTAGATCTAAATTTTAATCTTAGTTGAATTTTATGTGATGTGAGCCTGTGATTATGTGAAAGTGAATGGTCGATTATTTGTTAATTTCAATTTTAGTTGGAAAATTATGAATGTTCAATTATTTGTGGTATTTGGTAATAGATTATTTCAGTTTTTTTTTTTTTTTTTTTTTGACGTGGAAACTGAAAAGAGGAAAACCTTAAAAATATTTACTAGGTTGAATTAGAAATTTAGAATGTTGAATTCAAATGTTAGATTATTTGTTAATTAGAATTGGATTGATTTTTTGTTAGAATGATAGTTTAGTGACTTATTTAAATAAAAAGATGTAATTTTAGATGTTAGTCTTGGTGCTATTGTAACTTTTTCTTTAATGAATGACAAGTAATTATGTTCGATTGTTCACTACCCCTGTTTTGAAATCCTGTATCTGCCCCTGATAGCATCGGCATCCAATATGGTCCATAATTGTTAGATTGTCTTTAACTCTAGACAGCATCTACTGATACTGGTTAAATTGTCTTTAACTCTTTATCTTATTAAATGGACCATTCAATAACACCATGACTTTTTCACTTTTCCAATAACACCATGACTTTTCTTTTTTTCTTTTTTTTAGCTCAGGAAGAGCGTGTCCTTCATCCCCACGTAAAGTTGGATGAAATTGGAAAGAAGCTGCAAAGTTTGGACTCTTGTTTCTTTTGAAATTAATGGTTTTCAACTTCAATGGATTCTTTTGTTTGTTCTCATCCCCACCTTTTTCTCCATTTCTCAGCAATATAAAAAAATACCCACTTCTCAGGCTCTATGCTCAATCTACAAGTCTATATGCAGTTGCAAACCTAGTTTAAGAAGAAGAAATAAATGGACCTAGGTGTTTCAAAATTCTCTCATTTGAAATATCCAGCCATTGATTTCATTCAAAATCCACTCTTTTTGCTGGCATCCTCCCTTTTTATACACTTAATTCTGTTCTTTGGTCTAACTATTTCATGGGTCTGCAACTATTTTGAAAGAGTACGCAGTGGACAGCCTGGACACCCCAAAGATAGAAACTATTGGAATTATAAACCTGCCTTTTTTCCTTCATTAGGTCTTTCCTTGTATAATCTAGCATTGTTTTGTTTAAATTGCTTCTATTTTTATAGGATTGGTTGGTCACCTGAAAAGCTGCTAACCCTTTTGGATTTAGCACTGAAGGTGTTTGCTTGGTTGCTAGTTTCTATTCACTTGCACCGACTATTTCATCACTGCTTAAATGGTGTGAAACTTCCATTATTATTGAGGATTTGGTGGTGTTTCTTTGTTGCTGTTTCTAGTTATTGCTTTGTGATACACATTATCCACTTTAGGGGAGACCAATCTTTTCAAATTCCAGTTTTGGTGTCAGATGTTGTTTATGTTATATCGGGAATTTTTCTCTGTTGTGTTTTGATTTTTGGGAAGGTTAACAGTGAAGAAATTAATCTTCAAGAGCCCTTGTTAAATGGTAATAGAAGAGTTGATTCAGATAAGACTAAAGAAAATGAAACAATTAGTCCTTATTTGAATGCTAACTTTTTTAGTAACCTTACTTTCACTTGGGTAGGCTCTTTGATTTCTAGAGGTTATAAGAAAACTTTAGACCTAGAGGATGTTCCTTTGCTTTCGGGAAAAGATAATGTTAGTGAATCTTATAAGATTTTTTGGAATTGTATTGATTCTGCTAGAGAATGTAGTGGTAAGAAGGTGACAACTATGTTGCTTGTGAAATCTTTGATATTCACAACATGGGTGGATATCCTAGTGACTGGTTTCCTCTGTCTCATTAAGACATTATCTTCTTATGTTGGTCCCTATCTAATTGATACCTTTGTCCAATACCTTAATGGGAGGAGGGAATTCAAAAACGAAGGCTATTTACTAGTTTCCACATTCTTCATTGCCAAGCTTGTGGAATGCCTTTCTCAGAGACATTGGTTCTTTAGGCTTCAAGTAACTGGTATTAGGGCAAAATCTATGCTAATAGAGTGCATTTACAATAAGGCATTAACCCTATCCTGTCAATCAAAGCAAGGTCACACGAGTGGGGAGATGATCAACTTCATGTCTGTTGATGCAGAGAGAATTGATGATTTTAGTTGGTATATGCACGATCCGTGGAGGGTCGTCTTGCAAATTGCATTGGCCTTGCTGCTCTTGTATAGAAGTCTAGGGCTCGCGTCAATTGCTGCATTGTTGGCAACTGTGGTCATCATGTTGGCCAATTATCCTCTGTCAACCCTGCTTGAGAAGTATCAGGAGAAGTTAATGGAATCTAAGGATTGGAGAATGAAGGCTACATCTGAGATATTGAAGAACATGAGAATTTTAAAGCTTCAAGCATGGGAGTTGAAGTTTTTGTCTAAGATTGTTGAGCTAAGAAACAAGGAGAATGGCTGTTTAAAGAAGTTCCTCTATACTTCAGCCATAACAACTTTTGTTTTCTGGGGTGCCCCAACATTTGTGTCTGTGGTTACTTTTGGGACATGTATGATAATTGGTATCCCTCTTGAATCTGGAAAGGTTTTAACAGCACTTGCAACTTTCAGGATTCTTCAGGAACCTATTTACAATCTTCCAGACACAATCTCTATGATAATACAAACAAAAGTTTCTCTTGACAGAATTGCCTCTTTCCTTTGTCTTGATGATTTGGAGCCCGATACTATAGAGAGGCTTCCTAGACTTGCATCTGAAGTTGCAGTAGAGATAATTGAAGGAAACTTTAGCTGGGACCCATATACCCCAAGCCCCACATTAAAGGACATAAATTTCAGACTTCGACATGGTATGAGGGTGGCAGTTTGTGGTACAGTTGGTTCTGGTAAGTCAACCCTACTTTCTTGCATTCTAGGGGAAGTACCAAAGATCTCTGGAGCTTTAAGATTGAGTGGATCCAAGGCTTATGTCTCACAATCTCCATGGATTCAGAGTGGCAAGATAGTCGATAACATTTTGTTTGGCAAGGAAATGGATCATGAAAGGTATGATAAGGTCCTGGAGGCATGTACCTTGAAGAAGGATCTTGAAATATTGTCTTTCGGAGACAACACTGTTATTGGTGAGAGGGGTATCAATTTGAGTGGTGGTCAGAAGCAAAGGATACAAATTGCTCGTGCTTTGTACCATGATGCCGACATATATTTATTTGATGATCCTTTTAGTGCTGTGGACGCTCACACCGGTAGTCATCTCTTCAAGGTATTGATCATTTTCTTATCCATAGCTTAGATCTATTTCCATTTTTTGATCGCTTTTCTTTGTAGAGTTATCATTATGTTTGGAGTATATGAAGGGTGTCATAGTTGTATCTGCAGGTTTTTGGTCTTTGTCATTATAATTTTTCACTTTCATCTGTTCTGCAAGTTGGTTCTTCTGCTTTATTTTGTTACACCGCTTAATAATTGGATGTTGGAATTCATAATCTTTAAACATGGTTGTTTTTATGTTCTCTGATCAAATTCTGCAGATGCAGTGAGTTGAAAGATGAAATTCAAACTTGTATGCCATTATGTTACTCGTGTTATCTTTGTAAACATTTTCTTCTTTAGATTCTTGAATCTGATTTTTTCCCCTGCAATCTATACCTAGTTATTTAAAATCCACCCTAAAAACCCCAAATAAACCCCCCACAATGCTCCACATAATGCTATCCTCATTACCTGCCAGACTGCCACGTGTCCTTCCACCTCAGTTTACACGAATTGGTTTTTTTTTTTTTTTTTTGGATTTTGTCTTATGTAGTTCAACGGTTCAACCACTTCATCTTCCTTCCTCCACTTTAACCTCCCATTAATACTTCATCTTAAAATCCCCAATTAATCCTGAATTACTGCATTAGTTACCTCTCCTCATAATTTCGTTTTCAATCACACAATTGTTGCCATTATTCATTCAGATTTCCTGCCCTTTCAATGACTCCCATTATAATCCTCCATTTTGTAACTGAAATCAGATGGAGGTTGATTATATATATTTAGCACCCAACAAAATGATTACACAATTTCGGTACGTGTTTCTTACTCCCTTTCTGTTCATTGTTCAATGTTTGTCGTAATTTCTGTATGTATGTATTGATCTATCTATTAATTGATGATTTCTATTCTATTGATAATTGATAATGAATTGTTCTTTAGGGTTGCATCTTTTGGGTTCACACATCAGATGTTTGTCAAAATGTTCCAATGAACTTCATGTATTTTTGTTTCCCTTTTTGTTGCCCTTATGTACAACCACGTAGATGTAGGTTTCCATAGCGATTTTGTTCTTAGCTTTTTAGTTAGTAGTAATGCTTAATTGTATTTTATTTTTTGTTGGTGTTTGGTTTAATTGTATCTGTTCAAAGTAGAATTTGGATTTTGGAATGTAAAATACATGAGTTGTTCATTAGTTTTTCAGTATGCTTTTGGTTACTTCAGTAGTATTTGTTTTTTTTTTTTTTTGGTATTATTGGACAAGCACTCAAGTAGAGTTGAAAAGAAATAATTTCCCTCCCCTTAACAAAACAATCAAAGGAAAATGAATACAAGGATACTTGTCCAGTCTGTCTATCTCAACTTAATCAGACATGGAAGTCCTTAGAAATTTTTTAATTACTGTACTAAGGAAATATGGAAATATGGAACCATGTCATGATTTTATTTAAAGGGTTGTTTAATTAGTTGTTCCAACCCATATTATTGCCACTCCTCTAATACTAGTGTTAAAGTCGATGGTATGATCACTTGATCCTGGTTAATTAACTAGCCAGCTAATAGAATTTGTTACTCTATTTAAAAAAAAAAGCATTCAAAACATGTCACTAAACGGTAAACACACTCCCTTGGTTCAGTAAATCTTTGGAAATAATAATACAAGTATAAACCATAACTATGCCCTATCTCACTGAACAACTTTACAATTATTGGTTTTGGGAGCTTTTGTGCCCCTTACTTAATGATTCTCGATATTATAGATACACTATATCTTTTCCCAATTTGGACTTGATTTTTTTTCCTTACATACTTAAATTTATACTCTGTATAGATTAGCTTATGATAATTCATATGTAGTACTATTTCACAATACACGTTTTATTGTACTATGATGCTAAAGTTACAACTTATTTTACTATGATGCTAAAGTTACAACAATCTATTTATATAATGAAGGCGTGATATAAGTAAAAAGGTTCTAAGGTCCAGCTTATACAAATGTACTCTAAGATTTTGCAAGTTAGCCTTATACGTTAAAATGCAATTTTCTATGTAGAGCCATCCAGCTTCAAATGCAAATTCTTTGAACCATATTGTTAGATCAATTGTTAGCATTTAATGTTTTAAAAAATAATCTCAGTCATTTGAGCTCCATATTATTTCAGGTATTATTGTAGATTTGGTTTGACAGGATGTTTCAGATAGGGGAAAACAAGAAGTGATCGTGGTCCATAATTGCTGTGAAAGTAAAGAGGAACAATAGTGTTTAAAAAATGTATAACTTGTGCATATAAAACAAAGGTGCTCAGTTTTTTAAAATCACTTTTTCTGGATTAGCCAATCAAGAATTTTCTACATCATCATTTACTGTACAATAATGTATTCATTCCCAGTTTTTCTTGTGGAAATTGTAGTATATATTAGACTTTTTTTTATATATTTCAATTCCTAATAAATTTGCAATAATATTCAACACAATTGTTAATAATTTTACTAATTATCAATAATTTATTGATTATTTCTTCTACAATTGTTCAAATAAACCCGTGCATTATGCACGGGTCAAAAAACTAGTTTGCATTTAAATAGGAATATCTGGTTACTTTCTTGTCTAAGAGATTAAAGATCATGTCTTATTGGTTACTGTTTTGACTTGTGGTGCTAAATAATTTGTGTTTTTGCATGAATGTCCTTGCAGGAATGTCTGCTCGGTCTTTTAAAATCCAAGACTATAATATATGTCACACACCAAGTGGAGTTCTTATCCTCTGCAGATTTAATCTTGGTGAGAAAACTTCAAACTCTGACATTCCCTTTGTAATCTAAATCAATTTTTGTCAACACTTTAACGCATGTATAATTTATAAGGTCATGAAAAATGGGAGGATATTGCAAGCAGGAGAGTACAATGATATTCTTGCTTTGGGAACCGACTTCATGGAACTTGTAGGAGCGCATGAAGAAGCCTTGTCTGCTTTGGATTCAATCGAGTCTAGAGTGATAAAGCCGATAATTTCTGAGGAACATAGTGATAACAATCCATTAGAGGAGGAGAGCAACTGTGGTAAGGTTGAAAAAGTTGATGATATGATGGTGCCTAAGGGACAGCTTGTTCAAGAAGAAGAAAGAGAGAAGGGTAGAGTAGGACATAGAGTGTATTGGAATTACATCACAACAGCATATGGAGGCGCTTTGATACCCTTCATATTGCTAGCTCAAATTCTATTCCAGACTCTTCAAATCTTAAGCAATTATTGGATGGCTCGGGCAACTCCTGTCTCTAGTGATGCTAAGCCTATGGTCAACGGGAAAACTTTGATACTTGTCTATTTTGCTTTGGCTATTGGAAGTGCCTTTTGTATCCTAGCAAGGGCAAGTCTTCTAATGACCTTTGCGTACAAGACAGCCACAATACTTTTCAGTAAGATGCACTCTTGCATTTTCCGGGCTCCAATGTCTTTTTTTGATGCTACCCCTAGCGGGCGAATCTTAAACCGGGTACATACACTTCCCTTGATTCTATGTTGTCCTTGAATTTATTTTTGAGAAATGTTTTGGAAATGGTTTTTTTTATCTACTATTTTTTTTATTGGAAAAATTGATATTAATAAGTCAACCTTTAACCCGTCCGCCAAAAATAAGTTAACCTTTTGATTATCCAATTATAAGTTAACCTTTAAGGGGTTAAAGATGAAAATAAGTCGGATGAATTTTTAACCTGTAATCTTAGGTAAACAACAGGTTAATCTCATTTTAATGATTTTAATTATGATTAAAGGTAATTTGATTAATATTAATGATGATTTATATTAATTTGTTTCATAATTTAAAAAAAAAAAAAACCATGCTACCACAAGACAGTACCACCACCTGCACCCGCCCCTCCGCCGCCTCTGCCGCCCTGTCTCCGCCGCCCCAACTCAATTAACTCCCGAACCACCAAGCCACCGCACCCAACACACCCAAATCCACCCAGCCATCACCCCAACCCCAATCGAACCCCCAAACCGCCCAGCAACCGCACCCAACCACCGCACCTAGTCACCCCAACCAAATTCCCAATCCACCCAGCCACCGCACCCCCCCTCCCCGTCCCAATCGAACACCTAACCCACCCCAATCGAACCCCAACCACCACCAAGCCAACCAATCCGCCCCAATCGAACCCCAATCCAATCCAATCGAACCCCAATCCAGCCCAATCGAACCCCAATCCAGCCCCCAATCGAACCCCCATTTGAACCCCAACCACCACCAAGCCACCCAATCCGCCCAAATCGAACCCCAATCCACCCCAATCGAACCCCCAATCCACCCCAATCCGCCCCAATCGAACCCCCGAACATGGAGCCACCACTAATCGAAGCCTCGCCGCCCTCCCCGCAAAACAAGCAACCCTCAATCGAACCACAAAAGAGAAGGAAGAATGAGAGAAAAAGGGGGGTGGCGGCGATGGCAGTGGCACGGCGGTGGCGACGGTTAGAGAAGAGGAGCGAGATTAGAGAAGAGGAGGAGGAGGTGGTTAGAAAGAGCAGATGAGAGATTGGAAATTTTAAAAATTAAAATAAAACCAATTTTTTTACCTGTTTTATAGGTAATAAGTCATCCAACTTGTTTTCAGCTTTGACCCACGAAAGGTTAACTTATAATTGGATAATCAAAAGGTCAACTTATTTTTGGCGCACGGGCTAAAGGTTGACTTATTAATATCAATTTTTTCTTTTTTATTTAATGAATGGTTTTATTATTAATAGTATAGGAAGGTTGGAACCTATTTTGGAAGTTCTCATAGAATGTGTTTCTTATATCATCTGTTGCATGTAGAGTGACATAAGTAATGGGCTAAACAATAATTGGATCCCATGATTCAGGCATCTACAGATCAGAGTGCTGTGGATTTGAGAATTCCATCTCAAGTTGGTGCATTTGCATTCTACTTCATACAACTTATGGGAATTATTGTGGTGATGTCACAAGTTGCTTGGCAGGTTTTTGTGATTTTCATCCCCGTTATTGCAATCTCTCTTTGGTATCAGGTAAATTTTATTAGCTTTGGAATCTGTCAAATTTTATTGTAAATTTTACTTACCTGGAAATTTTCTTTCGGGTTGTGAAGGAGTTGGGTTTTTATTTATTTATTTTTGTTATTGAAATTGATATCATGAAATGGTAAATTTTCAATTATCAAACTTGATAATGAACCTCTTAAAGTACCTACATCTCTTCTTTAACTGAATGGAATCTTATTATCCAGGATAATACAGTAAGGGTGTGTTTGTTTACAGGGTTTCAAGAAAAAGAAAAGCAAACAAGATCCCTGATTCCCTTAAATGGGGTTTGGTGGACTGTTTTGAAAAATTTCATTCCCCCACTTTTATTTTCAGATTACCCTAAACCCATCAATCCCCATTCCCTCCTCCCCCCTTGGGACTTGGATTCCCCTAATCTCTTCTTCACCCATCTACAGGTTCCACACCAACAGTACACTACAACGAAGCAATATCAACGACCTAAGCCACTTTATCACCATCTTCTACCACCGCATCTTTTCCCTCTCTCCACAACTACCGCCGCATCTCCTTCTCCGGTCACCACCTCCACAATCTGTTATCTCAACAACTTCTCTCTTTTAGATTTCGAATTAAATAGCAGAGATTCAAGATCTAGTGTTCGAATTTCTAGGTTGATTATGGTTTGGGGTTTGATAATTGATTTGTTTGAGATTTGATTTTCAAATTTAGGGGTTGATTATGGTTTGGGGTTTTAGATCTAGTTTTCGAAATTATGGTTTGAGAATTGATTATTTGTGGTTAGAAGTTGCAATTTCAGATGTTAATGGTTGGTTTAGTGCCTTTTTCAAGGATTTTGGTGGTCATTATGGCGGTATAGTGGTGGCTTTGAGCTTGAGGATGAGGAAGCTTTGACAATATCCATGGTTAACTAAGCTTGAGAAATTAGGATGAAGAAGACAACAAGGGGTAGTGTAGATAGATAAGAAGCTACGGGGGTAGTCAAACCAAACAGGAAAGGGAATAGGGGGTATTTCCTTTCTTTTCCTTTCTTTTCCTTTTCTTTCCTTTCTCTTTGTTAATTCTTTTCCTTTGCCCCGTGTACCAAACAGCCCCTAAGCTTATTAGTCTATCTTTTTGGAGTGAAATCATTACTATCTATCTAAATTAAAATGCATTTCCTTGTTTAATGATAGATTTTCAAGCAAGGATTAAACATCTAAGATTTTATTTTCAGCCAAGATCTGTCCAAGAGATGTAATGTTATTTTTTTTCAAAGTAAAGGACTAGCACATTTTTTTAACTGTCCACAATAAATATATGTACAAAAGTGATGGAGTAATAAAGATCATTCGAATAAGATTTTAGATCAATGCATGCCAACTTTCTTAGTTGCAGTATACTTATATGAACAAAGTCCCAGCATTATCATCTTCAAGTTACATCCTTAGCTCCAACCACACCGAAGGAAATTCAATGTAGTTAGAAGTTTCCACTGGATCTTTTAGTCATCAATGCATGCCATTCTCATTTATTTTACATTTTCTTTTCTCATTAATCTTCAGCAATATTACATACCTTCTGCAAGAGAACTTTGCCGATTGGTTGGAGTAACTAAAGCTCCCGTACTGCAACACTTTGCCGAGACTATATCTGGAGCAACAACTATAAGGAGCTTTGATCAGGATTCGAGATTTATTGAGACAAACATGAAACTTATCAATGGATATTCAAGACCAAAGTTTTATAATGCAGCTGCAATGGAATGGCTTTCCTTTCGCTTGGACATGTTATCTTCAATTACATTTGCCGCTTCATTGATATTTTTGATCTCCATCCCCGTAGGATTCATTGATCCTGGTATATGAGCTTTAATTAGTACTCTGCTTATTATCTCAATGTACTACTCTCTATAATATAACTTATCATATACTTTCTCTTGTTTTTTTACAAGGAATTGCCGGTTTATCTGTTACATATGGACTTAGTTTGAACATGCTCCAAAGCCGGTTGATATGGAATTTATGTAACATGGAGAACAAGATTATCTCAGTTGAGAGAATTCTTCAATATACTTGCATCCTAAGTGAACCACCGCTTATAGAAGAAGAAAACAGACCGAAACCATCTTGGCCGTCTCAGGGAGAAGTCAATGTAGAAGACCTTCAGGTGATTTACATCATCATTTTTTGGCTTTCACTGCATAATTAGATTAGGCCACAAAAATCTTTTTAAAAATCGAATACAATTCTTAAGCATTGTGGCCAATATATGCAGATTCGTTATGCTCCACATATGCCTCTTGTGTTGCGAGGAATCACTTGCACTTTTCAAGGAGGAAAGAAGACGGGCATTGTGGGGAGGACGGGTAGTGGTAAATCAACCCTCATTCAGGCACTCTTCCGCATTGTTGAACCTGCAGATGGGAAGATAGTGCTAGATGGTATCAATATATCTTCTATTGGACTTCATGATTTACGTTCCAGATTAAGTATAATCCCGCAAGATCCTACAATGTTCGAAGGAACAGTCCGAAGTAACTTGGATCCCCTTGAGGAATACTCTGATGAAGAAATTTGGGAGGTAAATTTTACTCTTTTACTACGCGATTTTGCTGTATTTTGTTTCCTTCTTTTTGCTCTTAACCAAAGCACTTTGTGATTAGGCCCTTGATAAATGCCAACTTGGAGATGAAGTTAGAAATAAAGAAGGGAAGCTTGATTCAATAGGTTTGTTTGATTTCCCTTAAATATTTTGATCTTCCGGTATTTTTTTTTCTTTCTAATTTTAAATTTTGGGCATGTGAAAATTTCAGTGACCGAAAATGGAGAGAATTGGAGTATGGGGCAACGACAACTTGTTTGTCTAGGACGCGTGCTTCTGAAGAAAAGCAAAGTACTAGTTCTTGATGAAGCAACAGCATCAGTCGACACAGCAACAGATAACATGATACAAAGAACACTCAACGAGCATTTTTCCGATTCAACTGTAATTATCATTGCACACCGGATTACGTCTGTTATTGATAGCGATATGGTGGTGCTTTTAGGACATGGACTTGTCGAGGAATGTGATTCTCCTATGAGGTTGCTTGAAAACAAGTCATCGTCGTTTGCTAAACTCGTTGCAGAGTATTCAACAAGGTCTAGTTCGAACGGGAAGTAAGCAACGTAGCACAACAGTCAATTCAAGCATATATAGAAGACATTAATTACTTTGCTTTAGAAGAAGGAATATTTGCAAAAATCAGTGCAATACAGAAGCAGGATAGACAAAAATCAATAAAAAGTGCAAGAAAAGCGAAAATCAAACATGCTTGTAAGGGCAAAGTTTTTTAGGGTAGTACCGTTGATTATAATGGAATAAGGTTACAAATTCTCGTTTTTTTTCCCCTTGGTAAAACTTTTAGTAGTACCAAAAGGTTTTGTAATAGCACTTGTTTTTTTCATACCGTCATGCAAAATCCTTGTTTCTATTACTTGTTCTAAAAAAATGAGCAATATAGGTAAGACATGAGCAACTTTTTTGCATTAAGGTGTTGCCACTTGTCTGGTTGGAAGAAATTTTTATAGGAAATCTAATTTCCAAGTAAGAGGTTGTGTTTGGTTTAGACTTCCATAGAAATTCCAAATTCCTCCAACATGTAGGAAATCACTCACCATTACTCTCTTGGTAAGTTTAATTTACCGTGGGAATTATGAATTTCCATGTGTCAATCAAACACATAATTTATAAGGGAAATGAATTCTCATAAATTTTCAATTTTTGTAGTAAATTATTTCCTACGTCAACTAAACGACACCTATGTCTAATAGAGCTTCTATACTACACACCCATGTACATGTAGAGTAGCATGCAATCAGGTTTACATTTTGCTAATTTATGTAGTTTTGTTTATTAATTTTTTTTTAGATTGCTCATTTAATTTTATATATTGTTCGTTTTCTAAAACTACATATCAAATAATCAAAATATAAAATTTGTGTACGTAAAACTGGGTGTAGGGTATACATTCTATGTCTAGAATGAATATCAGATGAGTAATAGAAAATAAAAATTAAGCAAATGAGCAAATAAGCCATAAAACAAAGAAATTGAGCAAATTCTTCAAATGAGAAATCGAGAAATAAACAATATATGAGAAATATGAATCTAATTGTTGAACAACTATATACGAAATATATATTATTATTTTTGAAAAATGAGTGTCATGGAAACAAGCTCATAAAATGAGCAATCTGAAGAAAATAAATAAATACTCCATAGCAAATTTGAAAAATGAGTAATCTGAAAACAACATTTTTATATCATTGGTAAATACAGTAAGTATGTAAGTATGTAAATACAGTAAGTAATTACAGTAAGTATGTAAATACAGTAAGTAGTATGTAAGTATGTAAATATTATTGGTAAATACAGTATGTAATACATGTATACCTCGATATCACGATTTGAATTCGGTGAAGTTTTATGAAAACTCTACAAGTAATTAGAGTTGAATCCTAACCTTGGGGGTGTTTGGTGGGGAGAGTTTTAAAGGTTGTTTAGAGTTTTGGAGAGAGTTTAGAGTTTTGACTAGTAAAAACTCTATTTAGGGTGTTTGGTGAGAGAGAGGATTAAAGAGAGTTTTGAAGAGAGAAAAAATAAATTACTATTTTGTACATATTATTAAAACTTAAATTTGTTTTGAAAAAAAAAATGTCTATAAATGTAATTTTACATGCTCTAAAAGTACAAAACTCTAAACAATCAGCTAAATGTTACCAAACACCTTTACACAACAATTATTTAAATCAGCAGTCAAATTCTCTGAACAAAAAAGTAATCATCTAACCACAAACTCTAACCTCTAAATTCTAAACTCTAATCACCAAACAGGGCCTTGTATTTTTAAGTCAATAGTCTCTGACTCTTTGATTTTATGGAAGGAGATAAAAAAAGGAAGGGTTTTTAGGGAAAAAAAATAGGGTAAAAATTTTGGAAAAAAAATATATATAAATCATTGATTTTTTAATCGATGGTCATGATTTCTTACACTCTACTTGGTGGAGTAATTTACTAACTCTACTGGATGTGAATTCCCCCACTACATAATATAAATAGCAAAATAAATAAATAGGGTGAAGAATATAGGAGTAATTTACTAACTCTAATGGATATGAATTCACTTGCTACTTAATATAAACGATAAAATAAATAAATAGGATGAAGAATATAGGAGTAATTGACTTCATATGAAAAGTTGAAATCATGATCAACAAGCCCCATTTTCCGGAACAAAGAACAATTAGTACCATCTAATTCTAATTATGTCTATTTATGAGAGAAAATTCTGCAACAAAAAATCCTAAAATAGTTGTTTTTGTTTTTTCTTTTTTATGGTTGGTGACAAAAATAGTTGATTGGCTTCATAAGGATTCTTATCATCACTATAAATACAACTTATTAATAACATCTTTTGTAAACAATAACATCACCAAACTACATTCATAATAATTTGATTGATAATTATTATATTATTCATATCTCAAAAAGAAAATGGCAAGCGAGCAAAAAACTCAAGAAATTACCCAAAGCGCAAGCGAAGTTGCTTCCCAAGCTCAGGTTTTTTTATATTTATAATTATTAAAATTAATTAATTATAGCTTTTCTTTATTTAATTAATTGATAGTTAACTGTTTTCGTGGAAAATTTTCTTACATTTTTTTAATCTAAAAAAAAAACTAGACATTAATTGTAATTTTTAATTATAATTAAAATGTTGCAGGAGAAGAGTGAAGGATACATGGCCCAAGTTAGTAATGCAGCATCTGGAACTGCTCAACAAGCTTCCCAGATCCTTTCACAGGCAAGTCTTTGACCAAATATGTTTATATTACGGGATATTAATTATTAGATTCGTCTTAAAGTGTATTTTATAGGTCATCCATTGCCAATCCTAAAACCCGGTCTAAGAGCTGAGCTTGTTTGCTTGCTTGCACGTAAGAAATTAATTCTCATAGGAAGTCTTACTTCAATATATTCATGGGAAATAAATTCTATTTTTTTCAAAGTAATTTATAATTGACCTTAGAAATTTATAATTGACACAAGAATTTACATTCACCACCCCAGGTAATTAAAAGGTACTTGATTAATTTCCTACACTTTACGAGTATTTCACATTTTTATTTCCCTTGGAAAACTCTATTTTTTTTATGCTTGTGTTAAGGCATTTAGCTAATTCACATAAATTGATATTTCCAACGATAATATAGTGTACTCCAACCAAACGATCTCTAACTATCACACCTTATATAGAGAAGAAAGAGTATATAATGGAAGGAATAATAATGTTTGGATGAACTGTACAAGGCTGAAAACATACCGGGTCAGGTTTTTGGCTTATTTTTCTGCTCTGATCTGAATTTATTATATTTCTGATTTAATCATATTTGAACCTTATATATATACGCACTAATCCATAACAGAAAAAAAAATTTAAAATAATAATAATTGAACATTATATATATTTGTATTAATGTGTTACTAACTACGGGATTTTTATAATAGAATTAAAGATATTTAATGATAAAAAAACGAAATAAAAACGTTTCAAATATTATATTATTATCTATTAATAATATATATATGCAGACAGGCGAGCAAGTGAAGAACCTAGCATCAGGAGCAGCTGATGCAGTGAAGAACACTTTGGGGATGACCAATGCAGATGGCACCCCTAGTGATGCTAATGCACCCACCACCGCCTCTGCTGATGCTGCCGCTCCAGCCACCTACTCTGATGCTGCAGCCGCCCCTCCAAGTGATGAAACCACCGGCACCACCACTGCCGCCCCACCTGCCAACCCTAGCAACTAATTAATTTCAATTAATTAATATTTGGATCGGATTTAGATTATTTTAGTTCTAAAATAAATAGAACTAAAACTAGTCTATATATACACATCATTTGTGTTTCATTATTAACTTATAATAGCTCTGCCCAAAAAAAAGGGCTAATGTGGCTTATAATTGTGTTACTTATGTTATTAGTTGCATGGGTATTTTCTCATGTATACAGTAGATATATATAGGTTTTGTTTTCTTGAGGCTTAGAAAGAGCTCAGAAAACATACACTTGTACTCAATTAATTAAACATTTGATTTAGAAGCATTTCAAGTGGATTTAATTAGAATATATTTATCTGATTTCTTGTGCTGCATTGTCATTTTTCCTTTTTTTTCATGAAAAATTACATAAGTTTTAAGGTTGTCTTCTCACAAGACTATAAATCATAATCTCAGCAAATTGTGCATCTACATAAGGATCAATCTCTTGATGAGATGAAGTCCAATTTCCTATGAAAACGAGGTAATTATATTAATCTGTTGCCCGATTTGCCTCGCAATAGACGTGCCTAGACGTGCATGAGTCAAATTAGTTAATGAGCTGGTTTACATCTTTAATTCGGATCTGGATCTTCCACGCACATGCGAATTTTCATATGATTTGTGAGAATAATAATGATTACAGACTTGATTTGTGAGAATAATTATGATTGTAGCACAAGTCTATCGATTGACAACATAACACAAAATAACTTTTAAAAAAAAAAAAAGAATTACTCACTTTCAAATATTTGTATCTCAAAAGAAATCAAATGGTATTTATAGTATAATTAACTAGCTCATCATCAATTTCCCCATAACTTTTATCTATATCATGTGCAATGAATTTCAAAATGCAAACATCTCATCACATTATTAGAGAATTCCAATACATGTATATTGTTATGAAATCAATTGTAGATGAAATTGCATCGAGCTTCTATACTACACATCCAAGTACACGCATAGTAAAATTCATACCTTGACAAAAGACTTTTATCTCATAAAATTACCTTGGCAAGCAAAACGTAAAGGATCATGGGGTCCTTGAAACCACTGAAAACAATACATAGTCAACTCAAGATTATTATTATGAAGCAGGTGGTTGAACAAGTATTTGAAAGTGATATCTGAGCTTTCTAGTATTAAATTATTATTCCTTGTCAAACAATACATTGCTTAATACTTCAGAAAACCTAATTCTTTCCCCAATTACAAATTACAATCCCATTAATTTCCATCAATCAATTTGCAGGAGTTTGAACCCAAACTCAATCCATTAATCCTAATTAGAAGATACTGATCATCAAAGATGTCAATCTTTGTTACAGTACTCCCAGAAGATGCAATTCTGGAAATCTTATTAAGGTTACCAGTTAAGTCCCTGCATCGATTCAAATGCATCGCTAAATCATGGTATGCTTGTATCACTGATCCACAATTCATAAACAGGCATTTTCTTAGCTCAAACAATCAAGAATTTCTCCTAATCAGTCATCTTCACCCTGTAAAAAACCATTTACTTTCATTAACAATCGAGAACAATCCCAAACATTTTCGATTATCTTACCCTAATTCTTCAATTGGAGCAAATCCTAGTTTTGCCCAGATTTTGGGTCCTTGTAATGGAATCTTATGTCTCTTCGATTCTTCTAAAAATGGCGTAATTTCGTTATGGAATCCTGCAAATCGGCAGCTAAAAACCCTTCCAAAGTCTCGAATCGAGCCTCCTTCCGATGCGTACCCTTTCGATACATGCGTTGGATTTGGGTTTGATGACGAAAACAATGATTTCAAGGTTGTATCGTACAAGCATATGTGTTTGCTTTCATCTTCAACCATGGCTCACGCAGAGCTCTACTCACTCAGGACCAATACATGGAAGGAAGTTGAAGTTGGAGAGGAGTTTCAGCCAACAGGCAACCTTCCTCACTCATCTTCAACCCCCTCAGTAAACGGAATGTTCAGCTGGTTCGAGATCGATAACCGAGCTCAGAAGATGATCTTCTCGTTTAACATGAAAACAGAGGTTTTCGTGAAAACTCAACTCCCTGACTATGGCGGAATTCCTTCGAAGAGGGTTCATGGGTGTTTGGCATCGTTACAAGGTAAACTAGCTTTCATCCATGATTACCCTCTAATTGGAGGAAGTAGTAAATGCTTTGATGTGTGGGTTTTGGGTGAGTATGGTGTTCGAGATTCATGGGTGAAGCAGCTTACAATTGGACCTTTATTGGGAGTTAGAGCTCCTTTAGGGTTTTGGAAGAATGGAGAGCTGCTTTTAGAAGATGCTGAAAGAAAAAGGGTGGTTTCTTATGATCCAATTTCACAGGACATGAAAGGTGTTGGAGCTTGCAAGATGGATGATATTTTGCAGGTTCTTCCTTACAAAGAGAGCTTAGTCTGTTTCAAAGAAGAAAAAGAAGAAGAGACTGATCAGAACAGAGAAATGGTCACATTCTCTGTTTCTGAATGCCAGGAAAATGACATTCTTGACAACTGACCCTTGATCTGGTTGAAAAAAGTAACAGGAAAAACAAGAATACTGAGAGGGAAATCTGTATAATTGTATAATAATAATTATTATAGTATAAAGTTTGTAATAATGAAGATCTAATTTATGGTTTTTGTAGTATATAGAGATGTTTTTTTTCAGGTTTTTATTTATTAGTGTGGATGAAATGGTTGGTGTTGTGTGAATTGAACAAATTATAAGAAAATGATGTCTCATGTCTGTATTATTATGTTGCTATTCTTATACTAGTAAACAAAATGTTGCTTAGTTCAAGCTTCTGACAAACACTACAAATCCACCTTTATTTTGGGTTAAAATGCTAATGGTGAATTGACGATTAATTTGGGATTTTTTTTCTATGTTTAGTGGTTAATTTTTTCCTGCATCCCATGTCCAAAATCCTATATCTGCCACTGCCACACAATAATTATCTAACTGCATGAAGTAAACACCTCATCACAAATTAGTACATTGTTTAATACTTTAGAACACTTCAAATCCTTATTTCATCCCCATATAAAATCCTATGTTCTAGCAACCATTTTGCGGGAGTTTGCATCTAAAAACACAAACACACCAAACAAGTAGTATGTAGTAGAGATGTCAATCTTTGTTACACTACCAGAAGATGCTAGTTTGGAGATCCTATTAAGGCTTCCAATTAATTCCCTGCATCGATTCAAATGCTTAGCAAAATCATGGTATGCTTGCATTAGTGAACCAAAATTCATAAACAGGCACTTTATTAGATCAAAAAACAACCCTCAAGACTTCCTCCTTATCAGTCAATTTCACTCAGGCTATAAAGTTCTATCATACAATCGCATGTATGTCCGCTCATCTCCAAGTAATCCAGCCATAGCTCACGCCGAGCTATATATACTTATTAGCACCAACAGTTGGAAGTAAATTGATTTTGGGGCAGAGTTTCGCCACAAGGGTCATGTTTAGTAGACCATGGGACTTTGGCACCCCTAAAAGATAGCCTATCATACATCCAATTTCACTATGTTGGAATTCGAGTGTGCTATTATGTGTGGGTGTTGGGTGAGTATGGTGTTTAGGATTCTTGGACGAAGCAACTAATATTGGACCGGTATTGGGAAAACAACAGCTTTGAGGTTTTGGAAAAATGGAGAGCTTCTTTTACAAGAAGTAACAAGATGAATGGTGGTTTCTTATGATCCGATCACAGGAGACATGAAAGACGTAACAAGACATGATCCGATCACAAATGTCTTCTCTACTCTGAAAGTTCTTCCATACAAGGAAAGCCTAGTTTGAAGGAAGAAAATGATCCTTTTATCTATTAGTGAATTCCAGGAAGAAGACATCCATTCTCCAAATGATACATTCATTTGATAACTGACAACGAAAAGAATAATGCAAAAACAATGAATAATGATCTATACATAATACCTATACAATTGTAATTATCAAGTTCTACAATATACTAGTGAAAATTGATTGATAATTTTTTAACAAATTTCAAGAAAAGGGTAGTAGTCTGTATTTATTACTATAGTCACTTCTATCTTGATTCACAATTCAAATGGGGGTATCCAATGCATCATGACATTCTATTTGAATTGTGAATCAAGATATAAGTGACAATTCAAATAGGTTTTTAAGTTTCTACAAATCCCATGATTTCTTTGTTCCGCATTAATTACATCTTCATCTGGAAAACTCAAGTTTGATGCTAGTACACTCCTGAACAACTAGATGTAGCAGCTCGTGAATTCTAGTTGAAAGGATACATAGGCACAACATAGGTATATATATATAATGTCATTCAAAATGAAGAGTATCTACTATCTAGATATATAAAGTGGATCTAGAAGGTGGAGTAAATAACAGATATTAAAATATTTCCTACATAGAATAGAGTAAAATATTATTTTTTTTTTAAATGTTGAACGGACAAAAACAAAAAGATAAAAGAACTTAACTTTATAGAATAGGGAGAGTATTTAATACACAATCCGAGAGAGTGTGTCCAAAAGCGTTGGTACTTTATGACCAACACAAGCTGGTTGCTGCTATGTTTGGTTAGCAGCAAACAAACACTTGTATTCTAGCTTTAATCATGGTTTGGAAATGATTTTTGATCCTGATCATAAACCCTTTTTTATCTAGGAGTGTTTCTAAAGAACATCCAATTGTATTGAAATTTCAATGATCTATGATTGGAATACATCTTTGATGAAGGTGATAGTGTGAAAAGGCAGACAAGTATTTTATCAGATTGGTTGTGCATGTGTGGAGTAATTCCTTGATTTTATGAGGGCACAACAAAATAGCAGATAACTAAACTATCATTCTATCAAACACTTTTATAAAATACTCCGTAGAACAATATAAAAGTGGATAGAATTCTATACCTTTTTGCATGTATTTAATCTTTGTATAAAAAAATTAAAACGACAAAAAACTTATTGCAAATAGGGGCTATCTCTATGGAATTTTCTCAAGTTCATCACCATCGCCGGGTGTTAGCCTTTGAGAGACAATATGTGTAGGTCTCAGTTTAACTTAAAAAAAAATACTTAGTACTTGGTTATATATATATATTCACTCAAACTACAAGCTCACTGCATTATAGACTTGTGATGCTGGCGCTCTAAATATAAGAGATAACCTTCAATAGATTAGATTGAATTCTCCTAAAGATGATCATTAATATAAAGCAAATTCAGGAGACAAAGACTGACAAACTAATTCTACCACACTTGCGCACATAGCTTGAGTAGAAAAGAAAGGCAAAAAAAAAAAAAAAAAGCAATCCACACACGAAGTTCCTAACTAACTCTAAATTAGCATTAATAAAACCAAGTTAAAGATGAACAATATACGAACACTTTGAGACTATACTAAATTGTTCCTAAAAAAAACTGTAATCAAGAGGGGATCTGAAAACAAGCTGTCGAGAAGGGGTCATAATGTTTAATGGAACACAGAAATACAAGGCAGAATCAGTGAGACTAACAGAAGCACAATACGTTCCACTTTCCACCCATAAGCTTCTTCGTCTCCATAGAAGAATTGGCACGTGAGAAGCATTTACGGAAAATTTCTCCTTGGAGCCGTTGTTATTTGTTTGTAATAATCAATGCAACACCGCTTACGATGTTAATGGCCTCAAAGTTGTGTTTAATACTCTCGTCCTTTGTATTGCATTTCCTGGGGGAAAACAGTGAAACACAGACATCAGCAAAAGAACACAGTTGAGCTTCTTCAATCCGAACGTAAAAATAAATATGAATTCCACCTCCATCAGACCATCACACCCATAATATGAAGGCAATGAATGTCATTGACAACAAAGAGGCAGTAACTTGTGTGTTACTTCATAAGATATACTCCCTTCATTTTTTTTAGTTGTTTCACTTGCTCTTTTACACTTGCCGAGACACTTTTTTAAACTATTATCTCCAAATGCATAATCAAAAAAATTATAAAACTACCTCCTCCGTCCCAAATTTGCCAAAAATAACTCAACCTTTGGCCGATCTTTCACAAATAATCCAACCTTTTGAAAATCCAGAATTAAGCTAACCTTGTTATCATTTAAGCCAAAAATAGGTTAAATATTTAACATGTTATTTTCTTTTGTTTTCAATCACTATTTTACAATCATTCAATGTATTTTTGCTTTAAATGATAACACTAACCTGAATCAACTAGTAACTAATAAATTAAATAATCATTTAACCTATTTTTGGCTTAAATGATAACAAGGTTAGCTTAATTCTGGATTTTCAAAAGGTTGGCTTAATTGTGAAAGATCGTCAAAAGGTTGGTTTATTCTTGGCAATTTTTCCTAAATATTAATATTTTTAGTTTTATAAAAGGAAAAATTATATTTCGAAAGTACCTATCAGGACAAATCAAACAAAATCTCCATGGATATGTTTTTCCTATCATATACTCCCTACATCTATATTTAAGTGCTCCATTTTTCTTTTTTGGTTTTCCATAATTATTTACTCTATTTCTTATTTTAGTAACATGACCCACACTTATATTTACATTTTTACCCTTATCCCTCCATAATTTACTTATTATTATTATTATATATTTACTCTATTTCTTATTTTAGTAACATGACCCACACTTATATTTACATTTTTACCCTTATCCTTCCATAATTTACTTATTATTTATTACCATATATTTACATGTTTACCCTCCATCCATGGCCCACTTTTACACTTACATGACAATTTTTGGATTCTTCTAAAAAAATGATCCAAAAGGAAATTGAGCAGTTAAATATGGACGGAGGGGTATAAAATTAATTAGAGTCAAAGTTACAATCTAAATATTAACAGAAATCAAAATGGATCAATTATTTTGGGACGCATGGAGTATATATTTATAAAATGAAAAAGTATAAATCGACACGAATCCAATAAGATCAGATGCCTGTTTTCCGTATGCACAATTAACAAATGATGGTGAAAGTGAGGTGAATGAATAGTGCCAAAAGGCAAATGAAACGACTAGAAAGGAAAAGGGGAGTAATTTTTTAACGACAACTATTGCCCAAAATAAAAGGAAAAAGGAAGACTTACCGCAGGGTAGCCAGGCATGTACATGACTTGCCTGGGATGACCGAGAATCATCTGTTGTCCATACTGCAGATAGATATGAGAAATCAGCAGTTCATTATTGCAAGTGAGAAATTTCTGCATGGTTTCTATTTAACAGATAGAAAGATCACCTGCGGGGCATTTGTAGGAAAATATGCTTGCGATTGCATTGCTGCAGCCTGAGGATTAAAAAGCATTGGCTGAGGTCCAGCAAAGGATGGTCCAACCTATTAAAAAAGTACCCAAAATAGGTCAATGATTATATCAAGATAGGTGCATAAAATCTAGTTCCTTTTGAAAATACATAATCAAGATGTTACCAGCTTATAGTAAACAACATTTGCAATTTTGCAAAGTTAATCTGACAATGCCATTATGAGAACTATCTTTAGGTTTTATCTCAAAAAAAAAAACTATCTTTAGGTAGAAATAGGGAAATATGATTTTACTGCCCAGTCTCCAGGAAAAGACTTATCAGATAGATTGCAGACCCACCAAGGAATCACTAGAGAAAAACAAATTTCAACAATCGGCCACTTGCTAATTTAGTGAAACTTCTCCACATTGGCAATGCAGGAGAAAAGATAGGTGGAAGACTTGCAAAGAATTTCAAGAATAAAATACCTGCTAGCGTAAATTCTATATAAAGAAAATTAACACAATACTATTATAACTTTGTTCAACAAATATGTAATCAAATTTAGCCTGTTATTCAAGAACTGAGAAATTATTACTCACGCCTAACCAACGCCACAAAAGAACCTAAATCCTCAACGGACCTCAAGCTTCAACAATCACCAGCACCAAAGAGCAAACTCAACCTTTTACTTTAGGCCCACATTAAACACTAAAACTTCACCATTCACAAGATCTCTAGAAAACAAAAAAAAATAAAAATGTTCTTAGCCCCTTCTTTGGCTATACGCAGTTAAGGTATCTCATCTGATGCATAGTCATACATCTCATGTAAACTCTTGTGTGCATTGCCGCTCTCCATTATTTTGTTTCTTACATTGACTCACAATACCTTACCAGAGTAGCACTTAAACAACACATCTAGGGTAATTCTGATTCACCAAAAATAGGGAATTTCCAATATATTTATTTTAAATCTATTCCAACGTCTAGGATAACATCTTACAAATTTCCGAAATTGAATTCCATCCCTAACCTCAAAGCTTGTAATAATTATTTGAGTCCGATGTCAATTATTCCCTCGCTATTTACAACTACTCACTACACTATCCCAAAAGGTGCAGTTAACAGACAAATAGTGCAACATGTGGCCTTCTGGGCTGAATTTTTCCGATATCTAGGATCTATTCTAAAAAAGATGGTGAATTATAGGATCAAATCGGGTTGGTCGAAGTGGAAGGAAGCTTCTGGGTTTTATGTGACCGTTGTATGCCACATAGACTAAAGGGAAAATTTTAAAGAGCAGTTGTTAGGCCGGCATTGTTTTATGATACCAAATGTTGGTCTTTTTAAATATTGTAATGTTCACAAGATGAATGCGGGTGAAAGACATGCTACGATAGATGTGTGGACATAGAAGAAAAGATAGAATAAGGAATGAGGTTTTCAGGAAAAAATTAGGAGTTACTTCTATAGAGAACAAAAATGAGAGAGAATCGACTAAGATGGCTTGGTCATATAAAATGGAGGGAGTATAATGCACCAGTAAGGAGGCTTGAAGAGTGGCAAAGAGGAGACAAGATGAGGGGTAGAGGAAGACCAAAACAATCATGGAGGACGGTTGAGAAAGACAAAAGGCTGTTGGGACCACAGAAAAAATTAGCACAAATTTAGAGGATCTTTGTGGATAACTTTCATGATACATATATATGATTTTTGGGAACAAGGCTTTGATATTGTTGCTGGTGTTGTTGAACAAGGCCAAGTCAAGACACATGCAGGATTTTGTTGATTAGCTGCACCATTCCAGTAAAACATATTAGCTTAGATTTTGTCTTTAGACCAGCTGATGCAATTTCTTGGTACCAAACTCAGATCCTATCCACAGCTTAACAATAGTGGTGAAAGATGGTGGGTGGGGAATCAGGAGCTTCTTTGCTGTACTTTTTTCTATCTCGAACTTGACTAAAAAGTACAAATGCTTATAAATGACAGATAACTTGGGTGCAAAATTCAACCAAGTATACAAAGAAAAATTAATAGGAATGTATAGACAGCACGAACGTATGTGTGGGTGGGGGAAGGGGGGATGAGACACCATACATTTAAAAATAATGAGGCAGAACTATTTACAATTTTTAATCCATAATGCATCCAGCATGTAATTAACTACTCACCCCAATACCAACTGGCATGCCATGCATTTGAGGCACTGCAGAAATCGTGGTTGGAAAATAAAAAGAAGGATCATTTACAGGAGAAGGTGGTCTTAAAGGACTCTGTGACGGAACAAAACTTTTTGCATTTGGATTAAATTTGAATTCCTGCAAAATAAACCAAAGAAGGTTTCAAAATTTTGAGTGCACCATAGCAAAATATTGTCCAAAGTAAAGCAGAGGTAGATATGACGAGGTAAAAAGGATACACACACGTATATATACATGAAAATACCTACATTAGACGTTTGGTACGCATGTGATCATTAATGGCATTTTTTTAAATATTGGCAACTTTGATCTGAAAACCACACTTACCCCTTTAAAAGTCTAATGTACCCCTTTAAAATTCTAATGTATCCCTTTAAAAGTCTATTGTACCCATTAAAAGTCCAATGAACGTAACATGTACCCTTTAAAAGTCCAATGTACCCCATTAAACGTAACATGTACCTCTTTGGATGTGGGTGTGGATGTGTATATACTACCTCCGGTCCTCCGCCCCAATTTAGTTGTAACATTTACCAAAAAGGAAACTACACATTAGTTCCAACAAATATATTCTTCTTTAATTGATAATAATTTCTTCATAAATCCTTCCTCATCACAAGGATTTTTATCTCTCTCTCTCTCTATCCATTTCATAGTCACATACAAATGTTGCTTATGAAATATGAATTCCTTCCCACTCCTTAGTTACAACTAAATTGGGGCGGAGGCAGTATATAATATAAGGGAAGGATTGACTAAAACCACAGTTCCTGAAAACCAAATTAAAGGGATACCATTTTAATTATAAAGGGATGCATGTTAGCATAAACAAGTATGCGTGTTTCTCAATCAAAATTGTCATATTTCAAAAATGCCATTAGTGATCACTCGTGTACCACTGTAAGCGTCTAATATGGGGGATTTGAGAATATATATATATATATATATTATATATAAATATACATGCGTTATTCAGGAATAAAAATGGTATAGGCCATGTACCCAAAAAATCTATAATAAAGTCTAAAACAGAAGAATGTTCAGCAAACCTTTGCGTTGGGATTCAATGTTGATTTTTCAGAAGACAAAGAACCCATAGATGAACTAGGTGATAGTGCAGGACCACTTGGGGCTGTTGTAGCAGCTCCAGTCTCTGAAGTAGATGATGCAGAACTGCCTGGCCGTCCACGAGGATTAGTGGGTTCTGCAACCGTGTGCACTTTTCCAGACCTATCTTCTATAAGCTGACCAGAACTAGTTTTATCTTCACCTTTTGTGTTAACATCAGCAGCTGTCGTCGCCGTAACCAAGGATACAGCAGCTGTCTCAGACCCAATTCTCTTAGCATTATGTGATGAGAGTAAATCTACATACATGCATGTCAACAGTAAAATAAAAATTCCTGAAGGACCAAATACACTTAACTGTTGTACACAATAATCATAAAGCACACAAGTAACTTTAAATTAAAATGATAACCAAGCTATTTAGAAAGGAGTAAAGATTAAAGCACCCAGGATACCAAACAAATTCATAAAAAAATGACAACAATAGTATAGTGCCATAGTCTAAGAAAACAGCATCTCTTCATTTGAGAGAATAAAACCATCACATCAACCATTCACAAAGAAAATAATTCCAACCTACACCTGTTTGGCAAACAACCAGCCAACATGCCATATGTGACTTACATAACAGGTATTATATCTAATACTAGACAAAATGCAAAAACACAGAACTACAAAAGTCAAGCACATAAGAGAAATGAACAAATAACTGGCATTAAAAAAACGAATAGCTTACAAAAAAAATAGCAAATAGAAAAGGAAAAATTTTAAAAGCAGCAGAGATGCATCATATATTTGTTGTTGTTTCTTCCCTCTATATACAGCTCATACTCCCTCTTTAAAACAGATTCCTGCCCCTAACCTGATAAGCGATAAGCAACTAAAGTTCACAACAAAGCTAGTAATGAACAACCTGTAATTTTTTGTGCTAACTGCTATCTAAAGTTTACAACGTCAACCAACTTCACAGCGTTAAGATAGACCTATAATTTTTTTTGTGATAACTAAAGGTTCATAAGCAACTAAAGTTGACAGCGTCAACCAAATGCAAATAATACCTGCATCACCATCACCTTTTGCTGTGTGAACCTCCTCACATAACTGCGTGATGGACAAGAGCAGATAAGAACATAACCCAGAACAATGTTACAAAATAAGTTGACTTCAATGCTACAATTACAGAAATGAGTCAACAGTCAAGAAAACTCATCATATGTGCTCTTACAATCTCCTTAGCCGAAGTGTTTCTTCCTTGGATAGCAGCATCATTTTCTTGAACCCTAGATGAAGACAATCATGCACAAAAAATTATAGAAAGGAAAGAATTAAATTTCAGTGCCATTACATAGTTTCTCCGCTCCAAAATAATTGCAACAGTCCGGTGGCACAAGGATTAAGGAGAGTAAAGAGATAGATCTATGTTACTATATAAAGAGGAGTGTTATGGCTGTCAAATTTTACTTGACCAAATTATGCCTCAAAAAAAACACACACACACAAACAAAACCTCCAATTATATAGACTTTCAAATAACTACCTCTAATTACAATTTTCAATTACTCTTCTATTATTTTTACTTCAAATTGCCCTTCTATTATAATTATCACTGCTTTTACTTCAAAAATTAAAATTATATTAAATCTTTAACTCCTATGAATTTTGGTATTGCGTGCACGCTTCGCGTGCATCTAAATACTACTACATTTGTTTTACTTCAACTACTCTTCTATTAGATTTATGATAACTATCACTATTTTGACTCATATTATTAAAATTATATTAAATCTTACACTCCTATGAATTTTAATATTAAGTACACGCATCACGTGTGCATGTCTCCAATCTAGTAGATATATAAATAGGACCCAATGTGATAAGGAGAGATGATGATAATATATTACCAAAATAAAGTAATGTTGCAAATACTGTAAAGCACCCAAAAAGGAAAAGGTGTTGCAAATTTGCAATTATTGTGGAGCGGAAGAAGTACTATCGAATGCTAAATGCAACAGAGATGGATTAAGCAAACTATCAGCACAATAACACAATTGAAAATGAGAGGAAATACCTGCTGTCATCTTCGAATTTGTCAACACTCCCAGCACTATGATCAGATGCCAAAGAATTAGAGCGGCAGATCTCCGAACTAGCTTTAAACTGGGTCAAGTGTCTTTCATCCTGCAAATATCGCAGGAGTATTGACCCTCAAAGACATCAATCTTCAGCAAGAAAATATGGTAATAGTAAAGTTCTAGAAGACATTGATAAAGCCGCACACATTTTGCCAAATGAAGGCTTAAGACAGTATAAACGAAATTTTGAGCGACTAAAATTCCTAGATATATCATATAAGATTGAGTTTCAAGACAAGTTGAAGATGATAAAATAAACAAAAACTGCAACAGGAACAGGAACAAACAAATTAAACTAACATAAATAGAATGTAAGCAGATGCTAAAGCTTGATTTTGCTAACAAATAGAAATAATAGCTGAACAACACGATGATTACGACCCTATCTTCCTTTCCATACATAGTTGACGAATTCTGAGCATTCCAGCAGCTCTTAACATAAAATATAATGCTTCATTCCAAATGATTGGCGCTCCTTCTCTTCTTCAATGTCTGATAATCATGCCCACATTTCCAAAAAAAATGTTCAAACATATTTTCACCAACATTGAAACTCCACCTCCCAACCAAATCATTGTAGGTTGAAACTCCAACTCCCAACCTACAATGAAATAGCCTTGGTAAACCTCGCCATAAATGCCCCACACCACCACAAAACTACCATAACACCCCGAACAATCCCTTGAAAACCACCCCCCATGGAACCCTAACCTCCCTTGAAAACCACCCCCACGAACCTAAAACCCAAAACCACTCACCACAAAAATCACCCAAAAGGTCCCACCAAGAAACCAGCCACAAACACTCAAAAACCACCACATGTACCGTCCCACAAAAAAAAAACCCTAACCACCCCAAAGAAACAAACACTAATCAAAGGAGAGGAGAGAGAACGAAATAGAGAGGGATAGAGAGCGCCAACGAAGCATGAAGAGAGAGGCAGCGACAGCTGGAGAAGAGGAGTGGCGGCGGAAGCTGGTGAAGAGCAAGGGCAGCAGTAGGCGGAGAGGAGAAAGGGGTGGGTGGTGGTTAATTGAACCTAGAGAGTAGAGAGGAAGAGAGTTTTCTCTTATTATATGAAATATGCATAAGTGCAAAACAAAAAATTATCTAAATTTAAGGGTTTATCTTTCTATTCTCTTTTTTCCCTTTCTTAAACCTTTCTCTTTCCCCTTCAACCAAACACGCCCTTAATTTAGATTAAACAATTTAGTCGATTATAATATTGTTGTTCAAACAAAGTAATTGTGTTATTGGTATGACTAAATTGTTTGGTTAGAATGTTTGACCCAATACTTTCTCCAAATGTTATTAATAAAAAAAGGACCGTGAGGAAAAAAAAATCAAAAGAAAGAAGAAGAGGAGATTGAAGAGAAGGGAAATTCACAATGACTCGCCGACACAGAACCTACTGAAGATGGCTCATCAGTCGATGCTTTTTATGCTAGTCAGCAAAATTGTTGCCATCAATTACCATCAAATCTAGACTTAGGGTTTTCAAGATTGGGGATTTGGAACTAGGGTTTCAAATACAATAAATCAATGCAATTGACTTAGGGCTTTTGTTCAAAATTTATATGTAAAACCTTGGTGAGTTTCAATTTGAGGAAATATAAATTATCTTCCCCTTTTCCTTCCCTCTCTTGATTTTGTTTTGTTTTGGCTTGTAAAAATTTCAGGGGACGGCAGTTTTGCCCTTTAGACATCCCCAAAACGTCCCCGTGAAACCACATCCACGTCCCTACCATGACACAACAATACCCACCACGACCAAAGCGTCTCAAGGACTTTTTTGCCATCCCCAGTGCGGGTACCATGGCCGGGGAGTCGTCCCCGTGCTTCCTAGGCAGCATCTTCACATTGCTTTTTATGATAAGAGTAGAGTAAAACCTAAGAACTTTCAAAGCTAAACACTTGCATGCAACCATCTCTTAAGCACTTTGAGTTTCTATATGGCTTCAATTAAAGGATCTAAGTCGTTATTGAACTCTAAATTTGAATATTTAGGTGAAATTTGATCAAAATAACCAATTAGGTAGTCAAATTACTCATCTTAGTGACTCCCCCCAACCCTAATCCCTCCCTTTTCCGTGGGATATTGTAGACCAACCTATCCGACCCACATTTCGTACTCAGATGAGCAGCATTAGGGTTGTTCAAAGCTATCCGCGATCCAACCGATCCGATCCGAAACAATAGGATTTTTTATAATAAAATATTCGAATATTTTGGATCGGATATCCGAGAAATTTCAGATCGGGTATCCAAGAAAATTCGGATCGAATATCCGAGAAAATTCGGATCAAATACGGATCACAATATTTAAATTCACGGATATCCGAAAACATTTGGGCCTTTTTTTAGGATTTTCCCTAATGCATTCGCATGTATTGCAATGCTTAAAGACCCCTGAGTGTTAGTTGGTAGGCGCCGCATCAGACTTCTCAATTCTTACTCAGTCTCCATCTCCCTGCTTTCGAAAACCCTAATTCACTGGCCCTCTTTGCCTCTTCACCTCACTTCTCTCAGGCTCTCACTTAGACGTCCTCACTGCAGGGTCCGACACTCCTCTTCGACAGATCAACTCTCAACCTCGGGGTCATGATTATGTGACTAGACCCAATTTGAAGAATACTGAGGAGGAAGATGACTTGAGGTCTAAACTTGAGTATGAAGTGAACATTTTCGCCTTTCATTTCAGAGGTTAAATTTTTGAAGGACTTTGCTTGAATTCAAAAACGCTAAATTAAGCTGGGTACTTAATTGAGTCAGTCAGAGTTTTGTTTTGTATTCAATGGAATCTAGCTCAAAAGGAGATTATTTGGGGCAAAAAAAAATTGGGGGGAAATATTTTTATCGAATTTAAGTAATTTTGTGCCACTTAAAAAAAAATATTTGGGTCATTAATTAAAGGTTATGTATGCTTTGAATGACAGATAACAGAAGAGTAGGTAAATTTGATGAATTTGCAAAAAGTAGCTATGACAGGGGTGAAGTAGCTATGACAGGGACACAAATACTAGATGGAGGAAGCCTTCATGCAAGTGTGCAAGCACTTGGAGATGATATTTAAATATTTAATCACATATTGAAAAAGACATTTCAGAGCATCGAATCGATCCGATATCCAATCCAAAAAAAATCGGATCTTTCGAACCGGATATCCAACATGTTTCGGATTGGATTTGGATCACGATTTAGCTGACCCGAACACCACTAATATTCATGACCTAAAGTTTAAGTATCAAAGAATGGAAGGCAAAGACTAAGTAGTTACAATACTAAAATAAAGTTTTCTTTTGTTGCCAAATTGTAAAGATACAAACTTCCAACTTCCAATCCAATTGAAGTTACGACCCATAAAATATAAAAAAAGGTAGCAAATTGTAAGTTCTTGTAGGAGGATAATTAAAATTCAGATGTTTGTCAAATCTTAGCATAATAGTTGGGCGATTGTAGCAATACTGCAACTACTTGGAAGTCCAGATACAATAAATTGGATCCAGAATAATAAGGGAACTTCAACCCATCAAATATGCAAGATGTTGTATTGCATAAGACAACATTCTTTCCTATCTATGAATTCCCATAGTCTTTCATCCATGTACATTACCTATTTGTTTTGTTTTCCCAAAAAAAAAGGCTATGGTCTGTACTTTTCTTCTTATATATAAACGTGCAAGACAAAAGTCATTGTTTTCCAGTAATTGAATAACCATATTACACAAGTATCTGGCAGCTATAACAAGTTTCATATTTTGCAGTTGAATTTTTGAGGTGGAAGAATTGAAGGAAGACTAATTTGAATATTTTTACCTTAATGGATGGTCGAATAGGGGTTTTGCCACCTTCAAAGCTTTTTCGGGTTTTGCCACTAGTGACATCAGCAAAGGATCTGCCAAAAGCAGGTCCTGAGGCATCTCCAAAGGTCTCTGCATCACGTGAATTTAACAGTACATCTTCATCTGCACACCCACTATCATCAATACCCCGAAAAACCGAGGAATACTTTGTCTCTTCATCAATATCAAGGTTACCATATGGTTTTACACCACGTTCCTGAAATGGACCCCAGGCACAGCTAAGATAGAAAATCCCAAAAGTCAAGACTTGAATACTGAAGCCAGTCAAACTCACCTCTGCTAAATGAAGATCTTGAGTATCCTCACCCTCAATTTCTCTAGCTATTCTCGAGGCTTCCTCCTCTAACTCTCTCATTCGAGGCCCCTTCTCAAGTTTTGTTGTGTAAAGCTCCTCATTAAATGTGCTTTTCACACCAAACAGTGTCTCATTAACTTTAAATTGATCCCAGCTCCTGTCAAACGAAGGCAAGTTTATAATGACAGCAAACAAAATGCACTAAAAAACAGTTGTGAAAAAAACAAAACTGCTACATAGTAACAAGCAATGAAAGAATGAAATAAATAATTAAAAAAATTAAACTTAAAAGTGCAATGAAATAAGATGTCAATATGCAATCCCAGAAATTGGCAACAAGAATGGATAAAGATAAATGCAACAGTTATTATAACAACCCATTCCAAGGAGCATCAAACACATTTTCCAAATCCGGGCACAATGGATCGTCTATATCTGGCATCCAGGGTGCAAGCTCTCTTCCCACCTCAACTTGACGAGAATGAGATATGTAAGAGTCCAACATTATGTCCTGGTTACTTTCAGCATGCAGCTCATTTGACAATTCATCGAGATTCTGCCAAGAAACCATGAAGATTCAGACAAGCACGTAAAAACTACGCAAGAGCATAACACACTTTGCCGATGGCCCATTTACGTTGCAAGATTTACATTAAGCAAAAAAAATTCGGAAGATTTCTTTTAGTGTTTGTGCTACTGAGTTTATTGATTAAAAATTAATAGTGAAAAAAAAAAATAGGAAAGGGGAAAATGAGGGCAATGAAGTCTTTTTTTGTTTGTTGGGGGGGGGGGGGATAAAAATACAAATAAATAAATAACAGAACAGGAATTATGCAATTTCATCCCTTGTTACACACTAAATCACAAAGCATAATGGAAGTTACAAGGAAGACCTTGGCCACAACTTGAACAAGATCATGAGCTGGTACAGTAAAGGTTTTCAATGGAGCCTTCATAACTGAATCAGGAGCAGCCTTCTGTGCCCTAACTGAGGCATCCTTTGTCAAGCGAGCCATTTTCAAGACAACACCTGCACGTGAGAGACAAGAAAATGCCAAAAAAAAGTATGATAAGATGTCCATGCAAGAGTACTTAACTGTGCTTTAGGATGCAAGAAAAGCACTCACTATAAGTGTTTCACATCTATGAAACATACCAAAATCTGTGTTCATCGCATGGAAAATTCCCGAGTATACAGAACCATTCTTAAGCTGGACTTCTACTTGACGTCCAATAAGAGACGTAGTCGTATACAAAAGCCGGTCACTTGAAGAGCTTTCTGACCCTCCACTTCCACTGCCACTTGTCATAGCTGCATCAAAAGCACAATCATTAGGATTTATATGATAAATTAGCATAACATTTGGAATAGAGATCCTCACCTGCACTTATTACTCTATCAGGATTCGATTTCCCAGGCTGTGATTTTATCTCCATCCTACTGCTGTTGTCTTTTTCAACTCTGCGGCGATTGAAACCATTGACAGAAGATCTGGGCTGTACAGCTTGCCGCAGGTTCATGCTGCGCAGACTGACACAACCTGATGAAGGAAAACTTTAAGAAACAAAAAAGGTATAAGATGTTGCACATCGTAATATATATATATGATATATCAAAACTTCAAACCCCTAAGATGGGTCAGATGCTTGAACATGTGATTATAGTGTGCAAAATCTACAAAATAAAGTCCAATTACATTCTACCATAATAAAAAGACAAATCGGTGGTACAAACGCAGCGTGTATCTGGATCAAACTAACATGAAACAAACCCTAAGTAATAAATTCTTGATATTTCCAGATTAATTATCTGTTCATCCAACTAAAATTAAATAGCATTATTGTCTGCCTAATTAATAAAGACAGGGATAAGATCCAAACATCAAAGGATCAAAATCACACTAAAGGTGCACAAAATAAACAAAATATGCCCTAAAATTAACTACTATTGAGGGAAAAACAATAACAATCTGCATCCTTTCATCTGTGGCCATAGCCCTAAAATCCATTCAAGTAATTATCCACATTTATTGCAGGAAACCTGCTTAACGAAACTGAAGAACAACAAAAAGAGCCTAACAAAGTGAAGATTAAAATCACAGCATACTGCTACTACTTGACAAACACCCAAGAAAATAAACACAGGCAAATTCGTAGTAAACTTGTTACGGCTAAATTACGCCAAAACCAATTAAGTTACATCCATTAATAAGTTGATAATACGTGATCCAACAACCAAGCATACTTAAGGCATGTTCATGATAAACTACCAAGCGTAAATAATCAAAAAAAAAAAAAAAAATTCCTCATCAAACGAGGTTAACGTCAGAAATATTTCGATAATATTGATCGATCAATCGAACAAAACAAATTAAACCTTACAGATTACAGATCCAAATAACCTAGACAGCACAGAGTAATAGTGCAATAACCTAGAAAAAAACTTCAGATTATGAAATTGAAGAGTAAGGAGAAAAGAAAAAGAATACCTTAAAGTAATCGAAGGATCTTCAATGGCGATAAACAGTGAATCAGGTGGTTCGAATAAGGATTAATTTTGTAATTTATAAAAGGAAAAAAAAAAAAAAAGATTGATATTTGAGTGTAGAAGGCGGAGAGAGAGGGAGGAGGGTGGTGTGTTGCAACTTGCAAGTGACGAGAAAATCGATTTTTTGATTTAACTACGGAGTAGTAAAGCTCTTATTTTTCCCCTTCTTTTTAATCTTTAAAAAAAAATATTAATACAAGTAATAATAATTATGCTTGGGGATTTGTTACAAAAATATTTGCTGTTTGTACTGTTAAATGTTAATCGAAGAAGGATTATTTTTTAATTTAAAAAAAAGAAAGTAAAAAAAAAAAAAAAGATTTTTCAATTTTAAAAAGAAAAAAAAGGATGATTTTTTTACATGAATCTTGTTTGCGTTATTATTGTGAATTTGTTACAAAATATTTAGGGTGGGTTTGGTTGGGGTAATAATCAAAGGAATGGGAATCAACTGCCCCTATTCCCATTGATTGTGTTTGTTAGACCACTTTTACCATTCTCATTCCCTTATCCATTCCCCTAATCTAACACTTTTCTAAACCCTCCTCTCCCTATCTTTTGCATTCCCTTTCTCCACCCTTCACCTAACCACCACCCAACCACCCCAATCCAACCCACCCCCACCCCCACCTAGCCCCACCCCCACTGCCACCCACTCACCCACCACCACCCACTCACCCACCACCACCCACTCACCCACCACCACCCCCACCCGCCCCACCCCCACGCCCACTCACCCACCACCACCCCCACCCACACCCACGCCCACTGCCACCCCAGCCCCAGCCCCACCCTACTAACCCTAACCACCCAAATACCCAAATTAAAAAAACAACTCCCAACCACCTCCACCACCACCTACACCACCCCCAGCCGAACCGCCTCCCCCCGCCGCCCCTTCGCCACCCCCTCCCCACCACCCTACAGCCCCCAACCACCCCCCACGAACCAAAAACCCTCAAATTGATTGTTTAATTGTTAGATTAAAGTCTTAATTAAAATTATCATTTTTGTTCTTTTCACTAAAAAAAATCGAGTGGTATGATATAATAAAAGGGATTAAAAATATGATTTTTAATGTTGAATCTTGATTAATTTTGAATTGTTATTATTAATCTTCAATTAGTCTTTAATCATAACATGATATTATGAATTCTTGAAATTAATCTTGATGTTGTAATATGCCATGAATTGATTTTAATCTCGTTTTTATGATTAATCTCGTTGATATAATGTTTAAAGTATAAGGGTTTTCGAATTTGGGGGTTTTTGGTTCGTGGGGGGTGTTTGGGGGCTGTAGGGTGGTGGGGAGGGGGTGGCGAAGGGGCGGCAGGGGGAGGCGGTTCGGCTGGGGGTGGTGTAGGTGGTGTAGGTGGTGGTGGAGGTGGTTGGGAGTTGTTTTTTTAATTTGGGTATTTGGGTGGTTAGGGTTAGGATTTTGAGGGGTGGGGGAGGGGGGGTGGTTTCGTTGGTGGTGGAGGAAGTGGGGGTTGTTTTTGAACGTGGGTGGTGGAGGTGGGTTTGGCCTGGTGGAGGTGTATTTTTTTTTAACAAACAACCTTTTAAATCTAACACTTTTGTTTTCCATTCCCCCCCATTCTCATTCTTAAAGTGATTCTCTTTCCCCTTTGATAACTAAACACACCCTTAGTGTTTGTTGATTACCTTCTTTTTTTCAAAAGCATTATTTGTTATCTTTTTAGCTTTTGTTTTGTTGGAAATTGATTTAGAGCATAAGGATTATACATTCCGTTTGTTAAAGAATGGTGCAATGAACGTACGTATAAATATTTTATATAAGGCATAAAACAATAACAAATCGCGACACGTGAATATTAGGCACTAATCGCGAAAACAGGACAAAAGTTGGAAAACGAGACAGAAAGTTATCGCGACTTCAACTCGCGAGTTTCTTATGTCTGTCAGTTGTTTACTTAGACGTTGTTCCAAACGTATGGTTTGGGGATAACGTTGGACGGTTATGGCTGAATGGATACATCATTTGACTGATGTTACAGGGGATAATATGAGAGAGAAAGTAGATAACTTCTCATATCATTGGCAAATAACATTCTTCATCATCTTTCGCTCTAACTTGACACACATTGTAACATTGTTTGTTTGAGCAACAATTTTGTTGTTTTCCATAATTCTTCATTGTATTTCAAAAGCAAATCTGAGTAACCCATGCTCCCTTGATTAGGGTCAGATAATTGTCTTTAGGAAAACATTCGTTTGTGCATTGAAGGTTTTTCATTTTTTGTTTTTCATTTTTGTGTTCCACCATCATATTCTAACATGTTTATTTAAAATATATATATATATATATATATATATATATATATATATATATATATATCTTTTGAAGGAAATGTATATATGATTTCTTACTAAATAATCCAAATTTATTAATATCATCCACTTACTAATATCATATCATCTACTTACTAATTTGTATATGATTTCTTACTAAATAATCCAAAATTATATATATCTTTTGAGGATATTAATATCATCTACTTACTAATTTTCTTCCCAAAAATTGTTTCTCCTTATTTTTAGGATTTTTTAAAAACTATTGTAAAATAAATAATAAATAATTTTCCTTTAAAAAAATGTTCAATAAATAAATAAATGATTTTCAATATCCATCATCTAATCTAATTAACATCTATCTACGTTTACTACTAATGTAATAACCAATCTATGTGTCAGATTCAGATCACCTTATTTCTAGTTTTTTTTTATTAAAATAAAAAACAAAAATAATTTTCCTTTCAAAATAAAAAAAAATTAATTTTGAATAAGTAAATAAATAAAATTATCTAATTATCTAATCTAATTATGTTTTATCTACTTTTACTACTAAGGTAGTAACCAAGAAATCTATGTGTCGGCTTCATCTTATGAATGCATGGTCAAAGTTACAATATAAATAGTGACTAAAATCAAAATAGAGCCTTTTAGGAAGGTGGTTATTAGTTTAATTTAAGTAAAAAGATTAGTATTAATGCAATAATCTTTTTAAGTAAAATTATTTAGGAAAAATTGTCTGAAATAAGCCGACTTTTATCGTGATCTTCCATATTTAAGCCAAACTTTTGATAATCTAGAAATAAGCCAAACTTACCATCATTAAAAGCCAAATATAGGCTATTGGTTTTAGTTTACCCATTATTACAGCCTTACAGTTTAGAACAAGTTAATTATAATTAATTATAACAAATTAAGATTATAATGACTAATTAATATAAAATATGAATAATTACACATCCCCACCAACCAAACACCCCAAACCCACCGGCCACCACCACCAGCCAAAACACCATAACCACCCAAAACCCACCTTAGAAATTTTTTAACACCACACAACCACACCCATAATCTGAACCTTAAAACCACTGCAAACCCACCACCACCAGCCAACTACCCCAAAACCACCCTAGAACCTTTCGAACACCACACAACCACCACCTATAATTTAAACCCTAAAGCTTCACCTCACCCCACAACAAATCCAAACACCAAAACCCCACCAAGCACCCAACCACCCGTACCCCAGCCAAACCCACCCACAAACCTAACTCCGCCAATCGAAACCCAAAACCACCTCGCCCCACCAAACCTAAAGCCCCCAAATCGAACCCAAAACCACCTCACCCCCCAAATCGAACCCAAAACCACCTCGCCTGTAATACCCCGAAAATTCGGGATATTTTAAAATTTTTTATTTATTAATTAAATGTATAATTAATTAGCTATTTAATTGATTATTATTTAATTAATTATGATTTTGTGTAGCAATCTATTTATTTTGAGCCTAGCCTTAACCTTTTCATTTTATCTCGCCAAAACCCGAGCCTAATTATTTCCTTAGAATCGGTGTTGCACGACCCCTATATTCTTTTTTATTTTCTCCTAATTATTTTATTATTCTAAGTTCAAATGGCCCGTTTATTTGGACTGCTTAATTTTATTCCTTATCTCAGAATTGGGCCAGTGACCCAATTTTTCCTTGATCTTTTAAGCATGGCCGGCCTCCCCCTTTTCTTTTGGGCCAAGTTTTATTTTTGGATTTAATTGATTAGCTAATTAAATTAATTAAATCAATTAGTTTAGATTCTAAACCTAAGTCAACCATCCTAACCAAGTCTACCCCATTTTTTCTCTTTTTCCCTACTTCCTCTCTACTCTCCACGGTTTCCCCCTAGATTAGTTGTTAGGTTGTTTTTTTTTAAATTTTTTTTTATTTATTATATACTAGTTAAATCATTTTATGATCCATCATTTTACCTCACTCCAAAAAAAAATATTTTCTCCCTCTCTTTCTTCCTCAAAACCGTGAGCCTCCATAAGCCAAAGGAGAGATTTTTCCTTGGAAATTTTAGCGTATCGAGGTAACTACGCTATCTTGTTTAATTTTGGTACAAGTTTTACACATAGTAAATTAGGATTAAAAGCATGAAAATTGTAAAGGAATTAGTATCATGATTAGGTTTAAATTATTTCGAACCTTATGAATTTTATGAATATGATATTTCTTGATTTTATTTTAAGGTATTCTATGCATAAATTAATTTATTTATTTATGTATTTTGTATGAATAATTGCATGAATATTTTTTTTATTGTTGTTCTAATTTGTCGAGTGACTTAGAATAATTTTAGGAGCTTCTTTACTGTTTGATATTTAATCAAGATTTATTTCATGGCGAAATTCGTCCTTTTATTGCTTATAAAAATTTAATCTTTTAAACCGGTAAAACTGTCCATATTTAGTTTACGAATTTATTAATATAATTAATCAAATCGTATGGCTACGAAATTTTATTTGGAAGTCAGTAATAGTGTTTTACAGCTTGTGTTAAATTTTCGTAATTTTTAAAGATCGTTTGATATGGCAGAAAAATCCGAAACTGATCTCAGCCTAATCTGATTTGTTAGTTATAAAATCTCTTAAAAATAGTAAATGACATTATTTTTGGACGAAAATTATGCACGTTAAACCTTGAAACTATATTTAACTTCCATTAAAATTTCCAGATTAATCGAGACCTTTAAAGGGTCGTTCTTAATTTAATTCTTTAAAAATCAGATTGTGTAAAATAGTATAATTAAATTATTAAAACAAGTTATTTCGAATTCTTGGAGGAAGATTAAATCTTGTTTTGCTCTTTGAATGTGTCGAGTGGTTTGAAGAATAAAAAGATGATTTTTTGATCTTGTTTTGTATTCAATCTTGATGATTTTATGTTAAAAACATGATTTTTATTATTGTTGTTTGGTTAATTAATTGAATCTTGTTGATTGTAGTTATTTAAATTAATTGATAAAATTGGTGTTCTTGAGTGAAAAATGTCGAGTGAACAAAGGAATAAAAAAATGAAATTTTTATCATGTTTTAAGTAATTTTAGTGATTAATTGATTAATTAAAATAATTTATGAATATATTTAATTAAAGTTGTTTAACTAGAATTATCGAGTGGCCTAAAAGTATTTAGTCAATTTTAGTTTAATTTTGACTTATAATAATATTAGGAATAATTTCGGAATAATTAATATATTAATTATAAAAGTTACAGTTAAAGGAATTATCAGGGATAAGTTGTAACAAGAAGGAACAGATAATAATATTATTATTTTTATTATTATTTACACGGTTATTATTATTAATAATAATATTTCGGATAATGTTAGTGTTATTATTAGTATTGTAATAACCCGGAATTTTGGGCCAGAAAATTTCGCGGTTATTAATGTGATTTCCTTAGAATATTGTCTCAGAACCGGCAGCTTGTGAAGTTCAAGACCGGCGGTATAGAACCGGCAGCTTGTGAAGTTCAAGACCGGCGGTATAGAACCGGCAGCTTGTGAAGTTCAAGACCGGCGGTATAGAACCGGCAGCTTGTGAAGTCCAAGACCGGCGGTATAGAACTGGCAGCTTGCGAAGTCCAAGACCGGCGGTTTATGTAGATCAAACCGGCAGCTTTGAAGCCTCAGCTTTTAAACTGGCAGCTTCGTCTTGAATTCTCAATTGGGCCAAAGACCCAACTTTTCCCTTATGAGGCCTTGGCCGGTTTGTTCTGGGTGTTTGGGCCAAGGTTTATTTGATTTAATTAATTAAGGATAATTATTATAATTTAAATAATTAAATTAATTAAATTAGTTTAAACACTCTTTACTTATTCAAATGTTGTTGATGACCAACAACTAATCCTCCCCTTTTCTCTCTTGTTACACGGCCAGCTTGTAGTTCTAGGGCTTGCTTGTGTTTTTTTTTTTTTTTTATTTTTTATTTTTATTCTCTTTATATATAGGACCCCTTCACTTCTTTTGGGTCCTATTTGTTAATTGCTCCATAAACCCTAAAGTTTTTCTCCTCCTCTTTCCTCCTAAGAACAGCCGTGCGTTGGGTTGCCTTGGATTAAATTTGCGATTTAAGGTAACTTCGCTTTTCCCATTTAATTAAAGGGTAGCAAATCACATAGTTAATTAGGAATTAATCATGAAAGTTGTAGGAATTTAATCTTTGTTTTTATTCAAGAATGTCGAGTATATGGATGATGATGTTCTTGATTTATTTTCATGTATTTATCAGTTATTGATTTATTTTCATGTATTCAAGAATGTCGAGTATTAGGACAACTTATGTAATAATGAATATTGGGAATTATCAGTTATTTTGGATGATTAGTTCATTTATTTGATAAAGATATTCCTTTTAATTGATTAATCTAGTTTATAGTTTAAATTATTTTGGTAATGATCCGTTTGTCGATTTCCCTTCGTCAATCGACACGTCTAAAAAGTCGGGTCGTTACATCACCCCTAACCTAATTGAATCACATCGAACCCAACACCCCTACAAATCTACAATCGAACACTACCAAACCCAACCAGCCCACTTCTACCCTCACCCACCAATCGAAACAATGGAGAAGAGAGAGAGAAAAGTATCAACAATATATAGGTGACGACGGCGGCGGCAGCGGATGTAGCAACGGTCGGCGACGACAGTGGCAGAGGGTAGGGTGGCGGTCTGACAGAGAGAATGGAGGAGGAATCAGGATTGAGGAAGAGGGTGGAGTACAGTGAGAAAGAGAGTGGAGTGAGAAACAGGGCGGGGTGACATATTATTAGGGTTAAGTATTGGGTATAACTTGCAGAATAGGTTGCAAGTCACATAGCCTAAATCTGGCTTTAATGATGCTAAGTTTGGCTTAATTCTGGATTATCAAAAGCTTGGCTTAATTATGGAAGACCACGAAAAGGTTGGCTTATTTTAGGCAATTTTTCCAATTATTTATATATTTTTTTATATATTAAAAAAACATAGAATTAATGACAGGTCGACATGTCTATTTTCCGGTTACTACCTTTTAGACTTATTTTTATTGGCTTTTGGTATTTTAGCATAGAATTATCTTATTTCATGTTCCTTTTCAATAATGTGTTGCTCTAGTTATTTTCTTGAATAATTGGGGTAGAATTAAATGCTTTACAAGTGTATTTACACAATGGTCTGATTCAAACATTTATAACTTTTTACATACAACTCATTTTCAGGCTATTAGAATTGGAAAAGATACCTTGTTCCGAGAGCTTCAATTTGATATATTATATGTCCAATTTCACTGAGAAATGAAGGAGATATGAACACTTTCAGACCAAGTGTGCAATAAGAAACGTCAACTTGACCGAGTCATGGCTCGCCTTTGAACATAGCTCGGTGGAGCTAAGGCTTGGCTTGGTCGAGCAAGTCCTTGGCTCGTCAAGCTGATGGTCATATTTTTGCTCTACTTACGATATAATTTTTACTCGGTTGAGCTAAAATCCACTCAACCGAGCCAGGCCCCTGTGACATGTATAGAGCATGATTTTCCACCCCATTTTTCCTTATATTCCTCTTTTGTTTTCATTTAATCTAAGCCAATATTTTCAATATAAGCCTTTTTAGAGGGTTTATGTAAACAATAAGCATAGAATTAGATACAAAAAAAAATAAAATTAGGTTTCACTTTCTCTCTCTAAGCTTTTCTCTCATTTTTCTCCATTGTTATGGTGGTTTCCTCCATTAATGAAGCTAATGTTCATTTTTCTTGGGTAATCTTTTTTTTATGCTTTCTTTGTTTAATCTTCAATCTATGCTTGTAATTTACCATAAATCTCCTTTTGAATTTATTTTTGGATTTTGTTGTTTTCTTTATTTTCTTCTTTAATATAGTGTTTTTAGTGTTGATTGTTGTTTGGTCTTTCTTTTGATCATGTTTTCACTTAATGAGTAGCTCTTTCTCACTAAGGTTGGGTGAAACCCAATCATTTATGCTTATGCTTATGAATTTTATTGCTAGTGTTAGTGGTCTTGAGGAGTGATGTTGCATTGGTTGTTTGATCAAAACTTTGATTTATTTAAACACCTCAAAATATAAGTTTTTACATAAATTGGGGCTTCATGGCCTCCTAACCAAAGTTCGTGGAGTATTGATTAGATTTCCTCCATCAAACCTCTTGATTTTCTTGGGTGATTGGTATCTTAGTTTAATCGATTCTTGAATCTATATAAATGCCTCAAAATATAAGTTTTTTTTTTATAAATTTGGGGCTTCATAACCTTCTAACCAAAGTTTGTGAAGTTATGATTGGATTAATTTCATCAATCGCTTAAGTTTTCAATAGTAGTGTATAAAGTTCATGTTCATAAGTATATTTTGGTTGTGGTGGATTTTAACCTTGGTGGTTTTTCCATTTATTTTTCTTGTTTTTTTAATCTACTTTCTCCATTATTTTCTCCTTCAAACTAGCTTAATTACATTGTGTAATGTCGGTGATTACCACCGGTCCTTGAGTATTCGACCCTTGCTTACTTTATACTTGTGTAAGGATTTAGCTAGTTTTTTCTTGATTTTTGGGAGTTTTTGTAACGACCCGACTTTTTAGACATGTCGATTTACGAAGGGAAATCGACAAACGGATCATTACCAACTTAAAATAAACAATAAATCAAATTATTTGAACAAACGGATTTACTTCTATTAAATAATCAACTAATAACCAAAATAACTCAATATCCTTTATTATACAAATTATCTTAAAACTGTCCCTACATGCCGGGATCATAAAATAAACTAAGTAATTGTCTTTATAACATGAATCATCTAATAAACTAATTAACTATGGTCCTCAGCTACTCAAGCCCATCCACGAAAGCCCGTTAATCAGCAGCGTCTTCACCTGAAACTGAGGGGGGGGTCCACCGTCAGTGGCGGGTAACTAGGCTGTTCCATTTAATCGAGGGACCACCAAACACATAATATCATAGGAAAGCACATGAAAACCGTACAGAAACTTAATACATGCTTTACATACAATCATACAAAATACGTATAAAAATACGTACAAACATACGTAAACGTATACGTACAAAATACGTATAAAATACCTAAACGTATACGTACAAAGTACGTATAAAATACCTGCAGAAATACAGTTAGAATACGTAATGTCTACGTATAATGTACGTACAATCAGCCCTGCATTATACGGTTAGAAATACGTACAAAAATACACTCATCATTCATATACATACATACGCATACATTTATACTTTCATACAAATTACAAAATTATACAGCGGAAGTCTTATAACATTCATATACTTATACTTATAGTATAATACAATCATAACCCTAATTCTCCCAATATTCATTAGACCATAGTCCATATCTTATCTTATATCCTATATCACTAATATATCGTATCCCATATCTTCATTAGCTTATTTAATAACCTATCATATATTATATCTTATGGTTTCATATTCTTATCTTATCATATTCATTTCATAACCTTTAATATCCTTCATTTCGAATTCATATCATAACTTTCATTTTATATCATAATCGTAAATTTCATATCATATCATAATCATTCGTATCAAATCATATCATTCGTTGGACCGGTCACTATAACTCGTTGTGGATCTCGTGTTTCACCACAACTTTCCTAGAACATGCCGGGGTGAGCTCGTGTACTCAACCCGTAGCGGATCTTGTGTTTCACCACTAAGCCTAAGCTTGGCCATAACTCCTAATAGCAACTCGTGTACTACTACCAGACGACTACATATCCTAAGACCCAGAACTGCTCGGGGGAACTCGTGTGTTCGTCCCAATTGAGCAGTGGCCTCGACTTAACCCAGTCTGACTACTCGGGTCATCAGGTGGGCGTCCTTATCATATCTTATATCTTTAATTAATCATATCATATCATATATTGGGAAATACTAGGTGACCGTAATAGGAAATGAAATGTTCGGAGTCCCAGGAAAGAGAGGTGCGGCACGTATATTGGCCACCTTAAATACCAAGTCTTTCCTAGCCAGAGACCGAAACATAACATGTATAGCTATTACTCTGTTTCCTTTCTTATCCCTAGTAATATCTTATGTAATTCAAACCTTATCTTATACTATCCTTGATTTCTTATTGTAACCTTTATAACTTATCCTTAATAATTATTTTATCCGCAACTTTTGTTATTAATTATTCCCTAAATTAATAATAATTCAAAATTAACCAAATTTGACTTATTCCAATAATTCCACACGGTATTCCAAATTTTTATTCAATAATTAATTAATTCTTATATTATCTTAATTAATTAATTAATTACTACAAATTACCAAAATTATAATAAAAATTCTATTTTTATTATTTTGCTTCACTCGACATTTTTACATAATATAACAAATTTTATCAATTAATTTATATAAATTCAATCATCAAGAATTAAATAAACTAACTGATCAATAACATAAAAATCATACGTTTAATCATCAATCAACATGATTAAATGCAAGAATCAAGATCAAACTACATGCTTAATATTCATACTTTCACACGGCATTCTTGCATAATATCAAAAACAATTTACATATTCAAAAATTAAATTAACATGGTATAATTAAACACTTAAAATTTAAAGATTTACATATTTAATTCTATATGATCAATACTAACATAAAAATCATATTTTTAATATTTCTTTAAATTCCACACACTCGACATTCATAAAGAAAAAACAAACATGATTAATTTCCAAATTCAAGATTTAATTTACATGTTCAAGAATTATTATTAATCATCATAGTATTAAAGAATTGAATCAAGATTTACATGAATAATTTAATATGATCAAGATTAACATAAAAATTACATTTTTAATCTTTCTTTTGAAATTTCATCCACTCGACATAATGAGATAATAAACATGATTAATTTACAATTCAAGATTTAATTAATACTAATTAAAATAATCATAATCATGCTTAAAACAATTAAAGAAAAACATCATAAAACATGTTGAACCACTCGAAAATATCATGAATCAGCCAAGAATTATAATCATCAAATTCATACAAGATTTCGAGTACCAACAAGATAAATAAAGATTTAATCATGCAATTTTAATTATCAAATCAAACAAGATTCATACATGAAAATCAAGAAAATTCAAGAAAATAATTCAAGAAATATCATACACATACTCGACATATTCAATATAAAACACTATTAAATTTCCTACAATTTTCATGATATAATCCTAATTTACTATATGTTTTTCTACCCTTAGATTAAATAGAAAAGCGAAGTTACCTCATTCGCTAAATTAATCCCAAAACACGAAAATGATTCACCTTGGTGAATAATTGTCTCACTCGACAATTTGAAGAAAGAAAGAGAGAATACAAATTTTTTTTTGGGTTTTTGAGACAATTGCAAAAATAGGAACAAAGTATGCTTACTTGATCCTATTTAAAGAAGAAAAAAAAAACAAAGCAACAAACCCTAAATTTTAATTAGGGTTGCCGTGGGGTTTAGGAGCAAAAAGGGGAATAGTTTGTTAGGTTGTTCAACAACTTTGAATGGGTTAGAAAATAATTAAAATATGTAATTTAATTAATTTAATTTAATTAACCAAATTAATTAAATAAAACAAAAACATATACTTGGCCCATTGACAAGAGAACCGGCCAAGCTTAAGAAAGAAAGAAGAAAAAGAAAATTGGGTCTTTGGCCCAATTTGAAGAAAAAGTTTGGACTAAAAGATGCAAACAGTCCAAATCATATGGCCCATTTGGACTTGAAATTAAATAATAACGTTAATAACCGCGAAATTTTCTGGCCCAAAATTTCGGGTTATTACAGTTTTATCCAACAACGTTAAATTTCCATCATCAAATTAGCCGGTACTACCCTAATAGTGGATAGATCAGATGTCGACATGTCTATTTTCTGGTTACTACCTTAGTAGTGGATACTTGTTTTTTAAGGAAAATTATTTATTATTAATTTTTCATTTATTAAAAAAACATGATTATTTTTTAATAGATCGAATTACTCATCAGTGTAGCCCATTGTAGGAGGTGTTTTTTTTGGTTTGTTTTAGGAAAATTATTAATTTATTGTTTATATAAATAAAAAATAATTAGGAATCTGTGGGTTTAATTTTTTTTGTTTTTTAAAAGAAGATTATTTATTTATTTTTTTAATTTTTTTTAAAAATCTATAATTAATGAGAGATCGACATGTGTAATTTCTATTTACAAGTAAGTAATGATAACAATATAAAACTGTAGATAAAATATAGGCTAATTTTAATTATATATACTGACCTATTATATTAAAACACACCCCACAAATATATTTGACACATGTGCTTGATATCTTTTTTAAAAAATAACCATGTGCCATCTTCCCCACACATAACATTGACACATGTACTTGATATCTCTAAAAAAAAATTATCATGTGTCATCTTTATAAAAAGTGTTTCATTTTTCATTTTTTTGGATAATGAAATCATTTTCTTTTCCAATTACAATTAACTTAATAATTTATTTACATTTAATAAAACTTTTCAATTTCTCTCAAATAATGCAATTTTCTTTCCTACATCACTTCCTTTTTAAGTTAATCATTTTAAATTAATTTTTTTCCCAATTTGAAATTCACTTTAAATGAACTTACACTTCATATTTACAAAATCATTTTCCATTAATTTATAATCATCCAGATGATTTTTTTTCCAAAATGTATAGGTTACAATCTTTAAAATAATTATAAATTTGATACATTTTCATTTTTTTATGAATTATTAAGTTTTAGTTCCAATCTTCAAAATTCATCATAAATGAAAAATTAAAGCATACAATTGTTACATGTACAAAACCCGAGCATTATGCACGGGCCAAAAACCTAGTTGAATACAATTTTTTGAGTCAATATGATCTGCCGTTATTATTTCAAATATATAATCTATTATATACTACTCCCTCCGTTCCCATTTGTTTGTCCTATTTGGAATCTTGACACTATTCATAAAATGAAAGAATCTTCTAATTTATTCACAACATATTAAACATAATATTGGCATGTATGGTCTTGTTTAATTCGTCTCAATGTGCATGTTATTATTATCCAATTATTATAATTTTTACACATTTACAACAAAAGATATGTACGGTCAAACAAGTGCATTGGCATATGTGTAAAGTCAAACAGTACAAACAAATGGGAACGGAGGGAATATATACTAAAAATAATAATGTCGACATCATTCTCACATAAAAATTTACATACGTCAATTTGTCAATTAAAATTTTCCCTCCAATAATGCTAGTGACATCATCTTCTCTCTCTTTTTTTTTCTTTTTCTTAGTACTTATATTTAGGTCCTGTTTGGGAGTTAGCTGATAGTTGTTAGAGGTTAGCTGATTGAGTTAGCTGTTTTGACTAGCTGATTGTAATAGATGATTTGACTAACTAATTACATTAGTTGTTTGTATAAAAGTGATTGGGAAATAGCGGATAACTGTTAGATGTTTAAGAGTAAAAAGAACTAAAAAGCTATAAGCTCTTCCAAAAAGCTCCTCAATCCTCATATGAGCTTTTTGAAAAAAAGCTTTTTCATCCCAAAACTCTCTTCCAAACCTCTAACTACCAAACACCCAAAAATAGCTTTTTGAGTTGGTCAAACCTCTCTTTCCTCTCAAACCTCTCTTTTTGCCTCAAACAGCTAACTCCCAAACACCCCCTTAACATACTTTGAAAATATAAATATCATTAAGTCCATTATTCCATTTTCCAAATGCAATTAATGACCAATATAATATTTTCTTTCTTTCATCAATTTTCAACTCATTAAGATTTTATACTATTATCTTTTTATTGATGTAATGATTTTATATTACCTATTTGGTATTTATTTCCAATTGACTTATTTTATAACAAAATTTCAAATTAATCAAATACTGTTCTATAGAACCGTGCATAACATGAGATAATCTAATCTAATACTCTCTGCGTTTTTTTTTAATTTACTCACTTCACCTTTCACACTGGCTGAGACAAAACTTTGAAGATTAATATCTTTAGTTGTGTGTTTATAAAAACTAGATATTAAAAAACTACATGTTGAAACGAATCCAACGAGACCCACATTATTTTTTCTTATTTATAAAACATAAACGATAGTCAAAGTATACTTTGTAAATAGTACAGAAGTCAAAGTGAGTAAAATCTTAAAAAAGGAGGTAGTAAAACTCTAAGGGGCCGTTTGGTTTGGGTAGGGGAAACGAAATGGAATCCAGAAAGAGAATCAAGGAGAAAGGAAAAGATGATCCTGATTTGCCCTACCTATTTGGTGGTGTAGTGGAAACGGAATGAAATGTTCTTTGATTCCCTTTTTTTTATTATTTGCTTCAAACAAGGCCAAGGAAATCAACTTAATTTTTTTTTTAATAATAATAGCCATACAAATCAATGATAAAAAATACAGAATATTTATTACAACAAAAATCAACCATCTAAATCAATGATTAGAAAAAAAAATATATTTATTTTCTTGAGGACAAAATATATAATATCATCTACATTAGAAAGTACCAACGTTGTCTTGGTCTAGTGGTGCCAGGGGCTAGACTTGGTAGGGAGAACCACTGTTCGATCCCCCACAAGCACGTTGGGAGGAGTTTAAAACCTTAACCCCGGGACGCGCTCCAAATCCGGATTAGCCCAAAAGGGTGAACCGGGTGAATACACCAAAAAAAAAAAATCTACATTAGAAAGTAAGAGAGAAAGGCGACGGGAGGAGTTTTGTCAGCGGCTCGACACTACATCAACCTGGGCACCACCGCACCAGCCAACGACGGCCCCCATGACCGCCTACACGTCTCCGTCCACCCAGCTCGATGAACATCCGGATCGGTCGCCCCTGCCGCCATGAATTTTCCGCTCGTCTCCTCTGTTTGAAGCGCCACCGCAACTGAAGTTTCCCCGAGCTTGGTTTATTAGGTTTAGCATATTTTTTGGGGGTGGAGGTGGTGAGTCGACTGGTGGTGGTGGTAGTGGATCGTTGCCGATGAGGGTGGGTGAAGGGATGTGAATGGAAAATAGGGTCGAATGGTGGCGGGTTGCCGATGAGGGTGGGTGGTCGCCAGAGATGGTAAATGAAGATTGGAGGGGAAGATGGTGGGTAAAGTTGGATGGTATAAAGAAGCGCGGAATGAGTTTTGTATCTAAGTAAATACTAGAGAATAAAAAAGAGATGAATTCGAATAATTCTAAAACTTAAAATGACGAAAAGAAAAAAAAAATCAAACATAGATAGGAGAACAATGGGCTTCTATTCCTTTATACTTTTACCTTTCCACCCAACCAAACAGCCTCTAAAACTCTAAACCAACTTGTTTGATTTCATTACATTTCAGTTGAAGAAAACAAAGCCTAGCAACATGAGCGCCAATTTTCTATGTTTTTGTTGAACAAAGCAACAACCCCCCAAAATCCATTTCCTTTTCATAAACTCAAAACTCAATTTTACCCTTTCGTCTTTCGCTTGACCTTTTAGAGCTGCAGTGGTTGCACTTGCACTTTCCTGGGAAGTGGGAACACAGTTCACCCACAATCTCCTTTGCTTTGCAGATAGATTGTCAGAGTTGAGATTTTTCAAGGACAAACTCAAACAACATGTCCTTAACTAGCGTGAAAATGTCAGAAGAGGTGTGGTTGACATGTACCACTCACGCATTCTCGACTGAAACTGAAGAGATCATGGGGCTTCTTCTTGGAGACATTGAGGTTTGATTCTTCTCAATTTTTCGTCAATTTTGTAATTTTAATCTCGATTTGGTTTATGGTTATATGGGTTTTTTGGGTTATAATCAATGTGATTGATAATTTTTCATTTTCATGCGCTATGAATTCTGGCTTTTGGGAAGTATTTGGTTTTTAATTTGATTTTTGGGGTTCCTTTGTTTTTTGCTCCACTGGTCATCTTCTTTCCTCTTTTCTTTTGGGGTTGTTTTTCTTCTGTAATTATTAACCCATGCCGAAAGAAGTGAATAGTTTCTGGAAAGATAACAGGAGTGAGGCTGATTTATTGTTCATTCTTCAAATACTAGTAATTGGGTTTAGGGTTTGTAGTTAATTGAATTTTGGGCATTAAACAGTATAGCTTATTAAACATTTAAACTTATTGGGTGTTTTAGAATTTCCATTTCATCATCAGTAAGGTAGAATTGCTCATTGCTTAGATTGAACAGACACATGAGTATAAGAAAGATGAAAAAACGATGAAAGTTGTGGCCAGATTTCTTTCTGGTGAAGTATCCATCTTTTGTTTTGCTGTTAGCTTCTCATCATATTGATGCCATGATGATAAATTTACAAATTCAGTGCTCGAGAGGTGGAAATACCACCGCGTTGATATGGGGTGCATCACCTCAGACTCGGTCAGATAGGAGGAAGGACAGAGTGGAGACTAATCCTGAACAGTTGGCTGCAGCATCAGCTCTAGCAGAAATATCCTTTGTTTTTATTATTATATGCTTGACAAACATAATCTCTTTTTGTACTGGGTGGGACATTAGGAGGATGCCTTTACCATTAAATTGGAAGGGATAAGTGTATATTGAAGATGACAAGAGTAATAAGTGGGAATCGAGAGTATCAAAAGTTTATAATTTCAATATTCAAACTAGTTTTTGGCTTTTGCGAAAGAATGCATTTATTCCTGCTCAATTGTACATGCATTTCTATTACTCCATCTGTCTCATAATAAGTGCTCCATTTTGACTAGTGGCACTATTCACATGATAACTATAAGGAAAAACATATTCATGCGAGATCTCGTTTCATTTGTGTCGATGTGTACTTTCTAAATATATAATTTTTATAATTTTTTGTTAAATATAATTCAAGATATTATTCGGTAATATTTAAAGTTGTGTCTCGGGAGATGTGAAAAATTAAATGGAGCACTTATTTTAGGACGAAGTATTAGTTTCCATATTTTGAATTCATTTAGTGACGGATTTAACTAAATCTTCATCATCTTCTTAAAAAGTGCAAATCCAACTAGATTTTCCTATGTTTTCTTTCAGTGTAAACAAAGCTACAGTAAAAAACTCTTCAATGATGCCGTCAACTAGGTCGTTTGAGAATTAACTATCTATGTGTTTTGTTAGAGGAATTGAGGTCAACAACCGTTGGTACAATTACTAACCCATGTAGTGATTTGCACTTAGGCAAAACTTGTAGTTTTAACATTGAATAATAAGTGTGAAAAAAAAGTTGTATTGTTTGTGTAATTAACTGAATAGAACAGGATGAGCACTGCAACTGGAAGAAGAACCAGAGTGATTGGATGGTATCATTCTCATCCTCATATAACTGTACTTCCGTCTCATGTTGGTAAGTATGAATTTGCTTCTGTTGTTATTTTTTGTTGACATTTTGCTTCATATGTATAGTGCAATGGTTGCTTATGGCCACATGAACCTAGAGCTGACTGATTTAATTTTGCCAGAGTTATCTGGCTGCAAGTCAAATCCAATGATCATTGAAAAACAGTGCATCCCTATACAACACCTATTAAGTGCCTATATTATAGTTGAAGGGTTATTTTCAGGGTATGTACATATTATGCATGTCCCAAAATAAATAAAAAGAATAAGAGAAATGGTATCAAATTCTTCTTTCTTAGCAATGTTACTTTATACTTTTTAGAATGCTAGGCAAATATGCATTTATGACTTACAAGTTACAACTGTTACAAGATAGATGGGTTATTTGCATGAATGTAGATTTCTTTACAAAAAATTTAACAGAAGTCTGAAGAATAAGTGAGTCATACTTAGGAAGTCATAAAGAATCTGATGAGTTGGGATGAGTGGATTTAATTTTTAAATAGAAAATTAGAAAGTGCTGTTTTCAATTGTGTTTCTTTAATTTATTATTATTTTTAACTGAAATTGGATACACATAGGCAGCTAGCTTATGAAGCGTCTTGCTTCACTCTTTGCATTTTTTTAATCGTCAGTTCGTCACTCACTCACTGCTGGTGTAGGACTGTAGGTTCTTCTTTAGGTGGGTCTGGGAGATTGAAAATAAGGCAGAGTATTCCATATTTATACCATTTGATAGGCTTTTCTTATCTCTTTCAGTGTACTCGAGTAATATTTCTCTTCCTGTGATTGCATTTCTTCTTGTTAATTTGTTATTATTTTCTTTGGGGCTTGGAATGGGAATTTTGGACAATATTTAGTCATTTGTTTGGGTTTGTGTCTAGTAGCAGGTTGCATAGTTCTATGTATTTTGTGTTGGCTGAGATGCTCTTGGTCACTAGAATAAAGCATGTAAGTCAGCACCGCATGTACATGCACACCACACATATGTAATTACATAATTATGTGTAAGTTGAGTTATGTAACTAGGTGTAGTTGTTTGGTTTTAAAACATCTGCTGCATTCTACTTCATCTCGTTCTAAGAAATTGCAACACTTCATTTTTGGAGGTTGAAATTTACAAAATTTGACCATAAGCTCTCTTTTTTTATAAAAGAAAAACCAAGTCTTAGTTATGTAATGTGTCATTCTTAAAATATCAGTCTATAATTTTTTTTTTAAGAATTAATATTGTAATCAAAGATAATAATGGTGAAAATTTCGCAGTGGAGGTGTTGCAATATTTTAAGGAAATGGAGGGAGTATAGCTTAGTTGTAAGCAATTTAATCAAGCCGAAGGGGTCTTTGCACTTTAAGATTCGGCATGTTTTTTGCCTTGTGCTGTTCCATAACTGAGTTGCCTAACCTTTGCAGATGTGCGCACTCAGGCAATGTATCAGCTTCTAGATTCAGGATTCATTGGGCTTATATTTTCATGTTTTAATGAAGATGTTTCAAAGGTTTGTGTATTACAAATTAGACTTTGTTTCTGTACTTTTGCTGGAGTATGTAAAGTTTTTGGTTCAATTACTCAGGTTGGAAGAATTCAAGTCATTGCTTTTCAGTCCTTGGATGGGAAGCAGAGCTACAACTCAAGATCAATCACGCTATCTCCTGGGAATAATAATAATAATAATAATAATAATATCATCGATGTTGAATCATCTTTGAGTTCTGATGATGCTTCAAGATTAGGCTCTGGAAAGGCTGAAAAACTTGAACAGGACACAGGTGATTCGAGAACTGCCATAACTAAGGTTAGACATGGATCTGTATGTGTTCATTTGACCATAATGTCTTGGTGAATGACGTGCGATGAAATGATATTTGATGTCATAAAAGATCGTTAGGCTTCTTCTATGCTATTCTGTGCAATTTTTTTCAGTGGATGCTTTGTGCAAGTTCATCAATGTGTTTGTCATCTTGCCCTAGTGCACTGAAACTACAATTTTTTTTTTTTGTTGAGAATGGACAGTACAACTGTTCTATTAATGTGGTTGTGCTAATAGATTATCCATCTCTCACTCTCTTGATCTCCATTTTTTGGTCATTATCATTTATCAGATGTTTATGAAGTTTGGATATTATTTATGCAACTTTTGGCCATAACTATCATACGCAGTTGTTCATCTCACTGCCAATTTCAAGCTGAAATTTCTCCCTTATATGTCTATGCCCTTAAAAATGGGGGCAAAAAGATGTTCCTTCTAAATTTTGATTTGTATACAGGGTGCTCCTTGTCAATGCAAATTATCATTGAGGCTTAAGGACTTCCGTATAAATGTATCCTAGAGTGAATTAAACATGAATGTTAGAATATATTATGTCTGTCTTGGATGGTCATAGTATTTTTCATCTGTTTTCAAAGATATCATAAAAAAAGCATTTTCTTTCTTTCTTAATCATATCCGTTTACCATTGAACCTATTGTCTGTTGTATGCTTTAGCGAAAGTGTTACACCAAAACATCAACCTGACCTGAAGCCTGATGTCAACCCGTCCCGAAAATAGTTGGAATTTGAATAAAGAAAATTGGATTTTTTTTTCCATAAAAAATATAAAATTCACAATTTTGTGTTGAATGGTGGAAGGATAGTCATCGCTATATCTTATGCTGCCTCGTATTTTACTTTCTAAAGTCCCCCCCTTTCTCACCCTTGTATGGTGTCATGCTAATGATTTTGAAAATAGGTGCCTTCTTTACTCATGTGGATGTCAATTTCCAGGGCACTGATAAAAAAGGGGGGAAGTTTCACCCTGAGACTTCTGGTAATGCTCTTGGTGACATGGATCCCATGGATATGTCTGATGGCATGCAAGAAGCAATGCACCGCTCTCATTTGGAAATGAGGTATAAATGAGTACGTACTTTTCCTCTCCAATTATTTATCTCGTTCCTTTTAAAATACCATTCTACATTTTGTTGGCATCATAGATTAAAGAAATAATTTAAGCAATTTCTCTGTGGGATTTGGTTATGAGTTGCCCTCCTATCTAGGATATATCTGTCAAGTCCTATTTTTAGGGGTAAATAAGGTCACTATGTGATTCTTCATTCTTAAGCTAAGGGTGTGCTCATGTTTTTCTGACAATGCCTTCCTTACTTGGCTTAGGCGGGCAGGATCCTCATTTGGGGCTCTGTATCAAGGGCATCTGTGATAGGGTAGTGTTAACTGTTGAGTGTCCCAGATCTTGCGTGGGATTTAGCCGAAAATTATATGTGAAATTGTGTGAAAAAGGTATCTCTGAATATCTCAATGCTCTATGATCTCAAATCCTAGTAAATTATCAAAGGGGTGAGCTGGATAAATGTGCCTAGAATCCCTTAGGTGCTGGTGGTAAGAGTTAGGGAGTTGAGGAGAGGGGAGGAAACATGGAAATGTGCTGGCAGGAGGTTGGTGTTGAAGAGTCTGAGATTCGTGAAGGGGAAGGAGACATTGAGTTTTCTGCAGCAATCTGCAGTTAGTGGGTCTATTATGTCTATGTGACTCCAGAGTCCAGAGTGTGAGTGACAATGTGATGTCTGCATTCTAAAGTTGTATTCATTATTCAGTGGGAAAATGTTCAGTGGGAAAAATTCATAAAATTCTGTTATATATAGGTCTTATTGATTAGTTATAGAATTTTGCAATTCAAATTTTGGCTAAGTCCATACTATGGCTTGTTGCACCATCACCATATCCTGTTTCAACTTGAGTATGTTGAGATTAAGCACGTCCTATCGTGTAAAGCTTGTCAATCCTTGTGAAGTGATAGTTTTGGAAACATGTTTATTGTTTCTATGGGATTCGTTGTCGACTTTGGTGTCGTTCAAGATTTCAATAATGATCTCATTGAAGTCTAGCAATCTCTAAGCTATGATGTCCTGCCAGCTTCTAGAATGCTTGTTGATCCCACTTTTCATGTTTCTTATTATTCCATTTTGTTGATTTTGCTCATTATGCTAACAAATTAGTAATGTACTAAATTTGATTCTAATGTCTCTCCACGTGTCTTCCTGTTCTTGTTCAAAGTTTAAAATTGAGGTTAGTGGGCTTTGTCTAGAATATTCTATGAAAAAGACAGTGAAATGTTTGTTTCTTATTTTTTTTAATTTTTTATTTTTTGACATGTTTCTTATTATTAAATGCTTAATGATTTTAAAAAATAAGGTTACAGAAGTTTGATAAACAATGGTAGCAGATCACTCTAGAAAATTAAATTGTGGATTAAAAATTTCCACATACACAAGTATACAAAAATACAAGGCTGCCATGTAGACTTTCTCATGGTCTTTTCTGTGGGCCCGGGGGGGGGGGAGTGGGTAAGTACTTTATTTTCATGGGTCTCCGCAAATTATGTTACAGTTGTTGGTAGGAATTGATATATTCATACTAACCCTTGGGTCGGAAGTCTTTTAAAACTGTAGAATATTTTTTTTAAAATGAAAGGTACTGTAGACTACTTTCTAATCTTAGTGTTATGTTTTTGTTTCATTGGTATATCGATGTTTGCCCATTGAGTATATCTCTAAAGCACATTGGATTAGATAGGAAGAGGTTCTGGTAGCGTTGTTGTATCTTTAATTATTTCCCTTGTTTTTTGGCAGTGGTGCAGAATATATCCGTAAAGAAGTCTCTCTTCATGTTCTTCCTGCATCATCCCTTCTCCAGCTCGATTCACCCTTGGCTTCTTTTACTGATTTGCAGCGTGTCTTATATGAAGAGGAAAAGGCTGCTTATAACCAAGCCATATCCCAGAATATCAGGTAAACAGCTGAATTCTGATCACTGGATTTTGGATGGGCCTTTTTTTCCCTAATTTTTTCCAACGTTGTTCCTTAACCTTATGTACTTTTCAACTTCCCGCTTTTTCGCTCATCTTCTATTTTTTTTTGGGCTGTGTCAAAATCTATGTAAAGCGATGGAAAAATGCACCCACTTGCTTTCATTCATCATACATCAACATATCAGGCTTCAATGTGCAAGTTAATGGAGCATTGGTTCGTCAGCTGATCCCTCACAACTTTCATTACTTTGATACTTCAAATTAGATTTACTGATTTCTAAACATTGCAGTCTGACTCCTGCTATAGAAACGCTTGAAGGTCATCTACGAGAAAATGAATTTCGGGTAATCCTCTTTCCTGAGATTGTACAAATCCTATTCAAATTGACATATTACTATTATATTCAACCTGACGTATTTTCTCCGCTCCATATTAGTCGCAACTTAACTCTTTGGCACACTTTTTAAGGATGAGATTTCAGCATGTAAATGAACAAATTAATTGAAATACTTTTAACACAAGCAAGAGCAAAAGTGCAAAACTATACCCCTACTGGTGTTAAATTTATTTAACTTTAAATTGATCATTTCCATACTCAAATCTCTTTCTAAAATGCGTGTCAAAAAGATACGTTGCGAGTTGCGAATAATATAGGAAGCGGAGGAAGTATTATATATATATACATATAATGGGATATCCTTGCCCCACGCCCTCCTATCTGTTCTTTGTTTGTTGTCCCTTGTACTTTGAGCTAATCATGGAGGTTTTGGCCATGAAGTTAGGGATGTTGACAGAGGAAGCAAAAGTTCTGGAGGCTGAGGTCTCCAGAGGAACCGAAGGAACAATAGGATCTCCTGTTAGAGTTGATGGGTACCGAGGCAGTCCTGCTCGTGCTAATAGTTTTGGTGAACCAGTAAGTGCAAGAAGCCCGGCTCCTGCCAGTCCAAGTAACAGGGGTAGAAAGGGGTTTTAGTAAAATCTCACTTTTGACTCTTGCTGGGTTTTTGGGTTTTGTATGATGCTGTTTGTTTTTTTTTTTTTTCCTACCTGGAGATGGTTTCTCTGCACAAGAAAGGTTTTGGATTCCAAGGATGATCATGTAATTTCACTGTCATTCGATGGCGTGCTTGCAGCTTAGTGGAATCAGGAAATCAAGCAAAATTGTATCATATTAATTGTGTCCTGTAAATGTTGATCAGCAATTGAATTTTTGTTCTGTTGATTAAGAGTTTAGAACAAGGTATCAAAAGAAAATATCATAATTAGATTGATTTAGATAAGTCCACAAGGTAGAGTCCTCTATGTTTAGGGTGTAAAGTGTAACTCCTGGTTTCTTTTGGCTGTAGTGAAATTGCAAGGTGTTACCAACTATTTTCCCCTTATTTGAAAATGTTTTTTTTGGCAGTGTTTTGAAAATGCTTGACATAGGTACCTTTTTTTTCCTTCAAAAAAAGCATAGGAATTGGGAGGAAAAGAAGGTAAGGGAAAAGAAATATAGCACTTTTCAGTATTTGGTTAAAAAAAAAACAAGATAGGAAAGGAAATGGAAGTAATTGATAGGAAAAACTCTATAATTTCCTTCCTCCCAATATTGGGAGAATTTGGAAGGAAAGAGAAAATATAAAGATAGAATTAATTTTTTAAAAGAAAATCAAAATATGGAATAAAGTTAATTTTCTTTCCTTTACTATTGTTTATCCAAACAGTGGATTTCTTTCACTTCCTTTCTTTGGACCAGTTGTAGGAAAATAAACTAATTTTTCCTTCCTTTCTCTTCCGTTCCTTTGCCTTCTCCTCCTTTGCTTTACTAGTATTGAACAAAACAGACTATTAGTTTAAAATTTTACATTTAATTTACACTGATTTATGCGTGAATTTTAGCATGCATTATTAAATTTTCTACTTTTAGGAAGTATTTTACCCCCTCTGTTTCTTTCTATTAGATACATTTAGATTTCCGCCCCCCCTATATAAGATTTCAAATGTAATTAATATAAAAGAATGGAAGGAATAAATGTTTATATGACTACATACAGTGTTGCATTCTTTTTGTTTTGAAAAAAAATATTCCTCCAATTCTAATATTAGTCATAAGAATATAAATTAGCTGTCATATATTCCATTAAAGCTTGTCTCAATCTCAATGTGATTGTAAATTTCTTAATAAATCAATAAATCACATGCTATATACCTTTTCTCTCGTATCACGGACTCACGGTATCAAGCCATATTTACATTCACCTACTATTTGTCTCGATTTATTTATTTATTTCTGTCATTTATATAAAAGAAGAAGTGACAATTGAATTCTTATAAAAAAATTGACAATTGAATTAGATGGAGAGAGTATTGTGTAATTTATATCATTTAGTGCATTCGATATTAGCTAATTTATTTTCAGTATTCAATTACAATAAAGACTTGGTATATCTCTTTTAAAATTATTTTAAATTTTATTGGCATGAACTTAATTTTTTTTTTTAAAAATATTTATATAAAAAGAATTAAAAAGCTGGCAATTAGGAGTAATCGGAAAATTTCACCGTATTTTAATATAATTATTCTTACACGATTTCATGCTAATTAAGTTGCTAACCACTCAAAAGGTAAATTTTTTGACATAATTTTTTTTACCTTTTGATTATATTGGAAATTTGGTAGTAGAGATCAACTTTACAGATGATAAGAGAAAGATTATGATCACAAGGATGAAACCTGTATTTGTCAAATAGTCGGTTGTTCTAGTACTCCGTATAAGAGTGATTAATATGGAGATATTCAAGATTATTGAGATCAATTCTAGTACTCCGTATTTTGTATTAAACTATGGATTTCCCACGGAATTTGTCATACACCCAAGATTGTGTTAATAATGCCAAATTTTATTGGTGGTCAAGTTTATAAAAAAAAAAAACAAAGATTGACCACAATTGAATCTTCTTAGACAAAAACTAATGAAGTATAGTTGAACAACTTTTATGGGCTAATTATCACCAAAATTTTGGGGCTGTAATTTAGATTCATGTCAAAATGTGTCACCCAAAAAAGCTAAAGCTAATTTCTACTTTTTGGTTTTCTTTCATTCCCTTCATCTGTTTCTCTCTCGCTCTCTATTCTTCGAGCTTATTACTATGGCTGCCAGTAAGTTCTTCTATCATCTTTCTCGCCATTTTCACAGCTTCAACTTTTCTCAAACTTTGCAACTTTTGTTTGTGATCGTTATGTCTCTTATCTGTATTTCATATTTTGGTTGTTGTTTATGTTGTTAATTCTTAAAAATTATCGAAGAATAGCATTCTGCATGATGGGTTTATTTCAATAATGCCACTTAATTTTCTGGTCATCAGGGTTGTAATTCATCTATCCTACAAAGGGTATGTTGTTTTTCCCCCAAACTCAAAATTAAATTGAAACAAATAATGAAAACTTAAGAGTGATTGAGTAAATTTTGATTCGTATGACTGTTCAATGTAGTTTGATACCATTGCATTTATATTTTCTTGGATTTCTACTCATCAGTTTCATGTGATTTTTCTTTTATCTTGTAAATGTTGAATCAGATAAATTATACTGTATCTTTCCATGGAATTACATAGCCTAAAACGGCTCCCGCCATAGCAGAACCTCAGAGGCTTAGCTTTGTTTTCATATTCTTGTTATTTTAGGGTTTGAACTTTGAACCTATTACTCAGTGAATCTTTTTATGAACCCACTCCATGAAGCTAATCCTTTTTAATTGAGGGTTAGGAATATATATATATTTTTTTTTTATTTTTTTTTTACAAAAAATAAATAAATATATAAACTGTTTTGAGCAAAACATTGCTCCTCTACCTGAATTCCTCATATAGTCATGTGAGTATCATTAGCTGTTTTAGTTCTTATTTGGCAATTTAGCAAATAGCTGATTAACTAAATATATCCTTTTTATACTGGTTTATCATGGTTGATCTTAAGTTTTTTCATTAATGTTGGATATCAGGTAGCTTAGGTGTTCCAAACACGCATGTTTTGAGCTCAAGGCTTTACTACAAGAGCTGCTTTTCTAAGCCATCTTATCCATGTGTTAAACGAGCCGGAAGTTGGCCGAAGTCATGGAGTCATCCTGGCCTGATAATGTCACAAAGTTCTCACAAACCGTTATTTATTTGCCAATCATCCTTGATCACAGAGAGTAAGTGATAAAAAAATTGATTTCCTCTTTTGTTTCTCTTTCACATTTTTACTAGCATCATTTTTGCTATTAGTGTTGTTGTAATTACCATAAGGAATAATTACATTAATAGGTATCAACTATTGCACTTTTTATTTTATAGGTACCAACTTTTGATTATTCACCAGCAGCACGAACTATTACATAAAGTTGCAACGATAGGTATGGATGACCTATAAATAGTTATGGATGACCTATAAGTTGCAACAATATTTAGGTCATATACCTATAATTGCAACTTTATGTAATAGTTCGTGCTGCTGGTGAATAATCAAAAGTTGATACCTATAAAACAAAAAGTGCAATAGTTGGTACCTATGAATTTAATTATTCCTTACCATAATCATTGTTAGCATTGTTTGTTGCGTCTTATAGGAGTAATCTATCTTATATTCTTATGCCATGCATGTGAAGTGTGCAATGCTTTCCTTATTGGGATTGTTTTGTTGTCTTTTGGTTTTTTGTTTAAGACCTTCTAAAACCTAGAAAGAAAAAAAATTGAAGAAAAATTAAGTTCATTCAAGGACTAATAACTTAATAACTTCAGATTATGGTAACACTGTTCAATGGAGAAAAGATTAATCAGTTCATATAAAGGCGTGAGCTGAATGGAATAGTGCAATCTAAATGTTTGTGGTACTTTTCTTTACATTTTTTAGATATGCAATGAGAGTATTCTAAACTCTCTAAGCTAGTAGGCTCTTATTGGATTCTGCATATTTCTTAGATGATTGACACCCTAAATAAATATACGTTCACCAATTGTGGGCAAATTATAGAAAAACTGAAAAATGCTATTGCGTTTGGTTTTGTTGGCATTGTTCTGAAACTCCTAGGAATTGGCCCTTATTGGCCTGTTTTTTTGGCCTGATAAGGACAATCTTAATGTAAAAATAGGTGACATTAATTTATTCAAAGATTGTTTCAACTTTTGTACTTTCATGTACTCTTGAAGTGCTAAAATTTGTTTTTGTCATGTTATAACATCAGTCTCAGCCTCTCAGGAAGGCGTTTACAATTGAAAATTTTCAGATAATGATTTTCTGCAATAATATCATCTTAGATTTCAAGGGGAGACTGTTTGATTGGGTTCCTTTCTTAAGCTTGTTTTCTATTTAAGATGCCACTCTGACTTTTATAATTGAAAAACTCAACAAAGACAAGTGGAAGCATATACCTTTTCTTTTCAAGAAATGTACATGTAGTATAGAGGGTGATAGCATAGATGGTGCTCTTGAACTTGAAACTTGTTGAGGATGTAGTTTGTCTTTGATGTTCATTATGCCTTTATATGCCGATTTCTGAAGTTTCTTTGACGCTATTAGTTTGTGGAGTGTATAACTTGTGACACTAGTTATTTTGAATGAAATGTCCATTTTTTCTATTGATGAAAGAAATATTCGAATGTTATCTAAACATGTAATAAGGAGTAAAACCTTGTGCAAAATTGCTAAAATCTAAATTTGTTTTCACTAAAAGCTGAGTTACCTAGTCTAAAACCCTCATTTGGGGTGGGGAGTGGTAGATGGTTGCGTTTTTTTGGTTGGCCATATGCCCATATGATTTAGTTTGGATTTCCTTTTTATCTTATTTTGGAATAATAAGAAATAAGTGCTATAACAAATAGGGGCAAATATGGTTGAGTATTTGGCCATATTGATTTAGTTTGGACTTTGAATTTCCCTTTAATCTTATCTAGGTGTAGTTGTTGTCTTCACTTTGTTTTATGGATATTGTGAAATCTTTGATTTCATAAAACGTCGATTTCATAAAACCATGATCCAATCATAGTTGTAGACTTGTAGTGTTGCATCATGTAGATGTATTTCATTAATGCTCATTTATGTCCTCTATATTTCATTGACGAGGCATGTTAATGACTTATTTTGAATCTAGTTTTCAATTTAAGAAGTTGCTAATTATTCCTCACTGATTATGGCATGTTGCTGATATACTTTTATTTGATTGAGATTACAAGTAAAGAACTGATTATGAAAAGATTTACTGTTTACTTTATAAGATATTAACCTAAAATTGAGTGGAAAAGGGAACAAGAGAAAGGGTGTAACAGTGCTTCTCTGTTTTCCTTATTTGAACACCTGCATGTTGCTCACATTTTCATGTGAATATTCTTGCAGATGAGCCAGCTGCTTCAACTGTAGAGGTAGAAGAAGAGAAAAATTCCCTTTCTGGTCCTATTAGCCACCTTATTCCAAACTCTGATGAGGTTATGTTTATTTTTCAAGGTTACCAAGTTTGACTTGTGCTTTTATCATTCTGAATGGATAAAACTAGGAAGATTGTAATTATGTTTCACTATCCATATGTAAAAACTATAAAAATCAGACATTAATAAACTACACCCTGAGAAAAATCAAATGAGAACCATCATTACTTTTTTATATATATATATACATACATAAATCACAAAAGATGGTCAAAGTATGATGAATGAATAGTGCTAAAGCCAAAACGTTGCATCTAAAACAAAACGGAGGTAGTATGAATTTTGATGTTATCTTGAATGTCCCCGTGGCAAACTTTCATATTGGTTGTTCTGTTATAATGTATTTTGCTTCTCTTTTTCTTTTTTTTCCTGCATTCTCACTGTCTGCTCTATCTAAATCTTTGTTGGACATGATGTTTTTCCCCTTGTCTAGGTGAAATCACTGTTAACAGAAATATGTGATACAACGTCAATTGCAGAATTTGAACTGAAAGTAAGTTTCCTGTGTTATCCTTGTTTTTTATGGTTTGCCCGTTTCATTTTGGTATGAAAGTAGAGAATTGTATTGCCCTTTTATCATTGACACTTAGTAACTCGATTTAATTGCATATTGATGATTTCAAAAGGGAAGAGCTAATAAAAGCCTTTAGGGTGTAGATAACATAAGGTAGCTAAAAGTGAAAATATTTAATTATAATAAACATTATTTATACCAATTAATGTTTGAATTTGACCTACATTCCAAAATGAATACCACATTACTGCTTTAGGAAATATGTTAAATGTCTATCTAATGCCCCGGGGGTTATTAGCAAGATCGTTCCAAAATTGCTGATTCTGAAGATGGTGCATCACATATCTGCAGTTCTACTAAAGAAACCTGAAAAATGGATCACATATTATGCTCCCTTTTTCTTTTTTGTTAGGAACAGTTACTATAAATATTATTGCAAAATAAGGTGAGGAGTTGTTAGGTTTCAGAGGCCATAACTATGCTGCTGTAAGGATTTAGGGTTGATAATGATTTTCTAATCCACATATAAGCCGCAACTCCAATAATATGGTAAAGCCAAGTTTTGAGGATAAATATTAGAATGATAATCATGTTGCAGCAGGCTTTGATACAAAAAGATACTTTCTCCGTGCCTAAATAATGACTCTATTAATCATCATTCATAAGTATAATGACCTTGATCCTTGTTATAACTCATTCATATGAGCCCCTCTAAGAATTCCTTTCTAGAAATAACGGAAAGCTCTTGTAGTTCTAACTTCTAAATATTCTCATAACCTTAGTTTTAAAAAGCTCGCTCCCAGGCTCTGGGAAATGCACTTTAGCTAAGCGAGACTAGCCACCTACATGCACCTTTTAGCGTCTTTTGGTAAGGCGTGCCCTTGCGCCTTAAGAAAAATAGCTTAGATTTAAGTTACCAGTTGAAGAATGATTGATTTTTTTTCAAATTGAGACTACCTTAGTTTTACATATATCATTATTTAAATTATTAGGGATCTTTTCAATTAATATTAAATACAATCAAAGAAAAAATTAATTTGAAATAAGTATATAAATACATGCGCTTCACTTACAAAAGGCGCACGCCTTCGCCTTGCGCCTAGGCTCCAGTGACAATTTGCGCTGTGGTGCGCCTTGCGCCTTTTAAAACTAAGCTCATATTTCTGTGACAAGCTTCACCACTATATTTGGTGGCTGGTTTGTCCTCTCAGAACCTATTCTTTATCCTCATAATTTTGGGACAAGCTTCCCAGTTCTATTTGGTGGCTACTAGCTAGCCTGGCCTTCAAAACCTTTTCTCTTGCTCTTTGCAAGAATTTATTTATTTTTTCCTCTTTGCTTCATATAGTTAGACAGACTATTAAGTGTTCGAACTACTACAAGCAAAGGAATATATATTGTAGATTACTAATCCTAGACAAGGTAAACTGAGTATGATTTTTGTCTATTAATGATATCACGAGTTAACCACATTCTCATTAGCTGAATTTTGGCTTCTAGCATAACTCTTAAAAAACTTGTATTTTTTGAAACATTCCTGCACCTTTTTTGCTGGACTCTACTGATCATTTGAATTGAAAGTTTTTTTTTTTCCTTGAAAAATTTAATGTGGATTTCAGTGTATGACTGCATTTCCAAGCATGTATGTTGTTGTACTGCTATGTTTTACTAGGGCTGAGATTCCTTGTGCAATCTTGGTACATGTAGACTTTGTCATTATTAATCTCCCACACCACATTATTGAGAAGCATCAGAGTGAGAGTATATTATATGTCAATTGATCTAGCTATTGGATGAAAACTGTAGATGTTTTCTTTATTAACAAGTATGTATCAGTTGATTGTCGAAGTTGTTAATTTGGAATTATCCTTCATCTTGTTTATATGTTTAATGGAGAAAAAAAAAAAACATTTCTTGTTGGGTCTAGTAATGTTTGATGGTAATTGTACTGAGATTTTAGTTGATGGGTAGATTTTCAAGATATTAGGATACGGGTATTTTTATTTATTTTTTGACGTGAAGGATATGAGTATTGTCAATTGATTACATTGTTTGCAATGTCTGTATTCGTTGACTCAAGTAGTTTCATCTTTGTGCCTGTAATTATAACTTATATTTTTTGTGAATGTAAACCGTCACATTTCTAATTGTTGTAACTTTCTTGCGAAATTAGCTTAATGGCTTTCACCTCCATGTGACGAGGGACTTGTCTGAGGGTGTTGAGCCACCTTCTCCATCTCCACCTGATTCTGTTTCTATGAATTCAAACATAACAGCAGAGGCACCTTCTTTAAATGGTCCTGTCTCGCCATCATCACTAGCAATCACCAAGGCAGCACCTGCAGAGATAACTCCTGGGACCTTGCTAGAGAGAGCTGCAGATGAAGGATTGGTAATAATTCAATCCCCAAGGGTGAGTATCCTAGTATAAACTGCCTCTGATCTTGAAATTTATGCAGCAGAAAACTTAGCCTTAATTCATACAGGTTGGATTTTTCCGGAGATCTCGAACCATAAAAGGGAAGCGTGCACCTCCGGCTTGTAAAGAGGTACATTATTTGATCCCTTGCAATGTTTTGTCAAAAGTATGGCATTTCTCCCTCTTTGTAGGGCCTTTTTTTCGTTTTTTTTTTTTTGATGCGATGTTTAAGAATGGCATTTTAAAATGCAAGGTAGTCATGTTTTAGATGGGGTTATGGTATAATTAGTTGGTAGTTGGCCTGAGCATGTGGGGTATTCAAGCTAAGTTAGGAATGGGGTGAAAGACTAAAGTGAAAAATATTCTGAATGGAAAGATAAGAAAGGGACGGAGGGAGTAGATATCTGCAGAAGGGCATGGAGGAAATTGTGTTATTTACTAATGCCATACACAGTTTTGTGCCGACACCCGAAGCTAACTGATTTTGATTATTGAAGGGCATGGGGGAAATTGTGTTCTTTCCCCTTTTATTTAGCTTTCTATTTTGGGCGAACTGATTTTGATTTTTGAAGAAAAGGACCGGAGGCCAAAAAAAAGTGATTTTTTTAAAACTTGAAACAACACAAATGTCCTAGCATTTCTTTGTGTGATTAATTGGCAGTGGAATACTTGCTTAATTTCAAACCAATTGGCTCTGAATTAGGATATTACTCAATTCTGTACGATATCAACCTGCTCTTAACTGTAGAAGAAGCTGCAGTGCTTGAGAGTTACCTTTAATTTAAAATTTGTATTATTTATTTATTTTTTTACCATAAATCTACAAATTATTACCTTACCAGCTAATCTTCATATAAAAACTACTGTTTTATGTTAAAAAGTTTGCAGTTTTTTTAGTGAAAAGTTATCTTGTTAGATCGTCGAGAGTTGCTATTCTATTTATGTTTGATTGGTTTAAGGTTGCCTATTAACAGCTACTTCTTATACAAACAGAAGCAGGTAGTTAAAGAGGGGCAAGTGGTTTGTTATATTGAACAGCTTGGTGGTGAAATTCCAGTTGAGGTATTGGGCTCACCCTTTATACTTATTTTATTCATTGTGCACATAATGCAGTGATATCTAATTTCTTCGGTTTCATCATTCCAATTTTCCAATGGCAGACTGACATTTGTGGTGAAGTCACAAAGATCCTATTCGAGGATGGCGGTATGTTTTTATAAACTTTGTGCTAAATCTTGGTGTTCAATGAGTTTTCAAGATTCCGTCTTTAAAATTTCCTTTTTTTTTTTGTTTTGTTTTTAACAGTACCTGTTTTTTTCTGTTTTTTTTTTAATTTTTTTTTAACAGAACCTGTGGGATATGGTGATGCTATAATGGTGATCCTCCCATCTTTCCCTGGAATAAAACTGGATGGATAGATAGCTCAAACCATATCTACTGGTGGAAAATTGGTGTACAGGATGTTGAAAGATGCAAAGCTTGCTGCTGCTGAGAAATATGTGCATTACTGCTGAGAAATTGATGATTTCTAAATATTGTAATTGGTTATTATTATTTTTTTCCAGTAATAATTTTAGCCCATTTTGGTTGGCTTTGCATAATATCTGTTTTTATCTTCACCTTCTGTAATTATTTTTTTACCATTTTCCCCAATAATGCAAGAGATTTATAAATCTTTGGATTGTTTTCTGGTCTAAAGTTTCAACACTAACTGGACTTTATTAGACAAAATGTTGATGTAGAGCACTACCATGATACTCACGAAAGGGGGGAAAAATATTTTTAAGTGAGCCTACAAGAGCCAGCAATTAAGTAAATAAATATAGCCCATAGTTTTTGCCAAAATGCCACAGCTAATGCTCATGGCAAATTGGCTATGTTGGGGCTTTGAATACCGTAAAATCAACACCGTGTGAGGTGTAGTAGATGAGAGGAGAGTTCTTACTCCTGACAAGAACGATAGAATACTTCCACATGGCCAATAATTAAAGTTTACAAGATTGGGAAATTTTTGCCTTATGGTACTTATTTGTTATCACTCATCCATTTACAAACTGTGATTGATTTAAATAACATCAAAGCCCTTAATCAGCACCATTGTGCTCAAAACAAGCAGAAACAGGACTCAGAAAATTAAAAGGGACAAAAAAAGAAAATAACAGGGATGGAGGAATATGTAGTAAGAATGAAGTTGAATAATTGCAGAAAGATGTTGCAGAAAAACATCAATCTTGTACACTGCTAGATTTTTTCGGTTCTGCCTCAGGCTTACTATCTTCCACTGATGATGAAAATTTGCGACGTTCCTCTGACGTAGCTGTTATAACAGGCATCCATAAATCAGCAGTACTGCTCAAGAGCGCCTTTACTTCAGGATCTGTTGATGAAATCATTTCATCCACTTCATCCAGCTTTGATGACAATTTATCCATTCTGTTGGCTAGTTCCAACTGAGTGAAGCATGCAAGCAATATATGATGAGAATCAATTAACTTGGACAAAAAAATGCAAGGGGGAAAAAATCTAAGAGAAACTCAAGTACCTCAGCGTCATCTGTATGCTGTACTGACTGAGAAGGTAATTTAGTAACTTCTGATTTAAGAGCTTCAATCTTGGCACGTAAATCTACCTCTTCTTGGTTTGACAATGATTCCACCTATACAGCAGGAAGCAATGAGAGATGAGAAAACATTTAAGCTACAAAAATGACCTTAGGTTTTATCAAAGAACGAGGATGAGAAAACAGAGACAAAACAGATAGATTAAAAGAATTTGCCTAGTTAAGATAATATGGACTTTTGTACTAGACTACTAGTAGCTAGTACCTAGTAGTCAGTAGATGGAGTTTTCTGGCATCTGGTTGCATCGGCTCTCTACTTGCAGCTCTCCTCCAGTCACAAAACAGTAAACCAGTAAACTATAATATAGCTTGTTAGTACTCTTTCCAATGTCAAGGGTCAATCATTTCCATTGCCCTCAGCTAACAGAAGTTTTTATTATTGTCAATATAATCTTTTTTCGTCCTCAAGCACTTCAAATATTCTAGAAGTCAAACTGCTTAACTACATTACATTTGTTCATTCTAGGACAAGCAAAGGCCTCCATATACCTTGACAAGCATTATAGCTACTGATCCTAAAGTTGATACATTGGCAAAGATATTGTGTCTTGAGAGAGCACTGTATCTGTGCATGTTCAGGAAAGAATTTCTAGCATATATATTCCATGAATCCGTGGTCAGCTTGCCTTATGCCTTAGATTTCAAGAAACCAAAAGAAACCTGTGTTATGAGGACGAACTATCAGACAGCTAAGCAACAATTGAACCTACATTGGACCTGAAATCTATGTTCTGAATTTTGGTTTTAGCCAGCCATTAACAAGGATAATAGAAGCAGCTTTGTGACATATTCCATGTGAAGATGCTCCAGTTCCATTAACCTAGCTGGTGAGAAGTGGAACCCTTTCTAGGAGGGAGCAAAAAAATTCCCTTTTCTCTCAATTGGAATGGCTGATAGAAAGACTGCTTTGGCAGTTAAGAACACCTTGTCTCAGTTTCTTATTAATTCTGGTCAATAAATTAAGGAGGACAAGAGTAGGTTCATGTTCATCTTCTCTGCTAATAACCATAAGGACCTAAAGAACACCTTCCATGCTACCCTTTGTGTCAAAGAAAATGAGAAACAGGCTCTTTATCTAGGCTTTCCTCTTTCCTGTAAACGAACTAGCGTAGATAAACTTAAAAAGTGATTGGCCAATTGTACAACAATTTATCTCTCAAAAGCTGGTACACTCTGCCTCATTAAAGCTTGTATTCACTTTATTTGGGGGATAGAGAGAAAGTTAGGAAGATCCGTGCAGTGGGTAGGAATATTATAAGAATCAGTTAGGGTTTAAGTCAAATATGAAGGATGAAGATTCATAGGTTCATCCTCTTCTCGGACTATGAAAAAGCCATCAACATAATATACTCAGCATAAACTATAACATGTACTCAATTACTCTCAGCGAATGTGGTGCACTGGAGATGAAGCTCAAGGCATTGGAGGTGCAGCTGAAGTGGACTAGAAGAAATTGTAACAAACTTGTTGAAGTGATTGCTAAGAATGATAGACTTAATCAAGATTGTATGACCTTAATTAGGGATCTGCCCTATTTCCTTAATAAGCAGATTGCATGAGATTTACAAGTATAGTTATGAATAATCTTTCCCTATTTCACCCAAAAAAAAAAAGAATTGTTCCCTTGGTGATTTACTTTGTTCTTATATAATCTTCTAAATCCAATGACCCCTTTGTGAAATAAACTGGACAAAAATAGGCTGGGTAAGGACAATTTATGGTTAGAAAAAGCTGATAAAAGTACCTGACAAGGATATGTGTCCAAGTGTCGGGCACAACAATTTTTTGAAAAATATGAATGTTTTGGTTCAAAATGAAGAGTCCAAGTGTCATACCAATGTCCAAGGACTGAGTGTCTGACAAGGGTACTTGAGGAAATAAAGAATCCGAGTAACTTAGGATAGGAGTGCTTGATTTCTTATAACTTTATTCAGATAGTGTTGTGCACCAGCAGTACTCTGCACTTCTGCAGTAGCTTATGATCAAAATCTATGATCTGAATTCAAGTTAACTACTTGTAGAAGACTGTCTACTACAGAATAATCTAGCGTTTCAGGCAATGCAATTTTGCTAATTATAAACCTGGTATTCACAACCTAAATTCTGTTGATGGATAGAAATTTAATACTGGATTCCTAATCCTGACTAGCTAAATCTATATCCTTTTAAAAAAAAGTAGGATGTAACATAATCCATAAAGATGGGAGAGAAATTATGATTTTGATCTTATCTTCCCTTGCACAACAAATACCCAAATTATACATTGAAAATATGAAATCTGATTGCTGTAGCAATATGACAAAAACATCTCTCTAGATGAAGATATATTTGAAAATCTAAATCTTCAATCTCAAATTCCGGCACAATTCCAAACCAAGTTCCAGGAAAATATAATGACAAGTCTGAGATCAAACCAAGCATCAATCCAATATTTGGTGGCATCATCTCCTAAAAATTCGATAATACAAGTTTAAATCTGAAGTTCTAACGTGTTATATCATCTCAAACTCTTCACAAATAGGAAATTTCATTCATTTTATTACCAATACCAGTACCGTATCGGCTTATCCATGTCTCAGTAAAGCATAGACATCAAATTATGTACGAGTACAATCAGATTCCGAAAAAGAACTGTTGATTTCAAAAAAAAAAAAAATCAGAATTCTAAGGAGATTCATAAAAAATTGACATTGTAACTCTTTACAGTGCATTTTCTTCGTAATTTCAAAGTTTCCAAAGCTTAATTGATGAAATTTACAACAATAATTGATTAAATTTACGAATCCAGATGAATAATTGGAAGATTCCAACAAAATGAAAAGAATTGTTTTTTTTTTTCAAGAGTTTTACAAAAGAGAAATTGAAGAGAAGTAGTGGCGTATACCTCATTAAGGAGAGAAGAAAGAAGCTGAAAAAGCTCTGGACCGTCACCCACTGACATCTCTGCAGTTAGATTTTCTTCCTTGAGAGGTTCGTTTTGCATCAACAATTACCTCCTTTCTCTGTCTTTTTTTACTCTATCTCCTTAATTTTTTGAAGCATACACCATTTATAATTTTATACAGATTTACGGGAATTCTTTCCTGTTTTATTAAAAAATATAGTCAATCATTGATCTTATTTGATTCGTCTCAATATGTAGTATATGCTTTTTATAATATTTTACTATATACAATTAAATATATTAATATTTAAAGAGGTGTCTTGGATGATATGAAAAAGTAAATGGAACATTTATTTTGAGACATAAAGTAATTAATAATTTCCAATGGCACAGTAATGCTCTGAGCTTCAAGATTTCCCAATGTTATACCCCTCTGTTTTAGAGGTGATCAAAAGTTTGGGTCGGGCGGGGCTATAAATAAGCATGTGTGCCCAAAATCCAGGTTATTTAGGCAAGCTTGGCGGGCTATTTGAGAATTCTTTGGGCCGGGCCGGGCTTTTGAAATAAAAATGTCTATTTAGGTGTGCCAAAACCCACAAAAATTTTGGCCTGATCGGACCGGGCTTGCAGTCCGAACCAATTATGATCAACTCAACTCCGTTCCAATTTATTCTTCATGTTATGAATTTTGTACATGAATTAATAAAAACTAAATTTGTAGATAATTTATTATTAGAATTGGAAATTTTAAATGCACTTATCGAAATTTTGGGAAATATGTAAAATGTAGATAAATTATTATTGGAATTGATAATGTTAATTAATAATGGAATTGAAAAATATAATAATTATAAGTGATAAAATGAGTGGTTGAGAATAAAGCATAAAAAAGGAAAATAAAGCAATGTAAAGATTACATCACCGGCTCACCGCACAAAAAATGGAATAGATTTGGGAATTCAGGACAAATTCACGTATTGATCGATGTAATTAATGATTAGTTAATGTCAAGTATTTTCCTTATTTGGTTGTCCTGGACAAGGTATTTTCCTTTCGTTCACATTATGACTTTAACTTATCTCGTAGTGATTCCGATTGGATAAACTCCCTCTCACTCGATGTTCATTACATGGTTGGTTATATTTCTTGATCGTTGCCCTGTTTCTTGGAAGACCAAGGAATAAGTCGTTGTTTCTCGCTCTTCCGTTGAAGCCGAGTATCATTTAATGGTAGCCCTCACTTGTGAGCTTAAATGGCTTAAAGGTTTTTTTTTAGTATTCAACACCCATGCGCTATAAAGTTATATTGTGATAGTCAATCTGCTTTATACTTTGTACATAATCCAATTTTTTTATGAGAGATTGAAACATATTGAAGTGGATTGTCATTTCCTGCAAAATTTAATTCAAGACGGTACATTAATCTAACTCATGTTCCTGCAACTGGACATTTGGCTAATATTTTCACCAAGACATTGGTTAAAAGTAGTAAAAAAAAAAAACAGATGGTGCAAATTGTAATAAGGGCTTGTTTACTTTAGATTATATTCAGTTCAGTTAATCTCAGTTCAGTTCAGTTCAGTTCATCTCTATTTAGTTCAATTAAACACTTTTATTCAGTTCAGTTCAGTTCATCTCTATTCAGCTAATATAAACGAGCCTTAAATCCTAAAAAAAATGCTTTTCCAATAATAATTAAAAAAAAAGACACCATATGAATTATGTGGCTATTTAATTTTGCTAGGAGTAATTAGCATACAGTATTATAAATTTATAATCGAAGGTCAAAAAAAAAAAAGTTTCATATCCGAGTAGTATACAGTAATTAGCATATTTATTGTATCTCGGTTACGACTTTATATTCAAAGTAATGCACTATATTCTTTTACAGCAACAAAGAAGTTTCAAATTGAATATGTATATTCTTAATTTTCAAATTTTATCTTTGATTTTAAATTTTGGCAATTAATTTCGGTGAATATCAATAAGTTTTTTTTTAAAAAGTAATTCTTTTGATAGGATTTAGTAATTTAATATAATTTCCAATTTTTCATTCATTTTTTAAAGTGATATTATGAATCAAAATTATCCTCAAATTATAAAAACAAAAATATAATAGGAAATTTAATTATTTAATTCTATTCATTAAGTAATTATCTAATACAAATCCATTCACACATAAGTAATTCTTTTAATATGAATTTAGTATCACAATTTTTATTGTTTGATTCATTTAATTTACTGAAGTGAAATCACAAATCGAAGTTATCTTTAGATATTAAAAGCAAAAACGGAAGAAACATTTATTTATTTATAACTGAAAGCATCTAAGTAAATAGAAGCTATGACTTCATTCACTAAATAATTATTTAATGTTATAAAATCAACATTTTTCTTGTACAAATTCATTCACTTATAAATAATGGTGGTAAGAAACTTGCTTTAAAATTCATCTTAACCCTTTTTTCCTTTGACAAGAAGAAATTTTTAACTATCCCTTTTTTGTTTTTACTTTCTCTAAACCTTAGCTTATATGATGGAGGCAAAGTTTGCTCTATACATAAACTTATTTATAACATGTGCCATGGTCTTAACCACAATGGTAGTGGCTAGACCAAATGCTATTGTTCAATCCAAAATTGAAGCAACTCCTTGTCCAAGTCCAAGTATGAAAGATGTTGTACAAGAATGTGGAAATAAGCTTGGCGCAACTTGTGGAGATGCAATATTTGAATTCGTGTTTGCAAACACAAAAAGTGTAACACAAGATTGCTGCACTAAATTATTGAAGATGGGATTAGAATGTCATGACCTCTTGACAGATATTACTCTTAAATCACAAGATTTCGACCCAATAGAGATACCCGGCATATGGACAAAAAATAAGGAAGTTTGGAATCGGTGCAACACTGATGGTCAAATTGGTTAAAGATTTATTGTTTCCCCTTTAGTCTGCAACAATGAACGATTCTAGTGATCTGACATGCAATGAATAGTAAAACAACACTATTTTCTTTAAACATTTATAATAAAAGAGCATTTATAATACTTCTATTAAGTACTAAATGTATTTTTTATTAGTATAGTCATATACATAATTGATCAATTAGATCAATTGCCATGTAGTACTTATGGAATGCAATGTAATTAGTATTGTAGTCATAAATAAATGAAGATGCCTACATGTAATGTTTTATATGGTGAAATAAATTAAAGGAGACATGCATGTAGTTGATGAAGTGATCAACTTTAAATAAGATGCACTCAGCACCAAAGAAAACAAAGGTACCCCCTCCGTAACATAAAACTTTCAACATTTGTCAAAAATGGGTGTAACAAAAAACTTTCAACAATTTCTTTCTTTTCTACTTTTGGTAAAAAAAAGTCCATTCATTTACAAAAATGCCATTACTAAAAACTTAGTTAATTATATTATGATTAATAATCTTCCTTAACATATCCTTAACAATATCATGATTAAACCCACTATCTCTCTCCTCCTCTCTCCTTCCTCTCCACTCTCCCTCCTGCTCCAAGTTCACGGCACCACCACACCTCCCTGCAGGCTCCCAACCTCATCTCCCTCCACCACTTTTTCCACTGCAACATCACCCTCGTCTCTCCCTCCGCTGCCCCTCGTCTCTCTCCCCCTCCTCTCTCATCACCAACACCGCCGCACATCGAACCCAGCCTGCACCTTCGTGGTTGCGGCTCAGATCCGGTTAAGGTTGAGCTCAATCGGCTTGAAAATGAAAATGGTGGTTGTAGCTCAAGCAAAACTCATAGACCATCACTTCTACGCCCATCAATGCATAACCACCACCATCAAACCGTCGCACCACCAACAAACCTAGAACCACCACCACCGAGCTAGTCGAAACCCCAACCTGAACAACTCAGAACCACCACAAACCCAAAACCACCACCAGCAAGCCACTCAAAACCCTAAATCGAACAACCCTAACTCGAACTTCGAAGTGGTGATTTTGTAGTTGGGTTGTTCGAATCAGGTGTTTCGAGCGTGGTGGTTGTTCGAACTGGTTGTTTCGAGCCGGTGGTGGATTTGGCTGGCTGGGGTTGCGAATAGGTGTGGCTGGGGTTGCGAACTGGTTGCGATTTGGGTGGTTGGGGTTGCGAATTGGTGTGGGGTGGTGTTGCGTCCTGATTCAGTGGCCGGGTGGGGCGGTCCTATCGGTGATTGGGGTGTCGATTTGGGTGGGGTGTGCCTTTGGGTGGTGGTGTTTGATTAGAAGTGGTGGTGGTTAATTAGGTCAGATTTTTTTTTTTTAAGAATTAGGTTGATTACTTATTTTATTAGTGTTGTGTTAATTAGGACTGATTAGTGCTTTAATCTTGATAAAGAAAATTCGTCTAGGGAAGTGTGCATAGTACAATTGTTGAAAGTTTTTGGTTACAGAGGGAGTACAACAGATCATATGTATAGCCCATAGATAAAAAAATTCAAGTAGATAGTTCTCTACTTTGTCACTTCTCTCTAGGACTCAAAGCACTTCTGTAACCAATTGTTGAAAGTTTTTGGTTACAGAGGGAGTACAACAGATCATATGTATAGCCCATAGATAAAAAAATTCAAGTAGATAGTTCTCTACTTTGTCACTTCTCTCTAGGACTCAAAGCACTTCTAGAGTTAATCAAAAGTGACATGGCTTGATTATTTGTGGGCTTTGAGCAAGAAAATTAGGCGTGAAGTTGGGCCCGATCCGGCCCGATTTTTTTATTTCTTCCGCGCGGGACTTGGACATTTTAAATTAGACTTTTTTGTTACTTTTTTTAGGCCCGACCCAAAAAACTCCAAAAATCCCGATAAACTTGCACTAAATTTTTGGGCTTTGATTAAGAAATTTGGGCCCGGCCCGAACTAAGCCCGTCCCGAATCTGGCCCGCTTTATGGGCTTGCTTTTTTTGCAATTTCCCGGTCTGAACCCAGCTCGGTCCGGCCCATGATCACCTCTAAGCTCTTCTAATTTTCAAATTTATCTCTAATGACCGTATAGGCCATAGAAATTTTCAATATTTCCCAAAAATTAAGTGGTCTTCACATTGAACCTTATTGACCTCTTTTTAAATATTACAATGCATTTTTTTTTCTACAATACAAGTGGGAATATATTGCTTTCTATCATCGAAAATATTGATGTTAATGTTATAATTAATAATTTTTCATTTCGGAAAGCTCGTAGAACCATTTTATTTTATTTTATGATTTTAGATTATTTATTAAATAATTAATACAAGTTTGAATAAAAGTAAACTCAGCAAATATATAATGGCTTAAAACATTACCATCATACCTTTTTTTTTTATACTATTATATGTTTTATCATTTTTGTTTTTGAAAGTGGCCTCAAATTACTATTTCACCTAAAGCTGTAAATATAATAGGATTAACACGTTAAGCATCATATATTTTTTTATGGAAAAATACAAAAGAAAATTTTTATCAAGGACAACTATCAATGCAAGAAATACAAAAAGAAAAATTACCCCAACAGAAAGAATAACTTAATAAGGACAACTATCAAGAGTAATGATAAACTCTTAGCTACTATATGTATTTAGCGATTTTTTAATGAATTTCATAATTAGTGTCCCGTGCAATGTAATTATTGACCTGTTTAACACAATATAAATTGTGGTAATGGTAATGTATTTATAAACGTCTAATCATTGCTCCATGTCAACAAGCCTAATTTTTTTTTAATATAAAAAAAGACATAACAAGCCTTGAACTCGCAACTTCATTTTCACACATTAATGGTTTAAACCATTAGTCTATCTCTCATCCTTGTACTTAAAAAGAAGATTTTAATAATTATAAACTAGCTGAAGTTGATGTATAATATAACAAACAAGAGCCCATTCGGTTTCTCTTGAATATTTTTGGTGATGATCTTATACAGCGTATCATTGCAAATTCTTTATCCTCTTAGTTCTGTACTTCTGTTCTTCGATCCTATTTTACACTACGCTATATTAAACTACTATTATTTAATATTTATTGATATCTATAATCGATCTATATCTATAATAAATATTTCTAACATGATTTGTTAATCCACGTGATGACATTCTTTCAAAACATATTGAATTTATAATTTCTAACAGGATTTGTTAGTCCACCTAATCATCCTTCTAATCTCTATAACTTCCTTAAATTGGCTGGTTTTTTTTTTAATTCATAATTTTTTTTCATATTTTAATTTAATATTAAATGAATACTTTTAAACTCTTATTTACGGAGTACATGGTCTTATTTACATCCATGTTCAATTTCTTTTATTTTTTAAAACACATTTTAGTGTATATGAATTGATATTTCTTATATATTTATGGTATATACATTGTAATTTTTCTCTTACATAGTCAATTTATAAGTCAAACAAAATCCCGTATAAGACACAGGTTAAAATTAGTTTTATTGAGAAAAGGAGGCATACTAATTGAAATTCTGAATTTCTGACGACCCATGTCAAGCCGTCAAGGTGTCAATCCTGCTTTTATTGTCCTAAAAAATGCCAAATTCGTAGTACCCCAACAGTCAGTCACTAACAAGAAGTAACAACTTTCAAAACCATAATAATAACTCCATGACCAGTCAATCAGTCATCTTCATCTTCGAATTCTCAATTTTTCCATACATCCTTGAAGCCTTTTAGTCCAAAAAGTAAGCTGTCACATTTTCATTCTTTTATTTATTTATTTTTTATTTTTATTTTTTTGGCAAAGAATTCATTCTTTTATTGTTTTTATTAACAGTACATTTTCATTACTTGTTTCTTGCAAACCCACAAATCTTGGGCATTTGTACAAGTAAAATTTTGATCAACAAAACTGAAAAATGTGTTCAGAAATAATGAAAGAAATAGCCTTAATGAAAAGGGTTTTGTGGGTATCCAATTTCTTTTTGTTATTTCGTTTATTGATTGGGTTATTTTATTATGTGATTGTGTTTTGTATTATGATTATCAAAAGGGGGTTTCATCCTTTGTTATAATGTTTCATTAGATGGTGTTTATATGAGTTTATTTGCTAATGTGGTGAAAGATGAAGAGTTATTTGGCCCCTCAAAAAAGAAGGGTCAAAATTTGTTTATCCCATCTCTGTTTTCTTGGATCATTACATAGGATTTTCACTTGATTGATCTCATAAAGCTTGTTTTTCTCAGATCATGGGTTTTGTACTTCTTGGAATTCAATTGATATTTAAAAAATCCTTTACTTAATGCTCTTCAGTTGTTGATGGAATAAAATTGAAAGTTCTTTTACATTTCTACTGTCAATATAATACTGAGTATAAACAAAAGAGCTTAAGAATTTTTGTGGGTGTTCTACTCTTCTTTGATTTTCTGGGAAAGTTGCTATATTATATTTGCACAATGAATACCATGCAACTCCATTTCACATAGAATATATATATTATGCTTTTAGAACATCGATAATCTAGAATATTCATGCTTTATATTTAGACCACTTAATTTTATAAGTGTTCTAAAGTAAAACATGAATGTTGTAAGGGTGTAAAACGTTTTTAGATGAAAATGGTTTTCCATTGAAAACTTTTTACATTGAAAAATTCATTCACAAAGGTTTTTCGTTGTTTGGTTACATGTAAATGATTTTTCATTTTAAGCATTTTCCATTGTTTGATTGAAGTGAAAATCAATTGCGATGGAATATGTTTTCCCTCCAATAGTGATGTAAAACGTTTCTTTCGAACTGTGGAAAAATGTTTCCAATAAGGTGGAAAATGGTTTTCCACCCCAAGTTTTACATTTTAATATTTTACTCCGAACCAAACAATTTAAAATGAAAAAACAGTTTTCAGGGAAAAAGTTTTACATCCTATCAAACGGATCCAAGTTTTACACAACATAAGTGTTGTATTCTATATAATATCTGCAGTCTTCTATATAATATCTGATTAGTCTTTAAAATCTGGGTTCAACTTCTGATTGCATTTGTTTTTTCTGCTAGACTTGTTGCAAGAATCAAAATGGTATACAGTGCAGGTTCATGACTTAGCCATTTGAGTTGTTTGCTACCGAAAATTGGAATTTCAAACTTCCAAGTTAGCTTAGCTATAAGCTTTAAAATCTAGGCATGGAATTTCATGACTTAGCCATGTTCAAGACAGGAGTATGTAGGAACTTTTGGTCAAAAGGTGCATGCAGATTTGGGGATAATTGTGTATTTGCTCATGGACCTCAAGAGCTTAGGAAGTCAAAAATGATGAATCAAAACATCTTGAAAAGGCGAATATGCAGATTCTCTATGGAACAGTGCCCTTATGGTGAAAAATGTATTTTTCCACATGAAACATCAAAGACTTGTGAAGTAAAAAGGGAATTGCCTTGGAAGAATTATGAAAGTAACATTCAGAATGACAATTTTGATTCCACAAACAAAACAAGGCGACTTAACGATAGGGTGATGCTTAATACCTATAATTACAGTTCTGAAAGTGGTGATGCTCATGGACAACCAGGTAATATTGGCTGTGGTTTATGTGGTTTTGCTCTTTGAAATTCTAATGTTTTTCTTACTGTAATTTTGTTGAAATGTATGTTCCTCAGCTTGAGTTTTTCATGGAATTATAGAATCTTTTCAAGCCATGGTTTGTGGCATATCAAGCTTTAATACATTAGGTTGCTGCATTGTCTTTGAAAAGTAGACATTGATTGCTTACTTTGAATCCTATTCCCTTTGGCTATTGATATATAAGCAAATGCTGCAACTACACTCATGAAAAATTAACTTGATTATGAATCAATTTGAGGTTTCTAGTCAAGCTTGGAGTCGGCGTTAGTCCTTGTTTGTTTACATAAAATGCATTATTTTTTGTATGCAACTATGCACCATGTATCTGTAAAAAAAAAACAAAAATGGTTCTTCAAGTTTATAAAGTAAAAAGTAAAGACAAGGCTTTATTTGGTTAGGCGTAAAATATTTTCAATGTTAAATGATTTTCATGGAAAACAATTTACAATAAAAAAAAAAAACAATTGCAAAACAAGTTTTCCATTGTTTGGTACCATGTAAGAAAAATGATGAAAATGAAAAGAAAAGTAAGGAGGTTGTGAGAGAAGTGTACAAAGGAGGTAAGGAAAACGAAGAAAAACAGTTTTATTTTTTTTATTCCGAAGAGAAAATTGTTTCCCATCATTGTAAAAGATATTCTTACTGCTATGGATAATGACTTTACACTACAAACCAAATAATTTAATATTGAAATTACTTGAAAATAGTTTTCCTGAATAATGGTTTACGCCCTACCAATCGACGCCTTCAGCATTGCTCCATGTTTGAACACTATATGATGTAGCAAGCTGGCTTATACAGTGCATTAGCTTTCTCCACATCTGTTTTGTTAGGAATGTTTTCCTAGTCTGCAATGTTGATTGTGGCCTTTGGGGGTTTCTAAGTTCTAACTACCAATATATCGCCTAAACTATAAATTTTATAGCTTGATTATGCAAAGCGTTTGTGTGAATCAATTATGTTTTGCTGCTTATACACATTCATTAATCAGGATTTAGTTCCTGTTCTTACCAAATCCCCTGTTCCTGTTACTTTCTAGAGTTAAGAAGATCTGCACCCATCCTTGTATCAGAACCTAGAAATGCACAGATCGCTCCAACGGCCTTACTCAAGGACGCCATACCTAATCACAGTCAAACACCAACTGCTACAGTGTATAAGATGCAGTCAAGACTGTGCTTACTCAAAAGGATAAAGAAGAAGGTCATTGGTATCTATGCTGATTGGCTTGATGAGGAACCCTTTGCCTCCTTGCTTAGTTGATGATTTCAAGATCTGGGTATATGTTGTTGATACCTGTATGTGGTGTTGCTTGGAAAAAGTATAGGAGAAGTGAAGAACACAGAAATACAGTCAAGGAAGTGCATACAAAGCCATACCAGATTCCATTCAAGTTTTTGTTAGCAAAAAATGCCACTTGGATGGTGAAGAATATTGTTCTGTCAATGTTCTTACAGAGAAAAAACACATGAAATGCACATATGATTTTGTAAAGCTTTGGTTCATTTTCATAGCATAGTTGCTCAAGCTAAACATAGCTGTTTTTTTTCCCTGTTTGGGGCAAAATTGGCTAGGATAGCATAATCTATGGGTTAGATGCACAAATTAGCTGCCGAGTAGCATGAACTATGGGGTCAAGATGCGTAAATTATCTTAAGTGAACATTTTCGCCTAAGATTCTACCAGCGATTATATGTTTGTTTAAGCCAATTTAAGCTAACGTGTCTCAGCTAATTTGTGCACCTCAGCTCATAGTTTATGCTATTTGATACACACTGATTATTTTTTGCTATCTTTCGACGGATTGAGCCCATTCGAGTGTCGACCTCACCAAAGCATCAATAGGATCAATGCATTTCTTGAGAAGAGGGTCATCTGAAGGTAAGAGGTCACACATGTCATGAGAGGCAATGATGACCATGTTTACAGCCCTCACCAACAGAACTTGAAGAGCTATTCTTAACAAGTTTCGAGCCCCTTCAATGTCTTTCCTATCCAAAGCTTCTATCGCTGGTCGCACTGTGTGTTCCATTGTTGCTTTATCTGGGAGCACAACCTCAAATCCCTATAACAATTCATTCAGGTACAACAAATTTTACTGGATTGATTAGTAGACCTAAACTTATCGGAATTGTGTGAACTTATTAAATCTGATTAAAACTTATTAGACTTGATTAACTCTGATTATAGAAACAAGCTTTTTAAATCATGATTATCAATCCAAACTATAATAAGCAATAAAATGAGCAAAGCATTAAAACAAATACCTCATTCTGCAGTTTTTCCTGATAAAACCCTGAATTTAGTACAGCATCAGTAGCAACCAAACCAATCCTCAACAAACTCCCAGTTTCCAAAGGCCTCAACTTGGCTTCTTTAAGTTCCTTAGCCACACACTCACCCATATGAAGAACCGGTACACCGCACCCTTTCGAAACATCATCATGCCAACAATGTAACAAATGACTAGGCATCACGAGGCACCGAGCACCCCCTTGCTCAAGAAACACCTGTTTTTGCTTCAACTTCTCTATAACCCGATCATGATCCAAATTACAAGGCTGCCCTTGAGTGTAAACCGAAGGAAAATAACTTCTCTCATAGATCAACAAATCATCTGCCAATTCCGGATCCGAACAAAGCATGTAAGGAAGACCATTACTCCTTTCCTTGGATCCCCATTGCACTAGCTTATGCAAGTAATTCAATGTAGAGCCACCATTTTCACCTCCTATAATCCCAATTGCATTAGCTTGATTAAGCATGGAATTAATACTATAATCTTTGTTTGGTACATTATTCTTCCCACATTTCAGGGTATTTTCACTTTCACTAATTTGCACAATTGTTCTTGGTGTTTTTAGTAGCCCTTGCTTGTGATTCTTACCTATGATTTGTGAAGGATAGTTCAATGTATGAAAATACATTGACATACTTCCTTCAATCATCTCTTATACCATTTATCCTTCAATGTATGTATGCCTCAATGAAGTACCAATTATCATTAGTCTACATGAAAAGGACTTTTCTTCATCATCTGAGCAAAATTAGTTATGATTACCTGTAAAGTGTAAACCACTCACCAATCTGCTAGATTGAACAAACCCCACTTCAAAACTCTGAAGTCTGAAATTTGGAAACATTCCAAATCAGCACTCAGTAATCATCTAAATTCTGAAAAGTGCCTAAAATCAGCACTTTTTTGTATCATTTGAGCAAAAACTAGTAATGTTTACCTGTAATTCCTGCTGTAAACCACTCATCAACTGCTAGATTGAACAATCCCAACTTTGGAAACTTTCCAAATCAGCACTCAGTAATCAGCTGAATTTGACAAAAACCCCACTTCCAATATTTGAATTAGAAGCCTCCCCATGTTCTGAAAAGTGCTTAAAATCAGCACTTTTAATGATCAGAACTAAAAACTCCAGAAAAAATGAAGTGAGCTTATTTCATTATTTTTTTTGTTTCAGCCAATCAAATAAAGAGGTAAACAAGAAACAGAGAACAATAAAAAGGGATCAAGATGGAAAGATTGAAAAGTTAAGGAAGGAAGAAAACATAGAAAATGGCATAAAACTGACACCAAACAATATACTCATATCATAGATGGTCATGGCCCTCATGGGGTTGGTCCAATGCATTGCCCCAAATGGAATTTGTGTTTGTAATTAAAACAAATGAGGTTTGTCTTCATATGGTAACTTAGGCTTGCAAATAATTCCTGACCTTATCATCTTTTATCAACTTGTGCAAGAGATGATGTACAATTGTGCACTAGACATATCATATGCCCACTAATTATTGATGGTTGATGGCATTATTACAGTATTATGCCCATTTCACAATTCTAAACCACATCATTAAGAAAAAAAACTCACACACTCATTCTTAACTCTGGTATCAAAAATAGGAAGTATGCCAGAAATGGAGGTTGGAAGATAAGTTTACAACTTTTCATGCAAATTTGTATGTAAGGTGCTGTTTTTTTAGACTGAATTAGTCTAAACCGAACTGAACTAAATCCCAGATTCAGAAGGAGAGGAACTAAACTTATCTGAAATGAACCGAACCTTCAAAAAATTAAGTAAAAAAAAACAGGGACTTAATCTAATTTTTATTATCTTGTTGCTTGTTAGTAAATTGTAATAAACCACATTAATAGAAATATTTGATGCAATTGATTTGGTAGCAAAAGCAACATGTTGCCGCCACGACTTGTGGTTTTGTTATAAATTTCTTAATTAATACTTTTTGTTAGTCGATCTTTAAGATTATTGCTTTCAAACGCCTTGTGATTTTGACATAGATTATTAAATTAATACTTATATTTAATTATTAGATTCTTAATACTGAATTTATAGCTTTCAAAATAAGCTAATTATTATCAGTCTCGTTTGGTTGCCTTAAATTACCATAGACACTCAAAATTCCCGTGAATATCAATTGGGACTTATTGTTTGGTTGATAAAAAAAATAAAAATGAAGGAAATGAGCATTCAAGAGAATTTTGATTTCCCACAGTATATGGGAAATAAATACCCTGTATCCCCTTAATAAAAATTCATTGGAAGTTCAAATTTCCACATTGTCCACCAATTAACTTTGTTAAATTCCTAAAAATTATATTCCGTATGAAGGAAATAATTTCCCATATATTACAAATTCCTATGAAAAATTACTTCCCACTATAATATTCAAATCTGCTAAATAAAAAGACTATCACCAAAGGACTAAACTATAAACACTAATTAATTAACCAAACACAGCATGGCAACAACTTAGTTTATAGAACTTGAGTTAAACCAAACAAAAAAAACTCAGAAAACAGTGTTGCTGATTCCTTCTTGAGCTACTTTAGTGCACCTAGGAGTTTTAGCAGTGTTAACATCATTAATTGTCCATTCAAGCCTCTTCATCTCCCTTTCTTTCTTCTTCTCTTTCACATCCTCTTGTTGCAGTTCAATAGCTGTTGCTGCATTATGGTGAGCTTGGAAGCTTCTTATCACAACCCTTACATCACTTTTAACAGATGACAATGCCATAAACAGAGCTACTAGTAACATTATTGCAGAAACTTGAACTGTTTCACAAGCTTCTTCTTCGTCGTCGTCTGAGCAAGTAGCATTTTGCCTTGTGATTTCCTTGATTAATCCCCATATGAGTAGTAACATCCCATATAAGCTTACACGGCCGTGCTTCAGTAGGCCAAGTATTGCTCCTGCTACACAGAAGTAGCTCCCTGCTAGTATCTATGAGAAATTTTCAATGTTACTAAACTTGCTAAGGTAAATTTTATATATATGTGTGCTAAAAACATAATCCCTGTTAATATAGCGTAGGAATAGGATCAGCTTAAAATGTTTTCAACGTGAAAACTCCTACATTAGAGGCTTAAAAGGTACATGAGAAATCACAAATGGCAATTTTGTAAATGCTAGCAACTTTTATCTCACACTTCTCTCTTTGAGGGTCCGTTTATTAGAGCGAAAAATGTTTTCCCTGAAAACAGTTTTCCTATTTTACATTGTTTACTTTGGATGAAAAAATAAAATGTAAACTTTAGGTGAAAACTCGTTTTACACCGTATTGGAAACATTTTCCTCCAAATTTGGGAGTAGAACTTATTTTCCGTGCAAGTAAACAATGGAAAACTTCAATGAAAATGAATTTTCCAACGTAAAATGTTTTTCATGGAAAATCATTTTACGATCGAAAATGTTTTACACCAAAATAAATGGACCCTAAACGTCTAATGTATTCCTTCAAACGTGACATGTACCCATTTTATTTAATTTTGATTTTTCAGCAATGTGTTGGTTATTAGTCGACCCTCCCTATACATGCATGTGTGTGTATATACACACGCGACAACAATAAAGTGACAAAAGGGTAAGTTGGTTATACTTTTTCGATTTGATTCAGGTAATCAGGTACATAGAGCTAGGCATTAGCTGGGTTGACATGAAGGCCAGTTCAGCACGGCACGAGCCCACTAGTGGCACGGCACAACATGAGAGGTACATTGATGGGAAATGGGCTATGCATAGACAAAATTTTGAAATTTTGGCACAAGACAAATTTCATAAAATATATTGATATGTTTTTGTAAGACACGAGCCATGACTTAAACCAGCACAACATGAAACTTGGGTTAAGTCGTGCACTGCACAAGCCTTATTTTCTAAAACTTGGCATGAGTCCGGCCATGCTAGCCACCCTGGTACGACCCCTGCCCACCTTGAGGCACATGTCAATACCATTATGCATATAGATTTGAAACACATTTACATATATAGATGCTTTGTCCTATATTATGTATGTTGGAATCAAATACTTTGTAATTGAGTAGTGCATAAATTAGAATTAATAACAAACCTCAAGATGCCTGAGATCAAGGATAACATTAGCCTCTTTTACATGAGTAAGGTTATAGAACTCAAGCAGATCATCATAGTTGGGGATGCTTACACCTTTAATGAAGGCATTTACAATTGCACCTGGGTATAGAACCATCTTCACAACTGAAATAGGCAACACTTCTGTTGCAATTACTTGAGTTGATGTTACTTCAACTGGGGTTCTACATGTTCCACTTCTACATGAAACCCTGAAAATCAACCACCACAAGAACATGAATTACTTACATCATCAAGCTATGATTGCTAACATTATGTTCTATAATGGTTCTCTTTTAAAATTAAATTAGGGTTTTACTAAAATAATTTAATGCAAAATCATAACATATATGTGGACATCATTAATCATTTAGCAAGTCTTCCCTCCAATCATATCATTCCCCAAAGAAATTGTAACTTTTTTTACTTAAATTCCTAGCTTTTTATACAAAGTTTAACCAGTTATGTAAAAAATTGTAACTTTTTTTTACTTAAAACCTCTTATCTCGTACTGGTGTAAAACTTATTACTAGCAGCCTCCTTCCCCTATATGTTCACGTAGTTATAGAAGATTATAAATCAAATACTCCGTAACAAAATAGCTGGAACAATTTGACATAAAGTAGAGAGAAAAAATGTCAAATCGTTGCAGTTAATACGTTCTGGAGGAAGTAATATAATTGTAAACAATCACATTATAAATTATCCTACATAAAGATTGTGTCAAAACTCAAAAGCATTAGACATGCCAAATAAAATGATGGAATAATTGATAAAAAAAAAAAAAAAAACAGAGAAAAGAAAGATGAAATAATAATTATAAATGAAAAGAAGTAGAAAACCTGAAGAGAGGGACTTGAAAGATGATGATGAGAAGGAAAAAGAAGAGAGAAGAAATAGAAGAAATGGCTTTTGCCCATCTGTTAGAAGATCCCATAATAATTAATGGTTGATTGGTTTGTGTTTGCATTCTCTGTTTTGTTAGTTATTTTTAGTAACTGACTTCATGTGGACCTTTCTCAAGTTTCCATATTTGGTAAGTCAAACTTCCCCCCTTCTTCTTCGTTAGTGGTTATGCACTTTCACGTTTTCTAGGCTCATTCTCCAATGTCACCCTAACACTTGTCCCCATTTCTCTCATATGTTTTTCTTAAGTTTTTTTTTGGGGTTGTACATGGAAAAATAAATACGGAGTAGCAATATATTTCATATTAATTGTAATGATTAGACATTTGTATTATTTAATTTATAATCGAATCGTTGCAAATAAAGTGAAACAGATCCAGTATATCTTAACAAAATTATTCAAGGGAATTTGGTATAATAATCATAAATAAAATGAAAATGATTTTGTCCTGACTTCTGAGGAGGAAAGGGTAACTGTAGATTTTTTTTCTTCAATTGTTTGATTTAAAGATGGAATGGTAACAATTAAGGGGAAAGAAAGAGATTTGTTTCTATAAGTTTCACAAGGGAAACAGATGGGGTAGTAGAATATGTTATTCCTTGGAAGCAATAAGTTCAAGCAAATGTAATACATTTTGACCAATTTGTCACCCGAATATGTCGTCAAATTTAACTTTTTTTACCAATTTATCATCCGAACTAGTCATCAAATTTAACTTTTTTACCAAATTATCTTCCGAATCTAAGTGTTTTTTTTTTTTAACCAATTTGTGGGCCAAAAGAAAGTTTTTTACCAATTGTTTGACCAAGTTGTCCTTATGTGCCATTTTTTTTTTTTACCAATTTGGTCAATTGACCCTATGCTATGTGAATAAGTGCATTTAAGCATTTTGAAATCTTTTTTTTTGGCAATGATTTTGAAGTCTTATTTCCAAGAAGATCATGTACATGCAAAATAGGTCTATTTAAACTAGCCCAGTAGGCCCATTGAACATCCTAGCCCAAATACGTGTTTATTGTTGATAAACTTACAACACATGGTCCATTGACTAAAGTCTAAACCAAGTCACCAAGCCTGTATCTTGATTAGCTTGACAAATTCCTAGCAGTTATGACACTTTAATAAAATGATATACTTATTAAAATATTTAATATTAATGCCACATTAATATAAATTTACTTTCCCACTAAACAATTAAGTACTCCCTCTGTTTCATATTTACTTGTGCATAAATGGTTCATTATGCAATTCAATGCCATTTTATATCATTAATATATATAGAATTACGTGGTAAAATTATAACGATTGTATAGTAATGATGTATTTATCAAGACGAATCAAATAAGACTCTATCTAACTATATTCATTCGTATGTATTGATAAATGTGTAGAAAATTTTTTCTGCATGTAAATAATAGTGTAAAAAAAAAAACAGATATACAAGTCAATGTGGAACAACAGGCCTTTAACTTCAAAAGTTAAAGGCTTGGTCCAGATTTTCAAAACACAAAAGAGCCGATGATTTCTTTATTAAATTTAGTATATATAACACCTTTTTTATTATTTCAAAAATCGAGCATTGCACAGATATTAAGGGTAGGATATTACGCCTCTACCTCTCTACCAACTAAGCTTGAATATTGAGCAATAAATGACATATTTTCTTCCAAAATCCAAGGATATCATCATCATATGACAGACTTTGACTGTCACTAATGAAAATCTTTAATGCAATATGACAGACAAAGACTTGTATTACAAAGAACAATTCTACATGCATGGGCAGACTACTTCATTATATTTATGAGGAAACTGGTAATATATATATATATTGATTTTTTTAGGAGGAAATATACACGATTACAAACAGTTAATTTAATACCCTATCTCAGGGCCTTAAACAGTAGGGGAGGGGGGACCCAACAAATATTGGGGTAGGGATCGAACCTGAGATCTCAACCCCAAATACCGTACTCTTATTACCATTGTGCGTTTGTGCCACATAAATGATTTTGACACTCTAAAAATTGATATTGGCACCCAATTGTGAGTCTGTGAGTGTAAATTTTCTTAGTCTTACTTACAAAATGAGGTGCCAAAATCAATTTAAGGTGTGGCAAAATCAGTTTCCTACATCCCTATGTATATATGTTGATTGTTGATAGTCCTTGCTTTGATTATCTCCCTCAACTTATTGTCAAATTAAACTACTATAATTTCCAGTTTTCCACATTCAACACATACACAAAAGTACAAAACTTAATCAATAATGGCTTGTTTTAACTTTTCAAACGTACATAATTAATAAAACACCCAAATAGTTGAAGTCAATTAGAGTATTCAATTTTTTTATTTTTTTTTGGTTTATTGACTTATTTAGCATTCAAATTCAAACCTGGACACAATTTCCTGTTGTGACTTCATTAATTATCATGCATTGGTTCGTTGTAAATAGTCTTTTAACAACTCCCCTTAGATTGTTTATCGGGACAATTTTTTTTAAGTATAAAATTATCACCTTTTTGTATAAACTTTATTAAGTAGTCATATTTGTGACAGTAATAGATTTATAGTAAAAACTAAAAAGGTTATAATTTTTTAAATAAAATTCTGTAATATTATCAGCCAATTTAACAAAAGAAATGTTAATAGCAGTCTTTTTAATAAGGAATGAAATATTAGCTATAACATGAATACATAATTTAAATTTGGCCTATAAGAAATCAAGTACTATAAATAGAATACTTCAAAAGTAGGTAGTTTCTCAGTTGCAACTTTGCATGATCTTATATGAAGTATAAGATTCAATTTTTGATTTACTCCATTCATTCTAAACATGAACAAATAAATCAAGCTTGTTTGTTAACTTTTTGATTGCATATTAAATACATATATAAAGTTTCATGGACAAAACAAATTTTTTCAAAAAAAAAATATAATTTTTTAACATAAAATCATAACTTTTAATATGTCATGCATATTTAAATATTTTTATAACAAGTTACAATCTTTTAGCTAAAGGGTCCCACACTCCCACTAGATCAGTGTAGCAACCCCATGTTAGCCAACCAAAAAAAAAAAAAAAAATATTGTTGGCGTCTTGGCAAATTAAGACCCTGTTTTTTAGACTTAATTCCAGATAAACTCATTTCAACTTAATTCAATTCAGCTTCTACTAAATTTATGATATAATTTAATTTAATTCAAATTTATTTAGTCCAAGAGAACGATAATTTACTCGTTTATGTAAACCCTTAAATTTATTCCTAAAAATACATGCAAAATGATTTGTTACATTAAAAAAAAAAAAAAAAAACCGAGAAAGTACGTTACAATAACATATATAATGATATATATACCATTATATTGGTGTACTTTTCTAGTAATTTGTAAGAGGACGAAACCTAAATTGCGAAATATTTGTCCAACCATCTATAAATATCAAGAAGCAATTAAAGTCCACTCTTCCCCTCTAAAATGTCGGCTTACCATTAATTGCATTAACAAAGCATTATCCTCATAATGTAATTATTGTAGGAGAGAGAAAAATCAAACCAATACACACAATCAAGAGAAACACAAAAATCGAAATTAAGATTTTTTTTTTTTTTTTTTTTAGGGTGGAATAATAATAATAATAATAATAATAATAATAATAATAATAATAATAATCCTTTCAAAATAATAATAATAATAATAATAATAATAATAATAATAATAATATGGCGCAAATAAGTTCAGGGCTACAACTACAAAGATCATCAATCTCATTTAGGCGGCAAGGCTCATCAGGCGCTGTTTGGAACAACCGTTTTGCGTCCGGGGAAAATAGTAATGACACGGCCTCTAAAACACGATTTTTCTCTGGTGAATTGTCTCATCCAAACAAGTCTCATCTTAATAATAATAATAATATTAATATTAATCCTCCCGTTAATCTCAAGCCAATCAACACCGTCCGATCATCTAACCAGCCTGAAATTACGGATCCACCCTCGCCTCGCCTTAAAGGTTGCGGCTGCTGTGGTGCCCTTGGCAAGACTCCTCGTTCCGCTCGGGGTGTCCGGCCCGTTTGGTCTCGGGCCAGGTAGAGTACTTGTGATTGTAGTCTTTACGGGGAAAATTGATATTTGCACGCATTATTGTAAGTAAACATTGAACATTATTTCTCCTGTTTGTAAACACTTTGACAAGAAAAAAAAAATCTATTTTTTTTTGTGGCGGTGTTGTAATTACTTAATTAGAAATGGTGGAAAAATCCCATTGTTTGCCTTTTCTTTATTTTGTTTTTAAATTTTTGGGTGTGACAGAGAACATAGTGATGTTAGAAATCAGGAAGAAAAAAAATCTTGGGGTAGTTTTTTTTTTTTAATGTTTTGGTTTTTCACCTATTTTTATTGAGGGGTTGCATACTTGCATGGATGTAAATATTTGATTATTGTGAATTTGATTGATTGTGAATATTCTTCCTATGTTGTATCAAGGTTTATTTTTACGGAGTATTTCCAAAAAAAAGGCTAATTTTTATTACAATCATTTTATTTGGTTTAATATATAAGATTGTACTTGATTAATTGTGGGTTATAATGCCATTATCACACAAAATAAAGTTAGCAATTGAACTTAATTATTGTGGTTTGTATATGTATATAAGTTTGAATATTGATTTATTATATTATGATTTATAAGATTGAATATTAGCACTTGCAATTGATTTAACTTTATTTTGTGTGATAATGGACTTTAATGGTATTATAAATTCATATTCCAGTGTTATTGTGTATTTTGGGTGATTATTTAAATATTGATAATATGCAAATTTAATTTATGAGTAGTGATTTAATTTAAATCAGTTGCAGATCTAAAATTTCGATCATGTAGATTTAGAGAAATTTGAACATCAGCCTAAAATGAATTCTTATCCAAGATTACATTTTAAATATAAGTGTTTGTAGTTTAAAGCTATATATATGAAACTATAATTAGTAGTTAACACAAATATAAAGTATAAAATGACTAATTTACGACCAATCAATTATGCTAAACTATTTATAACATAAAGTGATTATGAAGTTATGTCAAGAAATATACGTAGTAATTTGAAGTGAATGTATAAATTCTTTTAGTTCCTAAATTAATATATATATATATATATACGTGTGTGCAATAATTTTACATTGGCCATGAATTGTTGATGGAAAATAAACAAGATTCATCACCTATTATTCTAGTAGTATTTAATTTGGTGGAGAGAGAGCTTTGCTAATAAGGACTAATTTCTAGATTTGCAAAAAAAAAAAAAAAAAAAAAAAAAAAAAAGAAAGAGAAAGGGAAGTTTTAATAATAGTAATAGTAATAATAATAATAATAATTGTTAAGGGACCATCTCAACAAAAAGTTTAAGCTAATGGTTAAGACCTAGGAATAATTAATTCCACTTAGAAAAGAGAGGGAGGAGAGATTCGAACCCGTGACATCTGCGTCACATTGGCTCCTGGTACCATGTTAAAGGACCATCTCAACCAAAAGCTTAAGCTAGCTAATGATTAGGAATCAGGCCAGGAATATGTTATATAATCTATCAATAATAATAATAATTTGAGGAAATGGGTGACCAAGATATTAAACAAAGGTTCCAACACAATATATATGAGAGTTTTGCTATGAGAATCAAACCCATATATAGCATTACAGTGAAAGACAACAAGCGAATTCATCATATTTTTACAACCAAGCCACAATATTTAATTGTTTTGTAATGTGTAGTGCATGCATGTTTTGTAGATAGCCCGGATTATTTTCCTTTTTTTAAGCTAGTTTTCCTTTAAGAGATTAACCTTCAATTTTCTGAAGGGGAAAAAAGATTAAAAAATTTGTATTAGAAAGAGAAGAAATTATATTACTGATACCCAAGATACAAGTGTTGGGTAGTAGACAAGTATGTAGTACAAAATTTTGAGGATGAAGTCATAGCCCAGTGGTTAGGGCTTCAGAATTTCAGGCATGAGGTTCTGAGTTCGATTCTCATCGCACGCATTTGCGAGGATTCCTTATTATCCCCTTACAGATGCGTGTGTTGGCTAAAATTGGGTAGAATGACCTGCAGTAGGGTCCGGTTCCAAGGCCTAATATCCCACACATTATCCTATATATATATAAAAAAATTGTAGTACAAAATTTCAGTGCAAGTTGCTCCATCGTGCTCCTCCTTGGAATCTAACCTACAAAAAAAAAGGTCACTGACCTGGGGTGGATCAATCTCGGAAACGCCCCTCTGATGCTTAAGTCAGAGATCGAATCGAAAAGGAGTAAGAAAGTATGCAAAATACTATAATGTGAAATTATACTTGACATAATAGTATGTCAAAGCCTTTTATAAGTATACTTTACCCAATTATTGCTTTAGATGAGTAATTGACAAGCTGACAGCTGTCATATGGGCTTGGCCCGTGAACATATGTCATTCTTTTATTTGTTCATACACATCTGTTGTATACCTTTACCTAGTCATATTACATAAACGTATACAATAGATATTTAAATTCTGGGCTTGCCGTTGTGATAGATCGGAAAACACCGTCAATGAAAAATCTCCTCCCACATCCCCGAACAATAGCCCTAAGCACAGTGCGGTTTGGCAGCCAAACCGCAAAATTACGATTTGGCATTTTTTGAAACCACACCGCAAAATACGATTTGGTGCGGTGCGGTTTACGGTTTAGACCACTTTTTTAATTTTTATTGTAGAATTAATAAATTAATAAGGGAAAAACCCAAAAGAAAAAAATTTTAACTAACAATCTAACATTGTTCATTCACATATTACAAGGCGAACAGCCGAACACTGCCAAAAAGAAGTCCATAATCCTTATCCGCAATAGCACTACAAAAAAAAAAGGTTTTTCTTAAAAATACCCATTAGATTTTGCAAATTTTCATATGTACCCACTTTTTTAGAGTTTTTTATGTGTACCCATAAGATTTCTAAAAATTCTCAATCGTAGCCAATTTTTTTATGATAGCAAACGAACGTTAACATCACCCTTAAGTTAGTTGGAAAAGAAAAACAAAAACCAAAATAAATAAGTTAGTTTGATGGTTTTTTAGCGGTTGATGGGGCTGATTTGTGTCATGGCGGGGATTTTTGGGTCGCTGCACGGTGTATATATGTTTATTAATTCTAGTTTTTGTTTTTTTTCCAACTAACTTAACGGTGTTGCTAACGTCCATTTGCTATCATAAAATAATTTGCTACAATTGAGAACTTTTGAAAATCTTATGGGTACACATAAGAAACCCTAAAAAATATGTGTACATTTGAGAATTTGTCAAAACTTGGTGGGTAGTTTTAAGAAAAACCCAAAAAAAAATTGCTTTATAGCGACTGAACAAATCCATTTCTAAAACCGTCGCTAAACCAATGGGATATAATATTTGCAATATTGCTTTATATAGAGGTGACTATTTGCCTGCACATACTTATAATATGATCAATAGATCGATCTTCTTCAATTGCAAAAGCTTTGGCCCTTAGAAATGGGATAAGTGTATAACACTAAATTTAGGGTTTAAATATTTAAGGTGATAACTCATAAGTTATTTGCATAAAAAATTTGCAAGCTCATGGAAGGTTCAATTCAAATTTTTATGAACGTCATCTATCAATTTGTTGACTGGTTTAAATCAATATATAACCTTTAGGCATATATATTTATCGCTTGGTAACGTTAAAGCCCACTGCTGCTCAAGACCCACAACGCCCAAACAAGGTGGCAGATCTCTTAGATGATAACAACTCATGGCAATTATCCAAGATCTGAATTACTTCAACAGGGAGGATGCTCTGAATATCATGGCTATCTATGTGAGCAAGAAAAAAGTTCAAGACACCCTGTTCTGGGCCCTAGAACCATCTGGGAAAGTAACAATTAAATCTGCTATAAGGTTCAGCATGAGTGAGAACAACCACCAGAGAATTTCAGGAGTCTGGAAGACACTATGGACATCCTCTCTCTAGCCTAGATGGAAGCTCTTTTGTTGGAGGATTCTACAAGGCATCCTCCCCACAAGGAATAACCTGAGTAGAAGAAATATTACTACTAATGTGAATTGTGTTTTCTGCAGGGACACTAGGGAAACTACTTCACACCTTCTGAAAGATTGCCCCATTTCTCAGAGAATTTGGGCAGCTGGCAGCCTGGGAATCAGGGCGAGTACCAATGGTGACATTCCTCTAAAAGATTGGCTGAAGAATATGATACATTACTTAGGGAATAAGGGTCCAGAGAATGACTAGCAACTAGCTTCCCTTGTCTCCACCATGTGGGCTTTATGGATTCATAGAAATAACATAATCTTCAAAGGGGAACAACTAAATCCAAATCGCATACTTCAGATCCAAAATGAAGTAATGGATAGATGCATGGTCTAGAACAGTTAAGCAAAGCGGACAAGAGAATTCAATCCAATTGGAGAAAGAGCCTATGATAAGAGATTGGAAATGGGGATCACAAACTTCAGCAAACCCAGTTTTGGTGTAAGTCGACGGAGCTTGGAAGAATACAAAGAAAGGTGACAGGTACAAAACAAAGGCAGCGATTGGATGGTATTTTACAGAACCTTATAAGGAATATTCCGGAGAAATGAAGGTGTTAGCAACTTCAGCCCTGCAAGCGGAGGCTTGAGCGATGTTGAAAGGTCTCCAACAAGCAATCCCTCTAGGAAACAACATTCTCATCCATACGGATTGCACCAAGTTGTTAGAAGCCCTACACCAACCTATCAAAGCAGATATCACAATTCAACCGATCATCAAAGACTTCACGGAATTAGCTAGCTCAATGAACAGTGTGAGATGTACTAAAGTAGATAGAGTTTGTTTAGTTAATGTCCATGTAATAGCAACCAACTTTAGAAAAATGTAGTCAAGTATTTCTCGTTGCAAAAAAAAAGAAAAAGAAAAAGGAAAACGATCATAATTTGTGTGTACCTAAAAAATCCTACTATTAGATTTGGTTCATGTAATAATGTTAGTTGCATCTATCAAAGCATTCATAAAAAGGAAGGTTCATATTAGTTGCAACATTTTTCCCCACATTTGATAAGCATTTATTCATGTCTCTCTTCTTATCAAATACATTTTATCTCTCATTATCAATTTCATACCCACATAAAAATTGCTTATAAAAATGTGCAACACTATTTGTTACAACTAGACCTGGTTATTGGGCGGGTTGATGCAGGTCAGGGTCAGGCCGGTGCGGGTCGGGTCAGGGCCAGTGTTGACTACAAAGGGTCAATAGCGGGTCGGACTAAAGCGGGCCGCGGGTTGTTAGCGGTTGAGCCATTAAAATATTAAATATAAATAAAATTTAAGGTAGCCAATAGTTAAAACAAATGTATACGAATATATTAATGTAATTGTTTTTGTCAAAACTTTTTTTTTTGAAAAAATTATTAGGCTATTATTTTTGGCCCTTTATTGACCCTGTTCGATAAGACCTTATCCATTAAAAGCCATGTCCAGTAAATACCCTATAACCTTGACCCTAACCACATGCCATTGGATTACCCTGTCCAATAACTAGATCTAGTTACAACTAACATGAACCTGTAGTATATGCAAAAAAAAAAATGTTACTATGTGGAATGATTTCTCAATCTAGTGTTGGAAATGTATGAAATTCCAACTCAAGTGTTATGCCAAAAATAATTCCCTATTCTAATGTTCAAGCAGGTTCAGACAGACAAAGCTAATCTTCTTCTTCTTCTTTTTTTTTTTTTTAAGGTTTGGTGTCATGATTAAAACACTTCATCATTTTGTTTTACGCCAATCAAAATAGGTGTCATATGTTGCTACATATATTGACTATCATTTATGTTGTAAGATAACGGTTTAACATAATTTTTACCTAAAAATTGTAATTTCATACAAAATTAGTTAAACTATATATTAAAAGTTATGGTTTTATACTATACGGAAACAATTTTTAAGCGAAAATCACAAGACGGTTTGACAAGAGACTTTGATGTATATTGACAGAGAATGATGGCTATATAGAATATCTTTCAGAAGCTCTTAATATATAGTTACTAGAAGCTTTATTTTCCATCTAAACTATTTTGAATAACAAAACGTATTGTATCAGACATGTCTGACGAAAATATTATGGTCAGACGACTTCAATTGAGACTTATTTTACTTTAGTTGAGCTTCGTTTTCCTTTAGTTTAGTCTTGTTTTCCCCGCTCCAGGTTAGTCTCGTTTTTCTTCAAGGTAGTCTTGTTTTCTTACTTCATTTAGGCCTTTTTTCCTTCAGGTTAGTCTCTTTTTTCTCCAGGTTAGTCTCGTTTTTCTTTAGGTTAGCCCTTTTTTCCTTCATGTTAGTCTCATTTTCCTCCAAGTTAATCTTGTTTTTTCCTCCAAGCTAGTGTTGTTTTTCTTCATTTGGGTCTTTTTTCCTCCAAGTTAGTCTTGTTCTCTAGCTTCCAGGTTAATCTCGTTTTCATCTAGGTTAATCTTGTTTTCTTTCAAGCTAGTCTTGTTTTCTTTTTGGGTATTTTTTTCTTTAAGGTTAGTCTCGTTTTCCTCTAGATTAGTCTTATTTTCCTCCACATTAGTCTTGTTTTTTCTTCATTCGGATCTTTTTCCCTCCATATTAATCTCATTCTCATTCATATTAGCCTTGCTTTCCTTCATTTGAGTTTTTTTCCCTTCAGATTAGTCTCGTTTTCTTACAGTTTAGTTTCGCCTTTTCTACCTAAAAAACAAGACTCAATTCACCAGGAAAAAAAAAAAAAACAAAAACAAAATGCTTGTAACTTTTTAAGAATGTAAGCGATGATGATTAGAAAATCCTTGCAGCCGTGCACATTCACGTATTGTAAGAATGTAAGCACTATATCTTGATGTAGCCTCTAAAGATGATTATTAGACCATTGTTAACAATGGCCAAAATTAAAGTTCATGACCCATGAACTTTTTTTGACCAAAGTTAACAATGACCTAATTAAAGGTCATGCATGACCATTTCTTCAAATGGTTGGAAATTCAACTAGTTCATGTTACTATATGAACGTTGCAGCTGGGAAGAAAGAAAAAAAAAAAAACAAATGAGTCATCATTAAAACACAACACTCAAAGAAGAAAGGGAGGAAGAAGGCCAGCAAAACACATCGTTTCAGCAAAATTGAACAAAAAAAAAAAACTGTCCGCGTCAGCTGACTGACACGCGTGTCAGCTGACGTGTGGACCGTCAGATTTGCGCCACTTGGCGTAGCCTCGTCCATTGATTTAATATAGCTGTTACGATTTTTGTAACGGCTATATCTCAAAAAATACAATTCCAAAAAAAAAAAAAATTTACCAAAATTCATATTTTTTCATACTCTATAAATAGAGATCCATTTTGCTATACTTTTTTCACATTTAATTTTCAGCCTTCTATTATCCTTAATTTCTCTCTTATATTTTCCCACTTTTAAGCTTATTTTTTACTTCAAGTTTTTTTTTTCATTTTTTTTCTGAAAACAATTTCATAATTATGGATAATAATAATTATCCAAATTATTCACGCAATCAATCAGGTAATTCAAACCGGAAAAATAAGCAAATCATGCAAGAAGGTACCTCTAATCCTACATTTGTTGGTAATTACCTACAAAACCCAACAAATTTCACAAATACTCCTCAATATTGTCCACCTAATATTCCACAACAATACCAACCAAATTTTTATCAAAATCAAGCATATTTTCATCAAAATCCTAACATGTTTTCAGCAACTAACATCCCAAATCCTCAAAACGTTGGATTCTCACCTCCTTTTTCTTGGTCTTATAATGTTTCCTCTGGAAGTGCCTTTCAGGCATATGATCAGAGGTCTCCCGTTCATGTCAATGATGATACAAATGATGGTGACAGTGGTGAGGGTGACAGGGCGTCGCCAACCTATCAAATTATAAACCTATCTCGGTCCTACTAACTAGTAGCAAGGGCAAGAAAGGGTCGAACCCATGAGAGGCTTTGAATCAACCACCAAATGCTAATGTTTAAATAAGCTAAGTCAAGACAAGTTTTCGGAGTTAATAAGTAACAAACCATAAAACTAGTAAAATTAAAGAGTAAAAATGGGAAAATCAAAGATAAAAGGGACTAGGAATTGGGATTCACCACTCAAATTCGTCATGGAACAACTACTACCACAAGGGGAACAATTCAATGGGGAAAACTAGTGGAAGTCATCTAAAACACCCAACTACTCTTTCAAGCTAGAGGGATTGCCTAAAAGTATGCATTACAACCTATTTTCATGGTTATAATCACAAATCCAAGCATTAAACACATGAACATGATGACAAGAGGTTTCCTTTGACTAGAAATTCCTATTTTCATGGCCTTTTAGTCAAATAAGAACAAGGGAACCTACAACTCAACTTCATCTTTCGATCCTTCGTTGAGGAGATTAAGAATCAAGCTCTAATGGTGATCAATCACAAGAACTATGCATAAAAACCCCTTAATCTTAACTAATTATAGCCCTAAAGCAATTAGACCCCAACATGCAATTACTTCTCCATGACTACATTGAGGGATTCACCCAAAACCTAGAATTATACTACTCACAATCCATAGAAATTAAGATAAACATCACAAAAATATGATCCATGGGAAATACTAAGGTTAGATTCAAGTAATAATCAATAACAATTAACTTCAAGAACAATAGGTGACATATACAAAAATCATAAAATAAATCAAGAACAAATTATAAAAATAATTATAAAAGTGTGATTCATGAGCAAAAACAAGGTTAATTGCAAGAAAGTATCAAGAATTATTGAAATCAACAACATCAACCAACATGCAAAGCATTATAATTCAAATCAAAGATAAATTGTAAAAATGGAGAAGAGAGAAAATTACTTGAAGCTTCAATTTAGATTGGAATTGATGAACTAAATCTTCTTGAATGAAGAGGTTGAGAAACTACAAATTAGATTACATGGAAAATTTAAAAGCATAAGTTTTTGAGTTTTTGAGGAAAGTAAGGAACTAGCACTAACTTAGGGCAATGAAAAATGCAGAAAAATAGACCCCTCTCCTTTTTCAATCCCCAAAAGCCTTGGGGTATAAATACAATCGCACAAAACTAACTGAAACGGCGTAGTTTAGAAACCCGGAAGTCAGACCAACACGGACGTGTTCAAAGTGACACGGACGTGTTGGCATGGAGCAGTGTACACAGAACCAAACCAGTAGCATCTGGAACAAAAGGTGGGCAAGAAACACGGACGTGTTCAAAGTGACACGGACGTGTTGCTATATGGCAGAAGAACAGAACCAAAAGTGGAGCTTCTGGACACAGGTCAACACGGACGTGTTCAAATAAACACGGACGTGTTGCCTTCAGAAACAGCAAGCAGAACCAAATCTGATCCTCTAGACACAAGTCAACACGGACGTGTTGAAATCAACACGGACGTGTTGCCTTCTTCCTCAGGCTGCTGGACAGCTCGACTTCAAAACGTCATAACTTCCTGCTTGTTCATCGGTTTGGGGCATGCGACCTATCGTTGCGAAGCTTACGGAACAAGCTTTCATCTCCAAGTGGAATCGTGCCAAAAAGTTTAGTAGAGGAAAAGTTATAGCTGTTCAAAGTCAGGCATTCTGCATGATGGCATTCCAAAAACTCTTCCAAATGGCCTAAAACATCACCATATGAACAAAATACCCGTGAAGCACCCAATGTACCAAAAAGATTTAAAAACATGCAAAACTAAGCTATTATGCACTAACTAAGCTAGGAAAAAACTCCTAAAATGCACCTAAAATGCTATCAAATAACTACTTATCAGAGGGTAACAACAAGGAAGATTATGATGGGGAACAGGAGTTTGATGTTCCATGTACGCAACAATACCACAGTCAGTTATTGTCGGAAAACGACACTCCCGTTTTTGAACCAACTACAAAACCAATTTCCAGATCAAGCAAAACTTGGACCAAGGGTGAAAAAGAGGCTCTGGTTTCAGCAGTAATGAACACAAGCTGTGATAACATTGTCGGAACACAGCAAAAGAGAGGTGCATTTTGGTCAAGAGTTCTTAATTTGTATGATGCTGCAAGGGAGTCTCGACCGCATGAAATTGCACCTCGAAGTGTAGATAGTCTGAAAGGGCAATGGACTAGAATTTCTGAAGCAGTTGGAAAGTGGTGTGGGTGCTACGACAAAGCGGAAAAGAGAAGTGGCATGACTGAGGATGATGTAATCAAAGAAGCACACAGCATCTTTGAAAGCATGGGAGGTAAATTCCACTTTTTTGATGAATGGATATTGTTGAAAAAGTTTCCTAAATTTCGTTCATCAATTGGTAACCCGCCGGTGCAAGCCCAAAGGGGTCGTCCATCGAAGACACCTGGAATGGTCGATTCCTCTGGAACAGGAAGTAGTGGTAAGAGAATAAGGGATGAGGGGGGAGGCTCCACGCCAAACACCCCAACAAGCGGGGATGTGGGTGATGATTATATGCCGCGTCCGGAAGGTGTGAAGAAAGCGAAGTCCAGGTTGAAGGGGAAGGGGAAAGGGCAAGTTCAAGAAGCTCTTGATTCAATAGGTTCATTTGGGGAAAGGTTGAAACTCCTAAATGATAATCGAGCAAAGACAAATGATTATGAGCAGGAAAGACTACGGTTGTTAAAGGAAAAGGAAGATAGGAAGAAGAAGCAGATGGAGATGGATATGTACAAGGTTAAGTGGAACATGGTTGCTGTACTATCCGGTAAAGAAAGTCTCACACCATGGGAGCAACAGACGTTGGATGAAGCTAGAGAATTCGTCCAGAATTTCAGCTTTTAATTAAGAAGTTTTTAGTTGTCTTATGTTTTAAATTCTATTTGTGGTATTTTTTTTCGTTAATAACTTTGTAGTATTTTAGTTGTCATGTTAACTACTCTATGTTTAATGTAATAAATATGTTTGGTGCGTTTAATTATTATGGGTTAGTTTTAAAGCATTTATTAGTTGTTATTCAGTTATCGATGGCCCATCATGTCATTCTGATTTTAAGTGCACTTGTCATGCATGCTTTGCCACTAACCTATAAGTTGAAGTTGACAACACAATGCAAGTAGACATGCATTATAAAAGATGGACCATATCACAAATGACTCCATGTGATTTCTGAATGCAATACCATCCACACATTTTCCTTCAATGCATGCTCATGTACCTTTATATGAATTGTCATGTCATTCTGAATTTGAGTACACTTGTCATGCATGCTTTGTTACTCAATTCTGAGTTGAAGTAGACAGCACAATGCAAGTAGACATGCATTATTATCATATATGGCTCCATGTGATTTCTGAATGCAATAGTGTTCTCTATGTGTATAAATAGAATACTTAATTATAGTGTGAATGTATCTCAAACAGCAATTGCTAAACTGCCTTAACCTTAAAAAAAACTTACAACTCCAAAGTTTAAGCTTCATATACCTAAACAAAATACCCACGAAATTATCAAAAAATGAGTTCGTCTTCTTCAAGTGATGACTCATATGAAGAAAGAAGATGTACAAGAGCTGCAGAGGATGAGGAAGTTGATGCCATGATCGAGAATGTCACTAGTGAATGCAATCACTCCGAAACAAAGACGAAGTGTCCCTCGTGCTAATAGGGACACAAAAGCTGGATATACTCGGTTATACAATGATTACTTTGCTGAAAATGCAGTGTACTCAAGTAGAATGTTTCGAAGGAGGTTTCGCATGCAGAAGCATGTTTTCGAGCGTATTATGAATGCGGTCGTGGAAAATGACTATTGGTTCCAGCAGAGGCCAAATGCTTCGGGGAAATTAGGCATATCACCTCTACAAAAATGCACAGCAGCTATTAGACAATTAGCTTATGGGTGTGCTTCTGATGCTTGCGATGAGTACTTACATATTAGTCAAAGTACGGCAAGAGAGGCACTTTACCGGTTCGTAGAAGCCGTTATTACCCAATTTGGTGAAGAGTATTTAAGACGTCCTAACGAGGACGATCTGAATAGGCTACTTAAAATAGGGGAAGAACGTGGATTCCCCGGCATGATTGGTAGCATCGATTGTATGCATTGGGAGTGGAAGAATTGTCCAGTTGGATGGAGAGGGCAATACCAAGGAAGAGAAGGGGTCGCAACACTTGTGCTTGAAGCTGTGGTCGATCGAGACTTGTGGATTTGGCATTCATTTTTTGGAATGCCAGGGAGTTGCAACGATCTGAATGTGCTTCATCGATCTCCTGTGTTTGATGATATCCTTGAGGGGCGAGGTCCTGCTGTAAATTTTGAGGTTAATGGGCATCAATATGATAAGGGGTATTACCTTACAGATGGAATTTACCCCAAATGGGCTACTTTTGTAAAGTCCATAACGAGTCCACAGTCTCGGAAAGATACATTGTTTGCTACTCATCAAGAGGGAGCTCGGAAAGATGTGGAACGAGCTTTCGGAGTGCTACAAGCTCGTTTTGCTATTATTCGGAATCCATCACTTGCCTGGGACCATAACATGCTACATAACATTATGTTAGCATGCATCATTATGCATAACATGATAGTGGAGGATGAACGACACACGTATCAAAATTACACTGATGTATCTGAATTTGATGTAGAAAGGCCTTCACGTCGTCCTTTAAGGACAGATGAAAATCAAGAAGATGAGTCATTTGAGTATCACAGAGATCGGGTTATAGATATCAACCTTTATTTGAAAAACAGAGCAAGTATAGAAGATCAACAAACTCACTTGACTTTGAAACACGATTTGATCGAACATATATGGGCAAAATTCGGGCACAACATAAATTAAGTTGTTGGGATAAATTTTTCTCAATTAGTAATACTTTCTTTGTAATAACTGTACGTTGCTAAGATTAATGTAATTTATTTAATTTAATGTGTATTATTAATATTTCGTGTCACCTGTATTATTAACAGTTCGCTAATTTCCACACTAATTAAAAAATTACTAATTTCCACACTAATTACATTATGCTAATTAAATAACTAATTAAATAACGCTAATTCCCATGCTAATTAAATAAAGAAAATTAAATTATGCCAATTAAATAAAGCTAATTAAGTAATGCTAATTAAATAACTTTTAATTTGTATTAATTATATTAATCATAATTATAATTTTTAATCACATAAAAATGTTTTATTTATTGGAGTAGGTAGAAGAGAGAAAATGATGGGGTGGGGTATGAAAAAGTAGGAGAGAGAAACTCATAAACTTTTTTAAAATGGTTATTGTTAAGAAGTGAAAATGAAAATTGGTTGTAGAGATGAGTTGGAGGAGTGAGAAATGTGATGAACTTTTTTAAAATGGTTATTGATAAAGATGCTCTTACAACCTACAGTCACAGGCCAAATGCATAATGATTAAAGAGGACTACCAAGTACTGGCTTAGCTTGAACCTAAATGTGTAAAATTTTCTTGTGTAATTAGAAATTTTCCCAATAATTTGGAATTGTTGATCTCTATTAAATTCATCAAATGCATTTTGATCCTACTAAATATTTTTTTTAGATCCTCCACTGACCAACTATGTTACCAAACCTCCAAAAGCATGAAACCGTGAATTAAAGTTGCACACTGAACCATCACAAAAGAACTCGAAACCAATTCATCTTCTTCGCAAATCAATTGCACACTACGCCACCACAAAAGATCAAAAATTGATTTGGGGCAGTTTTTGGGAGCCGGTGGTGTGCGATTAAGTATTTGGGTTGCTGTTGTGGCTAGCCAGTGGCCATGTTGGTTGCGTGAGGAAGAAGATGATGGGTGCTCAATCCGCTTGATAGTTTGTATTGGGTCAGACGGTCTAACCCCATACTTTTTCTTTGAACAAATTTTGTACTTTTACAGGGTTTGTATTGTACTATTGTACAACAACTTATCTCATTTGTGGTGTTTGGAATCAAAAGGTCCCTAGTCTAGATAGAGTTGTAATTTGCAACAAAAAACATGTAACCGTCACAAAACTAAACCCATATCCATTATATAAAAATGGATGAAGTATCAATTATTTAACAAAACATATTTAATGCGTGCAATCATCCTATAAAAAAATTGCTAGTATTATAAAATTAAGCGATAACGTTATTATTAGATTTTACCGAGGGCAACCTTTCCGAGTTAATTCATTGTATACTCTTTTTAGTGTTAATAAAAATCTTTAAGTTACAAAGTAGTGTGAATCAAGAATAAGTAAAATTATTCAAAAAAAGAATAAAGAGAAAAATATGAAATTAATATTGTGAAAGGAAGAATTATAGAAAATTTTGAAAAAAATACAAATATAACTAGCTTTGTGTATTCAACCTACTAGGACACTAGAGGTGTATTTGATTCATCTGAATTTTTCTTATCTGATTTGTATAATATGAATTTTTCTGATCTAGTATGATATGAACTTATTTGATCTGATTTGAACTTTTTTCTAAAATTCTATTGTACAATATTATAATTGCAAATATTATTAATATTATTTTATTTTAATAAGAAAATAAAAATAACAACAACAACATCATCATCAACAACAACAACGAAAGTAGCAACAATAGCAGCATCATCATCAACAACAACGAATAGCAGCAGCAACAACAACAATAATAATATAAAAACATGAATAATAACAATATTGATTGAGTTATAAAGAAAAATAAAATAAAAAGCTTATCTAATCTAATAAGAATTTTTCTTATCTATTCCTAATTTGATTTGAATTTTCTTAAAATAAGCACATAATTGCTTATTTAAATTGAATCAAACTTATCATAGAATATGAAATAACTTTTTCATATAACACTTTTATGTCCAACACTAGATTTAGAAATCATTCTCCTCTGTGAATTAAATAATTAATTTCCCACGATGAACCAAACAAGCTCCAAATTTATACTCAAATCTTAGGATCTTATTGACTCGCAAATTATTGGTTGGACTGGGACCAGCCAGACGTTGTGAACATTTGGGTAATTTTGTTGTGAATATTTGGTAATTTTGTTGTGAACATTTGATAGTTTTGTTGTGAACATTTGATAGTTTTGTTATGAACATTTCCACAACCTCAATCTATGATTGGGGATGTACCAAGGGAGAAAATTGTACTCCCTCTATAACATATTAATGACAACAAGTCATTTTGCACGTATTTTAAGAAAATGATTTAAGGGTGCAAATAAAAAATTGATAAAAAATAACTTTGAAATTAGTAACTTATGATCTCAATTTTACTTATATTAAAATCATTTTGATTAATTTGATCATCTACACCCTTAAATCATTACCCTAAAATGTGTGCAAAATGACTTGTTGCCATTAATATGTTACGGAGGGAGTAGAACTTTTAAATTTTTTATTTTAATATTAAATGATGTGTCATAATTATAATTTTAGGATAGAAAATGGAGAGATCCTATATAGGGATTGAATAAAATAATCGGCAATCTTGTCAAAAGCGATGACGTGGTCCTTCTCCTGTTCACACGTAGGAACCCTATTTTCCACCATATTTTATGGATTATTATTGTTTTGTTTTGTTTTGTTTATTCTATTTATTATTTATATAATTTTGCAGGATTTATTGACGGATAATGTCACTGTATAGTGTATAGTCCTTTGCTTTCCGTTATTTTTGCAACTCTCTCAGTCTCTCTTCTTTGAATGTCGCACTGATTTTTGTCCTCTCTCTCTCTCTCTCTATCTTCTTCTGAGCTCTAACAATGGCGATTGGCAGTTCTCTACCTACCTTAGAGTCTGCTAGATTTATTGGTATTTCTTCTTCTTCTTCTTATATATTTTTACCATAACTTTTGTTTTAGTTTTTTTTACACGGTTAATCCCCTTTAATTTTGTAGGTTTGAGGGTTTCTGGTGGTGATGATGTGATTCATTTGCCTAAGAACCGGTATTTCAGTTTGCTATCTTTGATTTTGGTTTTTGTTTGTATGAATTACTACTTTCAATTTTATGATGTTTCTACTTTGGTTTCCAAAATTGTGGGAATTATGTATAATCGAAATTCCTTGGGTTATTATGCTTAATTGTGGCTGGATTGTGATTTGTTGCTTATCTCTTAGGTTGTTCCTTGTAATCTAATGTAGATTTAGGTGGGAAGAGCAAATGTGTTTGAGGAATGCTAAATACACTCTCAAAACCCTCACTCTCACTCTCCACATGTTAAATGGAGAGTGAGAGTGATGGTTTTTGAGAGTGAATTTAGCATTCCTCAATGTGTTTTTTTTTTTTTTTTTTTTTTTGGGATTTGTGTGAGGAACCATAAATGATAATGTGCTAAACTTGGGGTCTGTATAAGAAAATGTAGGAGGGAAGGTGTTGCATCAGGGGTAGGAAGGGTGAAGTGGGGGAAAAATGGCAACGATAGAATGAAACAAATTGATATGTGGAACCAACATTGTGGGACGGATGAAAAAGAAAAGTGTAACCCAAGATTATGAAGCAATAGTAAAAACTCTTTCGTATAGTCATGACTTGTTATAAAATGATGTTGAATAGGTTCTTTCACCACTGGTTTCAGTGTCATGTGTGGATGTCATCGTTCAGCACTAATTATCAGAATCTAGATCGTCTTCTGTTTTGAACCTATCCATTTTATTTTGAGCATTCAGTTGTAGCTATCATATATTATGTTGCACTGTGTTGTTTATTTCTGCATATTGCAGCTTTGACTGATGCTGGCATTTTGTTAAAACAATAGTTGGCTGATTGGCGTTTGCTTTGTTAGGTTATTACCGCAGGAGATCAGTACTTCTCATAGAATTGTTCGTTGTTCAGGATTGTCTATGGATAGTAATAATGCCAATACAGTAAAGAATTTGGTTGTTGGAAAAAATTTCTTTGGTTGGACGAAGGAAGAATATATTTCTTGTCAGCCACTCAAAAAGCTTTCATTTTCAGTGGGAGCATTACTCACTTCTAAAACTCCTGATGTGTCTACAAAAAATTTGGCCGGTGAGGAGAAAATAGGAGTACTATTGCTGAATCTTGGAGGCCCAGAGACATTGGATGATGTTCAGCCTTTCTTGTATAACCTTTTTGCAGATCCGGTACTTAAACTCACTTTTACTTGTGGTTTGTGATTCCTTGGTTATTTGTGGTTATTTCTTCCTTGTTATGAGCTCATATTTCAGCCAGCTCAAGTCAAGAACTTGTATTTGAGTTCATACCTTGCATTGATTTTTTTGGCACTAGCTTCTTGCTCATATTGTTGTATAGTTGCTTAGCTGTTGGAAATTTTTTTGGTATGAAATCAGCCACTTGTTTATCTTGTTTTAAATCAGCCTGTAAATTTGTGTTATAGTGTTATGGGAGAAAGATGAATGTGATAAAGATGCGTATGCTACGTTGGATGTGTCAACATATAGGGAAGAATAAAATAAGAAATGAAATTATGAGGAAGAAGATAGGGGTAACGACTATAGAGGATAACTGAGGAAAAACCAGCTAAGTTGGTTTAATCATGTGAGATGGAGACTGATTCATGCACCAATAAAGCGGCTTGAGGAGTGACAAATGGATGGGAATGTGAGAGGTACAAGAATATCAAAGCAAACCTGATGTGGGTTATTACGGGGACTAGTATGAGGCTTTTGGGGCTGGAGGAGGTTTATTACGGGGGAAATGAGGCTTTTGGGGCTGGAGGAACGGCCAACGTTAGATAGGGAAGCATGAAGAGTCAAAATATTGGTAAGTGACTTGTGCGATTTCATAATTCATGTCTAGGTGACTTCAAATTATTTTGGGACTAAGGCTTTGATGTTGTTATTGTACCGTTATGGGAAAAATTAAGACCAAAAATGCTGTCGAATTACTTTCATCTACTTTTGCTCGTCTTGTTTATGCCTTACCGGTGAAGATTTGGCATTGGAATACATATGCAAAGAAAATAAAAATTATAACACTCAGATAAATGACCAAGTAGAAGCTTGGTGCTAGTGTCATTTAGGATGAGATACTAGTGAACATTAGCCATGGGAGTAACTTAGTGAATAGTAGCAGAGAAATGCTTGGTGAATTAGATTGTTTATCAAGTAGCGGCGTGACGGCTCCCATTTTGTCTAGAGTTGATGGTTATTCAAATCTTCTCTATTCGTGTTCAATTAACCCAAGTCTCTTTTGTATGATAGGGAAAAGGCTTTTTATAAGAGGTGATGTTTTTTTGTGAAATTATTAGAAGAACAATTTTTGTTGCCTTTACTTTGAATGGCAAGTATAGTTGCCAACTTTATCGAATATGTGATATATTTCTTGAAATTAAATTCAAGATGTTTAAACTTATTTTTAGCCACCTAAAAGGTATTTTAGGTTGTACAATGTGTACTCAACTTTTGCTGATTTTGTTAATGAAGTCGTCTAGAGCAATCCCTACAATGGCTGTGAAATGTGAAAGGTTAGAATTATTCCCAACCAATAACTGTTGCCACCCAACTGTTTTATTTATTTTTTACTGAGGAATTCCTGTGGGAATAGGATCTAAAGGAAGGTTCCGCTATACTCTTGTTCTGGTTATGTGCTTTGTGTCTGAACGTATCAATTTAAACCACCTGAGAAGTTTCAAGTAGTTTAAGCATGCAGTGAGGCTGTTAAAGTTCTGTATCTACCTATCGATTTTTTTATTGCTTATTATGATGTTAACTAGTGTAAAGAATCAAATGGAGTATTTGGGGGTTCACATTAATGAATCATGCCTTAGCCATCACTTGGTAGGACTATTTTAGTAAGTTTATTGGTTTAGGCTTAGTTATTTAACTATGCCAGTGGAGTAAAGGAAATTAAATGGAATATTGTTTATATGTTTTGTCACAACCATAAGTATTAGACTATTATCTTTTATAGGTGAGTATGAAAGTGGAAGGTAGTGTTACAGAAGCTATAGAAAAGTGGTCAACATTGTTAAGGCCAGTTAGAAGGTTGTTGGTTGTGCTTGCACAACTATGAGTCTGCGATAACTTTTTTTTCCGGTTGCCTTTCAAGTTTCAAATGCACTCGTTTGCCCTTGGTTTTTTCTCCCCCTTTTTTTTTCCATTCTGCTTTTCTGAAAATAAATTATGACATTGTTTCTTTTTCATATCATCTTACTTTTGCTAGTTCCCTGACCAAAGAAATTGAACAGGACATCATTAGATTGCCAAGATTATTTGGATTTCTTCAGAAGCCCCTTGCTCAGTTTATTTCTGTTGCAAGAGCTCCCAAGAGCAAAGAAGGCTATGCTTCAATTGGTGGTGGTTCTCCACTTCGTCAGATAACAGATGCACAGGCATATTACTGTCTCATTGTTTTGGGTGATATTATTTTCAGTTGTTTCATAGAATTGGATGTATAGTTTACATATGTACGCATTTTAGTTTTTTTTTTTTTTGTGCCTTCTTGATGTCTAATGCAAACAAGTGGCGCTATAATGGAACTGTAACTGATTGCTTACCTCTTTCCAGGCTGAGGAGTTACGAAAAGCTCTTTCTGCAAAAAACGTTCCTGCTAAAGTTTATGTTGGTATGCGTTATTGGCATCCATTTACCGAAGAAGCAATTGAAGAGGTCTGGCTTGAGTTTTAATTTCGACCAACTAATGATTCAAGTAGCTCTTATGTTGTTTTGTTTACATGTTAGTGACACAAGTCTTGCCAAGTCAGGGCTACACATGTTATAGTTGCTCAATAGAGTGATGCAGGAGAAAACAGTTGTAGCTATGTGACTATCATGATGGGATTCTTATAGTACATTATTTGAACATTTCTATCACTGCAGTTGCCTTTCCTATGCAAGTATTGCGTACTCCCTCTGTCCTAAAAAAAAAATTGCTCCACTTTCTTTTTTCATCCATCTCAAAATAACTACTCTATTTTTATTTATTTTTTGTAGCATGGTTCACACACAACTTTACATTTATATTCTTACATACCATTTAATACCTACTACTTTTACTTACAACTTTACCTTTGTACTTTTACCACAAAAAGTGGGTCCCAGGCTCCCAGCTTAAATCACACCCCAAAAACCTAATGGAGCAGTTTTTTTTAGGATAGAGGGAGTATAATATTGGCATAAATTTCTCTTTCTAGTCAAATAGTCTACTGCACTTAATTGGAAAAGTTCATTGTCATAAAGGAACTTGAAGACTGTATACTGGATAGATGTAGTAGTCACTTGATATATATTGTAGGGAGGCTCTCATACTGTTGTATATTATTAGGGGAGTTTGGAAGATAGTACAGTTGGCAAAGTTATGTGCTCCTATGGCCACCTTTATGACTATGCTAGAAGGATTGACCGAAGCATTGAAATCTATTTTTGCGTCCTATGGCCACCTTTATTATTATTTAGGCTAGAAAACTGGCATGCAAACAATTTTTGTGGATTGATTGTGGCTGTTTCTGTCTTTCTGTCAAGTATTTAGTCCTGAGTTGTGATAAACTGCTAGTGTTACGGATTTTAATCAATTTGGAGCCCATCCTTTATTATAAGCATGTTGGACTAGAGTCTTCTGTGAGCTTCATGGGAGATGAATGGCAAATATAAGTATGTGAAGGATGTGAATACTTTCATGACTATAGGAACTAGATGTTTGTGGACTTTCGAAATCTGTATCCCTAATACATACGCTGAAGCTGATATCAGCAGGATATTGGGTGTTTCGTTACTTGTTACCGTGCTATCTGATCGGGAGGAATCAACTTGGTCTTAAAAGACAGATAGGAAGACAGAGCTTTCCATTGGATTTTTTTATATTCGAGGTGTTCTTTTCAATATGCAAACATCTGATGCCTTGTGTTAAATTGATTTTAAAAAAAAATGCTTCTTTGAATATTCCAAGGTTGTCTCACCATTGCTGTTTCCTAATGAGAGCCAGGGCATGTGGTGAAACCGTGAAAGGCAATCAAGGTTGTAGCTTTTGATGACCTGATGTGATCCGCATTTTGAATGATCTGCAACCCTGCAATGAACCAACCTATTAGAATTAATTTTCAGAATTATGTCATTTTTATTATTTTGTTTTATTTACTTTTACACTTGTCCTTTTTACTTGTATTTTGTCTTGTTGGCTTTTTGGGTGTTTTGTACTAAAGTATGGACAAAATCAATTAAGGTAGTATTGGTATAAATATGTAGGAGGGGGAAGAGAGTAGAATTATCCAGAATATTTGTGAGAAAGCTTAGGCATTTTGAGAGTTGTGACATAAAGCCACTAATTGGAGATTTGCAACCTTAAGTTGCTACTTATCTTTGTATTACAATTTCTGAGATTATTAATCAAATTTCTCATATTTCATCTTTGAAGTTTTCAGTTTATTACAAACCCTTGATATTAAGATTTTGGAAATGGCCTTTAAGTGGTTCACTAGTTCTTAATTTTTTCAAATGGCTTAAAGCTATGGATCTTCTCAACATTTTGTATTTTTATGGATTGGGTGCTCTATTCTGCTATTGAATTGAGACAATCAATTAACACAGTGAGGATACCTGGTTGATAGAGGATCCTTGAAATGTAATTGATTTTTTCATTATGCTTATTTTGTTTAACATGTGTATTCATGTGAGGGTAGCCAATGTGGATGTGCAAAGATTAAAACTATTAGTAAAAGGTTTTTTTTTTTTTTATTTTTTTTTATTGGACCCAGCTCTTATGTTTTCTTTCTTTGACTGTAGATAAAACAAGATGGCATAACAAAGCTTGTTGTTCTTCCTCTTTATCCACAATTCTCAATATCAACCAGTGGTTCAAGCTTGAGATTACTAGAGAGTATATTCCGGTATGACTGTTTTGATTGTCTGCAATCCTTATTGCTCTATGCTAAGTTATAAAGTAAAATATTCTGAATCCAATGTTTCTATCTTAGGGAGGATGAATACCTTGTCAATATGCAGCACACAGTCATTCCTTCCTGGTACCAACGTGATGGGTACATCAAGGCCATGGGAGATTTAATTGAAAAAGAATTGAAGAAGTTTAACCTTCCAAAAGAGGTAACTTTTTTTCAGTTGCTTATGCCTCAGGCCTTCATGTGCTTGCCTAAATCTCCATTGACTTGCTTTTTTGAACTCCCAGTTGATTACTCTTCTGTATAGGTAGAAGCTTTGCCTATGCGTCTCCCTCTCTAGCTACTAAATAACTTTTTGTTTTGTCTTATAACTTAAATTGAACTTATCTTTTGTGTTTTGCAAACCAAGTGATGTGATTTGTATTAAAACCCAGGAATCTGGGGTAATTTTTTTTTTTTGCCTTCAATCAGGTTCTGATTCTCTTTCTGTTGTTAATTAGATGTCGTATGTGACAGGTCGTGATATTCTTTAGTGCTCATGGTGTTCCATTAGCATATGTTGAAGAAGCTGGTGATCCGTATAAGGCTGAGATGGAGGAATGTGTTGACCTTATAATGGAAGAACTTGAGAAGAGAAAATTTTATAATTCCTTCACCCTTGCTTACCAGGTAGTGAATCTAAATGCTTCTTGAATTTGCTTATACTCAACAGCTTGCCTTTCTAGGTTTATATATTTATTATGCTTCTGATATGGATATGCTGGGAGGTGTCGGAAGATTGTAGTTGCACATTATACATTTATAATTGCAACGACTTTATTGAATTGAACTGTTAACTGTGCTTTCCCTGTCATTGTTGACGGTTTAGAATGCCTTGGGATCTTTGTGCAGAGTCGGGTTGGACCTGTGGAATGGTTGAAGCCTTATACAGATGATACTATTATTGACCTAGGGAAGAAAGGTGTGAAAAGTCTTCTTGCTGTCCCAATCAGGTACTTCAGTTTACTAACTAGCTGTATTTTGCAAACAATGTCTTTGATGGAGTTCTTATTTCTTTGAAGAGTCAACGGTTCATGAAATGACTAATTGCATAACTATGCCAGTTTTGTCAGCGAGCATATTGAAACTTTGGAAGAAATTGACGTGGAATACAAAGAGTTGGCTCTAGAATCAGGTATAGAGAACTGGGGACGTGTTCCTGCCTTAGGAACTGAACCAACCTTTATTTCAGATTTGGCTGATGCTGTGATCGAAAGCCTTCCCTATGTGGGAGCAATGGCAGTGTCAAACCTTGAAGCTCGACAGGTATGAAAACCTGGTTAAAGGATATCTTGTTAATTGCAAAGCTTCAAACAACTTTGTTTCCTTGTTTTGTATTGCTCTTGTTTCACGGTATGGGGGTACAACATGAAAAAAGGAGAGCTACTTTAAAATTTTCTACTAGCTCAAAGTAGCTGGGTACAAAAAACTATAAAAAGACCTAGTCAGATCCAAGAAAACAAACAAGCTAACACAGAATTTAGCAAACAAGAATGTAATATCCTGCCATTTTCCAAGGATAGGTGTAGCCTCCCGAAGGTGCAGATGTATTGAGAAACTTTCATAAAGTTTACGGATAAGTATTTATAATGTCAAGGAACTAACTAGGGTGTGTCTGTGATTGCAATCACTGTAACTTTTCTGTTTTAGGTAATAAAAAAATAGAATAATAGGGTCACTTCACTCACTTGTAAAGGGAGTCTTGAGCAGATTTTGTCTTCAGTATTGCATGACTGGTCACATTGTTGCTATCATGAAGTTTAGGACCCTGTATCAGTTGTATAGCCTATATTGGTGCTGTGTCCACTAATATTGAACAACCTATTACTATTCATAAATTTTGGTTCAGACAACTGAATAACCTATCCAATAGAGCCAACAGCATAGTTTTGGTGAATATTTAATTCCTTGTAATGGACAGCTTTTTCTCCCAAGCTCACCCAAAATCAGGAACTTGGTTAATATTCGTGAGATAATATTTATCAGAGGTCTTTTAAATGGTCATAATGTTCTGTTTGTATTGTATTTCTGACCATTATTGTGGAATATCAACAAAGGGGCATGGAGTTTTTGCAAATGAGTACACTGCAAGTTTGAGCATGTTCCAATTTTGAAATTTTGTTTTGATATGTTAAAAGTTGTCCACGAGCATAAACTAATCGCAATTATGCTTTATATTGATATAGGCTTTCACTACAATACTTTATTCATTGTTTTGGTTAAGATATTAATAAGCTATATGAATACAGTACCAGTTATATAATGAACTTAAAAGAAGACACTCATCTCTACTGTAATTTTAAAATCCAGAACAAGATTAAAAACTGAAAATTCAAATCTCCCAAAAGAAAATGATTGCCCTTAAATTTTGTTTTTCATTTCCTCTTTTTCTTTCCTTTAACCCTTACTCTGAGCTGAGGGCTGAGGTTCTGCACTCTTTCTTTCATAGCAGATTGCACATTGCAGTTCCTAACCCCCCCCCCCCCCCCCTCCGCTTTTCTTTCATGCTAACATCCTAGTGCTTGATGACAGAAGGTTCTTGAGTAATCCCTATTGTTAACTAACTAAAAAGGTTTGGTATCATGCAGTCTCTTGTTCCACTTGGTAGTGTAGAAGAGCTATTGGCAGCATATGACTCGCAGCGCAGAGAACTACCACCTCCGGTGACAGTCTGGGAGTGGGGTTGGACTAAGAGTGCCGAAACTTGGAATGGAAGGGCGGCTATGTTAGCTGTGGTTGTTCTTTTGGTCCTAGAGGTTACCACAGGCCAAGGCTTTCTGCATCAATGGGGTATATTACCATTATTCCATTAACTGGAATTGTAAATTTTGATTTTTTTCTTCTTTTTTGTTTCACTTCAAAAATATGAATGTATTAAGATGTTCTAAGCTAAATATGGTCCCCCCCCCCCCCCCCCCTCTCCCACTCTAAAAGAATGTAATCAGTAAATTAAGTATACCTTGTATAAATCTGTTGTACTAAATTCAGATACAGCTGTGCATCCCTGCAAGGGTACAGCCTCTTGACATGGGATTGCCAAGAATACACACACTAGTTATTAATTAGCATATAACCCCATTTATTGGTGATTCTTACTATTACTATTGCTATCTTATCATTTAATAAACTATTGTTTCAGTTATTTCTAACTGTAGGTGACATTTTATTTCATAGTTTAGCAGGTATTGTTAGTTTTTGGTGTTATTTATTGCTGCATTTTGCTAACTTCAAAAGATCTCTAAAATGCAACTTGTAAGGGAAGAGTGCCAACGATTAAAAGTCTAATTCATCTTGTCAGTTGGCTTGTGTTGAAACTGCTTTTTGTAATATCTGGCCTCAACCTTGGTTATTAAACATAAGATGAAATAATGTCAAATATATTAATATAGTAACACTAATTTAATTAATTGCAACATATAAATCATATCTACTTAAAAATTTAAAGAAATTCATACCTTCTAAAGGTATAGAGAAGTTCAATTTTGGAGTTAATTGAATGAAGGAAAACACTAGTATGATCTTTTTCAACTTGCTGACACAAAAGCGAAGCACATAACAAATTTACATACAATCATAATGTTGAATGGTGCTCGTTTTCTTCCTTTATAAGGCATCAATAAATCCTCGGGATGCAAACGGCAAACCTCTATGTGTGTTCCAACAATACATCCAATACAACCCAACGAAACTAAAACATTCTTAAATTTATATCTTCATATTTAATTACTCCATCTGTACCCTATAATTCTTATAATTTTTATTTTTTACAATTGTCACGCACATTTTGTATAAATAACTAATTTGTCGGTCTGGACGTTGCTCTTGGTGTTACTTTTTTTCATATAATATGTATTTATTTTATACTCTTGTTAATTAATACTTTGGAGTGTTCATTACAAATTACTTAAAAATTACAAATTATTTAAAAATTAGTATATATACTTTGGAGTGTTCATTACAAATTAGAAGATGACCAATACTATAATTAACATATTGAGTGTTCATTACAACTTACTTACAAAATCCTTTTCTTGATCTGCTTTGAAGATCATCAAAGTAGATTGTTTTTCTCCAATTATATTTCATTAATTATTTCTTGTTAACTCGATGATGCTAGAGGAGTAAAATTTAACTAATAAAAATCGTAATTTTCCATGCTACCTAAGTGTGACATTCTCTATAAATTTAAAACCCAATGGCCAAAGAATGTCTAATTCATCTCGAAAATAGTACTCCCTCCATAGCGAATTACTAGCAACAATTTCTATTTTTAGGTGTAACAAAATACTTGCAACAATTTTTTCCAATTTCATTTTATTCTTTCTTACTTCTCTCTCTCTCTTACTTTTATCATCATACCACATAATACCTCATTTACTTTTCTTTTTTACTTTTTATCGTTATACCACCTAATACCACAATTAACCTATTTAATCTAGGAGTTCGTGTTAATCCAAATGTTATTACTAATTCGTTACGGAAGGAGTATTTGTCAAATACTATCTTGTCACTCAACATATTATTATAATTATTACGGAGTATTATTATTCAACATTATTAATATTAATATTTTAATATGTTAAGGACATGTATTTAACAAATACATTTCACATTTACTAGGAATCCTCCAACGGCGAATGACCTTTAGTTCGTTCGAATGTTTGCTACCCTTTGTTGTCGGCTGCATTACCCTAATTTTGGACAAAAGAACAAGTTTTTTTTTTTTTGAAGGAAAAACAAGTTGAAAATGATGGTTAGTTAGTTAATTTCAGTAATAACTTAATGAGCTGAAATGTATAATTATCCCCCAATTAGGCAAATGGGATTTTCCACTTATAATATAATGTTAGTTATTATTATACTCGTGCTCTTAAATGTCACTACTTCAGTGGAATTTGAGCCCATAATTAAGCTCCCACGATCTGCTGGTTCGTCTTCAGATAACAGAATTCCCAGTAAAAATGATCTTCATGTTACTGCATTTGGTGCTGTAGGCGATGGCGTTCATGATGATACTGAGGTAAAAGTAATTTCATTTGTCATCTTTTCTCCCTTTTTTTTGGGATTATGTTATATGCAAAGCTAAGAGTTACATATAAGAAATTAATACATTTCTAATTGTGGAAATAATTTGGGAAAATAAGATAAAATCACACAACAACGCTTGATTTAATTTTTACTTTCTATTTTAGGTACCCTTAGGCTATGTATATCAATTTTTTTTTATTTAATTTTTTTTTTGACAAAAAAACAAACAATTTCTCATTTTGTTCTGTATTAATGTGCTTTTTTTTTTTTTTTTTTATGAGAATGCATAAAGAATATTGTGCTGTTATTATGAGGTTTAAGCTATAATTAATGGTCACGAAAATCATATGTTTTGTGTTTATGAGGAAGATGGAGGATGTAGAACAAGTTGTCTTATTTTTTTTTTTTAATTAAAAAAAAGAGTAAAGAAATTAAAAGGGAAAATGGTTTCTTATGCTGAAAATAGAGGTTAAGTATTTGCAAAAGAAGATTAAGTATTCAGCTTCTTCATCAGCCTGAAAAAACTTCGCAGTTTGGCCTTTTTTTTGGAAGGCTCTGTTTGTTTGGATTTTCCAACATATATTGTTTTCAAGAGAAAATACAATCGGAAATGAATTTTTCTTTGTTTGGTTAAAAAAAAAATTGAAGTAAAAACTAAAAAGTAGATAGAGTCATTGAGATGAGGGATATGAGCATATAAGGTGAAAAATGTGGTTGCACCCTTGAGAGAATTATTTCCTCCCATGGGAAAACTAATTTTATCCTTTTCAACCAAACAAAGGATAATGAGAAAATCATATCACAAAAATGTTTCATGTCCAAACAAAGAAAGCCTAGGCATAAGCCATTGGCCTTCAAAATCAATTAGGCCCTATTCTTTCAGACTTATTTTCTAAGATGCTATTTCAGTTCCGTTTAGGCAAATTCAGTTCCGTTTAGGCAAATTCGGGTATAGGATTTTGTTTAATTTACTTCTGTTTAGTTCTGATTAATTTAATCCAAAAGAACAGAGCCTTAGTTTGTTATATCAAATGTCTCCCCTCTGTGCAGGCTTTCAAAAATGCATGGAAAGTGGCGTGTTCTTTTTCTCCGCAATCAACAATCATCATTCCTGAGGGATCTGTTTATTTGGTAAGGCCAATTGATTTTTCCGAGTGTCAAGCTGAGGTGACTTTAAAGGTATGTGAATGTTGTTTGTTGTTTGATTGAATTCATTGATTTGATGATTGCTATTTGATTAGGGTGATATAATGCTGATATTTTTTACACATTGGTGCTTTTGTCTTTCTATTTTATAGATTCTTGGATCAATTATTGCTCCTAAAGATCCTGAAATATGGCTTGGTTTGAACCCTCGCAAATGGCTGTATTTTCATGGTGTGGAGCACCTAACTCTCGAAGGTGGGGGGACTATCAATGGTATGGGTGAAGAATGGTGGGCTCTTTCCTGCAAGACTAATTCCTCAATTGTATGTTCATATATCTATGAGCTTGTTTGATCTGTTGGGATTTTCTATGTTGATAAATATAATCTTCTTTACACTTGTATTTTCTCTGTTGATTCCTGCAGCCTTGCCACCACGCCCCTACGGTTAGTTCTGCTTCTTGCTTAAACCTTAAATGTAACACTTTTTCCGTTTTTTCAGTAGATTTAACAATTCACTTTTTATACTACATTTATAACTTTAATTGTGCATTTGTCATGCATAGTTCTTAAAAGACGATCAAAGTATGGTCAGTGAAAAGTGACTAAGTGTTGCAATTAAATAGAAACGGTGGAAGTAGCTTACTTTCGACACTCTCCGTCAATTGTACACTTAGCCTATGCTTTGTGACATTATAGCTTGACTAGTTATAATATTTATGTTATCTTTAATTTGCAAGCTTAGATCTTGAGCTATGTTGTTGCAGGCTATTATTTTCTACAGTTGCAAGAACTTAACAGTTAAAGATATCAAAATTATTGATAGTCAACAAACACACTTGACTGTTACGAATTGCCATAGTGTTGTGATTTCCAATGTCACATTAACAGCACCAGCTGAAAGCCCTAATACCGATGGGATCCACATAAGTGCCTCTTCTGATGTTCAAGTCCGTAATAGTATTATTAGAACTGGTTAGTTTACTATCCTAACTAGTGCTGTCATAAAATTTGCTGCTACAAACTGATAGTTCTTTTTTATCATCATAAATTCTAGGGTGGCTGAAGGGGAAAAAACATTGGTTCTTATTACTTTTTTTCTTAAAATTATTATGATGGATATTAACCATGTATTGAGTAATGTCTTTCTCTATGGAGTACTACTGTGGTGAAAATGTGAAACGGTCAGAAAATAGTCATGGAGCAAATTATCATGCTCTACATACTTGAATGGGGCTGAAAGTCCTGTTTCTAAGCAAATCTTCTGAAAAAGGTTCAAAAACTTATGCAGGAGATGATTGTGTTTCGATTGTGAGCAATTCCTCAAAAATTGCAATCACAGATCTTGTTTGTGGCCCGGGCCATGGCATAAGGTACTGACAGTATCCATTGCTGCTACAATTTTGTGATCAGTTCCTTTCCTTGTCTAACTTTAGAACTTGATTGAGTTATTGAATCTGCTACTAGTATTGGAAGCTTGGGAAGATGGAATGAATGGTCAGAGGTGGATGATGTTTTGGTTGATAGGGCATACCTTTCTAACACCCAGAATGGTGTAAGAATCAAAACCTGGCAGGTAAGCAAGTGTCTGTGATATAATTACAATAATAATGCTAACGATAGAAATTCTTATATATATCCGGGTGTATGGTACATCAAAGTGTCATTTTGAACGTGTTATAGTTTTTTTTACTCATTTTAAAATGAGAAAAATTATTTCAATTGAACAATAAAACACCTTGTATGTGCATCCAGGTAAGTGCATCTGGATGTACAGTAGACCCATTGTGATAACAAGGACAGGATAGAAAAAACAACCCAGTATGTAATGACATGTTCTGTGACAGGGAGGTGCTGGGTATGTGACAAGGATTACGTTCCAAAATATATGGATGGAAAATGTTACAAATCCAATTATAGTTGATCAATATTACTGTGATGCTTCAAAGCCATGTAAAAATCAGGTATTATATCATCAACTCAACTGCATATAATTAATTTATTGTTTAACATTTAGCGAAGTTAAAGTAGTGTTTTAAGAAACAAGTTTGTTTCATGTTCTACTCTATTCTGGTTCATGCTCTTCACTTCAAATCTGTGGATTCAACCAATTAGTTGGTTTATTTGTCCACAAACTATCCTCTGTGGTCCCTATAAACCAAAAATGAAAGGATGCTCATCTAATGTTTGAAAAGGCGCGCCTAGGCGCAAAGGCGCAAGGGGGTAAGCGCCTAAATTGTTCAAGGCGAGGCGCTTGTGGCTAGGCGCAAGCAAGGCGCACTGAGGCGCACCATAAGGCGCATTAAGGCACATTTCTGTATTTTCCCCAGATTTTTTCCAGCCTTTTTCCCCTTACTTCTTAGGTGCGCCTCACTTCAATGAGGCGCTCCAAGGCGCGCCTAAGGCTCTAGGAAATCCTATCACCTTGGTGCGCCTTACGCCTTTTCATACATTGTGCTCATCAAATATTCATCTCCATGGATGAGTATCTTTTTTGTGTCACATGGAGCTTCTATACTACATACCCAGGTGCACCTAGATTTATATTTTGCTCATTTAATATATAGTTTTGCTTATAATACTATTTCAGATTGCTCATTTAATTTTCTATATTGTTCATTCTCTAAAGGTGCATATTATTTATTAAATGAGCAAAATATAAACATGGATGTACTGCACGTATACCCAAGTGTAGGTTATAAATGAATTCTAAAAGGACCCATTTTGGTATATTGGGAACATTATATATATATATATATATGACTTGAGCAACTTAGTTAGTTATTACACTTGCTAGTGCTCTATTGGGTTTGACTTGAAGAATAATGATTTCATGTAATTGCAGACATCAGCTGTAGATGTTAGTAAAATATCATATGTAGGAATCAAGGGAACTTCAGCATCAGAGGAGGCTATAAGATTTGCTTGCAGTGACGATAGTCCATGTCGACAGTTATATATGGAGGATGTCCAGCTATTAACTGATACAGGAGCAGCTACGTCGTATTGCTGGAAAGCAAAAGGTTCAAGCTCTGGGATTGTACACCCCCCACCTTGCTTTTCAACAGACCAACGAATAATTGAGCAAAAAACATTCCATGCCCCTAATTATTCAACCTCACTCTGGAATTTATTAAGTTTTTTTTCAAGACAGTAAGGTGTATGGGCCCCATCCAAGGCTCCTGTCACATAAAATTACTAGGGGTGGGACTAGAATTTATTAGTTATGGCAAGTAAACTGAAGCATAGTATAACAGTCATCAAGGGAGGACTGACTGGCTGGCTTCTTGTGTTAAGTTGACAAGGAAGGGCTAAATGGCTAATTGGAATTTATTAGTTATGGAAAGTAAACTGAAGCATTTAGTCAAGAGTTGAGCTTTTTCCTCTGATAGGATATCTCAGACTGCATGTTAGATAAAGCATGACTTATTTTTAGCAAGTATTTTAGACTAGGAAAGTTTGTAAGGTATTATTGAATATATTGCACTATGGGATCCATGGTCTTCAAAGATGCAACTCTTTAAAGAAGATAAAATATCCCACCATTAGTGATCTAGTAACTCTTATTATGCTGCATTATATCGAGTTCGAGGTCATTATGTATTTTTGGTAGTGATGTGTTGATCTTCTGAATGTGGGGTTAGTTGGACTCTTGCTGGTGACATATATATGAGAAGCTCAAAAAGGAAAGAGCAATCAAAATTGAGCATTAATTACAGTGATTTACGCATGATTTTGCCCTAAAGTTTCAAATTTTTATAATTTTAGTAAATTTATTTAATTCTTATATGTACACCACGTTAACATGGGTGTGCAAGGAGCACAATTGAATAAGGCCCACCAGAAAAAGATATTAGAAGGGCCCCAAAATTAGCAAATGAAAAAAATTTATTAGAAATATTTTATGGATCTTACGTATTCACGCTACTGGTCAGTTTTCACAATTTTTACATAACTACAATAAGTCATACTTTGTATTTATTATTTATTTTTTTAAACTTCCCATCTCTATTTAATACTCTCTCTCTCTCTATTTTAGTTTATTTTTTAAATTTCCTTTTTAGATGTTTCATTTTATTCTTTACATTTTCCGTTTTTTCTTTTTCGTACTTCTATTTATCCATTATTAATTTTGCTAAATTACATTAACTCCTTTATATACACAATTTGATTGGTAATAAACAATATCAACTTTAATTTCCCACCAAATACCAAAAAGGAGAAGTTACTATGTTAGTGCAATTACAAGTATGGAGTAGTTTCAATTTCCAAAACATTTTGACTATAACTTTCAAGTAATTTTAAAATTTATTACACTCCAAAGTCCTATCAACTCCCTTTAATTAACGTGCAAAAGTCAAAATATAGAAAATATATTGAAATTGAGAGGGTACTATGTTTAACTTTTGAAACCCCAAATACAACGTAGAAACTCGAAACCTAAAGAGTACAATGTAGAAAAACCCTATCAAATAACATATGATTAGCATTGCATATTAGAATGAAAAGGTTTTGGTAGTGAAACTTGAAAATTATAAAAACATCATATATTGTTATTCATTTTATTTTACAAAGATGGATAGATTGCAAGGCCCTCTGTTACCCGGATACAGTTGTTTTTCCTGCATACCCGGGTCGGTATGACGTGACACAGATCCAGTTATGGAATCCGTTTTGGACTCTCCACTTTGATCTCTGGTACGACTATCATTGAAGACGTTAAGCTTGAAGAACCAAGATGAAAGAAAGGAGAAGATGAAGTGTTGAAAAGAAGACAAATATTACCCGGCAATATTGATTGCAAATATGACCCACTTACCTTTTTATTTTGATAAACGAACTTATTACTTTTTAAATTTTGACAGCTGTTTAATTTTTAAAATTATATAGCTCTGTAGCTTTCCAAGAAAGAGGTATATAGTACTTTGTCTTATTTTATTATACTTTTGCTTCCCAAGCAAGTTTTACCAAATATGTGAGGTTTAAATTGAATGCGAGTTTATCCTTAATATTTTGTACCAAACTCATTAGGTGTCATGTATGTCGCGCACTCACACAAAGCCCAAAGCCTAAACTTATCACGGGGTATTTTGTACCAAACTTGTGTGTTTATGTAATTTGTTTTATTAAATACATTATTTTTTTTTTCTTAAAAAAAATTGTCGTATTCGTACCCGAGTCCAAAGTTAAGACGGTGTTCTCGTGTCCTAATTCCTAAATTTTTTATACTGACGTATCAAATAGTCGGATTCGTACCAATATTCGATACCCGTACCCATATCAATGTAACATACCCCACTTGGAGCCTTGGAGGCTCCTATCACAAGAATACCATGTTACCATTATTCGAGATTGAGACAGGGGATTTATATTTGATAAGAATCAAACGTTGTAGCTCAAGCATGCAGAACGACCTTCAGTAAAATTGCATCGGAAGTCTGTTCATATATTGTTAGTGACGTAGACGATGAAAAGTACAATAATACCTTTGTGTTATTTTTGTTAGTCATAACATTGTGTTGATCATTGAATAATACCCTTGTGTTATTTTTGTTAGTCATAAGACTCATAACATTGTGTTGAACCTTAGAAGAGGATAAAAGGAGGGAGAATAAGTGGAGGAGTCGACCTTATCACTGGCAACGGATCTTGGATCCTACCGGTCAACCAAGTAGTAGCACTTTGGCTTCTTAGCCATATCGACTGAATGCTTCACCACCCCATTTAAGCGAGCTGGGATTGCCCTTTGATGTGTTTAAGGACAAGGTAATTTACAGGTACTTATGATGTCCATGTGTACTATCCAAGTTTACAAGTATAATAATAATAATCATGTTTTTTAATGCATAATACTGCAAGATTCGACACATTGATTAACTTGGCAACAGTTACTTATGATATCCATGTTTATTTGCAGTTACTTATGATGTCCATGTCTATTTGCAACAGTTAGTTGAACTACACATTGATTAACTTGGCAAAAGGTATCATCAAATGTAAGATATTGCTTATTTCCAACCTTTAATACCAAAAGATCCAATAATAACGAGTTAAACTACACATTGCTTAATGCTTATTTCTGACACTCGATAACTCAAGATTGTTTTTGTTCTTGCCAAAAATGATGACCTGTTTCGAACCCACTAAGCATCAAAGATATTTTTTGACAATCCAGACCTGTTAATGGTTCAAAACATGTTCAGATATTGTCAAAGATAGCTTTGATGTTAGTAATTTTTTTGTCAAAACCCACTCATTTCAAATCGGGTCAGCATTGGGTTTCAGATCTGACGAGTCTATAACTCTATATAGGATAATTAAACCCAATAATTATTTGCTTTGAGCTTTCATTTGTGTAGATTTTCACACAATTATTTATTCGCTTAAGCTATAGAACAACATTCTAAGTTATAGCAAAAGCCTTCAATCTTTCCAGAAGCACCTTGAGAAATACACAAAATGGCGAAATGCCCTTAACATAGGGCAAACTAGATAAATCTCAACCATTGATCCATCACCTCTAGCAATAATCTATATGACAAATTTTAGATAATTTAATGATAAATCTCAACATATATTATGATAAAACATGTTCTTAAAGATAAAACCTTAAAATGTCTACATCTGTCTATCTAGTTTGCACTCAAGATCACAAATTCACAGCAATAAACTAGGTAGTGAGTAAATTTGCAAGCATCAAGCAAAAACAGACATGCCAACCTTCATCAGTACTTCTGAGGTGTTTGTTGGGTGGGCAATAATCCAAAGCGCTTCTTTAACAGAACTCTCTGCCTTGAAAATTTGTCGTCCGGAGAAAAACGTGCTGTAAAGTGAATAAACACTATATAGTAAGGGAATGCAACAAGTACACATTACAAGATTAAAAAAAGTCGATCAAAAACCCAAAATTCCAAAATAGATTATTGCCACTTCAATACAACGGATAAACTTATCTTAACTTATTAGGACTTATCTTAACTTAGGGTTGTTTGATTGGAGGCAAATTCCATAGGAATTTTGATTTCCTAGGAAGTGAAAAATGAGGGTGTTTGTTTGGTTGACTTTAAAAAGTCAAAATGGGGGCAATAGAAATAACTCAGCTCACCTCCCCTTGGTAAGTCAAATTTTCCGTGGGAAGTGCAATTTCATTTATGCCAATCAAACAAATCAAAGTAATTTCTAGGAAATTTACAAGGGAAAGAAATTCCCACATATAAGCAAAAAAAAGGTGAACAGAACATACCAATAGTTTTGTACTTTTGTTAATAGTGATTAATAGTTAACACAAGATTATCACAAAATAATAGCAGAAGTCCCATTAGCAAGCCAAGTCATTCACAAAAACGAACACGGTGAAAGTATAATACATGGACTAAACAATTCTGATGAGCCTTGAATCTCATCAAAAGCTATAACCCAACTAAAAAATAAGCAGAACAATGCAAATAGGAGACACTAGATTGAAATAAAGCGAGCAAAGGAGCTTTTTATTGGTTCAATAATTAAGCTTAAGTTTCAGCATATGATTAATGGCTACAACATTCTAAAACATTTTAGACTAATAAAGAAACAATGTATTTTAATTAGCTGGCTTTACCTGGATGAGCTGATTCTGTGGCTTTACCAACAGGCGATTCCTTCTGCAATCACAAATAACATAAACAAAACTTAGATTAAGAGGCCATAAGACATATTTTTTTTAAATTTGCTGCACTTTCCTCATATAAATGTCTCAACATATCTAGCCTCATTTACCCACTTTTTCACCATTTCAAATGTTTCATCTTTCATCTTTCATCAAGGCTCTGAATATTTTATTTTCTTCTATTTTGAATTTTACATTATTTACTTTGCAAAATAGTGTAAAATCATTTTTTTTAGGAGTAAAATATCTCTTACAATGATGAAAAAACATTTTTACTCCAAAATGAGTGGAAAAGTGGGATCCGGAAGATTTCAAACGAGAAGATGGAGACCAAAAATGACTTGGTTGGAAGGAGTTAAAAAACATATGAACTTATGAAGCACTTGGATTTACAAGAGGACGAGCTCCTCAGTGCAAGGGGTGGAATACGATTTTTTTTGTGGATGACTGCTCAAAAGCCCCGAATTTAATCACTTTTAGTTTATGTGGTGGACCCACTTATGGGACTAAGACTTTGATTGATTGATTAATTTTCCTTATTCAACATCATTATTCTTGAAAATGAAAATTAATTAACATTGAAAATGTTTTACACCACCCCCCAACAAGCAACTAGTCCAAGTTTCACATAAAATCATGCAACTAGCACTTCGGCCAAGCAACAAGATAAAGTATAACAAATTAACAACCCTACTGAGTGACCCTCTCCCTCGAGTCCCTCCGAAGTCCATATAAATTTTAACAGAAACCACAAAATCACATGAAAATTAACACCACTAAAATCATATTGTTTCATATTTTACAAATTTCTTATCACAAAACCAATATCAACAGTAAACAAAAACAAACTACTGAGTACTCACTCCGTAACGAACATAAAAATTTCTAACATTTATTTTTTTTTAAAAATTAATCAAAATGTTTTTAATACAAACAATAATGTGATTATAAGTTACTAATAGAAAAGGGAAAGGGAAAGAAGATTACCTTGGTAGTGTAGACTTTGTCGCCATTATCGTTGATGTAAAATTGCAAATACATTTTCGAACTATCTAGTGACTACTGCTAACTGCTAAGATTAAAAAGAACCAACAAAAACAAAAACAAAAACAAAAAAACCCACAAAAATATAATTAATTAGACATAAAGAGATTGGAAAAACAAGTAAAGCAATAAAAGATAGAAATTTTGAACAGGAACGAGAAGAAAACTCACCGAAGAAGTTTTGTTATTTTCCTCTTTTTTTTTTTTTGCGCTTCAACCTTCAGATCAAGTGAACAAGAACAATAAAACCTACGCGGCTAAAAAATTGAAACTATATACGTAGTAGTTGACTAGTTGTATACAGAATTGCACATATGTCAAACGGGTCGGGTCAGGTTATCTAAAATAGTTACAGGTTTGGGTTGTAACAGGTCGTGTGTCACCGGGTTCAGGTTGGTATTAGCTTTTTTATAACCCAAAATCTTCAGATTCGAGTTGACCGAACGAGTTGAAAAGTCTTATAACGCCCTTTAATTTTTCATGTTTTAATGCAATATATGTGCTAAAATATATTTTAAACATTCTAAAAGTACAAAGTATTAGTAATATCTCTATTAATAGCTAAATAGCGATTTTAGGGTAAATAATTGATGTTGTGGTCAAATTTTTAATGATGGAAAATGTTTTTGCCTAAAATTTCCTATCATATCATAAGTTTAATACTTTACTAATGAATTTTGGGTCGGATTGGGTTGAAAACAGTCAAGTGAGGTTAAGAGCGGGTTGTTTTTAGCAGGTTCACTCTTAGAATTTAAGAAATGTGATTGATTAAAGCATCAATTATTTATACTTCTCCATTCCCAATTAAATGCAACAAATTATTTTGCACGCATTTTAAGGAAAAAACTTAAGGGTGTAAATGTGCAAATTAATCAGAATAATTTTAATACAAGCAAGAATGAGATTATATGTTACTTGTCATAAAATTATTTTGATTAATTTTCTCATTTACACCCTTAAACCACTTACTTAAAATGCATGCAAAATAATTTGTTACATTTAATTTAGAATGGAGGAAGTATATTTTTCCCAAAATTTTCGCCCCACTTTTTCCCGAAAAAATCCTCTCCTTTTATATCATCACTAAAATCAAGAGTTTTTTTTTTTTTTTTTTTAATTTTAAAGTATAAGGCTAGGATTCAACTCTATCTTATATATATATTATATAAAACTCTACCAAATCAGAACCCAGTTTCCGGTTCAAGCTATTATGGTATGAGGTATGGTTTTGGAATGATTTAAACTCATGCCTTGTGTTTGTTTTTTAAAAAACGAAATTAAAACGCATATCTCAAACCTCTAAGTTATGGGTGTTAGAAACCAAAGGTATGGCTCATACAATCAATACCCATACCTCTAGGAAAATATTCATACCCAAGTAATAACCAACAATCCATATCAAGAATCAAGTTCCAAACCTTTACCACTTTGGTTTTATTCCTCATTCCCAACTCATACCAGATTTTGAACCAAGCATACCATAAATAGATTACTTTTTTTTTCTAGCAGAAATTGATAAAAACAATTCAACTATAACCATTATTCTCAAAATAATCCAAAATTTATTACTGTAAAAAAAATTCCTACAAAGCTAGTTTTGTCAGCAACCCTGATTTGCTTTTGCTTTTTCTCCTCCTAAGAGGCTATGAAATGAAAACCACAAGGGTTTTGTAAGGAAGAGGTAGAATATAAGAGGGCATTTGTATTTCCCTTTTGGAGATGCAAATTCCTATAAATTAGTTAAATGGCTTTGTGTTTGGTTAGCATTATATACCACAAGCATAAGAAATAGAATTTCCTATGAAGTGTAGGAAGTTAATCACATTCCCCCCTGGTGAATGCAAATTCCTATGTCAATTGCAAATTCTTATGCTCAACTAATCACATATAACCGATTCCTATGAAATTAACAAGGAAACTTAGTTCCCATGAAATAAAACTTCCTATGGGAATTAACTTCTTACATTCATCCAAACAAGCTCTAAATCAACTAATTGACCAATACAAGTGACCATTCAATCAAGTTCTTTCTCACTGAAAGTAGTGTGTAACAACTAACAATTAATAATAATAGAAATAAATGGCATATTGCTCTTTGCCCTTGCAAAATTTAAAGCTATAATGATGAAGATGAACAAGATCCAATCCTGGTTAATCTTGGAATATGATGAAAAACTAGCATGGCCCAAGCTTAGGACATCCAATTGCAAGAGGTAAATCTAAGTTATCAACAGTTCTGAATGTCTTTGGCTGCATCTTGTCGACATATAGGGTACCGTCCAAATGGTCACATTCGTGCTGAAGAATGCGTGCCTGCCATCCTGAAGCGTCCACTTTCAGAGGCTGCCCGTAACGATCCAGTCCCCTCACTTCCACATCAAGACATCGCTCCACAACCGCTCTATAACCATCCACACTGTTACAAGTATCAAATCTTGACTTTAGATGCAACAGAAACATAGCATAGTGTTAATTACACAACTTTCATAAAGCATCATTAACAGGAAGGAAGAACATGCTGCATTCACTGACATGACATAATGGTTGTATAGCAAACTAAGGGCAGCGCCATGCAACTTAGGCTATGTTTTCCTCACCTTATTAAATCATTTTTTACCTACTTCAGGAAAAAATGGTTCAGATGAGTCAAAAGTGTGGGACTAATGAGTTTGGACAAGTTAAGTTTAGGGCTAATGAGGAAAGGAAAACTCAACCTTGCACTACATTTGAAAACATACATAGATGTTACTTCCCTCTGTCACCCACCCATATGCGATATTTTTGAATTTGGCCATTTGCTTTGTCTAATTACCTTTCATGGAAGAGCTAACCCGAAAAGAAAGTGGTGCAAGGAAAAAGGGACGTCCACATAAGGAAATTGAACAAAGATAGAGGGGTGGAGTCGTAAAGAAAATACATCACACAATTATGCCATGTGTTAAGTTAATAGAGGCTAAAAAACAGGTTGCACTCTGCCTGAAACATTGAAGGTAATACAGCACCATCCTAGACTACAAATCTGCATTCTGAAAAAAGAAACCGCGCAAGTATCACTTGAAAATTGAAATACAACATGCCATGGAATACAGCATGCATGCCTTCGGCTCGGCTCGGCTGGTGTTACAACTTGGTTAAACCAAATGGGGCAGGAGCTTAAAAGATGATGTGCCTATTTTTAGAGAAAAAAATTGTTGATTTATGAAAATTGACAAGCTGACCAGATAGGAGAATAAAATGACCTAAAATAGTAAGCAGAAGACAGGCCGTGGTAAGATTGGCTGTAGCAAAGAGCAAAATGCCTTCTAGAAATAGGATGCAAGGGATATTGATTATCGAATATAACAAAGAATCAAAGTTTAGCTCATACATATACTTGGATATCAAGTTATGAACGCAGTAAGAATCAGCTAAAAAGCTGCTGTGCCACATTGCCAATTTATGAAGCACAAATACTCAGATAACTAATGACATTAGTTATTCTCTACTAAAAGGTAATGCCATACATGCTTCAGGCAGCCTTCAAAGGACAAAGAATAAGGTTATCAGTAGTCCCTGCTTCCAAGTCCAAGACCACATATAACGAAGAACGTTACCTAAATATTGCTCATAAGAGCGTGCAATCAGATAATAAAGTACAATAGAAACATTCTTTTTTCATCAAAATGCATACTAATTTCAAATGAAAGTATTGCCTCGTACCTCAGGCAGCCTTCAAAGAAAAGTGCTGTTTTGTTGCTCTTCTTTCTTAATACTGGATTCACAATGACCTGCCTCAAACCTAATAACTTGTCATAATATAGAGAGAACTTTGCACTTAGGGTCCGTTTGGTAGGGCGTAAACATTTTCAATGTAAAATGGTTTTCCATGAAATTCATTTTACAACAAAAAACTCATTTTCATAAGAGTTTTCCGTTATTTGGTTGAATGGAAAATGATTTTCTATTTTAAGCGTTCGTGAGGAGAGATAAAGTTTTTGTAAGGAGAGAGAAAGTTAATGAGTTATGTGCTTGGTGAGTAAAGGTAAAATATGTACTCCGTAGATGAAGAGAGAGGATGTATTGTGAGGTCATGAGAATAGAGAATGGAAAACAATTTTCTTTTGATTTTGGGAGGAAAGCGTTTTCAACTATGGTATAAAACCATTTTGCAGTTTTACATTCTAACTTTTCCATTTCAATTTTCAGTCCAACCAAACTGTTAAAAAAAAAAGGAAGAAAATAATTTTCAGGGAAAACATTTTAGGCCCTACCAAACGGACCCTTGGTGGGGGGAATTTAGAAGGAATAGAAACTGAAGGGGAAACCATTTCATCCAATTAGATTTTCATGACGTCAATCATACCATAAGATCAAAAGGGCGTCTATCCTGGGCTTTGCTCTCCGATTTTGGTTGGTAACTGATGAATTCTTCAGTATCCTCTAATACAATTATCTACACAATGATGAAAGAGTGGATTCAAATTTCTAAACTACAACATGAATCAATCATCTAAACCTATGCTACTAGGACTTTCCATTTCACCTCAAATACCTGTGTCGGATCCTCGACAATAAGGACACTTCATTTTGAGCTAATATTATGGAATTTTTTACAAAATCATCAAGTTTGGATACGCACCCATGTTGGCCATATGTACCCGAGTCCGAGTAACATAGATCAAAACACACAATGACCTGAAAGAAATTGATGAAGCATGTTGCTTATATAGTTATACATTCTTCAACCAATTTCACAGGCACTATAATACAGATTACAGAGCAACCAGCTTAATCTGTCATACAGTAAAGTTATTAGCATACATCTCCCATAAATCCACTAACCTTATTAGTTTAATTGTTTAAACTCCCCTTAATTTCAAGCTTACTGAAAACTTCAACAAACCATCAATATCACACTTGCTATACTACATTATTCTAATTTGGCACCTAAAATAACTAATTCCAAATACAAATGCATTGAGAACAATGATTTAAAGCAAAATGAAAGAAGATGAAACAACCTTTAAAGGGACACCAATTTGAGGAGCAGCAAGGCCAACTCCAGGAGCCTTCCTCATAACCATAATCATATCATCAATGATCTTTTGGATTTTTTCTGACCCAATTTCATTCGGGTCAAGCAGACGGGCAGCTTCATGAAGAACCGGGTCGCCTGCTTTAACCAAGTCGGGTAATTTCTGCTGCTTATTTTGACTAAGACCCAATAACCAACCTGCTTGGGTAGTAAATTTAGAGGAAGATGAAGAAGATTTGAGGGTTTTTGAGGTGAACAAAAAATGGGTAGTTCTAAACGGATTTGGGGAAATGGATATGGGTTTGGAAGTGGTTGTTAGAGAATATTGAATATGGAGAAATGGGGTTATCAGGGATTTGGAAGTGGGCTTGTTAGAAGAAAGAGAAAAGAGGCGGTTGGAGAACCGAGGTAGAACCTCCATTGTTGTTGTTGCGGCCTTGCGGGGGGTTGTGGACTGGTGGCTAACACCTAACGGGGTTATGGTTGGGTTCTCTTTTCACTCAAGCTCATAAGAATATGTTTTGCTGGGAAAAACTTTAGTCTACCCAACAGGTCACTACTAATAAAGAGTTGTTGATACATTAATAATAGAGTCTCACTTAATATAAATAATAATATTTAATTACTCTATTAGTAGTGAGTTGTCAAACCGATGGTTGGTGTAGCAATGTCCATTTTGTAATACTACTTTTGTAGTCATTATTTTGTGAGTTGTTTGGATTGGGTGAGATTTGATTTGAGCAATTAATTGGCATCTAGGAATGTAAGATTACGAGGAGGATAAGGAATTCCAATTGGAATTCTATCAAAGTGAAAATGGTAATTAAACGCGAGCGGTTGATTAGTAAGACGTGGGAGATGAATAAATATGTATTGTATCAATTATCGAGTGTATTTATATGTATACTAATTTAAGGTAGAAAAATGTCTGAATGGTTATAAGTCTTGCTAACTCTCCTAAACATATATAAGATATTAAATATATTAAGATACATGCAATAAATTGAAGAGAGAATTATAATAATAAAATTAATGTTTAAATGTTTAACTCATAAAATGTTCAAGCATGAATGTATAATGGTTGTGAACTAGAGTACAATTTAGTGGGAGCATATACTCTATTACTCATCTAATGTCACTCTTATATTTTAATTTAAATGTATAAGGTTTTAAATTAATTTTAAAATATTCATTGTTACTATTTTTAGGATGATAAACTTTATTATTAGCAATAAATTTCTGAGTTCTCAAATGATAGCTACATCTCCACTTTTGATTTTTGAGTTTGCGTTATTGATTTCTCTTATGGATTTCTTAACATAGTTTTTTTAAATTTAAAAAAAAAAAAATTATTACTATTTTTCTCTCCCTTTCATCACTCCCCTCTTTCTAAGGCAATGTTATCTTGTGTTAAGCCTGTGAAAGACAGTTTAGGTATGGCCCAGTTTACTTTAAATGTAAAAAATTAAGAAGGAAAAAAAAATGAAATGGTGAGCATGGAGCAAAAAAAAAAAATATAGAATTGGGTGGATAAGCAATAGCATCCAATGGCTAAATTGATTTGAAGGAAGAATGATTTGAAGGAAGAACAAGTTGGGGGGAAAATTTAGGTCATTGGATTATTAGGATCCCAAGAAACGTCAATAAAGTTTATAGATATAGATTATAAATATTACTACCCCTAGTTCTTATTATGTGCAACAAAACATATTTTTGAAACAAAAAATATTGCACATAATATGAACTTTGAAGTTGTATTGCCGTGAAACAAACAATGAAAAATCCAAATTTTCCTCTGTTTTTTATTTTCCTTCCTCTTTTTTTTTCTCCGTGAATATAAACTATGGAAAATTAATTTCTCATTATATATTCCTTTGAAAATTGTTTTCGATGGAAAATCATTTTCCTTTAAAAAAGGGTGGTGTGGATATAGCTTAGTGGAAGAGGGAGTTCGATCCTCAATAAACTAGTGGAATCTTTACCCAATAAAAAAAATCCCTTAAAAACGTTTTCAATTAAAACAAACGGAGCCTAAAAATAACATATTTATTCCACTGGAGAAACATAGTTTTAATGGCAAACCTAACAAACAGAAATCTCACTCAGGCAAGAGATAAAATGATAATTTCACTAAATTGTAAACTTCTAATTCAATAAAAATCATACATTTTTATGGTCTATGGACAACATCAAATCACAGTCCTTTCCAAAAACTCATAGATTGGGGCATTGGGCTAACTGAATAATCTTCTATACTATGGAGTAGTGGAGTACTACATTACTACTATCTGAACTTCATTCTTCCTTTGCCTAATAAACATTTCTCAGAACTCAGAAGGTTTGTTTATATTCTACTGAGTACTGAGGTAGAAAAGCTACAAACATTTCATTGGAAAACAACAAAAATGCCATTGTGGTAAAAACCCTTCTGCACCTATCTCTCCATACATCGCATCTTCCATCATATACTGGGAGCAAACTGTACTTGGCAAGCTGCTCAGGACTAACACTTCCTCATGACTGATCTTGGACAAAGGATCTCAGACACCCATTAATTATACGGGGTGCTGAACCGTCACAAAACCGTTTTGCAAGATCCACAGCCTTCAAGTGAGGAACATGATGTTTGATAAGCATCATATACCGTATTTGAAAAGTATATGCTTTTAGAAATTAATAATATATACTAACACTACTATACCTCGTTGATGACAATTTGATGTCGTGTTCCAACTCCGGATATTTCGGACATTGCCAAATGAAGAATTGAGAACTCCAAAATTCTTGCAGCTGGTTCATGCTAGTGATTATGCAAAATGAAAAAATGTCAGATTGCAAGATAAAGTATAGGAAACAACGAGGTCCTTGCACTATAAACTGTAACCAAAGGCAACATGTATAGAATGTTTATATGGACTGAACAAAAATAAAGAATAGCTAATAAGACAAGTCTAAATCCAGTGAAATGCGCGGGTAATAAAATCAACAAGCAGGAGAAAATTATATAGAGTCCCCACTCAGAAAATCATATAAGAGAAAAATGAGTAGATTGTGAACCTTCCAATGTGGGGGTGCTACTCTGTTAATCACAAGAACATGACTATCCCATTTATCCACCACAGCACATAAAAGTTTCTTCGTGAATCTGCAGTGGGAAAAGGCCTTAGTAATGGAAGTAAAATGCAAATTTGCATTAGGGTTAAGAAAAATTACAAAATACAAAAATCTGATCCAATGCTATGGATATCTTGGTCCAAAATAGTCAGACAGCAGATATCAACTTGGATACCGTTTTTGAAATCATCAAATATCCGAACTATCCGAAGAAAAACTAGGATATCGGATATTGAATATTTAGATATCTAATATCGGACAATATCCTGAATATTTCAGACATTTAATGGCCGAAATATCTAGATGTCAAAAATTTTAGATATTGATGATTTGGATATTCAGATATCCACATATTGAAAATAATTTTGGATTTGCATAAAAGTTAGAATATTGAAACACAAATTGGATATCTAAAAGCTAACTGATCAGATAGAGATACTTGCCTCAACAGCAATTTGCTATAAACCAGCTTCAGAGGTGCTGATAGTACTTCTGCTTCTGTAACAAAAGAAGATATAATTAAAGATTTGAAAATATACTGCTGACACATGAAATTTGATATAGGCAATGTGTAAGTAGAACTGTAGGACATATAAAGAGTTTGAGCTCTATAATCTATATTCTATAGTATACTAATTCAAGCCTAAGACACAAACCCCATGATCAGAAGCACTAATCTGAAACACCTAAAGATAAAAAGCAACTGCAAATATGAAATGGATTATCGTTTATATAATTATATCTAAATCACATTGCTTCATGTCCAATAAATGGAAAATTTATAAGGGTGATTATGATCAAGAACCCTAGCGTGTAGTTCAGCAGATCTCTCCATCCATGGGTTGAAGCATAGAATCAGAGCAGCAAAGTGATTTTACAAAAGAACAGTGCACCTCACCCACTTAGAAAATGATTACTTGACTAGGAGAAACACCACAACACTAGTGTCCAGGCCATGGAAATGCCTCTGAGGCAAACTTTAGATAACCATCTCACACAGACTAGACTTTGGCTGACCTGTAGACCTCTTTGATTGTCTAGTAGAAGCTCTTGAGAAAAACATTGGATAGATATTTCTAGGGTTTATATAATAATTTCATATGAAGCACAGGATACACATAGCCCAGATGGACCCCACACAAACACACACCTAAGAGCCTCAGTGCCTCACTACAGATTGGCTAGATATCAAATGTATTAAAACTAATTGAAATCTTCCTTGAGAAGCTCAATAGCCTACAAGAGTTTAATTTGGGACATCATTGAAATATCGAAAATCCAATCCCCAACTAGCATTATGATAATCTCATGACAGATGATCCGTGTTTCCCTTCGTCATACAAAAGGCTAACGAAAATATACATACAGACACAACAACACATCCACTTACTCTGACATAACCTATTATTGCTGTAAATGGTGATCACTAGCAGATCTATGGAAGTAGGTTGACCAGTCAAGCTTTTTAAGCCACAATACAGGGCAAAGCAAATAAACACTGAATAAGACAGCTTAAGCAATGCATAATTGAGATCCTAAAGCTAGCTTCTAGCATTCCAGTAATCTAAATGCAAAACAGAACTGACCTATCACATATAGCAAAGAGAAGAAACTCATTTCTCAGCCAACCAAGAATGAGCAAAACCAAAGACTGAATACCCAAATTCACTCAGGTTCCCTAGAAGTAGCTGATTTGAGTATTTTCAATCTACTGCACAAAAGCCAAAGAATGGAAACAAAATTAAAGGATTGCCCGTTTGTGTTAAAAAGGAACGATCATGGTTGTAAACTTGTACTTCGTAAAAACTTACAACAGGGCAAAGAAGAAAAGGATAGTTGTAACTAGTAAATAAGGCACCATATTGGATGTGGAAATGTTTGAGAAAATAAAGTCATCCAAGCAGGTTGGGGGATTGGAAAATGGGGATCCACATATTTTGTACATTTTATCTTTGAGATAAAATGAGGAAATTTTGATTAATATCTCAAAAATTGTAATACAAAAGATAGTTTAGCAACTTGAGGTTGCAAGTCTCAAAAGAGTGACTTTAGGTCACAAATCTCTCAAGCTAAAGCTTTTCTCAAAATATTTCTGGATAATTCCTATCTTCCCCCTCCCTACATATTTATACTACCACTACCACTGCCACTACCACTACATATTTTGTCCATACTCAAGTACAAAAATCACCCAAAAAGCTACAAGACAAAATACTACAAAACAAGGACAATTAAAGATAAATAAAATAAAATAAAATAAAAATTCTGAAAATCTAAAAATATTAGAAACTAATTTTCTAATTAATTGATTCATTACACAGAGCAAGACCAGTTGCTTGGATAATTTAAACAGCAAAACTAAAGGGCTTGTCGGGTGTAACTAAACATGACAGAGAAAAAAAAGAACAGAATATGGTTGAACAAGTATTATGGGATCTGAAGTTCATGTGTAGTGTAAGTGTGTAAATCATTGCCTAGGGAAGTACAATTTGACGCTCATCACTTTGTTACTTTCTTACAAGTATATATGAGGTGGTTCTACATTCATTTTCATTTCCAGCAAAATAATATACTGACATTGTTTAAGATGTGAACTGAAAATCATTAGTCTTAGCATCATATAATAGCATCTAAAATGGGTCATCGACCTTTGAATAATTGTAGCCGCAACAACGTAAAAGCCAAGATGCCAAAGATTACCAATGGCTGATTCTGCTTCAAGTTCACTGCGAAGTTGATCAGCTTCCTCAACAGTTGAGGCAGTCACAGGAGGGCCTCCAAACCTCATATGATCATAACGAAGCAAAGAGCTCTTGTCAAAGACATACTCTGATTCTGATTTGCAATGACAAAGTAGTTAATGAAGATACATAGCTTTCATCTCCAACCTTCCGAAGGAAAAGAGCTTATCTATGAATAACAAAGCAAGTTTTTCATGAAAAAAAGGGACTTACCTCTAGGGGCATTCATTCGCTTCTCAAACAAACGAACTGGATCATGCCCGTCTAAACATGAAGCATATACAATCATCCTGCCCATATACATTTTTCAAAACAAATCAAATTCAATCCAAAAACCCAAACCATTAAATTAAAAAAAAACATTGGAAAGTAAAAGCCTTAAATTACTGTACAAGGCAAGCTCTCGGGCTGCTCTTGGGCTGCAAAACCGTCCATTCTTATCCATCCTAGGCAACGTGTATGTGTTGTCATCATTACCACTCACTAACGACGATGGGGTAACTTCAATTTCCTTGAGGATGACAGGTCCAGGTCCAGGTCCGGCCCTAGATACAAAAGGCTGCCTTCTACTTCGTCGTCTTACCGAGGGTTTCGGGTTCTCAGGGTGCCAACTGTTGCTGCTTTCACAGCTGCTACTAGAACTATAATTAGTAACAAAGCAAGGAAGGGAAGTATGCCTGTTAGGCAACAAACACATTAAAGAATTGTGATAGAGACTACTGAGGAATTTTGAGCAACTGGCACTACTGCTGCAATGACTCAATACCAAAGGTCCTCCCTCCATCCTCTTCTTCTAACGGCAGATGCAGTTCGAATCCGATTTCGATTGCTCAACCTATCACAAATCGTAGTTTCTCCTTACATTTTGTACAATCAGTAGTTTAAACTTTAAAGGGTTTGTTCATTTCAATCAATTGGAGCAAAAATCAGCAGCTATTCCCTCTTTTTTGAGATAGTGAATTATAATGTACAAAGCAAAATGAATGCAGTTTGCAATAATAGGAGTGAAAACATGCAATTCAACCAAAAACAAAAAAAAAAAAATCACCATGAATATATGAAGAAACAGGGATGCTAATTGAAGAAACAAAGGAACAGAAGTTTAGAATTTCAAGCCATTGAAATATTTCAAATTATGAGTTTTTTCTGCTAAAACTTTAAACAAATGAAGGACTGTTGCAAAGAAAGCGAAAGTACAAAGAGAAGTTCATGAATCAAACAATCAATGAAAATGGAGATTCAAGATAAACAAATCAAAAGAAAAACTCACCAAGATTCAGCGACGAAAGGAACTTCAGCGTCGGAGAAGGTGGAGAATGAGCAGAGTACGAGCAGCAACAGAGGGACTGGTCCAAAACCATATCACTCGGGGAATTTTATCCAAATCCAAAGGATTTTTTTTTTTTTAACCTTGTTCTTTTGCATTTTTTAAACTTACCATCTTTACAAAAAAAAAAAAAAAAAAAATCATCTGAGCTTGTTTTTATTTTGCTCATTTTATTTGGTGTTTTTTTTACTCATTTAGTCATTTAGTGGAGAAATTAAGCGTATTAGTTTGATAAAAGTTTACGACATGTTGCTATATTTGCTTGATTATAGTCTTAAATTTAACGGTATATGAATATATATGTGAGTACATGACATTATAGTCTTAAAGGATACGTCAAGAGGCACCAATCGAGCCTTGCGAAGTTGGTCATGAGCCGTGGGGGAGAACTGAAATGAAGGAAACGAGCAAAGAATAAGACAATATATATGTGAGTACATGACATATGTCCACATTTTTTATATAACTTTTGATATACAAATCGAATTAATGTGTCCAATCGCGTTATAAAATAAACTTCAATAGCTTTCCAACGTTTGAAGTTGGAATATTTGTGCAAGGACAAAATCTAATTATGGACCATGAGCTGCTTTCTGTTCACTTAGATCATTTCAAGTTTTGCAAGTCATACTTCTCGACGCAAATCGTGACACTTGGTTTGTAATTTTTATTGCTTGTTTCGGTGTTTTTGCTCGCTTATTCTTGAAGTGATATGTCCCTATGTAAGAGTGTCTATATAAAGTTGTATCACTTAATGCACACTCTTTCATGTTCTAAAAATAGGCAAAGCCTACGTTGAATATAGTAAGGAATAAATTAAGGTGACAATTCATATACTTAGTGTCTTCACTGTCTTGCATCAATATTGAAAATAAATTTTGAAGTTCATAGTTTCTTTTGAAGACACGAACATTCCATACAAAAATCTATTTGCAATGATTATTAGAAGAGCATATGCACTATAAAACTTTTTTGTATCTTTAATTAGAGTAGATTTCATGCAACTCGTACTCTTTGTAGGGTCGAAATACTACTGAATCTTGCCAGACTTAGAAAACAAGTACAAAAATTGAGGAAAGACATCCGCCCCAAGAGCTCCAGAGTCTAAAGCAGGGCCAGCCCTGGGGCAGGGTGAGCGGGGCCAACGCCCAGGGCCCAAATTTATGAACTATGATTCTTTTATGCTTTCAATATATATAATAATAATGTTGATAAATTAATAAGGTTAAGGATGACTCATCGGTGAAATTGCCAGATTGGTGTGTATTAAGTTTCATTGGACGTGTAAGGTTAAGGGTTCAACTCTCATGACAAGCATTGCTTTTTTTTTTTTTTTTTTTTGAAGTTCATGTATTCCTTATTTTGTTGAAGTTTTTTAATTCCTTTTTTTGAAGTTTTTTTTAAAAAACAAAATGTTGATTCAATTTTTCATATATTCGAGTTTCATTTGCAAAGTCTTGTAACCTTATTAATATTTACTTACTAGTCTTTCTTTTTTTTCACATTAAATCCTTATTAATTAATACAAATACTTATTAATAATTCTATTAATAAAACTTTCTTTGATTACATTTATTCAATATTATTTCTAGTTTATACTTGGTCCAAAATTTGTTTAGCAACATACAATAAATGATTTACTTTAGTTGACCAGTCATAAAAATATATACTACTTATATGGATTTTTTTACGTAACTTTAGTTGGTCCAAAATTTTGACACTCGCACTATACATGCATCTAATATAATTATTCTTATTTTTCAAATTACAAACACTTGAAAGGAATACATATCACTTGTATTTATATATGAATATACACTTTATTTGATTAACACTATTGTTATTTTTGTAAGCTTTAAATACGTTCTTAAAGTATTAGCGTATGAATTATAACGGAATATAGTATTACGTATCTTTAAAGATTTCTTTTAGAAAATTAAGATACTTTTTAGCACTGTAAATAATGTTTTCATATATGTATTCTTTTCTCTATAAAAAAAATTATAAAAATTCTTTTAAATTACTCTCTCCATTCCCAATTATTCTTCCTATTTGGATTTTTGACACTATTCATAAAAGATGGGATAATTTTCTAAATTATTCTCAATATATAAAATACAATATAGTCATGTGGGGTGTTGTTTGATTTGGTACGTCATTAATATCTAATTATTGTAATTTTTACATAAATGCAACAAAATATATTTAAGGTAAAAAAAAAATCCATTGGCATATGTGCAAATTCAAAACAGGAAAAACAAATGCTAACAGAGGGAATAGTTTATAGGGTCCATAGTCATAAAATCGCCCTGGGCCCCTAAACTCTCAGAAACGGCCCTGGTCTAAAGGACAACATACACTACCTCCGTATCATAATACTCACAACAAACAAATTTTTTAATACTCACAAATAATATATCCTTTGTTGCAATTATTATGATACGTAGTTAGTATATGTTTGGAGGGAGCCCTTGATCTTGCTGCAGTCCACCGACATATATGAGATAAAGGTGAGATAAAATCTAATAGTAACCCACTTATACGAGGACCCAAGGAAGCCAACAAGAGAGCTAGCACAAGTACAACTTTGCATGGACTTTATATTGCCAGGCACAATTCATGTAAATAATCCAAATTTTATTCCAATGAAAAATTATGTACATATTACGTAGTACGTACATACACTGTGTATGATACATATAATACATAGATGAAAATTGGTTTTATTTAACCAAAAATAAACCTACACATATTACTTACACCTGGTGAAGTGCATCCACACAGAAAAGTGAGGACTGCTGGTGTGATCCTAATCTAATCTAGATCCTTATTTTTGGAGGCTTTAAATTAATTAAATGCACGGATTCAAAGAGTGGTGCGGCGGCTTTTTATAAACGCATGCCAAGTTTGAAAAAATGCTATTCGGTGTTATATGTATGAGATTTAATATCTCGAAATTTCAAGCTCGTATTGTTTTAGAAATCCACTATGTACCTTTTAAACTTTAAGAAACTAGAGTGAACCGTACTAGTGCTAATGCACCGGGTTTTTTTTTTTAATGAAAACATGTATGTATTATATTTTAAAAAATAAAATATATATTGAAATATATCTAGTCTTATATCGATCAATAAATATGAAATATCATTTTTTCTAGTGTACTATTTTTATATTTTTAACGATGTTTTTTTTTATATGTCGTTAATTAAGAAAGTCCAATTAGTTGGGGTGGTTTATTGATATTTATTTATTTTCTTTTCTTTTTTAATTTTTATGAATTTTATTTTAGTAACATAGTGAATTTATTATATGTTAAGAATGAAAGTTATATTATATATGTCAATTGTACAATATGTCTTAATAATAAAATATTTCTTTGTTAGTGATTTTAATTATTTTATTTTAGTTTGATGTTTTAGTGGGTTATATATATAAGAAAATAAAGATATTTATAGAAAAATTCAAAATGAGATATTTGGAGTGTTTGGAAAGTGTATACATGAAGATGGATTAAAGGTGTGTTCTCTTCAACTTATATCAGATCAGACCATATCAGATCAGATCTCACTAATTAATTTTCATAAGTTTTAAGATCAGATCAGAAATTTTCAAACGAAAAAAACACACACCCTAAATGAGATATTGCATGACTATTTTGTCCTTACATGCATATATAATGACTTAATTAAGGAGGATACAAATAATCATATAAATAGTAGGGAATACCAAAAGTCAAAATTGTGCAAATAAAAGTCTAAAATAGGTAAGAGGACGACAGTCATATATATATGTATATATATTCAACATGAAATAACACATAATAATGCAATCAATGACAAACTTGACCACCTTACCATAGAAAAGTCAGTCTTATTTTTCTTTTAAATAGAATGCATGTATCCTTCAACTCTACACAATAATTCATTTCATAGCAACCAATTTAGACTAATCAATTCAATTCAAAATGATGAGCAAAAATATTAACGAAAATAATCAAACAAATGATGAGGATGAGCTTCTAAAAGGCCAAGCAATAGTATACAACCACCTTTTTGGCTACTCTAAAACATTAGCCCTAAGATCAGCTATTGAGCTCCGCATTGCAGATATCATACACTCTCATGGCCAACCAATGAGCTTGCTCGAAATCGCCTCGAAACTCGATTCTCCCAACCCTCCTCAATTACAATGGCTTGAACGTTTGATGCGCATGCTAGTCCGCATGCATATCTTCACCCTTGATCATAATCCATCATCATCATCATCATCATCATCATTAATGTATGGTGTGACACCATCATCAAAGTTATTGATGTATGACCATGAGCAAACCCTAGCTCCTATGTACCTAGCCTTATGTGATCACACCTTCATGATCAAGCCATGGTTCGAGGTCAGCCGTTCGATCAAAGATGGTGAGATCCCTTTTGAGAAGGCTAATAATGGAAAATCATATTTTGAAATGGCATCTAAAAATGAAGAGTATAGTAACTTGTTTAAAATTGGTATGGCTTGTTGTAAGGTACCTACAATAGATGCTGTTATAAAAAGGTATAAACAAGGGTTTAGTGAGTTATTAGAGGGTAGTACACTTGTTGATGTTGCTGGTGGTAATGGTAATTTGTTGGCTAAAATAGTTGATACATACCCTCATATTAAAGGTATTAACTTTGATGTTCCTGATGTTATTGCAAATGCTCCTCATCACCCTGGTGTCACCCATGTTAGTGGTGATATGTTTCACCTCATTCCTTCTGCTGATAATATTATTTTTAAGGTATGTCCGCACTGTCTGTTCTTTTCAACTTATTTTTAGAGTGCGTTTGATTCATTTGAATTTTTTTTATCTGATCTGGAATTTTCTTATCTAGTCTAATCTGATCTGAACTTAACTTTTCAGATCTGATCTGAACTTTTCTGATTGTAGTTATTATTTTATTTATAATTTTTTCTAATCTGATTTGAACTTTTCTGGTCTGATCTGATATGAATTTTCTGAAAATAAGCACATAATTGCTTATTTAAGTTTATATATATTTGCTTACTTTTATGATCCTGTCTTAATTAACTGATTAGATTGATTTTATTTATTAGAGAAAAGGTTCAAACTTTATATATATTTGCTTATTTTGAATGGGTATGCATGTAACTTATTTAAATTTTTTTAAAATTTGTATACAAGCAAACCAAATTAAAATATATACATATATATATAACTAAGGTATTTGTTGACAACTATAATTTGATGATTTAGTAATTGGCAAAGTAGTCTAAATATAAAAAATTGATAAAATTTTCATTAATTGAAAAGGAAAACTGAATTGTGGTGCATTATTTGATTCGTCTGAAATTTTTTGACCTGAATTTTTCTGATCTGATATGATATTTTCTAATTGTAGTGATTATTATAGTTATCAATTTTCTGAATTTTTATGATCGATTTAATCTGATTTTTAAAAATAAGCACAAGAGTGTTTATTTAAGTTGAATCAAACGCGCCCTTAAGGGAATGAAATTAAACGTGTTTTAATTTATTTTCACTAGTTCTAGAGTATAACCAAAAGAACGTGTTACTTGAATACTTGCTTGATACCCCTACATAATGGCATGCTAAATTATTTTACCTTCTTTCACTAATAAATAAATAAATAAATAAATAAATTGATATTATCTAATATATTGTTTTATTTTTTTTGTAAACGTGGCAGCATATTTTACATAATTGGACAGATGAAAATTGCAAGAAGATATTAAAAAACTGTCAAAATGCATTAAGAAATAAAGAAAAAGGAAGGGTGATAATAGTGGACATGGTCCTCAATCCTTATGGAAATGGAATGTTTGATGATGCATCTGTAGCCCTTGATCTTATGAACATGAACAACAGTCCAACTAGTGGAAGAGAAAGGACTCAAGAAGAGTGGAATCAACTGCTCAAAGAAGCTGGCTTTAATCACATCACTTTCATACCACTTCAAACTATACTCTCACTCTCTATTATTGAGGCCTTTGTTTAATTAATTACTACCTACTTTAATCATAATAATAATGATGAGATATATCAATTAAGTTTGTTGCCAAAATAAATCTCTAATTAAGGCTATTGTCCACGCACTATATATATATATATATATATATATATATATATATATATATTTTTTTTTTTCTCATTTCAGTTCAGTTCTCAATTTTCTTCTCTTACAAAATATTACTTTCATTTGTATTGAGTTTAGTTTAGTACAGTTCAATTCAATTCAGTTCAGTTGTATTTAGTTGAAGTTTACAGACCCTTAATTACTAAGGGTCGGAATCTTGTTTTTGGATGGGCTAGACCATGCACAAATTGTGTATTGAGTTATATTCAAGTTTAAGAATTTATACATGATAGGCCATTGCAATATAATGTAGCTAGAGATGATAAAAGATTTTTACAAACTAAAAGTTTGATTAATATCAATATATTACTAAATTGTATATTATTCCATATGGCTTAGTTAAGTTTATATATTAGAATATTGCACCAGCCACACACATAGAAATTTAGAATAACTCAATTTTGAAAAAGAGTTTGATTCGAATAATTAAATATTGATTATGCTATATGACTTATTCTATTAATAAATTTTAAAAAATTTAAATGATATCGAAGTAGAGATTTTAAAGAAAAAGGTAAGTCGTGACACAATTTTTTGGACATGTTTCACTATACATCGGCTACTAAAATTCTAGCTTTGGAGCTTCCCACTTCCCCCCAATAAGGCGTTTTCTAGTACTAGATTTCCCAACATTTAAAAAAGAGTTTGTGATTTATGTACGTATAATTTTTTTTATAGATGTACCTCTCTTAATCAAAGATAAACATCATGTTGAATAAAGACTGATCAGGTGAGTGTGCGCATATTAAAAAAAAAAACTTGTAAATCAATTGCCAAGAAACTACGTACACTGTTATTAAGTAAGGGTATGGTTTTCTTTCTTAGTGCCATTCATGCCAAAATGGAAAACTTTCTTCAAAAAAAAAGTTGTTGGCATCATGGTCAAGTCAATCAACGACAACGTTGGATCCCTGTTGATTCCCTATGTTGTATTGTTGTTTGTGTGGTGTAGAAGGGGAAACAATAATTCCACTTAACAATAATGACTCTCGAACAAAATGGCAATGGATCTCGATATGCTTAATTAAGCGTTCATAAAATATCGAAATAGTAGCAAATTAGCAATGCATAGAGTATAAGGTTGCTTGATCTAATAAATAATTACATAATGAGCGATTGCGCATAGATTGTCAATCATGAATGCTCGTATATAAAAGACAGCTCGGTAGTCATGTGATAAGAGTCGTGTGACAAAGCCCAATATTTGTACCTTACCATGTGAAACAATTGATTGCGGCATAACCTTGGACTATTAACCAATTCTCAACCTCAAGGCAGTTTGCTTCTTTGTTTTCCAAATATCACAGAATTTCTGAGACTTAATGTAATCCTGGCCCCCAAATAGTTGTCGATATGTGTAATACCCTGTATTTTTAGATCGAGGTAATAATTCATTAATTATTGTTTCAAGTACAACTACTACAGGCCGGACGGGTGCTGTCATTCCCGATTATCTAGGAGAATGTTTGGCCGCCGTCCGCCTAGACCTTCTTCCTAGACACTTCTTCCCCTTGGTTGCAATTGCTTTGGCTCTTTGAAATAACCTTCTTCTGGCTCACCATCTTAATTTTCCTTCTATCTTTAATGAAGGGATAGTTTTACCGTTATAATTGTATCCTTGAAAATTTAAAATCCTCATGGACAATATTCACATCATACTTCTGTGATTTATCCTCTATTATCTCTTCTACAATTCTACACATATCTATTATGAAACCAACCATGCTACTGAGAACTATAATAATTTTGTTTCTCTAGGCCACTAGACTCCTATATATAAATGTGAATGTTCAATTTTCTTTTTTATTTTTAAGGAACAAATTAAAATATGATTTATCGTCATGAAAAGTATGTCCTAATTTAATATATATCTTCCCTTAAAAAAATCCGATTGTTGATGGGCTTAAATAATTATTTAGTTTTGTTTGAATTATATTGTCACTTATTGCAACATAACGAAAATTATTATTGGACATAATATAATATGTAATCTAGCAGTCAACGGATGTGGGTGGCTCTATATATAGAACTAGATAATACCCGAGCAAATGCTCGGTTTTAATTAATGATTATGAAATATTTTTTTAGTGGTTACTATATTAGTATAAAAGTATTGGTAGAAGTATTGATATGTTGTGATGGATAATCCAGGCTTAGAAAATCTTTTTTTTTGTGGTTAATACATTAGTACTACCTCCGTATCGTAATACTCACAACTTTTGTCATTTTAAGTTGTAACATAATACTTGCAATAAACATCTATAATCTATAATCTTCTATAATCTATCTATAATCTATAATATATACTAAAGCAAAGAAGCTTACATCACTTATTGCCACATGTCAAGCTCTCATAAAAAAATTTCCCTCCAAAATACATAATGATGTCATTTTTTTTCCATTAATAATTAATGCTCTAAATCTTGAAAATCAAATAATAAATGTTGTTCTCAAAATTCAAAAAAATTATAAATACACTTTTTTTTAAAAAAAAAAAAAATTTCTTATTAAAAACAAAAGTGCAATACAATCACTTCATTTTTTGTTTTACTTTTTTGCAATTTATAGCATTTGAAGTTTTACCTTGGATTAAATTGCAAAAATATGATTGTTTTTCAACGGCTATAACATGAAAATTGAGTTTAGTTGGTTCTAAAAAAAACAAAACATATAAATGCTGCAACGCATTAAACTAAATCAAATTGTTTAATATATGGAGTAATGATGCATTAATAAAAAAGTACAATAGAGAAAATTATAAGTCAACTATATAAGATATTGGGGGTATACAATTCATATTATAGTAATCCAATTTGACGCTTTCCAATATTTGCGTTGTTATTGTCCCAAAATTGATAGTATAAAAAATATTTCAACAAAACCTCATAGCCTCTTAGGGTACATGATTTCCTTAAAAATTATATAAATCGTGCAACACAAAGGGATCCATTTATTTATTTTATGGATTAATACTTTATTAATAGAAATTGATGTAGTGAAAATTAGAATCCAACTTTGGCTTCTTAATTAGGGGTATAAAATTTATATAATACCAGTTCAATTTAGCGCTTTCGAATGCCTTCATTATTATATTGTCTCAATAATATAATGATAAAAATTTTAAAAAATATTCTAACAAAAAGCTCTTGGGGCTATATGATTTATTTTTAGAATTAAAAAGATAAATTATAATTTCAATATATTTTTTTAACAAAAAAATAATCGTTATATAAAAGAATAGAATAAAGAAAAATTAACAGTAAATTATGATACATTTAAATATTAATAAAAAAATTACCAATATAAATTAAAATTACTAATTAGTTACTTTGTTAAACCGTGCATCACACGGGTGCTAATCTAGTTTTCTTACTATATTAATTTAGTAAAAAATTACCCATTTGTAGCTTTTTTTATTTTTTAAACTTTACTTTTGTAGATGGCCCAATTAATTATTCATTTTTTCACTCTATCTCTCTTTAAATCTATTTTTTGCCTAGTAGTCCGTATCACATACTTATGTAGCAAGTATTGCAATACGAAGATAGTATAAAAGTTTAGTACAATAGAGATATAAAAAAATTAATTATAATAAAAGAGAAAAACCATAAATTGGATAAAAGTTGTGCTATTAAAGTAGGAGAGAGAAGATGATAAAGTAAGTTAGGAAGAAAAAATATATTAATAAATATAAAAGAATAAAATTTTACTAAGACAAAGTGCGCAAATTAAAATAAGACAAAGTGAGTAATTTAATTAGTAATTGAAAAATTAATTTTTTATGTAAATGTTTGACAATTATTGTGTTAAAGGTTTTTTTTTTGTTATAATATTATGGGTAATATTATTTTAGTTTAAAAAGATATTTATTTGAGATTTTATTTATTAGGGTATTAATTATGGTATTAAATATAGAGAGAGGTTGAAAAGTGAGATGAGGAGGGAAAAAAGAAAGTGGGAGGGAAATAGTGGTTAGAGTTTTAGTAGTATATATAGAAGATAGATGATTCTTCTAATTATGTACTACTGTACTACGTACTTCTGTCTGCTGTAACAGCTCTTACAGCTGTATAGTGATATCACTAATATGTAGTATGGCCGTCATGGTCACTCTATAACATATTAATTCCAACGATTTAATACTTTTTCTCTCAACTTTATATCAAATCATTGCAATTAATATGTTACGAAGAAAATACTTCACAACTGACAAAGCATGGGCTTAGAACATGAACAACCGAGACGCAACAATTAATATTTTTTAAGGTAAATGTTAAACATCCTTTAGGGCTAAGTATAAAAATTTAATACGGAGTACAATACTATAAATGGAAACAATTGGGATGGAAAAACAAGATAAAATAACACAACAATCAATATAATAAATGTTTGATTAAAAATTTTCTTTCCATTATGAGCATCTTATACACCTAGGGCTTATCATTTTCCTTTTTAAAAATAAGATAAGGTAATTGAGCCTCAACATAAGATTCCTATTACAAAAATACATGATTTGCGTAATTACCTATAGGGAAAACACAAATTCTTAAACAAATCGGACATACATTAATATTATTCTAAAATACGTCATAAAACTTACCCCAAAAATTATGCAAGTTATCCTTGATAACTTACTCTTTTTGCGTGGTTTTATCAAGGAATAACCTTTATAGTTTTTAGGGTAACTTTTATTTCGTTTTACAATTAGTATTCACTCGACGTATACAAAAAAATTTCAAAAAAAGGAGGTTGGTGAAAATAGAACTCGTAATCAAATGCATTCCAACACTACTATGCTCGAGCTCAATCTTCAATGCAACGAACAATTAATATACTCTGTATAATAGGTTATCATTTTTGAAAAGGAAAAGTAGACAGGGAAAGTTAAGTTGTCTTCCTCTCAAAGAAACAACCCGACTTACCAGCGACTAAAAATCAGTGTATACATGAAAAAAGTCAAAAAAACCTAATGAGATTATTGAAATTTGGCTTATATGTAATCATATTATAGCTCGATTTATACCTTCTAGGCTGCTAGAGTCAAACTTTTAATAAAGTGGCAGCATATACCTAATTAATCGTCTTCCCATATCTAGATAACCCATAACATCCTTACACTTATCTATATTCACAAATCACAAGTAATCACGCACCCTTTTTAAAAAAAAAAAATTAATTATTAGACTTTTCTAAAGGATTTATTAATCAGACTTTTATTACCTCTTAATACGTTACCTTTAATTTAAATCTACCCTATGCTATCTTTAGATACAAATGTTTTATTTGAAATGATGGATTTGGGTCAAATTATATGTTTCGCAAGTAAAGAAATTTGGAATTGGATTTGACCCAATTCACAACCGAAATGTTTAACAAGCAAATGTTGTATATTTCAATTACTTAACAAAACCATGTCATTTCAAACAACTAAAGGACAAACACATTTTATCATTTTTCTTTTGAAAAAGACAAAAAAATTGTTTGTCATGTAATTGTTACACATGTATAACAACTATGCACCTATAATGACTCCGTACAAAATTATACAAAGTATAATCCTTAAAACTATCTATAACATGTTAAAATTAAAAATCTATATTAGCTTATATCGTATGTTAGTTATACTGTTACACCAATTGATGTATGATTTTGTTAAATTTTGATTAGAACATTAGAAACGTGTTAGGATTTGACTCGTAATCAACGAGGATGTGTTTGGTATTTGCATCAAGAGGTTTTGGGGACAGTGAGTTTTCGCACCCCGCGACATAGGCCGCACCCCGCGAAAGACTACTGGAAGTTTTGAGTGCAAGAAAAAATTTGATGCAGCAGGGGCTCGCGGCCCGCGACACAGGTCTGAAATCAGACCCTGTTTTTCCGCGTGTTTAATTACTTGTTCGTATGGTTATAAATACCCAATTCCTCCTTGATGGCTGGTGTAATTCAGATTAGACAAACACATTAGCATTACTTTAGAGCTAGAATTAAAGATTCCTTGTGCTCTAGAGGATTAGTGATTGTAAAACACTATTGAATTTGCAATAATACATTTCTCCTTTCTTGGGTGGGTTTTATAGTCTTCAATCAAGTTGATTGAAGGATTTTCCCACCTTCCAATTCTGGTTTTGTTATTTGTTTCATTTACTATAAATTTCTAATTTCATTATTTCAATTGCAACTATAATCAATCAATTTGCACTCACAAAATGGGCCTGGGCAACCCAATATAGAAGATGACAGTTATATTACTTACAAGCCATAGGAGGATTAACTCCTACACCTATAAGCTAGTTTAGTCCCTCCTCATCTTCCGATGTGGGACGCTCACTAGTGAACCATATATATGGGGTTGAACAGATTTTTATTAACTGAATAACTTCTGATGATTCTCATGAATTATGCATCAATAATTTCTCTTTTGTACGTCATTTTCCTTCAAAATATATCACCTGGCTTTTTACTACCTTCCCCAATAAAAGACAAAAATCAAAGAGAAGGATATGCATTTCTTTTATCACTAATTACTATGATTACTGATTTGAATATGCGCAGTTAATGAGCTAAGTACCCAATTAGGACTTTTCATCTTTCAAAGTTCAAACCCAAAAAAAGTACTCCGTAATTCTTTATTCTTAATTTGAACATGCTAGCTAAGTAGTTATCATTAAGGATGAAGAAAAATGTGATAGTAAAATGTTTTCCTGAAATTATTTTCTCATTTTACATTGTTTAGTTTGGATCAGAGTAAAACATTAAAATGTGAAATTTGAAGGTAGAAAACCATTTTATTGAGAATATTCCCTCAAAATTGAAAGAAAAACATTTTACATCACAATTGAAAGGAAAATATTTTACATCACAAATGCAAAGAAAACATTTTACAGCACAAATGACAGGAAAACACTACTTTCCGTCACAATTGAATTAATTGATTTTCATTTCAACCAAACAATAAAAAATGCTTAAAATGAAAATTCGTTTTACATATAACAAAACAATGGAAAACCTTTATGAAAATGAACTTTACAATGTAAAAGGTTTTTGATGGAATACCATTTTCATCCGAAAAGGCGAAAACGTTTTATATCCTACCAAACGGACCCTAAATGTTGCTATATATTTTAGTAATTTTTTTTCTGAGTATAAGTTATGTTTATTTTATTCGTTAAGATGTTCATCAATACATAAACTATAAATTAAACAATTAAGCTGGCATTCACAAAGAAACAGAACGAATAATACAATGAGACTCAATCCTGGCACTTTCCAGATCAATACTATTTGAGCAATAATACTTAATACATACCTCTCAACCAATTGTTCAAGCTATTACTGTTAAAGTACTCTAACCAACTCATTGAGTTTGAGCAATACTATTAAGTATTAAGTATTACTTTAGGGTGTTAATAAAGCATCATATTACTATATGTTTTTTCTTGCATATTATGAAAATGTAGCAAAATTCTTTCTAATTGTGAATCAATGTCAAGATTTCAATTAGTCAAAATAGATTAATTAAAAGTGATGATGAGAGCACCATAAAATTATCTATTAGAAAAATTACAAAATACATGATAATTAATCCGAAAAGAGAAAGGATCATACATTTGTCACAAAGTCGTACAAACGTCATTCCCTTGTTCTCGAGACAGAGTTTCAATTCCTACCCCGCACGGCCGCACCCAATGATATATCGGATCCTGGTAATGTAGTTCTGTGACAAAATACAGACATGCATTATATTTCACCTTACCATATTAAAAAAACTCTGAAAAGAGTATTCCACACGGTCACACATTAAAATTAAAGGTTACTTAAAATGAAATCAAAAGTGGACGACGATGCATGCATGAGACCAGATCAAGAAAAATGGCGTAACTTGAGCAATTAGTTCTTCCTTTATTGCCGACCAAAACCGAGATGTATGCCATTGTTCAAGTACTCTAAATTCATACTAACAATTAACGAAGTCCCTCTTCAGTCTTGAGGATGAGGTCTTAACCTACTTGTTAAGGCTTTAAAATTTCGGACACGATTTTCTTGGTTTGATTCTCACTTCACGCATTTATGAGGATTTCTTATCTTCCTCTTATAGATGCGTATGTTGGTTAAATTGGGTCGGGTGACATGCAGTAGGACTCAGTTCAAGGCCCAGTAACCCACACATTAGGGTTGTTTGGCAAATAAATATTTGGGGGAAAACAGAGTTTTGAAGAAAATTTAGAGTTTTGACCACTAAAAACTCTAATTTGAGTGTTTGGTAAAATAGAGTTTTAAAGAGAGTTTTGTTCCAAAAAAATTTTCATCAAAACTCTCGTTAGAAAAAGGTGGGTTGGAGGGCTTTTTCTTTATAGAGTTTTGGAGGGAGAATTTTATTAACTTATTTGTCCACATATTTGAACCTAACAAAATATTTTAAAATGTCCATAAATTTCATTTTACATAACAAAACGTTAACAAATCAGCTACGAGTTATCAAACACCTTTACACAATCAACTATTTAGGGTCCGTTTACTAGAGCGAAAAACGTTTTCCCTGAAAACAGTTTTCCTATTTTACATCGTTTACTTTGGATGAAAAAATAAAATGTAAAACTTTGGGTGAAAACTCATTTTACGCCCTATTGGAAACATTTTCTTCCAAATTTAGGAGTAAAACTTATTTTCCGTGCAAGTAAACATTGAAAAACTTCTATGAAAATGAGTTTTCCAACGTAAAATGTTTTTCGTGGAAAATCATTTTACATCGAAAATGTTTTACACCAAAGTAAACGGACCCTTAAATCAGCAGTCAAATCATCTGAATAAAAAAATAATCATCTAACTCAAACCTCTAAACTCTAATTACCAGGCCAAGCAGCGCACACCATTATCATATTATCTAACCACAACCTCTAAACTCTAACCTCTAAATATATTCCAGACTTGTACATAACACGCAATTACGTTGACTAGTATGTTATTATTGTGTATAATAAATTAAAACCCACATGAAATAACGAACCTTAGCTTCATTCAATTCATAAATCATTCTCATCAAATTAAAACCCCTCTTTAAATACCCGCCTCAAGCACACCTCTCTCTCTCCCTTACATTATCCATTATCAATCATTTTTTTTTTTTTAAAATCTTTTCCGACTTCAAACATAAATATATATTTCTCCAAAAAAAAAATAAAAAAAAATGTATAATAAGGAGAGGAATAATTCGAAGACGATTCCGAAAAGAATGGTACGAATCGAAGAAGACGAAGAAGAATGTCTTCGGCGATTAGCGGAACCGACTACAATTACTCGTTATTACCACCAGAAAGTAGTTCAAAATAAAGCTGCAGATTCTAATTACAACAACGACAAATTCATGAGTTCTAATAAAGTGCAGGATATTCATATAATTGCTGATCATAATCTTGAACTTGATCAGTATTATTTTCTTCATCAAGAGAAGAAGGTGATTACTCAAATGCCTGACAAAATAATAAAGGAGAAAAAATCGATTATTCCAAAAACAACAACAACTACTGAAAAGAAATCGGAAGATATTAATGAAAGTGCCGAGAAATTTATCCAGAAATTTAAGCAGCAGTTGGTACTTCAGCGTCTTGAATCAATCGATAAAGTCGATAAGATGATTCAAAGAGGTCATTGATTGACATATTTTATCATAACAAAATATATCTACATTCATCTTCTACTTATGTACTCCGTATTTAATTTTGTCATTTTTTTATTTTTTTTTAATTTTTGGTTTATGTTATCACTTATGAATATTGTTCATTTTTTGATAAGTTTATGCTTAATGCGTTTTGTAATTTACCGATATTTTGCTGCATGTTTGCTAGCTAGCGACTACAACATGATTGTATTAATTTTTTTTCACAACTCAATAAATCATGTATGAGCCCCTTTTTTTTTATTAGTAATGTTGGCGGTGCTAGGTCTTGTACTACATCATGCACCATTTGCATAAGGTTATGCTGCCCTCCATATCCGTTATAGGTCGTTTTATTTTTTTCACCCAACCTAAAGTTGGTGCTGATATAGTCAATTTTTTTTAAATTCAATTTACAAGCAACTAATAGATAAATTTTTGTTTATGCTCCATGCAATTGCACAGATAACAGATTCCAAATACGGAGTACAGTTTCATAGCCAATTCAACTTTCTGACTAGAGATTTTATTTGATTTTCCTTCATTTTTGTATTATGATAAATACTAGATTAGATGCTCGTGCGATTATGCACGGTTGACACAAAAAAAATTATCAATTTTATAAAATAATAAGTAATTTTCATCTTAATAATAATTTTAAAACAAAACATTTTTAAAAAATTAAGCAAAATAAAGGCCAAAACTATGATTCTACACATAATTTTTTTTTGAAGATTTAAAAGAAAACATTTAGAAAATTAAAAGATAGTAGGAGTATTAAGTCAAATATAACACCAACAATTGCATAAAATAATGACATGTGAACTGAATGATATAAGCATATTCTATTTTAGTATATATATATATATAGTTACAGAGTTATACATGATAGATAGATAGATTAGGCTTATAAAACCTTTTAAACAAAATATTAATTAAATTAATTAATTAAAATATAGCATTGAAAATAAAAGAATAATTAATGTAGTTTTTGGAGGCAAAAATTAAAGGAGAGCATGTCACATGTCCTTTTATGAAGTATGAATGATGTCATCTTCATTTTATTTAGTATATATTATATATTATAGATTATAGATTATAGATACTTCATTTAAGGTCTTGCTTTTAACTAGTTGTTAGATCATAATATTAATACCTGAGAAAATTCAATTCAATTCAAGTCGTCTTTGATGAGTACTTTCTCATACATCTCTTTCTTATGTATATACTAATCCTTTAAAATCAAAACTTTAATGTCACGTATCTATCACCTCATTATTAGCTTTGTAACTTTGTTGTTTAATCAAAAAGGAATATAATAGAATTTTATTAATCACCAATATTAATTAATATGATAGATTTACTCCTTCCGTCCAATATTAATTGCTCCATTTTGACCAAAAAGCTCTCACAATTTTGGTCAAAATGGAGCAATTATTAATATTAGATGAATGGAGTATGTTTCAATTAACTTTATTTCTAAAATTTTCAAGTAAGTACCAATTTATTTCCATAAAGTTTTACGGATATTAACTTAGCCGTTATTAAGTAATATTCAATTAATTTGTTTTCATACTTAGGGGAAAGGAAAAATACCCCAACAGTCATGCTGGGGGTAAGGATCAATCCCATGACCTTGATCATGGGTGATGGGACGCGCGTAGGGGCGCTTACCACCAAATTATACCCCAACTCCTTCAACTAATAATAGATTTATGTTTTAATTAACATTATTTGACTTTCAAGTACCAATTTAATTTCACAAAATTTCAGAATTATTATTCTTTTCACTATTATTTTTACTATCACTATTAAGTGATAGTCATTTATATATGCATTATTTTCATTTCTCAGTGACTTTACAATTTTATTAATATTATTAGTAATGGAACATAAAAATATCTATATCAATTAGACAATTATTGTAGATTAGTTTAATTAAAAATATATGTGCATATAGTACGAGCTAAAAAATGATTTAACTAAAATTGAAGTAATCTATATATCAACACCACAAATATTGTGCAGGTTTGCGAAGAAAGAGAATCAAGAAAAGGTTGGTGGCTTAGCACCTTTTATGCCCATAATGCAAAATGTTATGTATTGACTCGAAATCAAGTAAGTTGAACGAGAGGATGTGTTTGGATTTACGTCAAGAGGATGCTCAGGACAGAAGGAAGTCGCGAGCCGCGAGGTGTCATTGAGTTGTATGCAAAGTTGAAGAATTCGAGACAGTAACTTCTCGCGAGTCGCAAGGTCATGTCGCGACTCGCGACCTGGCTTTACTACGTGGCTCGTGACTCGCGACCTGACCCCGCGAGTCGCGACCTGACCCCGCGAGTCGCGACCCTAGGTCTGCTTTCATGCTCTGCTTTTCCGCTTAATTAATTTCTCGAACGTGGGGTTATAAATATCCAATTACTCTTGTATGGTTGTTGATATTCAGATTAGACAAACACATAAACATTACATTAGAGCTAGAATTAGGGTTTTTTTGTGTTCTAGTGGTATTAGTGATTGTAAACAATAATTGACATTGCAATAAAACATTTCTCCTTCTTGGGTGGGTTTAATAGTCTTCAATCAAGTTGATTGAAGGATTTTCCCACCTTCCAATTCTGATTGTATTGATTTCTAATTTCATTTACTTCAATTTACAATTCCAATTGATCAAAAGTGCACCCACACAAAAGGAATAAGGATGTGCTTGAGTTTACAAACAAGATTGAGGCTTCATTTGTAAACCCAATCGGTGTTTAGAAATAATGTCATAAACTCATAATGCACCTTTTAGGCTTTTATGCTTAAATAAAAATAATGTGCGTGACAACAAACTAATACTTCCTCCGTTTCGAAATAAATGCAACAATTTTCATTTCAGGAAGTTTTAAAATAAATGCAACAATTTTAATCTTTCTATTTTTATAAATCTTTTCTTCCTATCTCTCACATCATCACATACCCTACTTTCTCTCTCTATCCCTTTTACTCTCACAATAAAAAGTGGACTAGGAGTCCGTGCCCTCCAATTTGTTGCGTTTTTTTCGAAACGGAGGAAGTAACATATTGCTTAATGCTTATTCTCCAACAGTCCAGCCTTCTCTCCTCTTCAAAAACCTAAGCCCAAAAAAAAAACCCTAAAAAAAATTGAGCTGCCATGGATGAAAAGTTTCATGCTAATCAAGTCTCAAATCTCCATGTGAGTTTATTGTTTATGCAGTTATTATTTTTTTATGTCAACAGTACAAGTGAGTTTATGGCAAGTTTTTTCACTTTTTGTCATCTTTTAAGGGTTTTATGTGTTCTAATTTTATGGCAATTTTGTGTTAATATTTTCATTTACAGGTTTAAAGTTGTAGGGAAGATGATGATGGTCTAAGAAGGTATAATGTATGGTACAATTTCTTCGTACAAGACAATTATAGCACATGTTGTGAAGATCTCAGCCCGTAAAGATCGATGCACAAACATCAAAATTATAAACGAGGTATTTCATCATTGAATCCATCCTCTACTTAGTTGTCTTTGATGTGAATCTTGCTTCCATATTTTAGATTTTCTTGACTTATATATTCATTTTCGATGTAGATGTCATATGAATATTTATGAATGAATTTCATCTTCTTGTGAAATACTCCCTCCGTTTTTTTAGTTTACTCACTTGAGTTTTTATCAAAACCAAGAAACTATTGGGAGTTGATGAAAAAGAATAAATGACAATTAAAAATTGTATAAAAAGTAAGGGGAAAAACTTTGTTGACCCACCGGGTAATATACCCACCACTAATAGAGAGTAATAATAGTGGGATGCAATTTACATGATTAATAATTTTTTAATACTTCTATTAGTGGTGGGTAGATTACCCACCGGGTAGATGTAGTCATGCCCATAAGTAAGGGAGAGAGTATGAAAAAGAGAGAAAAATAAAGCAATTTTATTGAAGTTAGTCAAAAGTAGTAGAGTATGAAAAATACACTTGAGAATGATAAATTAATAAATGTAGAAAAATAATGTGCACGATTTTAGAAAGAAAGTTGGACTTACGAAAAGGAAAACAAGAGTACAGGAATATGAACATCGGCTTGCTTATCTGAACCCAAAAAGGCCATAAAGCCCAGTATTTCAGCATGAACCGTTTTTAAACTAGGCAATAAGAGCACAACATGTGACTTAACCTTGGTCCATAGTAGGCCAATCAGTTGTAGCATAAGGCCTGAGTGCCTGACCAATACAACAGTACTCAAAATTCAAAAAAAAATAAAATAAAAATTTCAAAAACAAATGTCGAATCACCACACCTTAGTTATACAGCCTATACTCCAAACCCCAAAGTCCATAGCTCGATTAAGATAGAGTTGGGTAACGCTAGCATGAAGGCTAACTTGACATGACATAAGTTGAGCGGCGGCCATTTAGATATTGACACGGCACGACATGAGAGACACATTGTCACAGCGATTGTCATACTGACAATATTTTAAAATTTTGAGATGAGCACAACCGGTTAGTCTTGAGCCCATAGTGAGTTTGATAAAATTTACAAAGTTTTTATTAAGAAGGATTAAATATAAATTCATAAAGATATGATGATAATAATAATTTTTGAATCGTACTTTAAATTATTTTTCTATAAAAAGTTAAAACCCACATCATAATGTTTTTAGATACGCCAATAGGGTTAGCCCGTAAATTATTCCGATCCACTCATTATGGACAATTTCATAATATATAGATATTCTAAATAAGGTACAACGGTACCACATAAAACATACGTTTCATCATACATAGCATTTTGACAACTTTTTCTTAGGCCATTAAGCATGGACTTGCGAGTTGTGATGGCACAAGACATGCAAAGTTGACATGTTAACGGTCCCAACACATGCCCAGCACTACACCAGTACCTACTTCCTCTGTTTTTAAATTGTTACAACAAATGAATTTTTTATTGCTCAAAAACAATACTCATTTGTTGCAACAATTTAAAAACGGAGGAACTCAAAGTAGTAAAATTTCAGTCTTACTCGATCCATAAAGGAACAATAATCAAATAGGATAATCTATAAAAAAAAATTAGAAACAACAGCAGTAATTGATAATAAAAGAACATTAGAATGATAAAAGTAATTACCTGATAAATAATAATGCAAAACGGTGACTTTTTGTTATTCCCCCAAATTTTGGAGCCGAACAACATCAAGCTCCCAAGAATAACACTATAACACCACAAACCCAAAAAAAAAAAAAAAAAAAAAAAAAAAAAAACTAAAAGAAACAGAGTCCTCTTTAATTTACATTAATTCAGATACTCCAGTACTAAATTACAAAGATATTCCTAGGATTAATTAGATTAATCAAAATGATGGTCCACAATTTCCCTTGTTTTTTTTTTTTTTTTTTTTTTGGCATTGATATTTGATACATATAAATTATTCCCAATGTGTTATATATAATACGTACGGTCCCCAAGATCATACCATAATAACATTAATATGAAGTAGAAATATTAATATATATGACTAATTGACTACTAACAAGTTACTGTAGAACCACTGGTGTACCGGTCTTCTGTTGTTGTTGCTGCTGCTGTTGATGTTGCAAAATCTCGCAATTAACGAGAGAGCACGATCTAACCATGTCGCCTCCTCCAAGGGGGATGACGGGGAGGTTATCACAGTTGCAAATTTCGATCATGAAACCGTCCGGGTCGTGGAAGAAGAGTTGATCCACGTAGATACCGCCTTCTTCCACTCTTGCTATTACATGCTTTATTCCCATTTCCTTCAATTTCTTCTCCACTGCTCCCATGCTTTCACACTACATACAACAACATTTCATTTAATTAAGTATTTAATCATATGATGTGCTACATATATATACATACATGTACGTACATAAAATAATACTTCATCCATTTCTTTGTACTTGCAACAAATTGTTTTGCATGTATATTAAGGAAAGAATTTAAGGGTATAAACGTACAAATTAATCAACATGATTTAAACGAACACACGCAAGAGGGGGATTATAAGTTACAGCCTTACAGGTGTTAAATTTTTAAAAATTAATTTGTCCATTTTTACAGCTTAAATTTGTTCCTAAAAAAGTGTGCAAAAGTGTTTGTTGTAAAAAAAAACCAGAGGTAGTATATAATATAAAAACAATGTACGGACACAATATTGAATGGTATCTCTAATTTATTGTATAAAAAAAATAAAAGTTTATACATCGATCACATACTTCAATAGTAACATTTTTTATGATGATCATACAAAAAATTAATTTTGGCACTCTTTAATAAATTGATTTTGGAACCTCACTTTGTGTGTTAAATAATATATATATATATATATATATATATATATTACTCTCAAAAAGACGTGCTAATATTAATTTTTGGGTACCAATATGATTTCCCACAATACGACATAGTTTTGTAGTAATGTCTAGGGTTGAAATACTTTTGAGTTTTGTAGTAATGCAGCAGAAAATTGGTAGTCGGTGAAGACGGTGGTGAATTGGTGATATGTTGCGTGGCCCCCCATCAAAATCACATGCGCATCTAATCACCGGGCAAGGGCATGGTTTTTTTTTTTTCAAAAAAAAAAAATGATAATGTGGATAGTACAAGCATCAAAACGGACCTTATTACATATCACCTGACTTGTAAGAGGAAGATAAAAAATACTCCCCCTGCAACGAATTACTTGCAATAATTTTTATTTTTAGGTGTAACTAAAAGTTATGCGATAAGATTCAAACTCAAAATGAGTGGTAGGCTAATTGGTAAGCTTGTACATTTGATTTAGCTGAAGTTTTTTTTATCTGATCTGAAATTTTCTGACTGTAGTTATTTTTTATAGTTATAATTTTTCAGATGACCGTCTAAACTAATTTTTTTTAACAAAACACATAATTACTTTTTTAAGTTGAATCAAACGAACCTAAAATTTGTAACTGAACCTGAGTGAGGTTGGTGATTCCTTGATCAATAATGTATACGCACGTTGCACGTACTTATTCGGTACACTAGATAATATTTTCATTCTGTCTTTTAAAAAGAGTTCATTAAACTTTTAAAAAAAAATATAATGACATCTTCATTAATCAACGAATCATTCTAGCGATCCTAATGAGATAAAATTGCTATTTTTAAGTCCATTTTTCTAATATATTTTAACAAATCATCCTGTTATTACTAAAGACCTACGAAGATTTGAACCTAAGATCTTAAGAGTATATTTCATTTTTGTATTCAAATTAATTAATCAAATGCATTTTTTTTAAAGATATTAATAATCAAATGTTAATTCTACATGACTATGTTAATTTTTGAAAATTTAGGGTGTGTTCTCTTAAAAAAAAAATATCAGATCTTAGAATTTATTAAGTTTAATCAGGTAAAGGTCAAGTCGAATAATCATAACCAAGTCAGCTTTAACAAATTTAATCAGGTCATGTCAAGTCAGATCGAATAAGTTGAAGATAACTTAACTTATTTATTGATTCCTTAAATGCCCATATGGCCATCATGCATGATACTTAGGTACAGATTAAGCTAACCCTAATTACGTATAGTATAAGAAATAGGTTGCATGATCAAAGTCCAACTCATCACATTAGGTATGGGACTTTTTGGATGTATCTCTTGTCTTAATTTAAGGGTGTACACCTGTAAACATTATAGAGGTCTATAACTTGAATATAATAAATTGGGAAATACTAACAACAGTTGAGCCAAGTGGTAAAGAACTTAATGTCTCTTAAGGGAGGTTTCCGGTTCAAGCCGCACCAAATTAGATACGGCACAGGACAAATTTAAATTTAGTTGAAGCTAAAGACCGACAAACCAGATCAGATGATTAACAAAAAAGCTGGGCTATAAACATTAGTTGTACTCCCTCCGTTCCCTTTTTATTGCAACATTCTTACTTTTGTCATTGTTCGTTGGATAGCTTTGACTCTCTCTAATTTTATACATATAAAAAAAATATATAGTTAAGTGGGATCTCTTTTGATTCGGCTCGATGTGTACTTTATTAATATATAACTTTTATAATTTTTTAGTATATGATTTAAATATATATTTTTTTTTAAAGTTGTGTGTTGAAAGATGTGAAAAAGCTAATGTTGCAAAAAAAAAAAGGGGACAGAGAGAGTACAACACAATAAAGAATCATATCATGAATTTTAAACCTAATAAGGTATCTAGTTTCCCTTATGATAAGGATATCTCGTCTCAAACAAAAAAAAATAAATCTATGATATCTCAATTCAAACACATCTCCATCTTAAGAAGTATATATCAAACTTTAACTTATTTTAGGCACTTTAATACATAATTACTAATTTTGTTCACCACACTGCCACACAAAATATAAGCCACTTCCTATAATTTAAACCACCCCTAATTTCCAATAACTCAATTCTTAGGGTGTTTAGTATAAACGCTATTTAATTCTATATATATATATATATATATATTTGATATTCTAATGGATTGCAAAACAATTTGAGGAGTTTGCGATCGAGGAAGGAAACATATTTTGTTACCACTATTTTGACAAGTGTAACAATTTTGAAGGGATGTTGACATGTTGTTATCATTTGGAAATAATATTTGTTACTTATAACTCATACGGAGTACTAAACTACTAAAAATGAAACTATTTAAGGGTAAGGAGTGATATTTAATCCCTCGCCACTTGGGTGAGAGACGTAGTAACTTAGCACCAGGCTGACTCGCTACTACTAATATGAAAATATTTAGGGAAATTCCCAGTGGTATACCCGAGCTTTTTCGAAATCTCACTGGTATACCCGAGTTTATTTTAATCCCAGTGGTATACCTAAAATTACGTCTAATTTCCATCCGTTACATTTAGAAGGTATATTCCGTTAAATGTATTGGAATATACCTATTTTAAGGTTAGATTTAACTTTGGTTAACAATTTTTTTTATTTTCTTTAAAAAAAATAAAATTTAAAACTAGTAATATATTAATTAATGGGTTTTTGCAAAAAATGATCCGATTGCCCCCAATTTGCGTTTCGAATTTGCATTGATTTGCGCGCATTGATCTACGTGAAAAAATAGTCTGCTCATGGTTTTACGGGTCATTTTTATCCTTACGGGATCTGATTTGAGGTCGAATTTTGCAAAAAATGATTTGAATGCCCCCACTTTGCGTTCCTAATTCGCCTCATTTTGTGTGTGCATTGATCTACGTGAAAAAAATAGTTCGCTGAAGGTTTTACGGTTAATTTTTACCTTAATGGGGTTCGATTTGAGGTCGAATTTTGCAAAAAATGATCCGATTGTCCCCCAATTTGCGTTCCCGGTTCGCCTCGTTTTGCGCGCATTGATTTATGTGAAAAAAATAGTCCGCTCTAGGTTTTACGGGTCATTTTTATCCTTACGGGTTCCAATTTGAGGTCGGATTTTACAAAAAATGATCCGATTGCCCCCAATTTGTGGTTGTTTTTCCTTTATTTTGTTTTTTTTTTCAATTTATTAACCATGGTTAGTGTTTTTAACAATTTTTAAACAAAAAGGTTACTTTTGAGAATTATGTTTAACATTAGGTACACCTCTGGGTTTAAAAAAAACTCGGGTATACCAATGTGATTTCCAAAAAGTTCGGGTATACTACTGGGAATTTCCCAAATATTTATTTGATCAAAAAAATGAAAATATTTATTTGATCTGTTTCCTACACCACAAATATCTATATCAAACGGCCACTTAAATGGCTTCTTCTCTCCTTACCAATCTACGACACATAAACTTGACTTTAATTTCTATTAGTGTCAAACTTTTTTTCCATTCGTCACTATTCTAATTTTTTTTTTTTTTTTAATATATATCCTCATTGATGGTATGAAAAAATCGAATATTAAATCTCAAAATTTTTAAAATGGTTTCTGCTCCATGCCTCTTACCTCATTTCCAACTGTTCTATCAATGCTAATCTGAAACTTTAACCTGATCTTTTCCCAAAAATCCCACGTACAAATCTAAAACTATTAATTTTAAAATATATGACTAGATTGAACTCTACTTGATAGAGTTATTATAAAACTCCACGAGATCCAAACTCGAAATTAGAATAAGTAAAAAATAAAAAGCACTAGAAGTCTAGAACCCTTCTTACCATACATGCATGTGATTCTGACACCCAACCAAATGAGGTTTGCCTTATTGTTGAGTTGTTGACATTCTATATATAATGAATGAAGGACTTAGCAACGTTAGCAACTTTTTTTTTTTTTTTTTGTGGCAAAGGAAGCAACGTTAGCAACTTAGTTCCGTCAGTTCAATGAATCACAATTCACAAGTGCCGTATGTACTATGTAGTCGTTAGTGATTACTCTCATTCGTGGCGTTATATATATATCGGTACCCACATATCTGTACAAAACTATATATTAACCAAAAAAATTACTAGTATGTACTACAATTTTTTTTAATAGGATAATGTGTGGGATACTAGGCCTTGGAACCGGGCCTATTGCAGGTCACCCGACCCAATTTTATCCAACACACACATCTGTAAGGAGGATAATAAGGAATCCTCGCAAATGCGTGCGGTGAGAATCGAACCCAAGATCTCATGCCTGAAATTTTGAAGCCCTAACCACTAGGTTATGACTTGATTCTCACTAGTACGTACTACATACCTTTGTTTCATACTCCGTATTTTATTTTATTGTATGTTAACTCGTTGTAGATACCGTAAAAGCTAGGTTATATGGATACGGATACGGGTTCGAGAACGGATACAAAACGGGTACGTAATACGTCACTTTTAAAATCAAGATACGGGTATGAATAAGAAAATAGTACATAAAATATATAAAAATATGAAATTTTAGGAAAATATTCAATATAACTTGGAATTATATTTGTAAAAACACAAATGATCAAGTAAAATTATAAATCCCTTTTCAAAGAATAATATAAAGATGGAACAAATAGCTAAAACAAAGTCAAATAATTTTTAAAAATATAATAAAAATTAGAGTGAAATATCGATATCGTATCGGCATTCGACACGGGTACGGCTACCTAATTAAAGTATCCATGCATCCTAGCGTAAAAGAGAAACGAATGTAGTAAAATTTCTTATAAGACAGTTTTTTTTGCCGACATCCTTATATATTAAAATACTCTGTATTTTATTATATGTTAAATCGTTGCAGATAATAATAAATTTTTTTTTAGAAAAAAATATGTCACACCAAAAAAAATCCACACTTCATATAATCATATCTAAAACATTGTAAATTTGTAATGTACCATTGATATTATTAATATATATCAAATTTCTTAATTAATAAAATCATCCCATGAGCCTAGAATATTTCAGGAAAGGCACTGTGAAACTTCATCGCTACCTAAAAAGTTTCATGATTTTAAGATATAGTGTCACAAATCACAAGTTTCATGATTTACCAAAAATCACATTATACTATACAAACTGCATATAAGTACAATATATGCATTTTAAATACTAATTAATGTTTAGTCCTACACTGAAATACATTTTATGATTTAAGTAATATTTAAGTTATCTTTACGGTTGACAACTCATTATTAACGTATGATTTAAAAGTGAATTATATATTTCATAAAATAATATCATTACAATTATATATCCTTACTGTGGGGTTAATGTTTCTTATGTTTAAAATTTTGATTTAAAGGTGAGAAACTTTGATTATGAAAATGTTTATTTTATATATAATAAAAAATATATCCGATCTTATCATATTTGTTTAGTTGCATAGTTTTTTAATATCATTTTTTTCTAATTTTTTTAATAAAGCACATCTAAAGGTGGTAGCATGCGTGCATGCCTCGTACTTGTGCCTAAAACAAAAAGATGTATCATGCCGGACTCATGCCAAGTTTATAAAAAAAGTCAATGCACAACCATTTCACGGTTCGTGTCAAGATGACATGTGTATTGTGACGTGCCTTATATTTTTTTTTAATATTTTGCGAAGTTTTGCTCTTAATGAGCGTTCTATATGGCAGGTTTAGTCAAATCGTACTCATGTCAAGTTTTGAAAATAGTATCATGTATAGCTCATGACCTATGAGCATGTTTCTCGTATCGCTCAATGCCACTAGTGGGCCTAGTCCCATGCCCACTATACGTCTGCATTAAAAGATATTCATGTCTAAACACGTCTGCATTAAAAGATATTCATGTCTAAACACGTCTGCATTGACAATATTTTGAAGTAATATTTCCGCATAAAGATAACACTATTTGTAATTTTGAACTCTAAGGGTGTGTTCTTTTCAGCTTTATTCGACCTGACCTGATTAAAACTATTAAAGCTAATTTGATTATAACTTATTCAATCTGACATAATCTGATAAAACCTGATATGTTCTTAGACCTAATAAAATAAGTTGAAGATAGCACAGTATTATGGTAATCATAAAAGTAGCCAAAAAGTAAAACAAATTATGTAGAGTAAATATTATTTGTACTGTAGTAAAAGTAGTAAATTACCTGGAAAGAAATGTGGTTATCCTTGGGATTAATCTCTGTTTTTTTAGGCAATTTCTCTGGTTCAGCCGCTTGTAATAGATGTATCCCAATTCCGTACCCAAACAGCCTTCATTTTTAATTTCCACAACACAACACAAACTTATCAGATATTACTTACTTTATTTTTTTTTTTACTAAATTAATTGAATCAAAACTCTAAAAAACAAACAAAATTACCAAGCTCCGTCAAAATCAAACGAACCGGGTCTTCGAATTGGTATAAACCCTAAAACATCTTGGTAAAAACTGATTGATTTTTCAACTGACCGACAAAGGATTGATATGTGGTTCAGAGATTTTAGGTGAAGTGGGTTTCCTCCAATTTCCTTCATTTTTTTAGATTCTTTTGTTCTTCTTTGATTTTAATTTGTTTTTCACTGAAAATTCAATAAAAATGAAATGAAATTTGACTGCTCAATGGTAGAGAGGAAAACAGGGGAAGAGAAAAACAGGGGAAGGGAAAAACAGGGGAAATGAAGAAATTGAAAAGAAACAGAGGAAAAATAATAGTAAGTGTTGTTTCTTGAGAATTTTTGTGCTGGTATAATATAATGGAGTTAATGGAGGAATTTGGAGAGCATTATATAGAAGATGATCATATCATTTGATAACAGCAAATCAAACAATAAATAAATAAATAAATAAATAAATATATAATATAATATGATATAATAATAAAAAGAATAAGACAGATAAAGATTTCATCTGTAACACGTGTCAACGTCGAAGTCAAAGAAGACACGTAGGTTGCACGTTGCTGACTGGTCATGTACAGCTCATTTGTATTCTATATGTGGCAAGTTGTTCGAGTATATCTTTTTGGAATTACTTATAAAATACTATTAACGTCTTGTTTGGTTATTGGTAATGAATTATAATAATTCGTAATGGACTAATAGTAATGGATTTAAAATATAGTTTTGTTAAAAAAATTATCCCATGAAAAATATTTTTTCATTTCCAACTTGAATTTTCTTTCTATTTTCTATTTTCTATTATCATCCATCAGTTAAACCACCACTACCACAATGGAAATGGATTTTGATTTTCCTTCCAATTTAGTTATAAATTTATTCTCATTAGGCCATTATCACCATTTATGACCGGCTATCAAATAATGTAGGTAATGGATTAACAGATAAGGGAAAAAGTACCTTTATTACTTGTTTGATATTACTAACGACAGCATAAGATTACAACCATTCGGAAATGATAAATGTTTCCTTTAGATTTATTAGGGTAACACGGTTTAAGATTTGTTTTTTCTTATAAATTTGTTTATGTTTCTCATATCCCATAATAAACAAATGGTAACGTTTTTTTTTTTTTTTTATTAACATCCATATGCATCCTAATTTTTTATAGCATAAAAAAATGCTAATTTTTAAAGACACCAAACAGCCCCTTGGCCTACTCGTTAAGAGCTTAAGTATTACCTTAAAGGATTCAGGTTCAAGTATTGGTGCTAGCATTTCATGTTGTTTTTTTTTAATAATTCGGCCATTTTTAAAAATATATATTTCAAATTTTCACTTCATATGTTATTTTTTTTACATTTGTTACTTATTATTATTTACAACTTTGAAGGCCACACAAAATTCTAAGCAAAATTTATTTGTGGGGAAAAAATATGGATGCATGTGATGATGAGAGAAATAAAGAAAATTGACAGCCTAAAAAGAAATAATTTTTTTATTGCAAATAGTATTTAACATTTATTTTTGACAAAAGTTGCAGATAATATAAAAACTTGGTTTATATAATTATTAAAATTTTATATTGAAATATGGGTTTTATTAAATTATTATTAAATTTATCAAATATTTTAGTCAAACACAGAGTATATTATTATTAAATTTATCAAATATTTTAGTCAAACACGGAGTACATTATTATTCAAACATTTTTTAACTAGAAAAAATTGAAACTCAATCATTGAAAAAATTACAAGATCATTGCAAAATTACTTGATAAAATCTTGGTAAAAAGTAAAAACTAGGTCAAAGTTCGAATTGCCAAAACTCGATTAATGCTAGACTCAATCAGAGTTCAGTTAAAACTCGACTTGGCTTGATCGAGGTAGAAGTAACTTGTGTTCGACTTGGGCTTAACTCGATCACGATGTTAACAAGTCGCAGCGAGAAACCCTATATTCGAATTCGAGTCGCATCATAAACACCTTATATTTAAATCGACTCGCATCATAAATATCCCTACTTGCAACAGTATAGAGTATAGACTCGATCTATCCTTATTCAGAGCAACCCTTGTGGAGAAATGAAAGTGTGCATGCAATGGTATTGGTCGCCCCCTTAGTAACCAGGATGACGTTAACTATGGAGCTGTTCATCTTATTAAGTAAAATAATAAAAGATTATTTAGAGTTTTAGACTACTTTTTGTGTGAATAATTATGTGACTCACCCTCAACAGGGAGTTTTGACGTTATATATATATAAACAAACAAATTATAACCTACGATTGAATAATTACAAGCTAAGAGTACCTTTAGGCACATTACTCTATTACACCCCCTCAATCTGTGCAGAGAAACCACGTGCAAATTGGATTTTAAAAACTCAAATTATTAACCAGACATCAACGCCTTGATAAAAATATCTGCAAGTTGAAGCTGAATTAGAACATGTCGAACTATAAGATCTCCATGAGCTACATGTTCCCGAACAAAGTGATAATCAATATTATGTTTACTGCGATCATGTTGCACTGGATTAACAAACAGATAAGTAGCAGAAACATTATCCCAGAGAAGTTTGAAGATGAACGAAGATGAAGAGTATCAATGATAGTATACGTAATTGCTTGATAATCAGCTTTAGTGGAAGGTTTGGAAACAGTAGGTTGCTTGTTGGATCTCCCGAAAATGAGATCATCACCAATGAAAATGGCATAACCAGTCACAGAACGACAACTATTAGGGAAATCGATCCGGTAAGCGCCAGAGTAGGCAATAATAATTGAAACATTATCCCGAGATGGATGAAGCCACAAACTCTGATTTGCAGTACCTATTAATTAAGTACCTGAAAATACGCTTGACAACAACAAGATGAGTAGTACGCGGAGCATGCATAAATAGAGAAACTAAATGTACAACTTAAGTAATATCAGGTTGAGTCATAGTCAAGTATTGTAAAGCTCCTACCATGTACTACGATACTTAGAACTTAGAAGGATCAGCAAGCAAGTCACCATTAGTAAGAGAGAGTATTGTTCTAAACGGAAGTGGAGTACATACGGGCTTAGCAATATGCAAACGAAACTATTAAATGAGATCATGAAGATATTTTTGCTGCGTTAGGAATAGTCCCTTAGAGGTACGTCCAACTTGAATGCCACGAAAATAATAAAGATCCCCCATGTCCTTCTTAGCAAACTTAGTGACAAGGAAATACATCGATGTACAAAAGTAGGTGCTTTGTCGGTAATGATAATATCGTTGCATATAAGAGAAGATATAGGATGTCTTTGCGACAACAGAAAATAAACATAGAAGTTTCCTGCCACAAAAGAAAACTACAGAAACTATGAAACGGGATCTAGGAGCTTGTTTCATACCATATAAAGCTTTTTTTGAGACAACAAATATGATTGGAAAATTGAGGATGTGCAAAATCTAGAGGTTGTTTCATATACACCTCCTCTGTAAGAAACCCATGAGCAAAAATCATTTTTAACATCCAATTGTGTAATTATCCAACCATAAGAAATAACAAGAAAAAGAACAAGACGATCGAATAGCAGTAGGCAAGCTTAAGGTACGACAACTAGACTAAATGTTTCATCAAAATCCACACTTTTTTGTTGGTTATACCCTTAGCTTGAGCAACTAACCGAGCCTTTTTCCGCTCAACACTCCTATCAGAATTGTATTTTGTCTTATAAACCCATTTGGAACCAATATTATTTTTCTTGTTATCAAATGTACTAATTCCCAAGTATTGTTAGAAAGAATTGCATCAAACTCATTCGCCATAGCATAGAAGAGTACCCTTAGATATATTACTTTATTACACTTTTATTTATGTGTTTTTTGTTCCTCTTTTTCCCTCTCTTTTCCTAAAATCATTTCCTTTGCGTCTTTTTCATTGCAAACATTAGTCCACCTTGTTTAACCATTAGTCCATCATTGGCCACAACATACAAGAGTATCTTTAGGTCAGTGGCGGATCCAGAAATTTAATGCAATAGGGTCGTTTTATAAAACGATGCACCATTCGCATAGCATTGACGTGATTATACTTATAATTTTATATTATGGGTACACTTTTTACAATTAACCGGGGTACCTTATTCTACACAAAATAAATTTTTGACCAAATTTCATTAAAATAAATAAACAAATATTAATTATTTTTTAGCTGGAGTGGGGTCACATGACCCCACTTATTACCCTAATGTGCATCCGCCACCGCCTTAGGTATATATACGCTTTTCAAGATAGATGAAAAGTGATGGAAAGTAGAAACGGTAAAACAATTGTTCAAATCATGTAATGTTATGGTGCGTTTGATTCAACTTATTTAAGCACTCTAATGCTTATTTTATAAAAGTTCATATCATAAAAATTCAAATCAAATCAAATCAGTAAAGAAAAATTCAGATCAGATCAATTCAGAAAAATTCAGATCAGATAAGAAAAATTATAACTATAATATAACTACAATAAAGAAAAGTTCAGATCAAATCAAACCAGAAATATTAAGGGTCTGTTTACTTGGGTGTAAAAAGTTTTCAATGTAAAATGATTTTCCATTAAAAATATTTTATGATGGAAAACTCATTTTCATAGAAATTTTCTAATATTTACTTGAACGGAAAATACATTTTACTCCCAAATTTGGGGAAAAATATTTTCAATAGGGTGTAAAATGAGTTTTCAGTCCAACTTTTACATTTTTATTTTTCAACCAAAATAAATGATGTAAAATGGGGAAAATTATTTTTAAGGAAAATATTTTTCGCTCTAGTAAATGGAGCCTAAGATCATATCATCAGAAAAATTCAAATGAATTAAATGTACCCTAATATAAAGTGATACCAAATGTAAGAATATATTGTTTAAAGATATTTATTTATGAGCGAATTCAAAATGCATCAAACTTTTTAAATACATTGAATTGAAATGCGTTTTGAACTTTATGAAACGAGATGTGTGTTTTTTTATGTCTCAATGCCTAAGTTTATCATTTCTATGCTTGTATAGTTGCATGTTCTTCAATGTACTCAACTGAAACGAATGGCTTGTTTACTTCAGATTATTATATTTAGTTCAGTTCAGTTAAATTAATACACTTCTATTCAGTTCAGTTCAGTTCAGTTCATCTCTATTAAGTTCAGTTCAGTTCATCTCTATTCAGCTAATGTAAACGATCCCGAAGACTAGTTGCCTCACGCCTGATATGGATCGCTAAGCTAACAAAACATTGGATAGTATTTATGCACTTAGCCGGATACAATATTGAACTTGTTGGATATAGTATTTATGCACTTGAATACAGCATTGATAATTGATAAATTTAAATAAAAACCGATAAGATTATATTTAAAAAATCGTGTGTTTTACCTATATCATATACTCATATGGTATTAATCATTTTCCGACCGAAACCGAGGAAGTGCAAAGTGGTGGGGGGAGGGAAAAATATCAATTGAATGTGCATTTTTTTTGGCAAGGATCTGCACATGTCACATGTGTATACTAAGGGTATGGTCTGGATGTGTTTGATTCGTCAGAAATTTTCTAATCTGTTCTAATTTGAATTTTTTTAATTGTATTTATTTTTAAAGTTAATTTTTCTTATTTGATCTGAATTTTTCTGATCTAATTTGAATTTTTCTAAACTGATCTGGTCTAGTCTGAAATTTTCTAATCTGATCCGAAATTTCTGAAAAGAAGAATCAAATGCACCCTAAGTTGCATGGATTCGAGTATGAAAAATGGAGACATGTTCGAAATACGTTAGTTTGAAAAATATGAGATACTAGTACGAATAATAAATATAATCAAATACTTTTAAAATAATAACAAAACTAATTAAATTTTCAATATCATTTGAAATATTTTGGTTAAATTATTACAATAAGATAAGAGTGCATAGCATTCTTTCAAAATTATACTCCCTCCGTCTACATTTACTTGCTACATTCCTTCAATTGTAACTGTTCATTTGTAAACTTTGATTGTTTCTAGTTTTATGTACATAAAGAATAACGTATCTAGTTTGATTTGTCGCAACATGTAATTTTTATAATTTTTTATGATATGTAGTTACATATATCTTTTTTTAAAGTTATGCATTAGGAGGTTTGAAAAAAGGAATGTAAAAAAAGACAGATGGAGTATGATATATTCTTTTTGTAAATCTATAATAAAACATGTCAAATATAATAATGTCAAAATGTATCTACTAATACAGGATGCGTTCTTTTCAACTTATTCGACCTAATTTGACCTGATTAAACCTATTAAAGCTGACTTAATTATAACTTATTCAACATAACCTGATTAAACCTGATAAGTTCTGATACCTAATAATTTTTTTTTGAAGAGATAGCAACTTAATCACTACCTACCCAGCCACACATGACAGTATGACACAATCACACATGCTTGATTGCTGGTCACTATAGTGCAAGTTTGTTACGAGTATTTTTCAATAATGTCAAGTTAAGATGTTTCCAGACCATTCTCTTCATTTTGTCATACAGTATTCTTAACGTGATTTTTATACGTACACTTTCATTCTTGTATTTTTGTGTTTTACTGAACTATTTGGGTGGAGCTGATTAAAATTAGGCTCATCATTTTTGGATAAAATTTAAATTTAATTGAACCTAAAATAAGTTCAAGATAACAAATACATTCATTTATTTGTATCAAATAAACTTTTTTACTCTTATTTATATGTATGTATTAATTAAATTCGATGATTTTTTTTTATTTAATATATATATATATAAACTTAAATAAGTTGAAATAAACTTAACTTACATTGATGATATATTCATACATTTGAGTATTCAATAACTTTAAAGCACCATCTACACTTTAGAACGTCAAGTTTGCATTATTTAAGTTAATTATTTGTATTAATTATATTCAGTTTGCTTTAGAGAACTATATGCATTTAAAAAAGTTCATTAGTTTTAGGTGTTTCAAAAAATTTGTTGAATTTATAAGCTTCTGATAGTGTATATAAACATATTTCTGGGCCTCAACTATTAGCTTAAGTTTTTGGTTGAGATGATCCTTTAGCATGGTATCAGAGCCAACGTGACACAGAGGTCACGAGTTCGAATCTCTCCTCTCTCTTCCTTCTAAGTGAAATTAATTAGCACCAGGTATGGGATGCCTGTGTTGCATCCACAACTTTTGGTTGAAACGGTCCTTATCAACCATGACCAGTCATATGGCCACTCAAGCTAGTAATTTTAAATTTTTTTAATGAACAAAAACAAAAACAAAAAAAAAAATTGTTATTTTTTCCAAGGATATGATCATTAATTATTTGATTCATAATTTATTTTAACCAATAAAATAAAAGCATTATGCTCCATTCTATTTCCCTTAATTTTCGTTCTTTATTTTCAATGACAAAAATTGTATAAATATTGACATAAATAAATGATAACATTTTCTACTAAATTTATAGGATTATACGAATTACTATTGATAATGATATAATGCCATAGTCTATGTATAATTTTTTCATCCTAAATTATTTGCGGTGTTTATCTTAAATTATTTGTTAAATTTTCTATTTTAACATATGGGGTCCACATGTATTCTTCTGATTCACTTTTTTATTTTTTTATCTGTCTTATTAATCAAGAAATCACTTTTCAACATATACATATTTTGTTCACTCTCGTTTCAATCTTAATTACACATGAGTCATTCAACACATACATTTGGGCCATTTGGCATAAAAATATTGTATGTGCACGCATGACGCATGTCAACATACGAAAGCTATTTAGTAAATATTTTGAGCCGAGGATAGCATTAATTAGTATATACGGAGTAATATTTTTTGAAAGCTGAATATATAACATTAATTATTATTGGTTTAATAGAGCATATATATTATATATATAGCTTAGAATCAAATCTATCATGAGTGATCACGAATTAGGGTTAGAGGTTTAACGTGGCAACTAGCCACTGCCTGAATTAATAGTTGCGCACTAATTAGCTTCTGCATGATTTATTTGGCGCACGTGCTCAATCATTCAACGCGTTGAGTCGAATCACTACTAGCATGGACTTTTTTCTATTCTATTCAACTCCATCGAGCTTTTTTGTAACATATGAGACCCTTTCCTAAGAGTAGTTTATTCAACTTTGTTTATTTTGTTTATATTTATAAATATAATATAATATAATATAATATAATATAATATAATATAATACTAGGATATCATTTAAGGCTCCATTTCTAATTAGTTTATATTTATGAATGAATGTAGGGGGGCAACATCATTTATAAATTTAAATGCGTGTGATCGAGCTGAGAGAAAACACTTTCATACTTATAAATTTAGGCGCATCGATCGAAAAGAATAAATAAACACAAAGTTTAGAGAATTATTCCAGATGAATTATTAGTTAATTATAAATTCTAGCTTCATATATATGATTGTACGTGTTGTATCGAAACTACTTGTAAGTGGCCTGGGTTGCTCGGTGCACACGGAGCATGTCATTTTATTTGTTGCGCCAACCAGTGATAGAGGCTGATTTAGCTTTTTTTTTTAAAATAAATAAATAAATCCTGTATAAAATCATACCAAAAAAAAAAAAAAACTAATTGTTCTGGGCCCACCCAGATGGTCAAACCCATATTAGTGGGCCCAAGCCCAATTATGATAGGGCTAGGGACACATCAGATATTCTACGACAAATGAGATAGTGCCACGTGTCAGCAGACTTAGTAAAACCTTGACCAGGTTGCTGCTACGTGTCATGGGCTAGACCCACGCATCAACCCAACTGACTTGGTGAAACCCTAACCGGGGAACCTAATGCCTATATAAGGATCAATCCAATCATTCCAAATGTACGCAATTCATAGCTCACAAACTCACAAAATACTCTGACTCCTTATTTCCGATATCTGACTTAAGCATCGGAGGGGCGTTCCCGAGTACCACCCCCGGTTAGCAACCTTTGACTGTTTTGCAGGTCACAGCCTCATCAAGGAGCAACCAGAGTCTACATCATCACACCAGAGAATCGTTGACTTACAAGAGAAGTTCCGGAACAGGAACACTAATATTATAAATTTGTATTTTTTTAGTAAAGTAAAAAGTTCACTGTGAAAATTTATTTGAATTTGCATTGAAAATTCTTACATCAAACAAAATGGAACTTTATTCATAAATTAAAGTGATGTGAAAAATGACTAATCATCTAATGTAATTATTAAATTATATAATCAGTTTCCTGCGTCATTACCAAATTTGAGTGAGTTGAAAGCAAAACTAGCGACTCCAAAACTAGCTAAGCAGCTTCATTACTTAGTTTTTTTTGGAAGACTATAATATTTTTAAAACATTAATATATATTAAACGGGCCGGGTTAGATGCCTATTTAATGAATTGGTTGGGTTTTGAGATTGATCATTCAATAAATGAGTTAGTTTTAGGTTGAGGGTGCTTTAGCCCATTTATTTCTAACCACTACCCGACACGACCTATTAACCAGCTCCAGCGAGCTGAGATTAAGAGTATAATTGTTAATGTGCCAAAAATATCACTTTTTAGAAGAAAGTATTGGTAAACCCTAACTTATCTAAAGTCATGTCGGGTCTCCGTTTCAAGCTGAAGCTCTAGCTCCTCTTCATTCCTTAAAGTGGGCTGCAAGTTGTCAAATACAACACCTTCATCTACACACTAACGTAACTGTAGTTCCGTGGTTATTCACAGCCTCAACAACATTGCAGCTACCCCTATCCACAACGCGCAAATGGACAATAAAGTCCATTCTCATCAGCAGCTCCTCCTTTGTTTCCTGGATAATAACCAATGTCGACCGAAACGACATTCAATTGGCACATGATCGAGCTCAACTTTGTTGGTCTCAGGCGATACCTTTTGTTACAATCTAATTTTTAGTTCTTCCTTTTCCGTTTAGTTATATGATGTTAAAAAAAAAAAAAAAAAAAAAAACTTATCTAAATATTAAAACAAAATTCAACGCGCTAATGACAAGATAGTTCACGAAAAAAGCTAGATAATCAGCTACTAATTAAACAGCAGTTTGCACAAATTGCCCAATTGTCACTGTACGTGAATGCAAGTTATACATATTGCTAAGTTGAATTTTTTTTTAATAATGTGGTGACTTTCGGACATGTTCCAGCTAATTGATTCATCAATTGAGATTCCTTATACTTCCTCTGTTTTTTTAAGTGTAATATTTTTTTCCACGTAGATCAAGGAAGCAATTTAACGGTGTAAATGAGCAAATTAATATAATCTCATATTTTTTGTTTGTATTAAAATTTCGACAAAAGATTAGTCATTTACACCACTAACTCGTTCTCTTGATACGTATAAAAAAAAAGTGTTGCATCCAAAAAAAACGGATGAGTGTGAAAATTCAAATTTATCATTAAATTAAGATAAGAATAGCTAGCATAGAAAAATGACAGAAATCAACACTAGCGGGTGGGCCCATCATAATTATATGAAAAAATTATCATTTGAAAGAATTGGAAGATTATTAAGCAATAATCAATATGTAGTAAAATTATTAGGTATGACTTATGAGCAATGACTTTTGTGATATGATTGTCCTTTGTGAAGCTGATGTATCATGACAGCAGTTTTATGAGCTAGGGGAGTTCAGATCCTCTATATTTCAATTTTGGTAGATTTGTTAGATTTCTAAAATTTGGACTCTTGAAAAATAATCAATGGCTAAGATAATTTCTGCAAAAGTCAAACAAAAAATATTTAAAAACTCTCACTCTCACTCTCACAACTCTACCAAATCTACCAATTCCAAACTCTAGAGGATATCAACTCGAGCTAGGATATTAATTTAGTAGGTACTCTATGTCTCAATGTCACAATTATAGCAAGAAATGCATGAAGTTGAGATTGCATTTTACTCAAGGTCTTATTTAAGCATTTTTTTGCTTGTTGAAAAAAAAATCAGATTAGATCAAAACTAAATCAAATTAGGTATTCTTATTTGATTTTGTTTATGTTTAAAATATCTTTAACTTCGTACTTAGATAAATAATTATGAAGATCACATTGTTGAAAACTATTCATTAATGCAAATATTATGATATATCATTTGATATATTTTTTTTTATCCTAATAAATTAGTGTATCAAGAAGGTCAAGTTTAATCAATCAAAATTTTAGATAAATTCAAATCGGGTCAGACAAAGATAACATGTGCATCGAATCCTAGAAAAGCAAATTAAAGATTATTACATATTTGTAGTAATTGTAGGCAAGAATATACTAAATGTGAAATGTTCGGATTTCATCTTTATCCATCACTAATTTAGTAATTTACTATATAAGAAAAAACAAGATGCAATCAAATAACAAATTCTATATGCATCATATATATATTATTAGATCAAATGTAAAATAATAATCCATGATTTATATTAAATCAAAAGATATTATTGATGCAATTAATATGGTTAATTCCAATTTTTACATGCCCTTCTATTTAGACTTATGAAATTCAAATAGCCCACATGATTTGGCATACTAGACAATCATGATAGTGATTTACAAACTGCATTAATTGAGACCCAAAAAACAAATTTTATCCATGGGTAGTCATACAATTTTTTTTTAACCGGCTAATTATACATTGATAGTTGGAAAATAATTTGGCAAATATGCATGTTGGAGTGGCCCAAATCTTAAGGCCCAATCCTACATACTTTCTAAGGTGAATGAATATTCTAGAATGTTGTGATGATTATTCTATCATCACCCTTATTAATCTAGAGTGTTCTATCTAGACTATTCTTGTCTAGATATTTCTATTCTAGACCCCCCTCACTCTAGATTTCTCCATTCTAGATCTTTCCTCTCTAGATTATTCTACCACCTACATCACCCTACCATCTTCACCTATAAATAGAGGATGACACTCTACCTCCAATCTATCCACAAAAAAATATTCTCCAAAAAGCATTCACAAAATACTCTCAAGCCTTCCACATCAAAGTAGCCTTTCTACTACCAAACCACTCTTAAATACTCTCCTCCTTATTCCACTATTCCCTTTTGTTTACATACTCTTTTGAGAGTTGTATTGTGAGAGTTTCATTGTAATTTTTCTACCCTAATATTTAGGGTCTATCTTGTACTCTAATATTTTATATAGTGGAATTTTGGTGCTCGTCGTCCGTGGGTTTTTGCCTCTATTGAGGATTTTTCCCACGTTAAATATTGTGCGTCTTTTTATTGTTTATCTTGCATATTTTATATTCGATTAATTTCTCGATTTATTTACGTTTCCGCTACGCTCATATACCCTAACAAGTGGTATCCGAGCCAGGTTGACAATGTCGACTGTTACAAAATTCGACATCGAGAAATTTGATGGCAAGATAAGCTTTAGCATCTGGAAGGTTCAGATGCAAGCCGTTCTTGTTCAGAACGGATTAAAAAGGGCTCTCGATAGGAAGCCTTCAACCATGTCCGATGAGCAATGGCAGGAGTTGGACGAAAAAGCCATGTCGGCAATCCAACTATGCTTAACGAAGGAGGTGTTACGCGAGGTCATACACGAAAAGACTACCGCTGCTTTATGGACGAAGCTTGAGTCTCTTTACATGACCAAAAGCCTAGCAAACAAGCTTCGCTTGAAGGAACGACTCTACACAATTCGTATGGCTGAAGGTACTTCTCTCCAAACCCATCTCAATGAATTTAATTCTATTCTTATCGATCTTGAAAACTTGGATGTCAAAATTGAGGATGAAGATAAAGCTGTCCTATTAATCGTCTCCTTACCTCCCTCTTACAAGCACTTCAAGGAAATCATGCTATATGGCTCCAATGATTCTCTTTCTTTTGAAGATGTAAAATCAAATTTACTCTCAAAAGAAAAATTTGACCTTGAAGTTCATTCGGAAGACAAAGCCGAGGGATTAAATGTAAGAGGGAGATCTCGTGAAAAGAAAAATACACATAAGAAAAATTTTCGATCAAAATCGAGGGGACGAAAACAGAATGTCACCTGTCGTTATTGTAAGAAAACAGGGCATGAAGTCTCAGATTGCTACAAGTTAAAGAATAAAAAGGAGAAAGAAGAGAAATCAAAGCTACCTCAAAATTCTGCCGAAGCTAGAGTTGTTGACACTGATTTCGAAAGTGACTCAGTGTTACTTGCAATCTCCGAAAAGAGGAGTTTCAATGAATGGATTCTTGATTCTGGTTGTACCTATCATGTTTGTCCTCATAGGGACTGGTTTACCACATATGAATCTGTCGATTGTGGTACTATCTTGTTAGGAAATGATATTTCCTGCAAGGCTGTTGGTATTGGTTCAATCAAAATCAAGTCTCATGATGGCGTTGTCAGGACCTTAACAAAGGTTCGTCATGTTCCTGACTTAAAACGCAATCTGATTTCTTTGGGTACCCTGGATTCTCTTGGGTACAAATTCTCAGCTCAAGGTGGAGTTTTGAAGGTCTCTAAAGGTGCCCTGGTGGTCATGAAAGCCAACAAACGTGGCAGCCTTTATGTCCTAGAAGGACATACAGTGACAGGTGAAGTCGCTGTCTCATCTTCAATTTCTGATTCCGATCACACTCAAGTGTGGCATATGCGCCTTGGCCACATGAGTGAAAAGGGCATGGAAATCCTGAGCAAACGTGGTCTCCTTGGTTCACCTGGAACGGGCAAGCTGCCATTTTGTGAACATTGTGTCTATGGGAAGCAAAAGAAAGTAAGCTTCTCCACAGCTACTCATCGAACGAAGGGTATTCTTGACTATGTTCACTCTGATCTGTGGGGACCATCAAGGATTAACTCTTACAATGGCAAACGCTACATGATGACCATCATCGATGACTTCTCCCGCAAGGTCTGGACATATTTCTTACAGCAAAAAAATGAGGCATTTACCACTTTCAAAAGGTGGAAATCTCTAGTTGAGAACCAGACTGGGAAGAAAGTTAAGAAGCTAAGGACAGATCGAGGTTTGGAGTTCTGCGAAAAGGAATTTGGAGAGTTCTGCTCTCAAGCAGGTATTGGAAGGCATAAAACATTACCTTACAAGCCTCAACAAAACGGTGTTGCAGAACGGATGAATAGAACTCTTCTTGAGAGAGCTCGCTGCATGATCTCAAATGCTAGACTGTGGCATCGCCGTGATTTATGGACAGAAGCTCTCTCCACAGCTGCATATGTTGTCAACCGCTCCCCGCACTCTTCGATTGACTTCAAAATACCAGAGGAAGTGTGGTCAGGTACAACAGTTAACTATTCTCCTCTTAAAGTTTTTGGTTGTACCGCTTATGCTCATGTTAATGACGGAAAATTAGCTCCTAGAGCTGTAAAATGCATTTTCGTTGGCTATTCCTCTGAATCTAAAGGTTACAGATTGTGGTGTCTCGAATCTAAGAAAATCATTCTTAGTCGAGATGTTACCTTTAACGAAAATGCTATGATAAAATCCTCTGGTTCGGATGTTGTTGTTTCTCCCAACATAGATCAGGATGGAACTGGTGAGAAGGTGGAGTGGGAAACTAGTAGTCAATCTCCAAGCATGGAGGTTGAATCTCCTTCAAGTCCACAGTCTAGCCAAGACATACATCATGATGATGATGCTCCAGCTACCACTGCTTCAAGCCAGCCTCAAAGTTCTCAGCAGCAAGCTGGTTACAATCTCACAAGGGATCGTTCAAAGAGGCCAATTATAAAATCCTCAAAATACAAGGACGATGAATATGTTCTTGCTTATGCATTATCAGTTGCAGAAGAAACTCCAACCGGAGTTGAGCCATCATCTTACTCAGAGGCCATCACATGTCTGAATTCTTCTAAATGGCTTGTGGCAATGAACGAGGAGATTGAGAGTCTCCACAAGAATGAGACTTGGGACCTAGTTGAGCTTCCTCAAGGTCGAAAGCCGCTCACATGCAAATGGATCTACAAGCAGAAGGAAGGAATCCCCGGTGTTGAACCTGCAAGATGGAAGGCTCGTCTCGTAGTCAAAGGATGCAATCAAAGAGAAGGCATTGACTTTAATGAGATTTTTTCTCCCGTTGTTCGTCATACCTCTATTCGAGTCCTTCTTGCAATAGTTGCTATGTTTGACATGGAGTTAGAACAACTCGATGTCAAAACTGCTTTTCTGCATGGAGATCTTGAAGAAGAAATTTACATGAAGCAACCCGAGGGATTTATTGTTCCTGGAAAGGAAAACCATGTTTGTCGCTTAAAGAAATCCTTGTACGGTCTCAAGCAAGCTCCGCGGCAGTGGTACAAGCGCTTTGACTCATTCATGAGTAAACAAGGCTACATACGCAGTCAGTATGATCACTGCGTCTACTTCCGACAATATGGTGGAGTTTATATCTATCTGTTGCTATATGTAGATGATATGCTCATAGCATCTCGTGACAAGTCATTGATTGATAAATTGAAGTCTCAACTTAACAAGGAGTTCGAGATGAAGGATCTTGGTGCAGCAAAGAAAATTCTTGGCATGGAGATACACAGGGACCGACAAGCTGGGAAATTATTTCTAACTCAGAAGAAATACATTGAGAAAATCCTTGACAAATTTGGCATGAGGAACTGTAAGTCCGTTTCTACACCTCTTGCTGCTCATTTCAAACTATCATCTGCATATTGTCCTCAAACAGAGGAAGATATAGAGAAAATGTCTAGCATTCCATATGCTAGTGCAGTCGGAAGTCTCATGTATGCTATGGTCTGTACTAGACCAGATTTAGCACATGCAGTAAGCTTGGTAAGCAGGTATATGCACAACCCTGGAAAGGAGCATTGGGATGCTATTAAATGGATATTTCGTTACCTAAATGGTACTACAGATCTGGGGTTGGTCTTTGATAAGCACTCGACAAAATCTACTGACGTTGTTGGGTTTGTCGACTCTGACTATGGTGGTGATCTCGACCGTCGAAGGTCTCTCTCCGGCTATATCTTCACACTTTGTTCTGGAGCAATCAGTTGGAAAGCTCAATTACAACCGATTGCTTCTCTCTCCACAACCGAAGCAGAGTATGTTGCAGCAACTGAAGGTATAAAGGAGGCTACATGGTTGCGTGGTCTTGTCACGGATCTTGGTATACCACAAGGAGTCACTGTGGTATTCTCTGATAGCCAGAGTGCTATCTTCCTCACTAAGAATGATGCATATCATTCCAAGACCAAGCACGTTTCAGTCAAATATCACTATGTCAGAGATACAATTGCTGAGGGTGAAATTGTGGTAAAGAAGGTTCACACTTCCGAAAATCCAGCAGACATGCTTACCAAGCCACTTCCTACCACTAAGTTCGATCATTGTTTGGACTTAGTGGGCATGCATTCTTGCTAGGCCCTTCAGGCTTCGACGACGAGTTGCCCAAAGATTTGGTCCAAGTTGGAGATTGTTGGAGTGGCCCAAATCTTAAGGCCCAATCCTACATACTTTCTAAGGTGAATGAATATTCTAGAATGTTGTGATGATTATTCTATCATCACCCTTATTAATCTAGAGTGTTCTATCTAGACTATTCTTGTCTAGATATTTCTATTCTAGACCCCCCTCACTCTAGATTTCTCCATTCTAGATCTTTCCTCTCTAGATTATTCTACCACCTACATCACCCTACCATCTTCACCTATAAATAGAGGATGACACTCTACCTCCAATCTATCCACAAAAAAATATTCTCCAAAAAGCATTCACAAAATACTCTCAAGCCTTCCACATCAAAGTAGCCTTTCTACTACCAAACCACTCTTAAATACTCTCCTCCTTATTCCACTATTCCCTTTTGTTTACATACTCTTTTGAGAGTTGTATTGTGAGAGTTTCATTGTAATTTTTCTACCCTAATATTTAGGGTCTATCTTGTACTCTAATATTTTATATAGTGGAATTTTGGTGCTCGTCGTCCGTGGGTTTTTGCCTCTATTGAGGATTTTTCCCACGTTAAATATTGTGCGTCTTTTTATTGTTTATCTTGCATATTTTATATTCGATTAATTTCTCGATTTATTTACGTTTCCGCTACGCTCATATACCCTAACAATGCAATAAATTTTTTGCATGAAATTCGATGGCAATGGGTCTACTACGCACTTGGATGCACGTAGAGGCAAATTGGTGCACTAAAAAATATTTTATTGCTCATTTAATGTAATTTAGCTCATTTTAAATTTTAAAATAAGCAAGATTATCATGTGATGCACCTTACAGCCAAATGTATATAAGAATTTCTATTTGATGGACTATATTTTCCACCGTACCAGACACATATATACAATATAATAGCCTCTATTTTATGAAAATACATACATCGTCTCAAAAGATAAATACATTCGATGGAACTCGTTCTAACACAATTAACTTATATTTATCACTATTAAATTAAATTCTAGTAAATAATGATGTCGGAATATATTAGACTTTATCCATGTACTAGTTGCTTTTCTTTTTCATTTTTCAAGATTTGGAGGAGCTAATTGTTGTTAATTGGAAAATAAAACAGAAAAAAAAAATGCATGTGAGATATGACCTAATAAGACAATAATTTCTCAGTGTTAGATCTCCATTCTCCAAGCTTGTATTATTGAATTAGGTTGCCATCCCTTTTCCTTAGAATTGATTGCATAATTAGGTTGCTACCCCTTTGTAGTAAAATTGATTCAACTAGATTTCTTTTGATGACATTTCCTAATCAATTTACTAATTAAGAATCAATTACCTTTTAATTATACCAAGCAATATCTAATTGTTCAAATCTGACCATTTTGGATCCGATTGTTTTGAATCAATTAATTTCTTTACCACTTTCATATTAGATCATATCATTTCATATTTTGATTTTGTTAGTTTGGGTTATTATGCGTTCGAATTGCATAGTTATGTGGGGTTTTGTCCGATTCGTTTCAACATGCAATTTTTTAAATATCTATTTTTTATTTTATATTTTACCTATGCATAATTAGATATGCTAATTAATCTTTTTTTGAGGAAAATGTAATTAATCTTTAAAGTATTATTGTCTCGACAAGTTTAAAAAGGTAAAGTGTGTAAAATAATAAAAGAAAAATCAGAGTTCTTAGAAGATAATTTTATCAACGAGTAAGGATTTAGGTACTCATTTTTTTACTCAAGGCACTCCACTTTTATTTTAACGATGTTGGGAGAGGGAGTGAGAAAAGTGACTGTACATTGAGTAAAAAAGGAGAACCTAAATCATTACCCTTAAATCATTTATAAACATCTACATGATATTATTTGTCATTAATTTTATTTAATATGATCGACACTAAAGGCTTTAAAAAGTGTGTATAACCACAAGTATGAAGAATTGGGTATAATACTTCCTCGGTCTTTTTAAGTTTACTACATTTAATTTTTCACTATCTCCCAAAACACCACTTTAAATAAAAAGTATTTATAGATACGTGTAATAAAAAAATTATATATTAAAAAATACACATCGAGCCGAATGAAATTACTTTCGGATCAAATCTATTTAGATCAGACCTATTAGATTTCAGATGAGTTTCGGACCAAATATTTTTCAACTTTAACTTTTTTATAAAAGATGGGTGACATTTGTCACCCATTGTTCATAAATAATATAATACAAACTTATACAAGTAGTTCCAACACTAGAATTATAATCTCTTCCCAGCTCTTCTCCAAGATGAATCCTAAATTATTAGTAGATAAGAAGTAAGAGAAATTGACATTCAAAAAGTGATCGATAACAATGTGTGTCAGACTAGCCCTTCAAAGGGATGTTTCTTCTATAGTCGTCGAAAAAACGATCATCAAAGTCAAAATAATTTAGTTAGTAATTAGATTTGACTTTTTAAAAAAAAATAAACATTGTATTTTGTTTTAATGTAACATTAATTCATTTTTAATTTTATTGGATTTATCTAAATGAATTTTGGATTTTTAATTTAATTTTTGAAATAACAAAATCTAAAATTAATTTAGGTGAATCCAAAAATATTAAAAATGAATTAATATTACAAAAAAAAAAAAAAATTATGTATATTTTTATTTACAATAAAAGTCAAATCTAATTATCAAAATCAACTTAATTAACATAAAAAATAAACGGCCTAGATTATTTTAACTTTGGTGGTCGTTTTTTCGACGACTATAGAAGAATTTTCACCCCAAAAAGACAACGTAATCCACGGCGTGATTAGCTTCTAAACAAATATGAGCAGAGGTGATAGAGGCAAAGCCGCACAAAATGATACGAATATTATCCATAAACAATTAAATCTTCTTGAACAATAGACACTTACCGAGTTAACGCAATATATAGGTTAGTTGATTGATGTCATCTTCCAAAAGTTTACTCCTATAATCCTACTCCCTCTGTCCCAAATTAAAATATACATTTTGACTTTTGACACTGTTCACTTTGTAACTTTGACTCCCTTTTATTTTATACATATAAGATAAAACATAGTCTTGTGAGATCTCATTTGATTAATCTCAATACGTAATTTCTAATTTTTTATTATGTAATTTTATCATTAATGGCAGAAAAGACATGGATCGGAAGTTCGGAACAGCCGAACAGGTCAATGACTCACTATATCATAATTTGTGTTTTTTTTTTGCGGGACATAATTTGTGTTTATGAGGGCTTAAATGGTTCCCACGTAGGTACTTGCTGACACTTTTCCATGTCATTTTTCATTTATCCTAATAACCAAATTTTAAATTGCTAATATAATTTGGCTATATTTAGTTCAGATAATCACATTATCCCGCTACTTGATTACTTATTTGTTATTGAGGAAGTGGTACTTATACCCACTTTGCATTCTATAGGTGAATGATTCAACCTCACCTGTCCCTTTACCTTGCTTGAGGATTCTCGCTATCTCCCCTCTCAATGTGTAAGGGTTATCATGTCATATGAGTTAGTAACTCATAACTAACCAATGAGCTGAAAGGTTTCCTTTATCCAAAAAAAATTATTTATTTGTTATTTCAAATCAAACCACATTAGCCCATACGGCCATACTAGCCATACATGTATGTTGCAACAATTTTTAAAAGAATAAACTAATGTATATTCATAGGCTTGGCAAAAGGCGAGTTAAAGGTACATACCTGACCTGATAAATCCGATAATTCGAACCCAATTTGTCAATCTGATTTGCCTGCCTTAATCGTATTCGCCAAAGCACATACAATCCAAAAATAACATGCACCCCTGTATTTATATTCATCAATACGAAACCAATTAAACTGATATGAAAGTAAAAGTGCATTCTTTTAACAATCTACATTGAATTCATCAAACCCAATTAGCCATAATAGGCATAATTGAAACTTCTCATATCGGGTCCAATTAGTCCTAATATATTACAAGAAATAAATGGACCTTAATTATTAAACCTAATTAGATTTGATTAAAATTTATAAAACTTGATTTTAATTTATATTATCTAAAGATGATTGCTTTTCATACTTTTTTAAAGGTGAAGAGATCTAGGCACCTCAAGCAGGTGAATGGTGATGCTTAAGCTCATTTTTAATGGATTGTGTCACTTTCAACTTTTGTAATTTTAGAAGTATGATTAGGGTTGTTTGTTTTGTAGTATATATTATCATGATTGTTACCTAAAATAAGATTGTTTATTTAGGGTTTGTCCATGTTGCTATTTAAAAAAAAAAAATTAATCATGGGATGGGATGCATGTTTAATTTGTCTTTTTTGATCAATTGGTATTTTAGGGGTACGTTAAGCCTGGAAGAGGCGCTAAGCCATGGCTTTCCACTTACTTTAGCAGGCCAGGTGTATTGTATTTTATGGCTTTTACTTTTCTATCTGATTATTTTCAACTTGTTTGTTCATTGAATTACATACCATGAATGCTTAATATTGTCATCTTAAACAAAAGATGTATCATAGCTAGCTGGGCTTCAATCGGTAGCCTAAGGCTTGTTTACTTCAGATTATATATATTCAGTTCAGTTCAGTTCTGTTAATCTCTATTCAGATCAGTTCAGTTCAGTTAATCTCTATTTAGTTCAATTAATACATGCCACTTCTATTCAGTTCAGTTCAGTTCATCTCTATTAAGTTCAGTTCAGTTCAGTTCAGTTCAGTTCAGCACACATGAGTCAGCAATATTCAAGACGTGGTTGATGATATGGAAGATCGAATCCTCCACCATTGAATCACACTATGCTACTCAATAACAGGGAGATAAATATGAAGTATTGCTCGTATTATTTACAATACTTTTTGTCCCTTATTATTAGCTACATTTTTCTCTTTAGGTTGTTGTTCGTGCTACATTTTTAGCATGAACAGATGTCATCAAAAATTGCTACATTTTCTTTTTAAGGTAAATAGTCTCACACACGCTCTCTCTGTTTTTTAATCATACCCTACATACTACCTACACATATAATATACTCCCTTCATCCCAAGACATTGAGTCTGCATGATAAATCTGGGGGACTCCACAGAGAATGTATAAGTCAGTGACAATGGTGAACATGATGTTTCTTCGGCAACGATTTTTCCAAACAAGATGCAAGATTATTTGCTACAATTTCCTTATTTGGATGTTCCAAAATACTTGTTATATCTCCTTTAATATTGTATGAGACCCACGCATATTTTACATTTTCACCCTCTTTAAGCCCTCTCTTTCTTCAATTACCTTTACCAAAAGTGGGTCCCACATGAAAAATTGGTTGCATAAAAAATTTGTGCCAAAATGAAATGTAGCATGTAAAATGGAGCCGAGGGAGTAATAACTCTTTAAAAAAAAAAATACCCAAATATAACAAGCATTAAGGGGTATATTAGAGCTAGTACATTTTAATACTCCATACTAGCTCAATGAACATGAATTAAAACAACAGGCCACAATAAGTATCGAACCCACAACCTATCCTCATGGCCCTATGTAGCTAGACTTATTACCAATAGTCTATATCTTCTCCTTATATTCAACAAAATGATTCCAATTATTATAAACAACGTTTATTGATAATAATTTAGGTGGCAATAGATCAATGACAAAGAAGAACAAAAAAACTACGACCCTGGACAATACCCGGGCCAGAATACTAGTTGTAACATTAAAACAAAATGATACAAAATGGATTGGAAAACAAATGGCAGCAGCAAACAGCCTCGTCAGTTCATACCAAACAAGCAGGCCGAATTGCAGGGCAATCCAAAGCTAAAACGTTTCTCAATGGTACTAACGTTTAAATAAATTTGTCTTATATGCACACAATAATGTAAATATTGGAGTAGAAATTAATAAATTATACGAGTATTACTACTATATTCAGTCTAATATATTTGCAACGATTTGATATGCATGCGTAAAGTAGAGAACAAACATGTTAAATCGTTGCAAATAAATATTACTGGAGGTAATATTTATTTTATCAACACTAAAACAACAATCTTAAGTAGGGATGATTATGATCGCGATTGCCCTATTTGTGAATAGTTTGAGCTCGGCTCGAATTCAAGTTCAGCTCGACCTTAACGATCCAAACTGATGAGTTATGCTAAGCTTTGCTCGAAAAATTCATGAACAAACTCGGCTATATATTCTTCTATATATTAAAATATTGTATTTTATATGAATCTACAAATATATAATTCGTTCTAGATAATATGCAATAACAAGCTAAAAGGCGAATATTTTTAGTGTTAAAAAATAAAAATAACAAAAACATTCATTAATAAAAGAAACCAATCAATTCTTCAAATAGTGATCATTGATCAGTTCTTCAAATAAGAGTGGACCAACTTCAATTTTCATTGTAAGGAAAACCAATTTTGCAATGTGACAAAATGTGAGCTTTAGCCCCTCCCCAACCCCCAAGGTAGGTACCCATTTGGTTCACGTTTATTTAAATTTGTTAACAATAATTTTCGTGTCATTTTTTGACATATTTCAGCCAAAAAAAGTTTAGTTAAGTATTGATTTATCTATACCTTGACAAAACATGCCACATGTCCATGTCAGCAACCAAAACCCAATTAATGAGAAAATTATTAGTAGAGGTGGCAAAAGTAACTCAACCTGAATGATCCGATCCGAGATTCGAAACTTATCTGAACCCACGTAATTTTTGAAGTTGAACCGATCCGAACTACTCGACCCTTAAAGTTTGTAATCTTGATTCTTAAGTACGCACTTTAAATCTATTTGACAAAAACCTGAATTCAATCCGACCCGAACTTGACCCTACCCAAAACCAAAAGTCCTCAAACCCAATTTGACCCGACCCGAACGACCTAATTGTCACATCTAATTATTAATTAGTAGTACTAAGGCTTTATTTGATTCACCTGAAATTTGCTTATCTAATCAGACCAAGAGTTAAGGAAAGAAAGAGGGCTAACTAAGAAAATAGGAGCTTGGGGGCATTTCCCCAGGGCAATATAAGGTCGAAAAGAATGCTTTGCATTCCAAAGTGGGATTCCTTAGCGGAGAAGAATGAGTGAGGTCTTAACTTTAATCTGATCTGAACTTATTTTTTTTCCTAATCTAATATGATCTGAACATATTATCTAATCTAACTAAACTTTTACCGCGTATATATGTTAATCTATAAGAAAAAAAATATATCAATTGAGATTTTATTTTATTTGTATTAATGAATACTTTTTTTAATACATAATTTTAATACTCCATAATATTTTTTGTCATGGAATTAAAGATATTTAAATTTTAAAAACATCAAATTAAATCATCTGATTTGATCTGAACTTATTTTTTCTAATCTAATCTGAAAGAAGTAATAAAATTTTAAAATAATAACCGTCAAACAAGGCCTAACAAAAATTGTTTTTAACAAGTCAACATTTGGCTTATATTATCAAAATAAGTTAATCTTTAAATTATCCGAGAATAAGTAAACCATGGGTCTGCTTCTGTTGTAAACGATCTGATAACATTGTAATCATGACATGTGTCTCATACACACATTTAAATAAGACATCAAAGTTAGTAATAATGTTAGTGTATATCACTTTTTTTCAGCTTATCAAACATAATGAACCTTCTTTTAGATTTGCTAAAACAAACTTTGAATATCCCCTAATCAAACAGAATTAAATAGTACTATATGAATGCTCAAAGTCGACAAATATGACCTAATTATGTATTGGAAATCAAAGTTACCAACAGATTAGAGCAAATATTTGTTTGTTCTAAAAAAAAAAAAAAAAAACCTATACCACACAACAAATTGACCTGTGACATACTGATGACATCTCCTACAAGCCAGCCTCTTGAACAGCAAACAAAAACTCTACAACTTTGCTGCTAAACAAAACAAATCACTGCTCGTTTGGTAGTCGGTTATCACTAAGTGTGAGTAGTGATACTGATAGTGAAACTATATGTTATTTATAAGGAAAATTTTCATGCTTAAACTATGGTAATTGAGTCCCATCTTGAAACATATGTATTTATTCACAAATAAAATCCAGTTACTCTCTCATACCACATCATATAAGCATGAACTTTTCCAAACAAAATCACCTATAAGCTTCATTACCAAGACTCCAATCAACCAAACAAGCGGTGCCACGCTAACAAACATTGACGCAACCAAAGACAAAAATATACAACGAAATCGTAAAAACTCATACATTCTTCACACGAAATTACATTAGCCTAGTAAATGAAATGACTATTACAGAATACTACACATTGGAGCCAGCTGTGAGACGATGCGACTCCAAGAATAACCGTATGGTCTTGTAAATGAGAGATGGTTCAGCCATGGCTCCATTTCCGTAATCTCCACAAGCCAGTCTCTTTGTAACCGGAGGAATCAAAGTGATGCCGAGTTCATCGATGGACACGAGATGTTTCTCTGTGAACGGGTTGTTCCACATGAAGGTGTTCATAGCCGGGGCAACAAATAAGGGCTTGTTGTAGTCCCATGCTCGTACAATGCATGTTAGCAGATTGTCACATAATCCCCCAGCAATCTATGGAAATAATATAATTAGATGTATTTATACTAGGGGTGTTTGTTAACAGTTCGGTTACGGTTACCGTTACGGTTAACCGTAAGAATAATGGAAGATGAATTAAATGATAGAAGATGAAAATATAAAATGATAAATGAATCATAGTTATGCATATGGGGGTAATAGGGTTAGAAACATATGTGGGTTTGTTAAAAAAAATGTATTTAGGCCATTTGAAAATTGAGTTAAGCATACTTAATGCCTCTTAAAAAAATTAACGGTTAACCGTTTATGAAAACCGTTAACCGTTAAGCTTAACGGTTCGGTAACTGTGACCGTTAAAAATTAACGGTTCAATAAATTAACCGTTAAAAAGTACCGGTTACACGGTTAAGGTTTTTTTTTGACACCCCTAACTTATACGGAAAAATTTAAGCAAATGAAAAACCGTATAAACACAGAATCAAGAAATGAATCTGGGCTTGAGATGCAAATGAGAAATAACAGCCATTAGAACTCTTAACAGATCAGAATGGGTTCAAACCGTGTAGCTCATATTCCCATCCTATGATACTATAGCTTAGGAAATCACGGCAGATGCAGATTACGAGGTTATAGGTACATATCCAAGTGTTAGGTATTGTTTGGTTACTATAAATTCCCATAGGAATTCAAAATTCTCATGCAATTCATTTTTTACTTGTTTTTTGGTTGGCAAAAAGTAGTGAAAATGTTGGAAATAAAAATTCATGGGAATTTTGACTTCCCATAAAATATGGGAAATAAATTACCAAAGGTCCCCTTGGTTAATGAAAATTCATGGGAATTTCAAATTTCCATCTTGTCAACTAAACAATTTTAGCATATGCCTAAAATAAACTTAGGTAAATAAATTCATAAAAATTACAATTCCCTATGGTAAATTGGTAATTAAATTCCCATAAGTTAGTTGTATCAATGTTTTGTTTGTGATCCAAAATAAAGTGTCAAGTCTCAAGTGCGCATACTCATGTTTCATGTCAAGGTATTGAGGATCTGACATAGATACTTGAGGTGAAAAGTAAAATGAAGTATCCAAGTAAAAAATTCCTTTCAACAACCCAAATGAACTTCAATACCGTTTTCGGCTCTCCATCCTAGCTAAGCGACAATTAAATTGATCAAAATGTAATTTATGTGATTCACTACAACTAAGCTACCATTAAATTTCTTTATCAACTGATCTCATGATGAGTTAAAGCCCAATCCTTGTATTTATTTTTTTTGTTATTGATTTTCCCAACCACTTGCTTCCCAAGCAATGGAATAAACGTCAGCAGTTGACAACTCAATACTAGCTTTACAAGAAAATCCCCCTCACACCCTAACAGTTTAATATTGGAAATACAAACAGGTGTTTAGTGCTATACAAAAAATAGCTTGATGTCACTGTGCACAAGAAACAAACATGATATCGGCAATGGAGAAATCAAGGTTAGCTTTACTTTAAAAAAATACTCCTCCGTTCCAAAAAAAACGCAACAATTGAGGTATCACGGACTCCTAGGCAATTTTTTGTTGTGAGAGTAAAAGTGATAGAGAGATAAAGTGGGGTATGTGATGATGTGAGAGATAGAAAGAAAAAACTTACAAAAATGGAAAATTAAAATTGTTGCATTTATTTTGAAACATCCAAAAATAGAAATTGTTGCGTTTTTTTCGAAACGGAGGTAGTATGATTTATTTCATATCACAATACATAACATAAGATCATAAGCAACAGTACAACAAAGTAAGCAAGGTGACAAATAAAAAATACAAACAGGTGTTCACAACTCTAAAATAGCATGATGTCACTTGGCACAAGAAACAAAATATTTCATTTTGTTGTGGATTGTAGTTGCTCTAAATTTTACACCAAACTTTGCTACAAAGTGGACCCAGTGTCTTTTTCTGGTGTTTGGGGCTAGTGCTTACATTGCTGTCTTTTGATTGTACTATAATTCCATTCACCCCTACCAAAGCAAAAAAAAAAATATCTCCCTAGAGCCTTGAGCACTATACAAGAACGTGTTGTACGAGTAGCCCATTTGGTCCTCTCCAAGACTTCAAAAGGGAACTTTTAAAACAACAATACGCATTAAATGAAAGGAAAAATGATTAATTACTCTATTTCACTTTGATGCGGAAACGTAATAATAATACAATCCAAACCCATTTGTTAGAAGAACTACTTCCTTTAAGTCTCAGGGAGTAATTTGATGTGGAAACGTAATAATAATACAATCCAAAACCCACTTGTTAGAAGAACTACTTCCTTTAAGTCTTAGGGAGTAATTTGAATTGATTCATCTCGTAAAAAATTGGGTCGTCTTTAAATGTTGCATCTAACTGCATAGACTCTAGAGAAACAAAAAAAATACCAAAAAAAAAAGAGGAAAAAATATAAAGGTTGAAGCTAACATTTAAGCTATTTGAGCAATATAAAAAGAATGCACTCATACTGAATTCTAGAGTGAACATGTTTCCACAAATGCCAGCAGAAAAAAAAATTACACAACTTCAAATTTATGTTACAGCTGCGCAAATCAAACATACTGCATTATGTTACAAGCTGTGCAAATCAAACATAATCTAATTCACAAAATTAAGCCACATTGGATCTCAATATGTCATAATCCTTTCTTACCATTTAAATTTCTACTTGCTACGGTAAGATGTTCCAAGTTCCAACACATGCTCCTAAAAATTAATCAATGGACAGTTCATGTAAATATGTACTCCCTCTATCCCCATTTCTTTGTCCCTTGTGGGCTTGAGACACAAGGCAAGTGAAGGGGGTAAAAAGTAGATTAAAGTGAGTCTCTTGTGTAAAAAAGTAGCGTGAAATAGAATGAGTAAAAAGGGAATGGGGCACTGAAATCAAAAGTGTGGCAAGTAGCAATGCATTGGTGCATTTAAGTAATTTAATTGGGGGGGGGGGGGGAATAGAGCATTGATATGTTAGATGAAATGATTACATAATATGGAATGGAAGGAGTAAAATTACCTGGCCCAGAGTATTTGCCGAAAGAGGGGCAATAACCATGATGTCAGCCCACCTCCTCAGTTCAATGTGCAGAACACTGTCACCAATTTTACTCCAAGCAGTCCATTCATCCTCATCTGTATACAGAATCACATCCTCTGGAATTGTCAAAGTGTCAATGAAGTGCAAAGCAGATTTAGTAGCCACAGCTTTTACTTCAGCCCATTCAGAAAAGCAATGACAAAGATTCCCAAACTTAATTGCAGCAACACTTCCACTAGCAGCAAGAAGAATTCTGGGTTTCCTAGGTGTGACATTAGTCTGCACAGGTTCTATAAAAGAAGTGACAGGCTCTCCTTGTGCCATGATCAAATAAGCCTTGCTAGCAATGTTCTTTCAAAAATCTGAATATGTTTAGCAAACATGATGTCAGAAAAGCAAGGCACAAAACTAAGGGTACATTTTACTTTCTTATTTATCTATTAAGGAAACTTACTGAAAGTAAAAAAATGAAAAGTTATTCACAGTCAATCACTATTCAGGATCAGCTCTTCTAAAACGCTAGAGAGAAAGAAAAAAAAAACCTAAAAATTCCACGCTGTCCCAACTCCCATCACCCCACCACCTGAAACAAAAATAACCCGGATTCACGAAAGGGCAGTACATAGAGACCAATCAATCTATAGATTCAAATAAGTTTAATAAAACAAATCATTAAAAAGTGAAATATTTGCATTTTGAAGCTTGGTTTCTTGCCTCATATTTGTCATGGAGAAAAAAATAAAAATTAGTACTCACTTCATCATGTCATCAGCTTTCCCTTAAATTTGATTTTGGCATTCACATTTCACTTAAAAAATCAAACATTGTCATTGAAAAACACGAAGGTGGCAAAGTTATATATATGTTTATGTATCATCAAAGAAAACAAAAGAAATGCATACAATTGGTTGGTCCATTGAACTATAGGTCAACATTTGCACAACCTAGACGCTTTCCAAAGGAATTTTTTGAATTGGAAACAAAAACACAAACTCTTCTGTGGTGATAAGTGGTAACATAGATCATGCGAGAAAACACATTCTAGGTAACGGAGAAGGAGATGCATTACCATGGCCATTTACTTGAGAGTTGAGACATTTCGCTAAAAAAAACACATAAGCTTGTTACCATTCCTTAATCTGTGTCTCGCTAACAAGTATAATTCTTAGGCATTATGATGTGTAGATGTCATCCATTTTTTTCACTTGCTCAAAATCCAGGAGAGGTTTAGCATTCCAATATCAAATTAATAGGGAGGTAACTCTTAAACCATACTAACCCTACATGAATTAGATATTGTCATAGCATGAGATTATACAATCAACAAACATTTGCTTCAATGTTTCTCCCTTCCTGCACATATAACTGTACAACACTCTAGTTTCATGGAACATGTCACAGAGCAGCTACATCCATAAACAAATTAAATTTTATATGACAAACAATAGAAGAAGAGATGAAACTGAAGCCCTTGGCAGCAACAATGTCCTTAGAAGCCCTAGAATTCACAATTTTCCACACATACATGTTAAACAATCGGCCAAAGTCTACACAATTGAAGACAACCAAGACAACAAATAAAATGAACCACAGTTCAGAGGAAAAACTAAACGCAAAGATAGATAGAGCAAGTCCGTTAGCTATGGCGATTCCTAACATATGCCTTCCGCTCTCTTAATCCTAGGTTGAGAAAATGGATAATAAAATTTGATTGATAACTAAATTCAGATTTAGTTTTTGTAATCTGACTTATACCAGGTGATCTCATTGGCTCTTTTCATCTTCCATCATCTGATATTGTGACACATATACTCAAAATTTTAGGTGATAAAAGTGGAAGATGATAACTCTGTATTAATAGCTAAGAATTGCAGAAAATTGACAAGAAAAAATCACTTTCAAGAGGTGGATGCTCTTCCTAATCAAGCTTTCGAGAGGCTTAAATCTCTCCCAACAAGAACACTAAAATCATAACAATATTCAACATAACCTTCCCTCTCTCTAATAATCTGTATTCATAGAAATTATTGCCTAACAAACTATTTAGATTATTCCGTAAGCTACTAATAACAATTTATTATGCATTGCCTTAACTGTATAATTGATTGTTGTATTATTGCTAAATTTATGAACAACTCTAAGGCCTTGTACTTTTGGACTCAATTAATTTCAACTCAACTGAACTAAATGAATCAAATTAATTTAAATCTTAGACTCAACACGAGTTGAGCTAAACTTAATTTGTCTGAAATTTCAAAAATTAAGTCCAACAAAGAAAGGCCTAAGTAGTCACTAAACCCCGTGGGTAAAACCATAGAAAAATTAGTCTATCAAAAGGGTTGCAACACCGGGGTTTTGTTGTGGATCAGTTTAGTAATGGAAGGATTCTTGAAGAATTCTAGTTTTATTAACTGAAACTGCAGCAATACAATTTAATTTTATAATTCTCTTACTTTCGAGAGGTAAGAGGCTCTCCTAAGATCTGACTTCCTACTTAATTCCTCTCTAAACAACTAAAGACTTCTAACTCCTGTTTATAAGACCCCTAAGACATGATTTATTTACTAAACATAACAACAAAAAGACTATAGTACCCCTTCCCACTCCTAAAGTAAGTCAACATAATGGGAGGTTTTACTAAATTCATAACAGGTTTTAGGAAGGATCCCATTAAGAAGGTTGTAACAAAGATGTATATGCTAAGATGGACGAATGGAAAGTTGAAAATGACTTGAGGAGTAGAACAGAAAATGAAATATTCAGTTTAAGGTGGAAATTGTGGGCATTGAGGACAAAATAATGGAGAATCAGCTAAATGTTTAGGCATGTAAAACATCAACCAGGTGGTCCAATAAACCTCCAGTTATAAAAGTTAAAGTTGAGATTACAAAGACGTTGAAAATTTGGGGAAAACCAAAATAACTTGGATGTTAATGATTAAAAAAAATTGACATAGAGATAACAAAGCTTATAGAAACATATAGCAGTAGATGGCAGGAAATGGAGAACGAGGATCTTTGTGGATGCTGCTTAAAAGATATCACACAATTCATATCTTTAAATTAATATTCTAATTGTTGTTGTTGCTTTACTACTTACCTATGCTATGTCTAGTTTTGAGAAAATCTAGTATTGGAGTATGGTGATGTACATCTTACTAAAACATACATAAATCTAAACAAATGCATCATACTATAACTCATAGTTGAACTAGAGTATAACGACTAATTAGGCATTCACTATATTACTCCCAAAGAAGAATGTAAGGAGGTGTTTGATTTGGGGTCACTATAGTGACTAGTTCCATTAGCCATTGTTTGTTAAGTCCGTCTATACATTCATGCCTTCCCCCTCTTGTTTCCCTTAAATTCCTCTATGCTGATGCCCCCCACCCTATGCAGCCCCCGAGTATTTTCAATTCTCTTAAAAAAAAACCTCTAGGCCTCTAGCACAACCACCACACCACCTAGGCCCTATTCTTTTGGACTAAATTAATCTGAACTTGATTAAATTAAATCCTAAAATCATCACTAAACAGAATTTGTTTGAACTGAAGTGGAATTTCATAAATTAAGTCCAATTGTCCAAAGAACATGGCCATAGACCATCACTACAGCCCCCAACCCCAACCACCATTGACCATCTTCACTACCTCCCACAACCACAACCCCGACCACCCGGTTGCCACCCCACCACACCGCAAAACTAACCACAAAACCTCCCAAGATCATCATAAATACGACCCTAGCCAACACAAAATCCACCTAAATCTTCCTGAAACTCACCAATCCACAGTGAGCCCATCAGTTCACCCGATAACCACAAACCCACCATGAAACTCAACCAAAAACTACCAGATGAGAGAGTTACTTAGAATAGAGAGGAAGGAAAGGAGGGCGGTGACAACAAGGGAAAGGGCAGCAGCAATGACAAATGGTGTTGATTCAAGGAAGGGGGGGGGGGGGGGGAGCGGAGGGGTGTTGATTCAAGGAAAGGGGGGTGGTGGTAGTTGTATACAGGCCCGTCCCTGACCCAGGGCAAGAAGAGCGGCCGCCCTGGGCCCAGAAAGAAAACCTCCATTTTTGTAGTCTACACTCTACAGTACAGCACAGCACAGCAAATACACACACTATCAACAATATTCGATTGGAAATGCACTCTCCTTCTGGCAATAAAATAAAATTTCCCAGCAATGCATGAACTTCACTGATATATACATATATATATTCAATAAACCCAGACTATACTAGACTAGAAGAACCCAACCCAAAGCCATTGTATAAATTATTCTACGGGAAAAACAATCTTACCTCAAAAGCTCAGCTTGCTTTAATGGAGGAAAGGCACCACAAAAACCACGCCAAACCCAGTCACAGTTAGTTGGTTAGTTCGACCAGAGAAGAGGAGAGGCGACGGTGAAAGAAACCGATAGATGGATGGAATCCGCTGCGCTAGGGCTGATTTTTTTTTTATTTTAAAAGATTGAAAATGAAACACAAAAAAATGGGTAAAACATCTTGTATATATTAGGGAATTGATCAAATTAGTAAAAAATATACTACCTCGTTTCAAAAAAACGCAATAAATTGGATGGCACGGATTCCTATTTCATTTTTTATTATGAGAGTAAAAAGAATAGAGAGAAAGTTGGGGTATGTGATGATGTGAGTGATAGAAGAAAATACTTACAAAAATAGAAAGATAAAAATTGTTGCATTTATTTTGAAACTTCCTAAAATAGAAATTGTTGCGTTTTTTTCGAAACGGAGGAAGTATATATATATATATATAGTGTTGGGTTCCGGTGAAAAATTCCTTAACGTGAGAAATGTGAGAAGAGATAAATACATCAACTATGATCTAGATGTACATTAACCATCAACTATAGGTACATTCATTATACACTATAAATACATTAAGTAAAAATACATTGACTTTATATCATAGATACATTAATGACTCTAACTATAGAAGGAGTAAAGAGGGAAAATCAAATTTAATTCATTTGTTGATCAAAGCATCGTGATTGTTTCTCACCCTTCTCACCAAAACTACATTTCTCACATTAACCTACTTCTATATATATATATATATATTAACAAAGAGCAACAATTTGGTAAAACAAACTATATCTATTAGGGGTGTTCATAACCGGGTACCCGGGTTTTCGGGTACCCGAAGTTTCGGGTAGTGAACCATTCGGCCCATGACCCGACCCGATAAAACCGGGTACCCGACTTCGGGTACCCGGTTTTATCGGGTCGGGTCTCGGGTACCCGGATTATGAAACTTTTTTTATAAAACACAAGATTTTACCGGGTCGGGTCTCGTGTACCCAGGTACCCGACTACCAAATTAAAGAAATGTACTTTAAAATATATTTTTTTCCATATTTTTACTTAAATTTTAAAAAAAAAAAATATTTACGGGTCAACCGGGTACCCGACTAGTGCATGGCCTGGCCCATTACCCAACCCGCCACTTATGATTTTTAGCGGGCCGGGTACCCGGCCCTAAAAATTTGAACATCTTTTAAAAAATACCCGATAATAATCACCGGGTCGGCGGGTCAAGCGGGTCGGGTTTTTGTTGAACACCCCTAATATGTATGATAAATTGGTTAAAAAAAATAGCTTTAGATGATAACTTGGTAAAAAATTATCTTGACAAATTAGTAATAAAGAATACAATTGCCAACCATTTGGTAAAAAAAAATCCGACGATATTTAGGCCAAAAAAATTACTGATTATTTTTCCAATGCTTCTTTTTTTTCATTTTGCTATCTATTGATTTTTTTTTTAATGGTTCTTTTTTCTATTAATTTTTAACTTGTTTTGCGTTTTTCTCGCATTGATCTATTTATTAAAGAAGAATAAAATTCTATTTCTCTCTCATTTAAGAGAACAAATTCAATATGTATGTTAATGTACTCCGTATTTTATATCATTAACAAATTTTATGGATAAATTTAAGATAAACACAATTTTTAAATGAAAATATATCACCTTTAGACAGAATACAATAAATATAAATTATTGAGTTTAGACAATACATATTGAATATATTTGCGCTATAAATGAAATTAGGCACATGTTATTCTCTTCAAGTTTGGTGCAAGGATCTAAGTCTGCTCCAAAGAGTTAGGTCGGTGGTTTCATTGAAGTCTACTACTACGAGGAACAAGCCACACCCTGTGTTATTGGTTGAAATTGTTTATGCAATTTGGGCTCAAATGAATTCAAAGCTCTATAATGGCGACAGTGTACCTGCTAATAGACTGTTTAGGGATATTGTTTTTAGGGTCGCTTGTAGTTGTCCTAGTAGAGATAAAACATTGCTCTTGTTAAGTATGTAATTTCAGTTTTGTCCTTTCCACACCCATTTGGATGCATTTGGTAAATTTGGTTTTGTTAATAAGATGCTATGTGTTAGTCTTAACTAGTATGTTTGTCATTTTTGACTGGTTGCTGTATTTTTAGCATTGTTGGGGGCTTGGTGGTTGTTGTATGCTTTGCTTTGGGGTGTTTACAGTTTTGTGCTGGTTGTCTGGGTCTGGCCTATTTTGGGCAGGCTATTAGGGCCTGGTGTGATATCTGTGGAGGTTGTTAGGATTGGTTGCTTTGTTTAGGCAGTTTGTTGGATGTATACGTCTGTGCAGGTTGCTAGTGAGGCTTGTTGCTACTGTTTAAGTTGTTGTGGTTGTGCAACCTCGCTTTGGAGTGTTTGGCTTTCTTTTGGTTTGTTGTTGGATTCTTGCTTGTTGCTACAAATGATGTATGGTGTAGTTAGGTCCTTCCAATAAGGTGACTTCTTCATTGTTGTGATGTATTTGCAACAAACTTTAGGCATTGTTAGCCTTTGTTGTAACTTTTTCCAAATTTGGTATATAATAAAATCTTTATTTACCCAAACAAAAGTTTAATTAAAAATAATAATTCATTACACCAATTTGCATATGACTTGTTATAAATTGACAATTTTAGAATACATTTAGGTTGTTTGGTTGGGGGATGAGGAATGTGAAAGGGAACTTAGGCCTTTAATTCTCTTCAAGATGTTTGTTTTGCATTTTTCTCTTTCCCTTTCCACTATTTAATTTTTAGAAATCTTCATTTTATCTTTAACTATTCCCACTTTGATCTACATTGGGACTTTTATTCATCATTATTCTTCTTTGCTCTCTCCCCAATTACTATCAATGACCAATGTAAAAGTATCATCCGCACAAGGGTGAAGGGAACATTTTTTAAAGAGTAAGTCAAGAATATTATATTTAGTATTGTGAATATTTTTCTTATAGTTTGTGAATATTGCAGCAAATAATAATCGAATATATAATGTGTTTTATGTTATAAACATTGCAATATAAAGTCGTGAACATTGTAAATCCTAAGTTGCTAGTAACATTGCAAAACTAAATGATAAATATTTGTTTCTAATATTGTGATTTGTGAACATTGCTCTTATAGTGTGTGGACATTTGATGTAGAAAAATTAGGTTTTAGAATGTGAAAAGTTAGGTTTTTTTTTTCAAAATTCAACAATTAATGTTGTAAATTCAGATATTGTCAAAATAAAATGAAGTAAACTTACTTTTGATTGCATTCTTCTTCATTTTCTTTAATTTCGTACTTGTTTTTCACCATTTTTGTAGGAATAATTTGAACCTAAAAACTTATTTATTTTTTTAAAAATAAAGTTAGTTTGAAATTTTTTGACAAAATTTCAAGTAGAAGTCCATTAATTTGACGAGTAAAGAGATTGAATAATGAAGGAAGAGCGGAGTGAAAGGAAGAAAAACAATTAAGGAGAAAAAAAATTTGTAAGCAAAATAAAGACATTTTTTTAAATACAAAGTTCAATGAGTCTTCCATACATCCGGATGTACATATATTTATGTACATAAAAAATGTTTTATTATTCATTTTAAATAATTTTGCTCATTTAAAATTTATAACTATTCAATCAATCAAAGCCTTATTCCCATAAGTGGGGTCGGCTACATGAACCAAAGGGATTTTTCCGATAGGTCATTCACATAGATTTTCCTCCTCCACCCCGCACGATCGAGAGCCTCAATCTCTTGTAAATCCAACTGTTTCATATCTTTTCTAACTCCTTCCCACCAAGACATTTTCGGTCTCCCCCTACTATGTTTGAAATCCCCCTGATCCCACTCTTCAACTCTTCGTACCGGTGCTCCATGGGGTCTCCTTGTTACATGCCTAAACCAACGCAAACGATTTTCTCTTAGCTTGATTTCAATATCCGCAACACCAACTTTCCTACGAATATCTTCATTTCTTTTTGTATCTCGTAGAATATTGCCACACATCCATCTCAACATCCGCATCTCTATAACCCCTACCTTTTGGATATACTCCTTCTTAGAAGCCCAACATTCTGTACCATAGAGTAACACTGGTCTTATAGTGGTCATGTAGAATTTCCCCTTCAACTTTAAGGGAAGCTTCGATCGCACAACACTCCATTTAAGCCACCCCCGACTTGATCTTGTGACATCATCATTTGCCATATGTCACATTCTCATTAAAAAAATTTCCTCCAAACTTTCATTTGACTTTTTTTTTTCTTTTCAAATAAAAACTTTCTTTTTATTTTATTTTATTTTTTTTGAAAAATGGAATTTAATAATCTCACCTTTTGGTGATTTGCTCAAAATAATCTCACCTTTAATTTATTTCAAAATAATCCCACTTTTATACATCATCTGCTTAAAATGGACTATATCATCCAAAATCGGTCCATTTTGAGAAGAAAAAAAATTAAAGGTGGGATTATTTTAAAATAAATTAAAGGTGGGATTATTAAATTCCATTTTTCCTTTTTTTCAATATTTTCCTTTCCAAAGTTTTTTCTCTACGTATTATTGAAAAATCGATACTTAGGGTATGTTTGATTTGTCTTATCTGAACTTTTCTAATCTGATCTAATGTTATTTGAATTTTTTCTTATATGATTTTTTTTTATTTTAGATTTTTTTATCGTTATTATAAATTCTCTGATCTGATTTGAATTTTTCGTCATATTAGTGTAACAAAAATGTTATACTATATTTTTGTCAAAATTGTACATTTTCACGTGTAACCTTACTACATAATAAAAAAAATGCTAACAATAATATTATTTATCTATACATATGGGCATTGGTGTTTATTTTCTTTAATTTTGACTTTTATTTACACAATATACGGAGTAGATTATTATCCTTATTAAAATAAATTTTAACAAATCATTTTTAAAATCTGTGCATCTGATGTTAACCTAGTTTTAAAATAAACAAAAAACTACTCTAATTTCTACTCATTCCGTCCACAAATAAGTGTTCTATTTTAATCAAAATTTTCAATTTTTTTAATCAAAATGAAACTATTATTTGTGGGAGAGGGAATACAAAAAAAGGTGACTTCAACCAATAATTTGGGGGCATCTACTATCAAATGTCGGTGTCCCAACTTCGTTCGTGAAGCCCTAAACTGCTGTACAAAAATTTATGCAGTGAGCATTACTCTTACAAATCCCAACTTTTACAAATCCCCTCTTTCAATTGCAATTGATATTCCTCTTCAATTTTCACCCTCTTCCTAGATCCCTCTTTTGATCTATTCTACATTTAGATTAGATCAAAGGAGAGGTATAACATAAACCTCAATAATTTCACAACAATGAAACCTTTCAATCAAGTAATTGTGCTCTTTATGAAGCCAATATGCTGCATTTGTCTCCTTTCCCTCTCTCTCATCCTTGCTTTGATCTTCCTATCTCCTTCCTCTCTCTTCTCTCAGCTCTCTGTTCCTTCCGATTCACCTGGGTAAGCTTTTGTTTTTATGCCCCCTTTTTATTTTAATGGTTGTGGGTAGCAGCTTTAAATTTGATTCGTTCTTTAATTGATTTCGAAACCCCATTTTATGATCAAGAAAATAAGTATTGATTTGCCTTCATACTTGCTGTTTTTGCTGTTGTTCCTTTTTAATTCGGTACGAATTTGATGCTGAATATGCTGATGAGTTTTGGGAACATGAGTTCTGATTTTGTGTACTTGACTTCAGTATAGTTCCTAGTGCTTTCGACCCTTTTTGTCTACAAATTCGAAGGCACACTATGATTAGTGTACTTTTGCAAATTATGAAGCGAATATGCTGCATTTGTCTCCTTTCCCTCTCATCCTTTATGTGTTCATTAGTGTACTTTTGCAAATTAAGCTATGTTTTTTTTTTTTGCCTAGTCAATCTATCATGAAGTGATAGCATCTTATAGATTTCTGCTAGATTAGATGTCATAAAAGATGGCTTTGTTGAGATGATTTTAAGCTGAAAAGAGAGTGTGGTTTGAAGAAAGTGGAGCAGATTAATTCTAGTGAAAAGTAATTAATCTAATTGACTAATTATAATTATGAGAATAAGACATTTTAGGTCTTTAGTTATTGACCTATTGTGTTGCAAAAATGTAATTTTTGTTGCTTAACCTAATTAACTGTGCCATTCTTTTGTGAAGGGAAGCAAGTTTCTTGTTCTATATGTGAGTAATGTGACTATGTTTGGTGTCTGTGATTGCTTACCTGCCCTGGTTTTTTATGATTCATAGCTTAAGTGTGGATATATGGAGCCTTAGGCGCGTTGTCGAATGGAGGCCTTGCAAATGGTGGCTCGAGGAAAAACCACCTGGTAATAATTTTCCTGAGTCACAGTTCAAGTTTTTTAGCAGTGATTTCTTCATTGGAGTTGTTAAATAGCATAAGTGTGGATACTTGGGAGCAATTGCCATTTTACTCTGAGGGTGAATTTGTGAAATGGGTTTGATTTGCAGACATTTGTTGTTGAAATACTGCAGCTCTACCTCTAAAGACTAATGGTTATATTCGTGTGGATTGTTATGGTGGCCTCAATCAAATGAGAAGAGATGTGAGTATTCTTCTCACTTTTATTTTGGGCATATGTGCTTTTGATTTGCTGAAACAAGATACTATTTTTTTTATTTTTTTTGAAATTGATCTTCAGTTCTGTGATGGTGTTGGCATTGCACGTTTGCTGAATGCGACCCTTGTATTGCCGAAATTTGAAGTTGCAGCTTATTGGAATGAAACTAGGTACTTACTGTACATTAAGAATTCAGTTTTTTGTGTTTCCCTTAGCTAGTTTCTCATAACCTATCAAGGATGTGGCGGATGTGCTTCTATCTGTTAAAGTCTGAGAGCAGGAAATCTTTGGATTCTTTGCCTTCATGTCTAAGCTGAAATGAAAATAAAATTGAACATGCTATATTAATGTATCTTTCCCTATTAAATGAGTTTATAATAAGATTCTTGTTTTGTTTTGTTTTGTTTTTTTTTGTAGAATTTTAAGATGATGAATTAGACATTTTCCCATACTCCTACACATATGTTGATATAATGCTTGTCTGGATCAAAATGTGGTAAGGAGGAAAAGGATTATTTGAGCTCTTTTGCTATAGGATTTGTTTAGCAGACCATTGGACTCTTATTTCCATACCTTAACTAGTTTTCTCATCATCTTTATTTTTAACCCAATTAGCATTACTGTTGATCTCTATTGGCCAAAAAAAGGATGATTCCTTGCCAAAAGATAAACTTGTCAATATTAACATTATTAGTAACATTCATTGATTTAAGAAGTAAAAAGGCAGTAACATTCATTCATTCTCAATTAATTTGTAATTTGTATATTTTGCTTGGATTTTGAAGATAGTATTTTTCTTAATATATATTATACAACTATTGAATACACAGTAGTTATACTTTTGTTAATAATATTTGAACAAGACTTGCCACAGGGGTGCAGGGCTTTTTTTTGGGCAAAATTGGTAAACGTCTTTGTATTGACTGGTTTTGTATGCCTCAGCGGTTTTGCAGATGTTTTTGATGTTGATTACTTCATTCAACAAATGGATGGCTATGTTCAAATTGTTAAAGAGCTGCCATCAGAGCTGATGTCCAAGGAGCCTTTTCAAGTTGACTGTAGAAAACGCAAGGGCCAGTTTGATTATGTTGAGACTGTGCTTCCGCCGTTGTTAGATCATAGATATATTTCATTAATGCCACAGATGAGCCAAAGAAGAGACAGGTAATATCTTGTGTATCGTGATGCCTTGTAACTAATGAATTTAAGTTGGCACAAGTTTTTAATACTTTGTATAAGAGTCGTAGACTGCTAGTTTCCTTTGACGGATTTTTTAAGGTAGCCCAACCTTGTAACTAAGATTCATCTATTAAGTAAAGGGAAAGGCATCAGGTTGAACAGATCAAGGCCCTATTTGCTGCTCTTTTACATTTGCCTAGAGAAGAATCTCTCCACACTTGAATCATTTTAAGATGTGTTGCAGGGATATTAGGGAGGATCTTTATTGTCCGTTTGGTTGTTGGTAATAAATTAGGGCAATGGGAATGAATCCTAAAGCATAATTTAGGAAAGGTATACACCTTGTAATCTCCCTAGAAATGTATTCTCATTCGGTCATTACCAAGCTTATTTTCTTCACATTTTCTTTTTCGATTGGGATATGTGGTGTTGGATGAGAATGAATATTTGTGAAAAAAATTTAATAAATTAGAGGTAAGTTAGCAACACCATGAGAATAAAATATTAATTTTCCTATCAAATTTACATATAAACTAGTATTTTGTGCCCCGGGTCACAATTTTTCTTTTTATTTTATATTTTCTTTGTCGTTGATCCACTGATTTCGTGTTGCTTTTGGCATGTTATATGCAATTTACAATATAGCGATCGAAGTTTGTGACGATGGAAGGAGTCTCAAAACTTAATTGAATACAAAAATTTGAAAGTACTTAGAATAGAATTATAGTTCTTAAAACAACAAATATGTAAGTTGTAAATGTTATATAATGTGCGAGTTTATATGACATTCTTGTAATTGATGCTGGTAGCTTACTCTTATTAAGATGGCCGAATAACAATCATTTCATCTTTGGGTCTTTATGACATATATAGATTAAGGAGAAATTAATTTGCCAGATTAAAAAAATTAGCATTTTAGATTTACATAAACATAGATTACAAGAAGGAGAAAGGGAGAAGTCAGACATACTGAAATTGTGTGTTTCTTGCATAGTGGGGGTGATAAATATATATATATATATATATATATATATATAGTTGAAGTGGCTTTTCGTTTGGGTAAGATGACGAATAGAGGGATGAATTAAGGAGAACCTGAAGTAATTGAATGGGTTTTCCAGCTGTATGACAGTTTGTTATACATCAAGTGAAGGTTGTTTATAAAAATTGAAATCCTATCCTTGAATACAAGGGAAAGATGTAGACCACTGGTAAAGAGTCGTTGCGAGTTCAAAGCTAGCAGGGGCCTTTTGTTTTATTTTTTTTCTGGGTTTAAAATGGTCTGAAGCAACCATCACAACAAACACGTGAACTAATGCCATGGCAGAATGACTTGGTGCTTATGTGGCGCAATACGGTGCGAGCAACGCATCGTAATATATTTTGGATTCATTCCTATTACCGTCATATATAACCAACAGATCAGTAAAGAAAATTCATTTTGTTGAAATTTAATTGTGTTTACACATGTTGCAGGTATCCTCACTATGCTAAAGCTGCTCTCTGCCAAGCTTGTTATAAAGCACTGCGCCTCACCGAAGGCTTGGAGAAGAAGAGTTCTGAGCTACTCCAAGCCATACCAAAGCCATTCCTTGCCCTTCATCTGCGGTTTGAGCCTGACATGGTTGCTTACAGCCAGTGTCAGTACACAGGGCTCTCCACTCAATCAATGAAAGCCATTGATTCCGTGAGAGGAGAGAGGAAGCCATGGACTGGTGAAGCCGCCCGTATTTGGAGAAAGCGTGGAAAGTGCCCACTAACTCCTCAGGAGACTGCCATGATCCTTCACTCACTCGGTATCCCAAGAAACACAAATATTTATTTAGCTGCTGGGGATGGTCTGATGGAAATTGAAGGGCTGACATCGATTTACTCGAATGTTTTTACAAAGTCTACCTTGCTTCAGGGTGAGGATTTTAAGGCCATGCACGGGAACACAAAAGCCGCTCTTGACTACTATGTTTCCATTAACAGTGACTCGTACATTGCCACTTATTTCGGTAACATGGACAAAATGGTTGCTGCTATGCGAGCTTTTAAAGGCATGTACAAAACTCTGTTTTTGAGCCGGAGAGCTTTTTCGGTGCTGACTTTCCAAGGACTTGAAGCAAAAGAGCTGAAGAAGGAACTTTGGAGGGTGCATAGAGATGATTTTGTCATGGGCAGGGGATCAGCTTTGCCGGATTGTTTTTGTGAATTCAAGTTGTAATGTTAGATCTTGTATTCATGTTGACTGTTGTATCAAGTGTTTTATTGTGATTATTATATATCGTATTGTTACTCAGATTATTAAAGAATTGATAAAAAAAAAAAAGTAGAAGAATTTTTAGTTATGTTTGTTACTCAGATTTTTTTTTTTAATGTAAAGGTACAAAATAAAAGTATTGGAAAGAATGAAAATTTGTAATGAGAGAAAATATAAACTAATGACTGAGGCAAGTTTTAGATGGGAGAGAATGAATATGGGGTAAGTTCTATCATTTAGGATTTACTTTTTTTTCCTTTTTTTTTTTACTTATTGCAGTAATGCAATTGAGATATGTTAGCTTCATATTAATTAAAAAAAAAAATCACTTCACATATTATCTTAAATATCATTTCTCTTGTGTGACTATATTTTTTTTTATCTTGACTTCTAATGTAGCATTTGTATAAAATGGTTCAAAAGGCTAAGCATCTTTCTTTGTAGGACTTTCTGCACAAAATCATTGGATAACAGTTGGTGAGAGCACATATATGAGATATGTCATCATCTGCATGAAAAATTAAAGACAACATATATAAGCAATTCAAACATGCTCTGTATTAACAAAAGTAGCAGGAAGCAATAAGCCAGTGGTTTTGACATATTTGTACACATCCTCATTTTTCATAATAACATTAAAATCCCATGCCATGTTTGATCCAAATTACATAAGAAATTGAAATTGGATTTAGCATTTCGAATTGGATTTGATCCAAATTACAAAAGAAATTGAAATTGGATTTGTCCCAATTTCCAACCTAAATCCTTAATAAGTGAATCATATATTCCGGTATATTTCAAACACTTAACAAAACTATATCATTTCAAATTTTAAAAACAACCTAAACAATTAATTGGTATTTGAATTATAACAATTCAATTTCAGAAATTGAATTGATCAATTTGAAAAGAATTTTGCATATCCAAACGCTACGTCAAGAAATTGAGGTAACGATGATAATTGAACAACTCTACACTACATAAACATCATCTTTAAACTTTGTTCTTAGTTTTTCGTCCTACTCACATCATCATCAATCAACCTAGGCCTAAAGGGCAGAAATGCAGAATTCAATCCAATTCATCAAGTAGCATCAGGCCTAAAGGGCCATTCTTCTTCTTCATCACTAAAATCTGAACTTACATTTTTCCTCCTCCTTTGAGACCTTACTCCTCTCATTGTCTTTGACAGTTCTTTTATTGAACATGAACTACTAGCCTCCATTTTATCAGCCAATATCTCCATCTTCTCTAATACTCCCCACCCCACGAACCGGTTCCTCAACTGCTCAATAGTTGAAACATAAGGTGGGATTCCTTCATCAATCATCATCTCAAAGTATTTACATGCCTCATCAAGCTTCCCTTTCTTCTTAAGATAACCATGGATCATAACAGCATAACTCGAAACCGAAGGATAATATCCCCTTGATGACATGCCATTCCACAGCTCATCAACCTTATCAAATCTCCCAACCCTAATTAGCATTTTCAGCAACATATTATATGTATGATGATCTGGTTTACAGTTTTCATCTCCCATTCTAGAAAGCAATCCAAGTGCTCGATTAACCTCGTTACGATCACAATGGAAAGCCATAATTGCATTGTAACTCCATGTGTCTGGACTAACCCCGGTTTCTATCATCTCATCCAAAAGTTGGTGAGCTTCATCAACCTTCTCATTTGCACACAACTTCTTGATTATACAATTGTAAGTATATACATTAGGAACCAAATTATACCTGTTCATTCTATCAAGAACCCTAAAGATTGAGTGGATATTATTGTCTCTTTTGCAATACGAACGGATAAAAATCGAATAAGTGCAAGCATCAGGAACAAGTCCTTTAGACTCCATTGCTCTAAACATAGCATATGCTTCATCTAAATCTCCTCCATCACACATAGCCTCCAACAAGCTATTATAAGCAGGAACATCAACTACACATCCTCGTTCAAGCATTTCATCAAACACCTTTTGTGCTTCCTTTGAACCCTCAATATCACCCCACCCACGAATCAATATAGTATAAGTTTTTACACTAGGATCAAAATTAGACTTAACCTCATCAAAAAACTCTTGCCCATACTTAACAAACTTCTTCCTACACAACAAATACAAAAGATGGTCAAGATCATTTAAGCTCGGCCTAAGTCCAAAATCACTCATTCGATTAAATGCTCGAATTGCATCATTCGGCAAGTTTGCTCTACAATAAGCGTCGAAAATAACCCAGAAAATTTCTGGACAAAAGCTGAAATTTTCAGATGATTTCAGCTCAGAAAGCAAATCCCAAATCAAAGGGAACTGCTTGCTACTACCCAGAACATTAACAAGAATCTTGTAGCTATTAAAATCAGGTTGAAAATCAGGAAATGATTTAGCCCAAAGAAAGAATCTATGAGCAGAAAAACCCAGATTTTTGGTTCGTTTCAAAACCTGTTCAACCAAATCTGTGGATAGTTTAGAGGAAAATGGGGTGAGAGCAGCTTCAATGTCGTGGTAGGGACCGCGGTTGTCACTGAGAATGCGAGAGATGTCATTGACATCTTCGGGTGATGCACGAAGTGAGTGAGATGAAAAGGACTGACAATGGTAGAAAGAAGAAGAATGAGAGGAGGGAAAATAGAGAAATTTGAAGAAGTTGGAGGAAGATGTTCTGCTTCGAGAGCAAAGCATTGCAATAGCCATTTACGCAAGAAACATTTCTTTGTTGAGCACTTCTCTGTTTTTAATTGTACTCGTACTACTATATTTCTTTAAAGTTTGTTACATTTGCTTTTTTACGCCTCTCAAAACATAACTTTAAATGAATATATTTTTATATGTATATAATAAAAAATTACATATTAAAAAACTATACATTGAACCGAATTAAACAAGATCTCATTTGATTATATTTTTTCTTATACGTATAAAATTAGAGAGAGTCAAAGTAACACAATGAATAGTGCTAAAAGTCCTTATGTAGCAACTAGTTAGGGATGAAGTATATTTGTATGTTTCACTTTGGAGAAAGATTTTTTTAGAATAATAATAATGCAGTTGGTATTAAGTGTTTGTATTTTACTGTTAGTTTACCTAATCTAATTTAGCCTACACACATATATGAAAGCAAAACGATAAGATACTCACTGATGCATGCAGCAAGGTTCGAACCAAAACTTCAAGCTTGGAATTTGAAGGCCTTGAGGTTGGAGAAAGAAAAATAGAGCACGGCCAAACGTTGCACTATAAAATGCGAAATAAACTGTATTAGGGATGAAAAATTAACCAATTACCGTTTGTCACACTTTGGAGTTTTGATTTCATTACTAAAATGTTGTGCACACTCTTATTAGGGATTTACCAAAAAAAAAAAAAACCAGAAGAATTAGTAAAAAAGAATACTTCCTTCCATCCACTTTATTGGTTACATTTGGTATCTTGCATAACTATTTAGGTAAATAAATAGTAGGGTTGGTAACAAGTTTTTTAATTGAAAATATTAAAATCTTTTTTTTTTAATTGAAAATATTAAAATCAAAACTTCAATTAATGATGATAATTAGTTAATGCAAACTTTTTGATTTACTTTAGTCAATCACACTAAAGAAATATTGGACCATAACAAAGCCCTATATTATTTACTTTAATCAATCACAATAGGCATGTGTTTTGTCAAAGCACTATTCAGAATTGGCATTGCTCGTGTATACCTCAGTTTTAGTCCTGTTTCTGCCAATTGTCATTCCCTTGTGTCAACACAAGGTGCTAAAATGAAGGAATTTCAGTCAAATTCTGTAAGACATCAACATTTCCATGCATATATTTGGATTAAATGAAATAATGCTATGTGTTTCATTTCATTGAATAATAAAAATCGAGCAGTATAAAGGGTACAAATAAGGGTAAAAACTACTGTACAAAGTAGCTTCACTTGTAGCCTCTTTTAAAACATTGAACATAACAATTTTGTTGAATAGGTTTTTGCGTATTAAAAGAAAAGGGACTCCATTTTGAAAGGCTTTTAAATGTTCTGGCAAGTTAACTTCATCACAGCTCAATCAAATGGTTTGTTATCTCCTTCAACTTCAACTTCAACTGTCTATTTTACATGTTGCAGATATCGAGCAGTGTTTCTTACAGGAGGAGCGGAGAAGAAAGCCACCCCACAACTTGTAGATATCTTCTAGAAGTATTCAAAAGACAAACATCTTCATCGGCAACATTTCATATTATCAGTATTCCTGCTAAAATGAAAAGTGTTAATTAACACTTCTCAGGCAGATTATGTGACTGAAACAAACAATGCACCAACTCTCAACAGCAAGAATTTACCTGATGCTACCACATGGATTGCTTATAATGACAGCAGAAAGAATCGAGGTCTCTGGAACGTAATGTATTTCATCTTTCGAACCAGAAATTCATGAAATCTTACCATGGCTTGCACCATAGACGTTGCAATGCAGTGGCCAGTTGCACCAACTCATTAAGTTGCAGCGGGAGTTCTGGAAGCAAGTCAATCAGCAACTACCCAAAAGGAAACAGATCAGGGAGAGTATTAATTAGAGGTCTACTTTGACACGCTTTATGAATATAATTTGAAAATAATGTTAAATTCTATAAAACTAAAGAAAAAATCACAATATTTTCAGATTTATATGCATCAAGATAATTGCAATTCAGACTAGCCCTTCAGAACAGAAAAAGACAATTAGTAAAAAAAACCTTCACCCGCTCAGTTAAATTGAAAAATCAAGTTTATAGCTCTCTTGGAAAGGCCATACACTTTTCTTTTAGATATCTCTTGGTGTGTATGTAGTGAGCTTGTCATTTCCAATTTAGCCTTAGTGTAACATTTTTGAGACAATTTAAAATTAGAAAGGCAAGCCTCAGGTAAAAAAAAAATGTACTCAGCTTCATGAAAAAAGCCATTCTTGAATCTTAATTCAAAGGGAATTCTGATCTCTATGACAGCCCCATCATCCATGATCTACACTCTTTAAGCTTCATAGAACCAAAAAAAAAAAAGATATCACCACAGGCTGTGATTTCAGGTGCGAAACCCATGTACCAAAATTTATTTACCAGTCAAGATTTTAAAGCTACAATCACAAAAGTACCAGTAAGGACATGATTAAAGAATCAACAACATTGATGTAATTCATAAAACCATATTATTTCAGACCAAAGAATTAATAGCTTATTAAGACTAACACTAGTAAAGTCCACAAGTCAGTTCGGGTCCCCGGGAGAGCACAGAAAGATGACACAAGAGAAAGCATATAGAGGTGTCATAATATTGGGCTAAGTAAATCTACACATCACACAAAAAATGGGAAAAAGTTGAAAAGAAGTTGGCAACACACAGTAATATAAGCAATAAACTTCAAGACATACCAAAGCTGCAGCAGCAAGAGTAGCATAGAAGGTGGTGCTAATGGCACCACAAGAAAACTACTCCTCGAAGAGTCTCCTTGCATAATCAACCAACCACCAATCCATAACGTGCATGGCAAATTGTCAACCCACATCAAATTAGAGCAAGAGCAGAAAACCATCTTCCAATGGATTTTCCTAGATGAGCTATCACTTGAACTGAAGAATTTAAGTCATTATACTCGGTGTATGGTCTGTACGCAATTAGACTAAAGGCTTCGTTTCCACTATCCTACAGAAGATGACCAAGATGTACAATGATCTGTTTCACAGCTGTCAAGCTTACAATCTTCAACCAACTGATGCAAAATGATTGAAGCATCAGATGATATCCCTGTTGGGAGATGCATATCTAACAACTTTGAGTACCTAAGAGCAATATGGATCTCATGGTCATTCAAATTAAAAGTGATCAACTTTCTCCATTCCCTTGTTCTTCCTTCCAAGCAAATACCATGGAGCAAGGCAGCAAAAGTAAATGATTCATCAAGGCAATTCCTACTTGAAATTTTCTGTGTCAGCTGCAAAGCAGTTGTGACCATTCTATGCTGACAAAGGCAGATGAGTATGCAGCTATACACAGACTTTCTTGGAGACAAACCATCTAAAAGCATTCTTTTAAAGAGGTTCAGAAAGATTGAAGGTTCATGCTTTTCATTTCCATTTTCCCTCTTGGCTATAGCAGTAGGCAAAGCATTTGTAAACCCATTTATTAGATAATTAAATGTAACATCGTTTGGGGTGCATTTATTCAACAGCATCTCTTCAAATGTTGATGAAGCTTTAACAAGATTTCCCTCATTGCAAAAACCGCCAATAAGTATGCTATATGTGATTACATTAGGCACCAAGCCATGATATTGCATCTCCTTGAAAGTTTTTTCAGCTTCATATGTATTTCCTTGGCGGCAATACCCATTAATAAGAGATGTATATGTGACCACATTTGGTTTGAGTTTCTTTTCTAACATCACTCTAAACATTGATAGTGCATTAATCAAGTCATGTTGCTTGACAAAACCATCAATTAGTGTTGAATAAGTATATTCATCTGGAGGTATGCGTCTTTCTGCCATTTTCTGGAAGCAGCACATTGCGTCGTTCATCCTCCCAAGTTTACAATATGCCTTGATCATGGCATTGTACCCCACAACACCAGGATCCACATCTTTTTCAATAGCAAGCTCGAAAATCTTTTTTGCTTCATCAAGATTTCCATTTCGAGAATACCCATCAACCAATGTGGTGTAAACAAATGCATCAGGATGTACATTCTGGTCAAGCATCTCGCAAAGCAATGCTTTTGCAGCTGAGAGCAAACCTTTTCTAAACAATCCACTCATCAAAACATTGAAGATCCCAGCATCAGGGACTATTCCTCTCTCACTCATTTGTTTCCGAATGTTTGATGCAGCTTCAATCTCATCACGAACAACAAGCCCATGGATAAGAGCTCCATAAGTAACCATATCAGGTTTATGACCTCTCTCTGTCATTTCAATGAGCAAACTAGAAGCCTTATCAAGGTCACCCTGTTTGCAATAGAAATGAATGAAAGGAGTATAGCTATATCGATCCGGTGTTAAACCCCTTTTTACAGCATGCCCTAGGAGTGCATTAGCTTCCTCAATCTTCCCCCTATTACATAAACCAGAAATTAGAATGTTAAATGTAATGATATCAGGCTTACAATGATTCTCCTGAATTCGTCTAATCACCTCATAAGGATCCACTGAACAACCATGTTTAAACTGCGCATCAATTATATTATTAAGTATCTGAACATTCACCTTCAAACCCCTCATTTTCATCTCTGCTAAAACTCTATCAACTTCCTCAAAATTTCCTTCTTTGCTAAGTCCATTTATTATAGCTCCATATGTCTGTACAGCAGGCACAAACCCCTTAGATTTCATCTCTTGTAAAAGTCTATTCGCCCTCGCAAACTCCCCTCTCTTACAATACCCATCAATAAGAGTATTATAAAACACAACATTCGGAACACAGCCTTTCCCCCACCTATCCTCAATCATTTTCCTACCCTCATTAACTTTTCCTTGCTCGCAAAAAGCCCTCACAATTATACTCGTACTATAATTATCCAAACAACACCTCCCAACACCATCTCTCTTACGCATTTCATCATACACTTCAAGTGCAATTTCAATGGCGCCATTTTTAACCAAACCATCCAACAATGAATTGCAAGCAAAAACACTTGGCATACAACCAATATTAACATTCACAAATTTATACAACTCCCTAGCTTTATCAACCAATCCTGCATCAGCATAAGCTCGAATTAACACATCAAAAGCTTCAACTGTAGGCAAAAGACCCTCATTTTTCATGCAAATAAGCACATTTTCAACCTCATCAAACACTCTATTAGTCCCCAAAAGCTTAAGAAGAGAAGAAAACGCATACCCATCCAGGGGAGAACAGTATTTTCGATTAGAAAACCAATCATAAAACATCAAACCCAACCCCACGTCTTGAATTCGATCAAAAACAAGATGAGCAATTTCTGATGCCTCAACAGATTCTTGAGAAAGTCGGGTTTCAAGAGTTTGGTCCCAGTTTTCATGGGTTTTAAGCAATTGACAAGCTTCATTCGCCAATTTTTTGATGTGAGGTTCATACTGAGGTATTCTTGCTGGTTTTGAGTTGAGGTTTTGACGAGGTTTGATGAGCGAAAGAATTCGTTTGGACATGAGAAAGGGAAATGAAGAGCCGAAAAGGAAGTGTTGAGTAATCTTAAAGAAACGCGGTAGCCATTGACGTTATTTTGCTGAAGTTTTGGGGAAATGCCTAATTACTCACTGATATCTAACAGTGGTATTTTGGTAAATAAGTGGAACTTTTTAATGGTATTATTGTAAATAACTCAAACAATATTTACGATAATGCCATTAAAAAGTTCCACTTATTTACCAAAATGCCATTGTTAGATGTTTATAAACATCTAACAGTGAGGAATTAGGCAGTCCTCGAAGTTTTGGGGAAATGTTCAATATGGGAAATCATGCTGTGAAAGGCATAACTAAAATTGATATAGGGCATAACGCATTATGAGAGCACTTTTTTTAAGTTCTTTTCACAAAAAATTATGCCTTTATCAAATTTAGTTGTGCCAATATCAATTCCCTTCAGTATGAATGTATGATCACTGGAAAGTTGAGTAAAACTAAAAATAATTAAAATACTAATGTACTATTTTTATTTTGCAACTATTTGACATAAATTAGACATGAAAAAGGTCAAATTAAAAGCTCACTTCATATCTATTTGATGCAAATTGGGTAGTTAATCAAAATGATATGTTTTGTAAACATATCAAATGACATTTTTGGATTCATGGGGTTAAAAATATCTCCAAACACCCCCTATTTAGTTGGTGCTTGGATCTCTGTCTTTAAAATTGGTCAAAATTACATTAAAATGTCATTGTGAGATATAAAATTGTATCTCACATTGATTAACCTGATATCTCTCCAGTCCTCTAGATAGTGTGTATTGTGTATACGTGCCCTGCTATCTTTGATAATTTAATTCATGTTCTTTGATGATTTATTTAATAAGCTACTAATGAGATGCTAAATCAATTTAATTTATCATGTCCTTTATAGACACGTTCAATGGGTATGTTGTTTACATTCATTGTACCTTCTATTTTATATTGCATTCGGGTTAATGGAACACCACAGTGAATACTGTAAAATTGCCTCGCAATCTGTGTTTTTTTTTTGGTAATAGATTCAAATCCTAATACCACCTAATTATGCGGAGATTTCCTTGTCAACAATATTTGACTATGAGTAGTATATCATAAATTTTCTTCTCACATATTCACAATGTGTGCTAACTCTGTGCATCTTTTTTTGAAGGAGATTCTTGGGACGTATGGCAGCGAACTCTATCTGCCTCAAAATTAGATATCCTCAATTTTAAGATTCAATCAAATCTTGAATAAGCATCTATGCCCATCAATACCCATCTATGCCCAAATAAATTAAACTGTGATTTTCCAGCCGAATATTTGTGTATATATTGGACAAAATTCATACAAGGCTTCAATTTTTTTCATCTGTTTATGTATGGCATGAAAGGCTAAAAGGATCAATGCCGCTACACCATAAATAAGCTTGTCTTCTGTACTCAGTCCTTCGAAGTAATAACAAGTAATCCCAATGCACCTATCAATAGATACTGCAAATAGAAACAGGAATTGCTGTTATTCAATAATATGAGAGTTTGAGGGTCAACTGCTATATAGTTAGTATATACTCCTTGCCAAAGTATAAAATAAAATGCTATATGCTTATTGCAATTGCGAATTGCTAATTGAATCAAACATGTACAACAACAAGCGATCTTTTTTACTGAGTATGTTCTATTTAATTTTTTTGTTTAAATGTAAAACCATTTGTTCATTGTGTGTAATAAATCCCAGGAGTCCAGGACTATACCTGATATAACAACGTAACCCGAGTTTCTGATTAGCCATGTTCTTCTCATGATAGTTCAAGGTACGAAAGAAAACAACGGACCTCTTGGTTCATATGAGGTAGGGTTTAAGGAAAACGGGGAAAACAAAACAAAGACAGTGGACTTAGTTATGTTTATTTGGTTTAAAAAGGAATCAAAATCCAATCTGTGTTCAATCGTGTAACCTTGCAAATTATATAGAGGAATGCTAGCATCACTCTCATTTTTCCTCACTCTCATTTCACTCTCACCCTCTATTTGACATGTGGCATAGAAATCAAAACCTAATTTTTTTACTCTGTAATTTTTAAATAAACTTTCATGCCACATGTCAAATAAAGAGTGAAAGTAAAATGAGAGTGAGGGAAAGTGCGAGTGATACTAGCATTTCTCTTATAGATATATTTCAGAAGGAAAGGTAAACATGGAGGTCAAGGTACCCTTCTCTTTCTCTCCGAATCCCACTCCCTCCACAGTCTCTGTTCTTTGTCAGTCAAGAATTCAACCACACCGCCTTCTTTAACCATTCAGTCACTCCTTATCATTAACCATGGATTACAAATTTACAATGGTCAGACGCAACTTCTATCCCAACAAATTATTTTCTCAGTCCTATCATTCACCATGGTCAGGCACCACATCATTCCAACATATACAATTGAAAATGGTAAAATATATAAATTTACCTTGATCATCGGCTTTTCAGTCATGATGATTGTGACCCAACCCACATATGGTAGGAAGCTGCACCATAAAAATTGAAACAAAAAAGAATTCAAAAAAAAACATTTGCATCAAAAATTCACATGCTACAGCATCAGAAGTGTAGCAAGATAATTGTTTGATAAGCTACACAAATATACTTCAACTAAATGGCATGCACAAATGACAGATCACCCTTGGCAAGTATTAAAACAAAGGGAAAGCCAAGACTTACCCTACAGCTCTGCCCATTATATGATGCCGCTGAAGCCACTGTTGACCATGCGCATACAAAAGCCTGTCATCACCATAGTTGTTGTCACCTGGAATGACATGAAAAGATGAAGTCAGAGGAAGATTGACAGGAATAAACAAAGAACGTATGCCATGAGGAAAGAGTTCCAGTAGTCATAGAATGACAAAGTCAGCCATATAAGCAAAGCCTACGTTATTGTTAAGGTAAATATAGCACCAACAGCCAACTCCATATAAGCATCACTACCTTTTGTAAGGACGTTAACTTCACCGGTCTCTTTTTGCTCATGAACCTGTAAAATTATCAGGATAACAGATAATCAGCATCAATGTTAACCAAAACTATACATATATATAGAGATGTGTGTGTTGGGGGAGGGGGGGAGGGGGATCAGCAAATTTAATATCATCAAAGTAGTAATATTTTTCTTCAGACATGCCCCCAGAAAGCTGAAACCATCTTCAAGCTTCAAGGAAAGACAGAACCAAGGGTCGAATTCCATCGAAAAGAGCAAATAATTATAGTATCAATTTTCCTTGAATTTAACTGCCACCATTTTGATGCAAAAAGATCATAGTTTTAAAAAAATGAAGCAAAATATCAGATATATTGGCTTATGCGTCAGCAAAACAAAGAGAGATCAGAGATGGAATCATAAAAAGATTTTCAAACAACATAAACTTGGAGATCTGAGCTGCATTTGGTGCATTCAAGTCAATTAATCAATGTCAACTCTAAAACCCTATGTTATTTGGTCACTCGAACCCTAGACATTCCTATGGCACTTGGACACTTCATTTGGAACCAAAAACATTTATATTTTTCATAAAATTATTGTGTCCGATACTTGGACACATATCTAACAGAGTCCGAGTAACATAGCTAAAAGATAATCTAAACCAAAAATCACATATTTGATTCAAGTAATTTCAACGCTAACATCTACACAATGCCAATTAGACTATAATATCCAAACACTAGTTAACATAATACGCAGCCAGATTCTTAATTAACCATCTATATCCTTTTAAAATACATAGTAAGTGGATACCTTGATTACACGATGAACAATTGGAATTTCACGACCCTGCAAAAACGAAAAGCAAGTAACATAAAAATTGGATGGAATTATGTAAAAGAAAGGAAGCAAATATAGTCACCTTCCTGCTTGTGGTTTAAAAAAAAACAAAGCATTGTATGAAGGAAAACAAAAACCCCTCACAAAAACTCCCTTGTTTTATCCCCAAAATGTATTAGGATTCAAAGAATCAATCAAAGACCAATCACCCTCAATTTTCTGTGAATGTTCCCTTATTTCTCTTACAATCAGCTAACCACACATGGAATTCTTTCAATTCCTTCAATTAAATAGAAAATTAGAAGAAAAAAATTGATCCCTTTGTTTTCCATCTTCTTCCCTTTTGTTCTAATTATACTCGTAGTTTTTTATGCAAGTGATGTGTGCAATCTTAAAATTCGTTAATTACATTAGCTTGACAATAAAATTAATAAGTTCTCACACAATTTTTAAAAACTTTTAAATAATTTAAAAAAAAAAAAAAATTAATCTAGTTTTCCCCTCTCGATTTACATAGTAATTATATTGCAAATTGAGAAATAATACAATTTAATAATTAATTGTATTTGCGATTTTTAAAATTGTGGTTACTTGTTTTAAATAAGGTTATTAATGATTTCAAAAATCAAATACCATTATGGAATTTTTTAGTACACAAATGACTAAATTATCCCCCACATGATTAAATTAACAATTATGAAGGATGAGTATTGAGTAAGGATAGTGTGGTAATTTAAGTGGTCAACTGGACACAAAGATATATGTCAAAACACACTATAAATGTATTTTTTTATTTTAAAAGGGCCTATATATTACCAGGTCTGGCACACGTCTCATCCTAAATCAAGCAGCTTCCAGATGTAGTCCAAAAGATTGTTAAATATTATAGACAGAATCAAGCAATTCTTGAAAATTCAAACTCTACCTAAATCATATGTAGCATTTGACTAAGAAGTTTTAAAACGAAAAAATGTAAAACATTACTTACATCAACGTTAAACACAACTATCTCCCCAGCACGAATAGGATCCTTACTCATATGTAAGAACAATATATCTCCCTGAAATAAAAACAAATGATGTCACGTTACACGTTAATTTTAAAAAAGAAGATTTAATGGCCATTCTTTGGAGATGCAGCATTGTTGCAAAACATTTGTGGATCATGTGCTGCCAAGGTATTCATGTATCATGATGAAAACAATGATCTAAGTTGTCTTGCTAAGATACTAAGAGCACGGCAATAACAGAAACGTTACCCAAAGATCAATCCCCATATAAGCCATTTTAAACAGTCATAAATCATAACTCACAACAAAATAAAGCAAAAAGAAGCAAATCATCCTAATCAAAGCAGCAAATACACCATTGATATAGCATACAATCTAATGATCTGTCTATGCCTCCCTACATATCTATCAAGTGCTATAAATTGTTAAAAACTTCATTCTCATCTCTAATCTCTTAATAAGTACAGTAATTTGAAAGATATATTCAGAGAAACGTAAATTAGGCATGACTAACCCTTTTGAAACCAGGTTCCATGCTTCCAGAAAGGACAACAACGACAGGAGATTCACTACCGGTAAAACACATCAACGCCTTCCATATTATCAATGCAGATGTAACAATCATCCCTAAGAGAGAATAAGTCACAATGTTAATTAGAATATAACTAAAAACTAACAAAATTGAACATTCTAATAAGAAAGCATAAATCAGTAAAACATCTTGTCAAAAGCTTAATAAAACACCAATAACTAGCCTCATTCCAACTTATGTTACACACCCCCCCCCAAAAAAAAAAAAAAAAAAACCACCACAAACTCGCAAAGCATGGACCTCTACTTCATTTAAGGCATAACAAGTATAAATCAAAGGCCAAAAGGAAGAAGGAAACAGTATACTCCATAGCTATGTTTCATAAGTACTAACAAAGTTGTAATTTGGTTGAATAAAAGAACTAACAATGAAAGTATGAAGTTACTTTTCCCACATAGTCCTATTTCAAAATGGTTTAATTGAGTAACATCTTTCATTTTATGCAAAGTACAACTTCTTATGATTGTTCCCAACCGTGCAACTCCACATTATTCTGCCTCCTAAAAAATCCTAATTCCTACAATCATTGAAGTCAAGCAGACACAGTGGCGGAGCCAGAAATTTTTTATCAGGGGGGCCGAGATCAATATCACTCGAAAGTAATAAAATGGTAAATTTGTAAAGAGCAAAAAATATTAAAATTGTAGCTAGTAAGACTCAAACCCTAGTCTAAGGAAATATAAACAAACAATTAAACCAATTGAGCTACTAGATTTTTATTGTTTATTTTCACTTAAACTTAAATATATACTAGCAATTTTGGGCCAGGGGGAGGCCAAGTGTCCAACATGGCAGCATGATGTACCTCTATCAAATATTGTCGGGACCAAAGCCTCAACCAAGTGTCCAACATGGCAGCATGATGTACCTCTATCAAATATTGTATATTATGTTCAGCAAATACAATCATTACCCCAATTCACAATGCGAATAATTTGAACCAGATAATTCTTCAGAATCATGTTCTAATTCCTTGTACCAAATACAGCACTAAGGTAAGTAAAATCCTATCCAACTTAACAATGCTGTAAATTCACCGCTCCAAAATCAAATTGCATTCTCATGCAAACAAGAAAAAAAGGCATACATTTTAACACCGGCCGAAAAATCCGCGTAATTCAAAAACCCTAATCAGAATCAAACCTCAATTGAGCAACTATTATTTATTTTTAAAAGAAATTGACAACAAAAAACACACATTAATCGATGATAAGCAACAAATTGAGCATAAACAAAAAAAATATAAAAGCTAAAAACTGATGTAGATCATTACAGTTAAAAAGAGGAAATTGACGAACCAAGACTAACAGCTTGAGTGAGAAGTTGTCTGATGTCAATAGATTTGATGGCGTCGATTTGATCTTTGAACCACCCCATTGTTTCCTTCTATCTCCTTTGAGTTTGACCTGATTCCGGCGATATTTGACCCCGGTGACTCAACGTTCTTTACTATGGACCTATGGTGTTCGAACACTGGAAAGCGATGTTAGAAAACAATAAACACTTTTTGGTGTACATTGTTTTTATTATAGTTTGGAAAATTTGTTTAAAAACCTTAAAGTTGTAGCGTAGAAAACTCAATATAGAAGAGGAGAGTTATGTTACTTACAAGTCATAAGGTTCCATCCTAAAACCAATTGGTAATAGGAGGAGTAACTCCTAGACTTATAAGCTAGTTCAGTCTCTCATCATCTTCCGATGTGGGACACTCACTAGTGTAGCATATGGGGCTCAACAAAAATACCTTGGAACTTCTTTTCTTTAATTTAACAACACAAAGTTGTAGAAAACTTTTAGTAGCGTAACTTTTGGCTGAAAACTATTAAATGAACTTCAAAATGATGATTTGGTTAATTAAAGTTTTCAATTGCGTTTTTATTTCCAATATTTTTTCTATTGAATTGTTCCTAAAGACTAAATCTTTGGAATAATTGTGTTATATTTCAACGTTTTTGTCCAAAAGTTGTGCTACCAAATGTTTTCTACAACTTTGTGTTAAATTTTTTTAAAAAAAATTCAAGGTGTTTTTAACAAAACGCTAGAACTTTTAGGGTTTTTTAGACAAATTTTCCTTTTAGTTATAGATGAGTTGCATAAATTAATTTCTAGTTTTATTAAAAGAGTTTTTCATATCCCACATGATAAACCTACAATCGTGCACTGTTTTAAATAACAACTTTAGTCCCAATGGAAAAAAAATAGTGGGAGAATAAGAGCTTGTTCTTTAGCTGAATACAACTTAACTTTACTTAATACAGTTGAAAGAAATATTTTATAAGAGAATGAAATTGATAGTTGAACTTAACTAAATTGAATTGAACTGAACTGAATTTAAGCTGAAGTAAACAAGTCCTAAAGCTTATGTGTGGAGTTAGATATGAGAGTTTTAGGCGAAAAACAATAAACCTTAAATTGTCATGTGTACATTGGTTCTTATTATACTTATAGTTATAGATAAAATAAAATAGATGGATAGATTTAAGTTTTAAAAAAAATATTTATTTAGAATTATTTATTTATTAATTACTGCATTGATTATTATGGTTAGGGGTGTTCATAAACCGGTCCGGACCGGAATTTAGACCAGAACTGGACCGGATCGGTCCAAACCGGTCCCCGGTCCATGAAAATTGTGATTCCGGTCCACCGGTCCGGTCCGGTCCGGTCCAAACCCGGTAAATTTCGGTCCGGACCGGAATCTAAAAAAATTAATAAATAATTTTTTTTATAAAAAAAAGTGTACTTAAATTCCGGTCCGGTCCGGTCCAAACCCGGACTGGTTAGAGAAAAAAAAGTTAGAATTTTTTGAAAAAAAAGTAAGTAACCGGTCCAAACCAGTCTGGTCTAGACCGGAATTGAACCGGTCCAGTCCCAGTCCACAAAAAATGTGGATTCCGGTCCACCGGACCCGGTCCGGTCCGGTTCTGGACCGGTGCACACCACTAATTATGGTATTAAATAGAGAGAAAGTAAAATTGTGAGATTAGGAGGGGAAAAAAGAAGGTAAAAGGGAAATAGTGATTAGATTTTTAGTAAGATAGAATAGATAGATAGATAGAATAGATAGATATATTAGTTTTTTTAAAACTCTACTTGATAGAGTTAATTACTAACACTATTGGATCTAAACTAAAAAATAATGAGGTCAATTTGGTCTAATAAAAGCTATGAGAGTAAGTTTTACATCTCTATTATATAAGGGAAGGGGAGGAGCTGCCGTGCCAATAGTGTCCAAGTGAATTATGATAGTTATACCTCTTCCCTTCACCAATTAAACACAAGACATAAATAACTAATACATACAACATCTAAATCAAATCATACAAATCACATGCATAAAAAATCCTTACTTTTCACCAAAAAAATAAATAAAAAATCCTTACTTAAAATAACAAAGCAATCAACGCAATTAAGTAAGTAAATAATTGATTCTAACAAAAAACACCGAATGGTTAACAAAAATATTTACAATCTAACATACTTATGAAAGTTAGAAATATTCATTTAAACAATACAATTTGCATAATTTTTCCCAACAATACAATTGCATAATTCTTTAAAAAAATTGCACATACAACATACAACAATACAATTGCTACTTCGTATTTTCAACTACCACAACACAAACTTTTTTTTGGCTACTATTTTACTAAGCAAAAGTTACAAACAAAATATCATTGCACGCAAAACGTGCATCCGTGCATATAGTGCTAGTTCTGGACAAGTTAAGAAGATGATTTGTTACTTATACTAGATACTAGACTAGAGGGAAAAGTGAAGTAAAGAAGGATGAACCAAATATGATTATTGAGATTTGTTTTTATATACTAAGACCATGTTCTTTTGGACTTAAAAGCTACAATAATCAGATCAGATCAGACTTAGTCAAATCAGATCAGATCAGATCAGACATTATTACTCTTTATTATTATTATTATTATTATTATTATTATTATTATTATTATTATTATTATTATTATTATCATTATTATTATTATTATTATTATTATTATTATTACTACTATTACTATTATTATTATTATTGTTGTTGTTATTATTATTATTATTATTATTATTATTATTATTATTATTATTATTATTATTATTATTATTATTATTATTTCGAGCATTGTTTTTCCGCTCGACATTTTTCGACTACAGTTTTTGGACTGACTTTTTCAGCGTTGATTATTCGGACGACTTTTCTGCCGACGGTTTTCGGAATGACTTTTCCGGCGGTGATTATTCGATCGACTTTTCCAGCGACGATTTTCAAGCCGAGTTTTTCGGCGACGATTTTTGGGACGACTTTTCCGACGAAGATTTTCGGAATGACTTTTTTGGCGATGATTATTCGGTCGACTTTTCCGACGGTGATTATTCGACCGACTTTTCCGGCTACGATTTTCAAGCCGAGTTTTTCGGCGATGATTTTCAGGACGACTTTTCCGACGGCGGTTTTCGGACTGACTTTTTTCGGCGGTAATTATTTGGCCGACTTTTCCGGCGACGATTTGCAGGCCGCGTTTTTCGGGACGACTTGTCCGACAACGGTTTTCGGAATGACTTTTCCGACGGTGATTATTCGGTCGACTTTTTCGGTGACGGTTTTGGAGTCAGATTGAATGAAGGGTTTGAAAAGAATACAAAGTGAAATACTGAAGAGGTGAAATGAAATGAGCTTGAGGCTTTGGGCTCATTAAATTTTTGTCCCTAATAAAAATAAAAAAATAATAAAAATAAACATAAAAATAAAAATAAAAAATATAAATATAAATATAAATATAAATATAAATACAAATACAAATACAAATACAAATACAAATACAAATACAAATACAAATACAAATACAAATACAAATACAAATACAAATACAAATACAAATACAAATACAAATACAAATACAAATATAAATATAAATATAAATATAAATATAAATATAAATATAATCAAATCAGAAAAACTCAAATCAGATCAGATCAGATCAGACAAAATCAAAACAAATTAGATCAGTCCTAAAGAACAGAGCCTAAATCCATTTCTTTTTAATTGCAACAATTAGATAAAAGTAGAGAGAAAAAATGTCAAATTGTTGCAATTAAAAAAAGAAACGGAGAAAATACTTATAGGTGACAATTGAGTTGTTCGGGTTGAGTTGACTTGAGTCGAGTCAATTCATATTTGAGGGCTTTCGGTTTTGGGTCGAGTCAAGTTTTTGCCAAATAGATTTAAACGGCATAATAATCAAGATTACACACTTTATTACTTTAATGGTCACCGGTCGGGTAATTTAGAACAGATCGGGCCAGGGTCAGGGTTGGATCATTGATATCATATAAATTCGGATAAATTTCGACTTTAAGTCTTGTCATTCGATAATTTGGGTTGAGTCACTTTTGACACGTGTATAAAAAAGAAATGAAGTGATAGTCCACACTCCACAGACTTAAATGGCGACGAAAATTCCACGTGAAATGCCGGACTTTGGAGAAACAGAGACTACTGCAATTCGCAACTACCAACTACTGCACAACTCTTCGTCTCTTCCTTCATTCATTCTTCAAGTATTCAACCATCAATACTCATCCGTCACTTCACTAGTAATAAACAGAAAATAGCCACACACAAAAAAAAATAAAATTCAAGAACAATTACATAGAAAATGGCGAGTATGATTGCAGGCGGATTGAGCGTGATATCAGCGCATCCTCGTCGTTCTTCTCGAATTCCGACGATGTCTTTGCCTGCGACACGTGGCGCTCATTCAGTGGACCCCGTTGAATCAACCTCCGACTTCTTTCACAACGACTCTCGTCCCATCATGCTCTTCGATGGTAACCACATATCCCCCCCCCCCCCACTGATTTCTTTTTTAATTTTAAAAATTCAAAGTGTTGTGTGCAAGTTTTTGGTATGAGATTGTAATTTGTAGATTTCTGGGTAATTTTGTCGGTAAAGATAAAAGCTGATTAGAAGGTTGTTTTAATTGTTGATTATGAGTTGGGTATAAATTGGTTGCCAATTTCCATTTAGAGACATAGTAATGATGTTGATGAATGTTTGGTGATGGGAGATATTTCAATTTCTGTTTCGTTTGGAATATTTCTAGCAATTATAATTCATAGGAAATTAATTAGTACTAATTGCCTACTTGATAAATAGTTGCATGCTGTTTAAATTAGCTTGCAGATTATGGGGTAGTTTTGATTGAGATATGAGGCCAGATTCAATTAGATTATTTAGTCATGTTATACTTCTGGGGCATACTCTTTACCTTATCCAAATAAGTTTCGGGTAAACCCGAACAAATTTCAACCAGGTCCAATTAGGTCTAATGGTTTCAAGTTTAATAAAATTCAAGAAGTTTATCAAGGTTAATCAAATTTAGGTACCTCTGGCCAGTGTTACCTACTTCAGTTTTTATAATTCGCGGTTCGCCAAAAACTGCCCAAAACTGAACATAATTCGCCTTTTTCTGATTTGCAATTCACAGGAAATATAGGCAACTATGTAACATTGATTCCGACAAGTTCAGGCCAAATATGGTGAGGTGAATTACAAATTTGAAAGTAAACCTGTACCAATAGAATGGTACTCATTCTATGTACATTATTTGAACTTGATTGAACCTTAGTATAAGTTTCAATGAACATTATTCAAAATTTTGAATTAGACCAAATTAACATTCATCATCAACTTAATGAACAATAATTCATTGTGAGCTTTCGTTCCTCTAGGTACTCATGAGAATCTCTGAATTAAGGAGAATGCACCCTTAAATCATTAAATGTAACTTCAGTTATTTTATTTTGTTTTAATTTTATGAGAATGTGATTTTCTAGTTAATATATTTGCTTTATAAGCAAGATCCTTTTTTTTTTACGTTGACTAATAGTAGACAAGTTACTCATGAATTGATCCATTGAGAAGCGAGATGATTTTTGATGTAGTAGCTAGTTGTTGCATGGCAATATTTGCCTTAGGATTATGATTATTCACCTTATTAGATGGGTTTCATCTTAGTGAAGAAAATTTTGACTTTCTTGTATTTGGAGAGTATTATGCATTAACATAAAATTTGATCTCTCATGTAATGTATCAGGTGTTTGCAACCTATGTAATGGTGGTGTGAAGTTTGTTCGTGACAATGACCGTAATAGGTTTGTACTTGGTAACTTCCAATTCGGCAATTCCCCTCCAAAAGTTCTTCCTAGATGTTGCTGTTTATTGAAGTAGATGTGTGTACGTTACATTTGTATTATGTCTGTACGAAATGAAGATCAGTTATTATTTTGTGTAATGTAGTACCTAATGCAGTAGTATGATATTCTGTTAATTGGTTTTGGTAAGGTAAAAGCTGTTCATGCAGTAGTTGGTGTTGTTGCAGGAAAATTAGATATGAAGCTCTTCAAAGCGAAGCAGGAAAGAAGCTGTTGATGAGATCAGGAAGAGCTCCAGATGATATCTCAAGCGTTGTTCTGGTTGAAAAAGAGAGGTATAGATTGTACCTTCCTGGGTAGAAGGCAGGTTCCATAAAAGACTAGAAATCAATTGAAAATTTTTGGAAATTATGTCATTGATTTTTTTTTTATTTTTAAAAAAAAATCCCAGTATATACTAGAGTTCACCAAATTATTGGTGTGAACTGTATACACGATTACATAATGGTACACTGACTGTTTGGTGAGCGGGAATAAGTAGTGTTGATGAGGATAACTATTGACTTTCCATGTAATTTTTGTGACTAAAGGCTAATTTTTTAAAGAAGTTTTTGTAAGGAGATTATCTTGCAGACTAACATGCAGAGCTATCCACTGGCTAGTAGACCTAGTTATTTGACAGGTTGGATCGGCTCATTAGTGGGTCACTTAAAAGAGGTCAATAACGAGTCGTGCCAAAGCAGGTTGTGGGTCAACAACGAGTTGTTGGTTGTCGGGCCAATAAAGAACTAAAAATACATAAAATTTAAGGTAGCCAATAGTGAAAACAAATTTATACAAATCTATAAATGTACTAATTATTTTTGTCAATATTATAAGGCTATTATTTTTTTTCCATGACCCTGACCGATGAGGCCCTATCCATTAAATGTCATGTTCAGGTTTACCCTATTAGCTTGACCCTAACCGCATTCTCATTAGGCTACCCAGTCCTATAAGTCAATAAACTAGGTCTACTAGCTAGTAAAGGGGTTAACTAAACAACACAACTAAATAGTTGTTGTTATGAAGGGGAGTAAGAGGGGGCTTATGTAGTAATAGGAGGGGATTGGTCCCATACAAATTTCACGTACAATTCTGGAACGGAGATTCTTTGAATCGAATAACGACTATAATGGATGTCAGCTCAATCCGAAGGAAATTATGCGGAAGCTTTACAAAATTATTATGAAGCTATGCGACTAGAAATTGATCCCTACGATCGAAGTTATATACTCTATAATATAGGCCTTATTCACACAAGTAATGGAGAACATACGAAAGACTAATGCCAATAATAGTGATGATAATTTTTATGTAATTTTGGAGTAAATATTGGTGCAAATGTTATTGCTTGTTGCCTTGTTTGAAGCTATTGTGTATTTGTGTATACATGTTCAAACACATAAATATCTTAAAATGTGTTGCTAGCTTGGTTTATATGGTTTTGTTTACAACGACCTACTGTGTGTATGTGTGTGCTTGTATATATCTCTAAACTCAAATTACCTTAACAATCAACTGGATACCTGCAGAGCTTATATCAAGTCTGAAGCTGTACTAAAGATCATGGAGTACATAAATCTACCCTTCCCTCAGTTGGCGTTCTTTCTGAAATTTTTACCTTTGTGAGTTGCTTCCCGTTATTCACATACAAGTTCTTTGACGCATCCTTAGCTTGATCTTTGGTGAATTCATTTTGTTATGCTGTAACTACTATAGGTTCGTTCGTGATTTTGCATATGACAACGTGGCAAACAACCGTTACATGATCTTTGGTAAGTCTGATTCGTGCGAGTTATATGTCGACTGAACATTTTATTCTTGTAAATTTATACTCCATTGATCATACCTGATCTACTGTTTATACCAGCTACTCGTATTATCGTAGTGTCATACACTCATACTTCAATGATATATGTGTACATACTGCATACTGCATAGTGTTCTTAAAATTGCGCTCGATAATGTATGTGAAACTATTGAACCTTTTTGCTCTGTTCTTCATAGAAAATGACCTTTGTATGGTATTCACTAATAAAGGGAGGATATTGATATTCATCAGTTTTCACATTTTTCTTGGACACCCACTATTAGCTAATGGCGTATCTAAGATAAAAGATTTTAGCAGGCCAATATTAATTGATAACCTTAATTTGTAAAACAAGAATTTTCAACCATTAATATTATGGTATAGGTATAATAATGGTCCATTATTATACTTATACCATAACATCTTATATTTTCATTGAATAATAATTTTAAATGTTGTAATAGCTTAAATTACAATTTGAAAACCCTGCTATTAGCTAAATGTTTAGAGTAATTAATTGGGATTTTCTTCATTCATCTTGCTAAGTAATGCTAACTACTAACCAACATCTATAAAAGCAAAGATAAATATATGCAAAGAGCTGTACATGCTATTGAATCCCCCTTCCCCCCAAAAAAAAATAAAAATAAAAATAAAAATAAAAATTGAAATACATAGAAATATCAAAGAGGGTGATGAATTAAGGGTGGCCGAGAATGAAACAGCGCAATACAGGCAAACTCGGCTGTAGATAAGTTTCTGGCAGAATATTTACGAAAAAACAATGAAGATAAGTTTAGGCTAATAGATGTTACAAACAACAGAGCTATGGCTAATTCACACTTCTGCATTGCGCTGTATTTTTAAACAAAGCACATCGGCAAGCGTAATCGTAAATAAATTGAAAGTTGCTAGACACATGGCTTACTGCCGTTCGTGATTTTGGCATATGCCTTTTTGCTTTATTTAAAAATACAGCACGGTGCAGAACTTGACATCCCTCAAGAACTAGTCTGATGACTTGAAGCTTTTCCAATCTGTACTTTCAATTGCTTTAACCAGTTCTGTAACCCCATATCCATACCTGCAGAAGACAAAGATTAAGAAAGGTTAATTATTCTTTAAGCTAAATTAGTCTTTACTTAATAAATAATGAAGATGAGGTTGAGATTATTATGTTGGATACTTTTTGAGGGACATACCAAAGAATTAGGGCGACGAGGGCGAGGATTAGGAAGAAATACTGGTAGCACTTGTGTCTGGATTTCTGTTTATAACCAGGAGGAAGATACTTCCTGTTAACATAACCAAATTGAGGGCGCATTAAAAGAATAAAACCCAGCAAAAATCCGGTAACGAATCCGCCTACGTGTGCTGAACTGTCTACCCCTGGGATTAACCCTACTGCCAAGTTTAAGGCTATTACCGCCGTAAGTGAACATATTGCTGAACACTGCAAAACAAACAATGAAAAATTATTATTATTGTTTTTTTTTTTATTCTTGTAACTCGCCTACTCTCTCTATATAGTCTATGTAACATAATAGATGTGAAGATCGAACTCTAGCGCAATTAGTTTGAGCTTGCAGGTTCGATTCTCACCGATCCTCATTCCCCTGTGTGCAATGCCTGCTAAGTCTTATTGTAATAGGTGCCTTACGTGGAGCCCAGTTTGCCTTACCTTTGTGAAAAAATGTACTGTAACATAATGGATGTATTAGAAACTAGTCGTAAATACAGTGGTCGGAGAAGTCACCTTGTTGGCATAAATGGTCCAATTGATCATGAGCTCGGAAAGCATGGCACCGAGAAGGCCAAAAAGTGCGCCCGAGGCACCAACGGAGACCACCCCAACTCTTTGCTTGCGCAGGACGTTCAGGCTAGACATCAAACTTCCTCCTAACCCAGATAACACATACAATGGTCCTATTCTCCCTGCATTATTTGTGCAAAATTACACTTATTATCAGAATAATAATTTTGTTGAGCCGAATATTTATGATTTCTTTACGTCTATATATTATACCACTTTAGAGAAAGTATAGTTGGGGGTTAAAACGGTAGGACTTACAAAACCCGAATTCCTCTTCGACACGGATGCCCATGAAAAGAAGGCTGATCATATTGGCTATTAAATGGATAGCTCCAGCATGAAGAAACATGCAAGAAAATAGACGCCACCATTCTCCTTTTTGTACTACTAGCTCTATTCGGAGTCCTCCCATTTTCTGCAGCCTGCATCAAGTATATATATATATATAATTATATATGAATATCCAACTACTAATTTTTAGAGATTAATTTTCTTCAAGGAAAGAAAAATTAACATAGCATCTTTGATTGGTTGCCATTTCTTATAAATTGTGTTATAATGTCAAAATTTATATGATGCTAATGTAATAAGGGTGCGTTTGATTTATCTGAAATTTTCTGATCTGATCTAATCTGAAATTTTCTTTTCATTCAGACTTGTGATTTATGCATGTGAAAGAAAAAAAAAAATCAAAATTGTTGGGTTTTATTAAATTTGTTTCGCTGTGTAATTTTATTTTTATTTTCATCTTTTTACAGCTTTAGTTAATATTTAATCACCGAAATACAAAATTATATTTGTTGATCGTTATAATACCATATCCATATATACATTACATGATATTGGACAATCGGTCAATCGCCTATGCATATATACTTTCCTTGGGGAGAGGGGGTGTGGAGGTGGGAAAACTTACGTTGGGGTAGTCGGGCCGAGGAGGGGATTGGTGGTGATGGGTTCAAAAGAGAATCTTTCCAAATATTCATGAAAAACACAATGGTGATGAGGTTTTGCATGGGACCCAGGGCAGTTGTTTTCATACATTGTCAATGCAAATAAAGCAACATCAACTATGAAAATCAAAGGAACTAGCCATGATAGATATGATTCTCGAGGTGGTGGATATATCGGTGTTGGTGGTGGCGTGTAGTGGTAGAACGGGCCGCCTACACCCATCTCGGCATCCCTCTGCCCCATCATTGTCAATAAGAGGGGAGGAGAGAAGGAGAATTTACAAGAGAAAAAATAACTTGATTTTTTTGGAGGGTTAATTTGAATATGTAATTTAATTAATTTTTTTTTTTTTTTGGGTTTGTGATCAGATAATTAACAGAAAGAGAATATTGGGGGTGTTTTCTTCCTTCACAATACAATTCACATAAGCTATGTTGTCAAAATTGAGAAATGAAAGAAAAAATTAGTATAGGCCAGGCTTTATCAAAAGGCCAAAAAAAGTAAATGAAAAAACAACTAATTTTTTTTTAAGTGTAATGTTAAATTTTCATTAATATTTTGTGGGATGCTTAGCATGAATTTTGTAGTGGGGGAAAAATCCAATGGGTCACCTTTGGTTGAAAGAAATCGACAATCTGTTATATATTAAATTAGATTAATTTTAAATTTTAAATTTTAAATCAACTAAAAATATCAATTTTTTGTTTTTTTTGCTTATAGAACATCATTAATTGTTACACTTTTAATTTAATTAGAGTATTTTTAATGCTAATTTTTTCTAAGAAATGGGACTAATAATTAAACCAAATATTGTTGATAAATGATAACTAATATGCTAGCAATTTTGTTTTTGTTTTTGTTTTGTTTTTTTTTTTTTTTTCCAATTTTGGTGAGTGGATCGTTATTGGTTGCCCCTTTTACTAAATATCGCTCTAAATCATAAATAAAAAGACAATAATACCCTCCCCTTATTAACACCCCTAATCACTCACTAACCATCGCCCCAAGGCACCACAAACATCCACCACCACCACCATCAACCACAACCATTTTTCCCATGACCACCATCACCGTCTCTCTCATAACCACCACCATCTCTCCTATAACCACTACTCACAACTAGAGATGGCAATAGGACTCAGACCCGGCTTGGATCCGTGGATCCAAATCCATTTTTGCGGATCTGGATCCTTAAAATTTGGACTCGTACGGATCCGGGTCTAGGTCCAGGTCTGAATTCGGACCCGTTTTATATATAATAATAATAATAATAATAATAAAATCCATAAATTACAATCTATAAGTTTTTTCTAAAACTCTAAAGTCATAAGCCCAAATTGTAAATTTGCAGTAATGTTTTGACTCAATTTTTTTTTATTCTTTAATAAAACTTATTACCTTTCCCAAAAAAAAAATAAAATTGAATTTTCATACTTATTGAAAGGAAATACGGTGGACCCGTTTTGGACCCAGACCGGCCGTTGGATCTGGATCCATACATTCCAGACCCGGCAGATCCGGGTCCGGGTCCACATAGAACCGGTCCAGATCCGACCCGTTGCCATCACTACTCACAACTTTTTACTAAAAAAAGTACACCTAGGTGTCCAAGTTGGACGTCCCAACCATTGTGCTAGGTTTATATTTTTCTCATTTAATATGTAGTTTTGTACTTTTGCTTATAAGATTATTTCAGATTGCTAATTTTCTAAAACTGCATATTTAATAAGCAAAATATAAATACATTATCCGGGTGTATGTAAACTTGATTGTAAGATATAAATTCTAGCAGAATGTGAATATTTCAATGAGGGATTCCCAATTAATCAATGTGAGGTACAAATTTTTTATCTTACAATGACATTTTGACGTAATTTTTAGCAAAATCAGGGGCATATAAGTCCGATCGTGTAAAAATAGAAGGTTATTTGGAATATTTTGAAAATATATTTTAATAAAATTACAAAAATGTCATTTGAAATCTTTGCTAATAATTATCTCACATTGATTAACCGGAAATTTTTCTATTTGAATTGCTTTATAGGTTATGATTTAATATTTCCCAAGGTGTAAACTATTTTAGAGTATATATAACATAATGGTTGAGGCCCAAATAGAAATATCAATGGACGAAGTTTCAAAATTCCAATTCCAGGCACTATGACTATGATCCTGTAGGGCTGTAGCAGTGCAGCACCTGAACTAATTATAGAGTGATCCATGATTAATTGATTACTAGGGTCCTTTTTTTTTTTTTTTACCAATTCATTGATGATTGTAGGGTTTTTTTTTTTCTTTTTAAAAAAAAAATTAAAATTAAAAAAAAAAACACTGATGAATGTATTTTTATTCCTTAATTAATGGATATCAATTAATTCATGCCCAAATAAAATAGGAATAATTAAATTAATAGGTATCAACTATTGCACTTTTTATTTTATAGGTACCAACTTTTGATTATTCACCAGTAGCACGAACTATTACATAAAGTTGCAACGATAGGTATGGATGACCTATAAATAGGTATGAATGACCTATAAGTTGCAACAATATTTAGGTCATATACCTATCATTGCAACTTTATGTAATAGTTCGTGCTGTTGGTGAATAATAAAAAATTGGTACTTATAAAATAAAAAGTGCAATAGTTGATACCTATTAATATATTTAAAAGTGATCTAATACGAGTACTACTTAATAAGATCATATCACTTTCTTTTACCATCACGCCCCCTCTTATTTCCACTCCCAAGAGACAATCCATGAAAGCTTGGAAGCTCGTATTTGGGGGCACTTTATGGAAAAGTTTTGTCAACGGCATAAATTTTGTCCATAGTGCATGTGCATCGACGCTTGAACAACACGAATTTTAACGGGTGCATCTAGTATCATGAAAATTGATGTTGAGTGCATATATGTGATTTTGGATTTTCGGGATGTTTTGGGTGTTAGAGGTTTGAGGAAAAAGGAGAGGTTTGACTCTACTTGCAATACATCTTCCCCATCGAACTCTGCTTCAGGTTTTCTAGTTCTTCCATCAATCTTTGTTTTTTTTTTTCTTCTAATTATCATATTCAGCTAAAGTAATCTTTGTTGGGCCCTTAGACACCACCTGAACTCCGACATTAATATGATTTGGGTATGCTATTATCAATTGCAAGCCTAGGTTTCTATACAATATGTACACTTTAGCCACATCTCTTTGCCAATCCACAATTTCTTCATTAATCCACTCAGGTTTTTGCATCCACTTTGCCTCGGTTTCCGCATTGAAAATTTTACAAGCAAAAAAAAGTTCTTACAAGATTTTCATGCAGTGGTAGATCCAGATCAGACCAATATCTAATGGGGTTATACAGTTATAATTTATTTACCAAAAAAAAAAACATAAAGATCTACGACCATGTACTTTCTATTGTAGTAAAATAAATTGTTTATTCAAGAAGACAGAACAACATTTTCATATTTATCGCTTTTTATTTATTTATTTTATAACCTCCGTAACAATTTATTTGCAATAAAAAATGTCAAATTGTTGCGAATGACGACCTCCATTTTGGAGCTAACCTACTCCCATCACTTTAGCTAGTGGATGTCATAAATTTTCAATTAAGGTTGATTAAGGAGGCCTTAATAAATTTTATTATCACTAATAACATTTAATCATTTGTACTTTAGAGAAGCTAGGTTAGATTTCTAGGTACACAAAACAATTATTTGGATGTGTTAAAGCTTGCCTTTAACATTAAATTTAGAATTTTCCTTCTTTATTACTTGCTTTGCTGTAAATCGAATGCCATTTCTTCTTCATCGCCAGCTGACTTCCTTTATGAGTAAAGTTTTTTTAAATAATTGCTTTTAGTCTTTAAAGAATATAAAATATAATACATACTACATAACCCAAAGTCCCTAACAGCTTATTTTGTAGGCATTAAAAAGGGGATTAATAGGCATAGTATAGTATTTATGAATTGAAAGTGTAAAGGTTACTTTTTAGAAAGATTCATATGTTAATGTCTATAATAATGCTTTTATTTTTATTTTTTTAGCTGGATTTATATTCTGTTTAATAATAGAAATATTTTGTATGCATTGGATGTACAATAAATTAGTGTTCAATGGACTAAAAGTCACTCTAAAAATCATAAAATTTAACCCTTTGTAAAATCATACAAAAAGAGCAAAGGTAAGGTTTTATGATTTTTAGGATGACTTCTACATTTTGATTAACCCGTTGTACATTAATTTAGTGTACATGTATGCCCAATGTATTTTTAAAATTTGTGTTAAGAATAATATATTCTCTACTCCCTTTTCAACTAATTCTTTCCCAAACGATCTCCCGTCACTTTTTGTTTGATAGTCTGACTCTGATAAGATATTTTTTTTTGCGGAAAAATACTCCGTTTATTTTTTTTTTAGAATACTCTTATAACTTTGAGCTTCGATCTTAGGAAGTATTTGTTATCGTTTTTTATTTTCAGTTTTATGTATTTTTTTTAACAAAAAAAACCAAAAAACTAAAAATAAGAATGAAGAAAAATTTGTTTTGCTCTTTTATGTTGTAAGTTGTATAAAATATGTTGACTTAAATAGGGTTGAGTAATTGTTGATTTACGTGACATATATTAGACTTTAAAAAAAAACATAAAACTACAATAATACTAAACATACTAATAACTAATCATATAAAAGAAAAATAAATTACTATACTTCATCCGTTCCAAAAAAAAAAAACGCAACAGTCAAAATTTTGCACTATTCACGTTGTTTACTTTGACCAAATTTTGAGCTTTACACATAATAAAAAACATAGTCAAATGGGATCTTGTTAGATTTGTCTCGTTAAATACTATATTAATATCAACTTTTTATATTTTTTAATTATTCATAATTATAGATATTAATAGTCAAAGTTTCGTCTCGGCATATGTGAAATGTTGACTGTTGCGTTTTTTTGAACGGAGGAAGTATATCAAAACTATAATTTTTAAGTTCATGATTTTAATTTGTGAGATAGTTTTCCCCGTCTCCCCTATTCCGTAAATCAGACTTATCCCAAATTCCCAACTATCTTATACTAACTCGCCAACAAAAATCACTCATTTTCTTCCAAGGTTTTCCGACCCGTCATGGTGGCTAGCCCAAAAATAACCGATTAAATTATAAGCCTAATTTTATTAGGGTTAGGTATTTATCAAATATACTTACACAAATAAAATAATGACATGTGTCATGGGCCAGGTCCGCACGTTAGTTTAGCCGACTAATGTCATACCCTAGGCGGGTAACATATGCCTGTAAAAGGACCAGTCAAATCATTTTCAGGTACGCGATAGAAAAACGCATTTCATATTCGCAATTCATAATACACTGACTCCTTACTCCCGATATCTGATTTAAGCATCGGAGGGGCGTTCCCGGGTTAGTAGCCTTTGACTGTTTTGGCAGGACTGAGCCCTAACAAGGAGCACACGGTGTGAACCTCAACACATTGAACACCTTTGACTACATCGAAGAAGTTCCAGAATAGGAACACAAGGTTAAAATTATCATTGTTGGTGTGTCATTTTATCAAGTAGAACTTGGCAAATTTGTTAATTGTACATCAAATAATGAAAAATAAAATAAAATTGACACAACTAACCAAAATAATGAGAGAATGTAATTCAGAATAATATATGGAATATGGTACTTTAATTTGACCTTGTTCGTTAATCAAAATTGAACTGAATTTGTCCAAATTCAACCGAATTAAACTAAATTCTATACTCAACATGAGCTGAATTGAAATGAAATAATAAACTAAACTAAATTTGTCTAAACTGAACATAAATTTCATAAATTAAGACCAAAAGAACACGAACTTTGTACATTAAAAAAAAAATAAATATCCCAATATCATATAATTGTCATTTATTAATAGCAATCCCATATACAACAAGACATAAGCCTATTCTCATGTAGGAATGATAATAAAGTTTTCATAAATATAAACAACAATTACATTAAATTAATTATAGTACAAGATTGCATGCATATAAATAAATTATAAACATAGATAGATAGATTATGAATCAATAATTGTTTAGAAGCTCCTCAATCATTTGCAAGGCAAATTTCTCATCTTCACTAATACCATTACCTTTAGTAATTTGTTGGGTCTCAACATTATTATTGGTGGCATCAAACTTGATAGTCATGACCCAACTTGATTTACACTTGCCACCAACACACCTCTTTTGCCAAACTCCGATGTGGGATTTTTCAGTGTCAAGTCTTAAACATGTTAGAGATGGACATAGCTTTTTGTAACATTTTCTAAGCTTTGTGTTTAAGAGTGAAGATACTGATTTTTTAAACAACTTTGTTGTTGATGCTTCTTTCATTATGGATGATGATGATGATGATCTTGTTATTGTGTCATCATTATTCTTGCTTGAGGAGGAGTTGTTGGTTGTCGCCGGAAAATTTGTCTTCGCTTTCCGGCCATTCATTAGAACCGCCGCTTCGTCGTAGGTTTTGGCCGCCTCCTCGGCCGTCTTGAAGGTTCCCAACCATATCCTTCTTTTCCTACAAACACACAAACACTACAAAATTAGAGTGATATAGTAATGAATTTTAAATTAATTAGATATAAAATCAACTCAAATTTGAAATGAATTGAGAAAATTTATCCGTTTGTAAGCAAAATTAGAGACATGATTTAATGCTTTATTTGTCTAAGTATGGAGACGAATTAGGCCCATTTAGCTACATAATGTTTTGTAGCTAATTTAGCATTTTTTTAGTGCAAATAATAAAAAATATCTAAACATATCAACACACAACTTTATCTCTATTATATAAGCCAAGGGGGAGCCATGGTGTCCCTCCTCGAAAAATCTATAATGCCCCTTAAAAATTAAATAACTGCACTCTTATTTATTAAGGAAAGTTATTACAATTTTTTTAAATTAAAATATTACAAAATATACAATTCGGAAAAATAAAATAAAATAATCAAAATTCATTTTTTTGAATTCTCTATAAATAGACACTCATTTTAATATAGTTTGTTACATAAATTTTTTACCTTTTTATTATCCTAGAAATTTGATAACCGATTTTGTTCATTGTTGTGGAATGGCTGGATGAAAGGGGAATGTTTGTTTACGATTATGTGAATGAGTGTGAATTTTTTTTTAAAAAAAAATAATTTCTCGAAAAAAAAACCTTCGATTTTTGAAGATACACTAAAAATATCGTCGCACACAAGGCTAGTACTTGTATATGTTATGCACTTCATGGCTCAAGAAAACTAGGGTTAGACATCTATGTAGCATGGGTACTTCATATGGGTAGCCGTCCCCGAACCCGATTCGTCCCCATATTGTGGACAATTCTGATTTTTCATGTTATAATTTCTCGTACCATTAACATTATTATTTTTTAGATTTGCCGTTTTTTGTTATCCGTATTCGTTTCCGAACCCGTTCCCGACTCAGTGCAACCTAGGGGTTAGTGATTAGTTTAGTCTCTCAAGGTGCCTTGACAAACAAATTATAGTAAAAGAAAATTTAGGTGTATTAACATGAAGTATGAATTGAGTGTAGAGAACAACATGCATCATCTTAATTGGGTGTTGTATTGGATTAGCATCATTAACTATAATTTTCTAAAAAAAATAATTGTCTTGTGATTGTAAAATGAGATTCTAAAGTATAATAATTAGGGTTTTATAAATAGAAGAACATACAATAAAGGGTGGCGAATTTCAGCAACCCAAGAGCCCCAATGGCGTTGCCTGACACCTCTGAACTTCTTATTAGTAGGATGTTCAATTACCATTGTTGTTGTTGTTGTTGTTGTTTATTTTGAGAGTAGAGTGCAAAAGTTAATAGTTTTGTGTGAAACCAATAATAATATTAGATTATAAATTAAGGAGAGAAGTTGCAAGTTATATAAAGGGGTGGATGAGATTGACAAAGAGTCACTACACGAATTGCGAATTAGAGGAATTGAGGTAGGTTTATATAAGGCCCACATTGCATTTAACTACACCAAAATTTACTTGTCGGCTACTTTTCCTTTTTTGTCTTCTTCTCTTTATTTTTATTTTTCTTTCCTTGATCAGTTCTTCATTTTCTTAGGGTGACTTCTCTTCAACTTATTTTATCAGTGATTGAGGTTTGTTTGGGATGAGCAAGTCATCAAGTTAGGGCTAATAAATTTATATCGTAATCATGATCAGGGCTTATCAGTGCTGATCGAGCAATTTTAAATAGTTCAATTATATCTTATAAAATTAGATTTCATAAATTGAACGCACCTTTAATGTTGTTTACATTTGATTATAACGAAAGAGAAACTTTGAATGTGAAAAATATTTATTATATATAAGAAGAAAAAAAAATGTTCATATATATGGTATATCTTATTAGATTATATTCGTCTTGATGTATAGTTTTTTTTGTATCAACTAAAATATTTTTTGCTAAGCATAGCGAAAGATGTTGATAAGCAAGGGGTCGATGATGATCTGCACCGAGACTACAACTTAGTGCCCTAAATTTACAAGGACCGCCCCAAAACAGTATTATTCTAGTAGTTTTATTTTATATTTAATGCCACACTCTTTTTTTTACCTTTAATAAGAAAAAATTATGACCTACATTTAAATTTTCACATTTTTTTTAATCTTTAATATTTCATTTTAACTTTCCATATTAATTATTCATGGCCCCAATTTTCGTCTTAGTACTGGGCCCCAAAATCTTTAAGACCGCCATGATGTGATATTTAAACATGCATGTATATTGAAAATTGTGCTCAAATCAAACATAACTAACATTATGAAAGAGGAGGCGATGTGTTATCATTAATGACATTTTCAGTGTGAAAATCCCTAATTAAACACTATAAAAGGGGTAAGAGTGACGGAGTGTTATCATTAATGACATTTTCATAAATATTAACACGGGAAAATCGATCAAATTCACGAATATGATTTATCGGAATTAAAATGTTACCGATTTTACAATTATTTTGATTAATTTTTCTCAATTATATTACACACCCTTAAATCTTTTATTCAAAATACATATAAAATGATTTACTGCAATTAAAATGGGGCGGAGTGAGTAAATTAAAGAAGAAAATTGCGATGACTAATAGAAGAACGAACCCTAGCTAGCATTGTCACAGAATCAAATACATTGACGTATGCAAAGTAATGAAAGAAAAGAATTGAAGGATAGTCCTTAAAAATAAAGGAGTTAGTAGAAAAAATAAAGAAAGAAGTAGCTAACTAGCGTCATAGTTGTCGTGGGGTGGCAGTAGAAGTAGTAGTAGAACTATGGAGAACTCTTAGCAGCTATATGCAAATAGCAGTTTTTCAGCCAATTATATTGCTTCATTTGTGTCAGAAATAAATGGAAGTGGTCCCGCGTACAAGTAAAGTCAAAACAGTACGTGGACATTGGGACAATAATTGTATTACACACGATCATAATTGCGTTGCACGGGACAATAATTATGACATTCATTCAACAACTGCTAAATGTATATAGCAACTAAGACTTTATCATTACTCATGGAGAATTTGCCAATCTACCTCACATCATTTCACCTTACCTTACCCTGTTACGAGGTGACAAAAGTGACCCAACCCAATTATTCGACCCGAAATTCGAACTTATCTGAATTCACATGATAATTATCCTAATTTTTAGGAAACAAAAATATTTTCTTGGAATATTTTCAAGTCCCAAATTCTCTATCAATATTATTGACCCGACCTGACCTGGGTGAATTACTCGATCATTAACATATGTAATCTTGATAAATCTAGCTACTTGGCAAAAATACAAAGTTGACCCGACCCGAACAGACTCGAAACCAAAAGCCCTCAAACCTAAATTGACCTGACCTGAATCAACCTGATACGTACCCGATCCGAACAAACCAAATTGCCAACTATACAAATGCTTTGAATGTCACTCGCAAAGGAAATCCAATTGACAATGAATGGCAATTAGTAAGACCTGCTTTTCATCAACCAATTGCAGTAATTACACTTTCGAGTTTGTTTTGATGATTACGTCTTGTACTTTTTTATTTTAAGTTCCTCCCTTTAATTTCACGAGGGTAGCAAGGGTGAGATGAGAATGTGAGATTCAAACAAGCACAATGTATGTAAGTATGTTGCATGGATAATTGGATATGATCTCTTTGTGTAATTTTGGAGTGTTTGGCTCATTTTTAGCAAAGAAAAAAAAACCTCATATAAAATATCAAGACAACCCCATGGATCTCGGAGATCGATGAGCTTTTGTCTTGATATATTATTTTGTCGATTCGTGTTCTATTTTTCTCATTGGATTCCTTCAATGCTATTTTCAGTTTATGAAGGTTCTAAATTAAATGACATTCAAGTGCTTCAATTCTGAATGATAATGGTGAGATAGATGTTACTTATGAGTTTAATCCATCATGACATCCATTTTAATTCAAATTGATGAGCCGTAATTGTTGATGAATGCTCATGGAATTGAATGAATAATTGTATTCTGGATGATAATACATAAGTCATTTGGGTTCATGTGTTTGGTAGGTCAAAAATTAGAAGTTTTATCTCTATAAACACTTACTCGCTTAGTGATGAAATCTTTTGCTAATTTTTTATCGAGTGTTAACAAACAAACACACAAAATGACTTTTTAAATTTACTTTGAAGATCTATCATCAAAGTAAATTCTTTTCCCCATTGTATCTCATTAGCTATTTCAAAGTAACCCGATGATCTGATCCTAGAGGGCTGAAATTAAAAGTAAGGAAATCATAGTTTTCTTAGCCATGGAGTGAGTGTTTATCCGGATTCCTTCTTGCATACACTTGCAACAATCTATTAGTTGAATCTTTCTTCAATTTTCGAATATGACGACTTTGAACATTCAAAATTGATTAAGTTCGAAGGAGTGGGGTTCGAGGTGGCAAATAAAATGCATTTTCTTTTGACTACCTTAAATAAGGTTGTGTATGTTCTCAAAACACCTATGCCACCATTTCCTCAAGATGGTGAGAAGGAACTATGGGAGGCTACAAGGAGAAGGATCAAATGGGAAAATAACAACTACATATGTTATGGTCATTATATTCTCAATGCACTAATTAATCGATTCATTGTTCGACCTTTACAAAAACTTGGAGAGTGCAAAAGAACACTGGTATTCTTTGGAGGCCAAGCACATATATTTCTGAGGATTCATCAACAAGTAAGAAATTTCATTCTAGTAACTTTCATTTATTTAAAATAATTAATAATTGGCCTATTATGGAACAATCCATGAAATTCATCACTTTTTGAACCAAATTCGCTCACATGGAATGGTGATTAATGAGGCCACTACGGTTGCATCTATCATTTATAAAAAAAACACCTTGTAAAGAAACTGAAACAAAAAAACTCTAAAACATAGAAAAGAAGAAGACATGCCTATGGAACCATTGGGTACACACTACACATATTCATATTCAAGAGGGTATCCAGGTTCAAGATGGGGTAATGGACAATAATAATAATAATAATAACAATAATAATAATAATATCCAAAAATCTACCATTAATTTGGTGGGTGTTGGTGAGTCCAATGGAACTAAGAAATCCAATGACAGTTCTAAAAACAGGGCTAAATAGTGGAAAGGGAAGTGTATTTAGCAAACCTCATCTCAAGAAGGGTTGTCCATCCAAGAAGAAAGGCAAAGAAGGATCAACCAAAAGCTGATTCCAACTAAAGTTTGATTTCACATGTAGCTACAAATGGTAATATGAATTTTGCTCCTATGATTTGTTAAATGAATAAATTGATGAATTGTGATAGATGAATTCGAGAATCTATTGAGAACACTTGGTGCAGGAATTTCCATTTTGGCAACAATTTGTTTTTCCATAGTTTCTCCGTTTTTAAAATGATGCAATAAAGAGAGAATTTTTGCGAGATATAAAATATTCATTTATTGTATCCTTTTAAAAACAGAGGAAGTATATATATATATAATTTAATGATACACAAGGTTGGTGTTTGACGTGAGCAGGGTGTTCGGTTGTTCAGGGCCTCCAAATGACAAGGGCCCCAAATTGTCATCTATCTATCTATCTATACTATACTATACTTATTATACTATATACTAAAAGAAAAACCACTAAAAATACATTTTTCCTCTTAAACTACCTCTCTTCCCTCCTAAAACCCCCTCTACTTGATAGGATAACATTAAATGTTTTTTCATTTTTTAAAACTACTTTTGACTTTTTTTAAATGAATTATAATTACTATTATTTTAAGCATTGTTGTGGTCATCTTTCATGTTTATATTATTAAGGTAGTTTTAAAAATATACTACGTAATAAGATTACATTGCAGAACCAAATTCTTTTCAAAAAAAAAAAACCACCAACTTATTCTGTAATATTATAACTGTCTAAATACGTTAGTTAAATAAACTGGGCATATGCTTGGGTATTACCTATATCTGTCTAAAATTCTTACCACTAAAATTATCTAAATACGTTAGTTAAATAATATATATGCTTGGGTAGTATATCTATTATCGATTATATATTATATATGAACTAAAAAAACTGAGCAATTGCTCAGGTATAAACTAGTTATCTAATAATTGCTTCTCATAATATACAAATGAGACTTTGTGCTTCAGTGGCAAGTGAAGAAGCCAATTATCCACACTACATAGATAGTCCCGGCCCCAATGATAAGTGTGAGTATCGTGAGCACTGTATATTCACATTCATCACTTTTAAGTTTTAACGATCATATTCCAAAAAGTAAGTGTGAGTAATGTGAGCATCTTCCAAAAAAGTTAAGTGTGACTATGTGAGTGTGTGAGTAATGTGACTTGTGAGCACTAAGGGTGCTTAATATTCGATTAATAAAGATAATGGAATGGAAAGAAAACATTACTATTACTAGTTGTTTGATATCATTAAGGAAACGTGTATAATTACCATTCAGAAACGGTAATTGTTTTTACTAGATTTAGGAAGTTAACAAGGTAAGATAATTTGTTTCCCTTTCTCACAACTCATTTCAAACAAATGTTTTTTAGGAAGGTCTAACGACATGTTGTTTTAGCTTTAATTCCAAATAAATTCAATACAGATAGTATGGCGCTTTTTTTTTGTTTAATTCAGTTTAGTACAGATTAATTCACAACCTAAATACCATGTGTCTATACCTTTGTTTCAATATTTAATAGCCTTATATGCATGCTTTACATGCGGCGATATTTTATATGTAACTTTTATTATTAAAAAAATAGTACGAAAAAAGTTTTTCTTGTAGTAGTTGAAAACCTGAAATATGAGGATTGTTTTTTCTTTAAAGAATGGAGTTTTGTTTTCAAACAGAAGTAGTGTAGATATTTTATGGTGCATCATAACTCCCTTTTATTTTATATTATAGAATAAAAAATTAGAGATAATCGACAGGTTCGCGTGTTGGGATTACTCATTCATGTATATAGTGGTACAAGTCTTAGCCTAGTGGTTAGAATTTGCGAAATCCAAATCTGGTGTCTTGATTTCAAACCTTAATGCATACATTTGCGATTGCGATTGATTATTATCTACCTCTTTCTGACGTTTGTCGCCTTATCAGCTAAATTAGATCGAATGATCTGCATTAGGGTCCGTTCAAAGCCTATTACCACCCATATTATTTATTTATTTTTTTAAAAAATACTAATATATGTAATCAATTAGTTCTATACATTCATCATTTCATTTCATATGATTAGCCTTACTTTAATCTAATCAATTAGTTCTCTCAACATTTCATCGCTCGTACTTATTTAGCGGATCTCTTTCTTTTAACACTATTTTTTTTCCTCCCTCTTTCTTTTACGCGCAAACCACTATCTCATTGCCCAATACCAGATCCATTCATCCATTGACTAATAATATAATTTCAGATTCATCTCTTCTAGTCTTCTTCCCCTGAAATCCGCATTTTGTCAATCCTCTCTCATCATTTCTTTCAAACTTTTCCTTTTCCATTGTAAGATTTCTCTCTCTTTTACTCCGTTTTTTCCTCTCCATTTATTGCAATTCTCATCCATTTTTGCTAACGGTGATTGCATCATTACATTACCTATAATTGTATTTTCATTTTTGGTCAATTTTGATACATTTCTCTGTCTTAGATCGTCATTTTTTTTGGTAATTTTTGTTGATTTTAGTAGTTTATATGTATCCGATAGTCTGCATTTGAATTTTTGTTGCTGGATGGAATCATGAAATTTAGCAGATCATTAAGAATCCTGGATCATAGTGTTGTTTTGCTTTGACATTTTTTCAATTCATTGACTTTGCATTATTTTTGCGGTAATCTTTAATTTAGTTTGATTAAGGGTGTCGATTTGTATCAGATATGCTGCATTTTAGATTTTGCTAATCGATGACAAAATTAGCAGATCATCAAGCTATACCGGGAAGAAATTTGATTTGAATTTGTTGTATTTACAGCTGAAAAAAAGGTGAACAATGGCTCAGATATTGCTGCACGGAACTCTACATGTTACGATATATGAAGCTAGCGAGCTTCAAGATGGAAATAATCCTGGTGTTTTCCGCAAGGTCTTACCTCTCTTCTTCTCTGTTTATAGCTGATATGTGTACATCAGTTGTGAATTTGTGATTCTGTGGTGTGCTTTTCATTTGCCTTTTTGTAGTCCTTTTGGTTGGTTTTGTACTGTGACATATGCGATCCGTGTGATTGTGCACTAATCTCTGGTTGTTTGATGATGATGTAAATACGGAATGAGAGAGGCAGAGATAGAGAGATGGGGTGGGGTGTGGGGTCCAACTGGATCTTCATCCACTGAAAGGGGGTATCTTAAACTTTATGTCCAATTATAAATGCTTCAAAACATCAGGAAAAAAAAATCTAAAATTGTTGATGAAATGTAATTAAGAAAAAGCTGAATGTTTTTTGTGCTCATTTTGGCGAAACTGTCTTTCACAATTTATATTGGGGTTGAATCATGGTTTTTTTTTTTGTTTTTTTTACAAAATTGGCTGCTGAAATGAAAATAGTTAGAAATTTTGTTGTTTGGAAGAAATTGTGGTACGGAATTGGATCGTGTAGTTTTGAATGTTACTAATTTTCACAGAATTTGGTGATGAAATGAAAATATGCTAGAAAGTTTGTTGTTTTGATGAAATTGTTCTTCTGAGAACTGGGTCTTGAATGACAATTTTTCACAATATCAGATGATGTAGTGAAAAATTGAAAATGGTAGAAATTTAGGTGGTTTGAACAAAATTGTGGTATAGACAACTGGATCTTAGGGTCTTGAGTGGTGGTGTATTATTTTCTCACAAATTTAAGTGATGAAGTGAAAAATTTGTAGAAAATTTGGTCTTTCAAGAAATTGTGGTAAAATTGGGATTCTTGTGTGAAATTCGATGTATAAAGTATAATGCTAATCTCAATGATATGTAAGAGACACTTAAGAGGGGTGTTTTGTATATTTTTGAAAAGGGGATTGAAAGGAAGCAAATAAGGGTAAGGAATGACTTAACTCTTACATTTATTAGTTGTTTAGGTTTATTATGGAAAGGAAACAAATAACTTGGTTATTTGGTTTAATCATGCAAAGGAGAAAAATTGAGAATGATTGAGGAGGGTAACATAAGAATTACCATAATTTTTTGGATCGTAACAAATTGGGTTTGTGTATTAGATACCCTCAAGCAAGGTAATGGTTATCCCATCACCCAGAAGGCCATAACAAACAAGTAGAAACAAATTTAGGTATCAGTTTCTGTCTCCAACCCAATAAAAAAGTAACCAACCATGCTGTTAGTGCGAATGAAATCAATTGAGGGTTTATGTCTGTTGACAACTTCGGCCTAATTTTGTCTATCTTATTGGAAGTTACATGTTCTGATAAAGATATTTATGATGAAGGCTGTGTAATTAAGCTGGAAAATAGAGAAGCTTCATAAAAGATCCACTATACACTATAAATATGCTTAATCAGAGGATAACTTTTTATGGTTTTTTTTTTTGCCATGTGCTTATAGAATTTCTTAGATTTGATTTCAACTTATTTGAGCTAATTTCTCTTTGAAACTATTTTTCTAGGTGAAGAGAATGGACTCTTATTTCTCTGGATTATTTACTTGTAATCTTTGCTTATCTAGAACTTATTAGAATAAGATAATTTTTATCTGATCATATCGGAAGATTTTCAAAAGTTATTTGTTTTTTTTCCTTCTGAAATTCTCAAATCAGTAAAAATATGGTGAGCAGGAATAGCCTATATTTGGATGTACTTTGTCTATGCCAATAAATTCTTCGTAGACATGTTCCCTATACACCTAGTTCTTGATTGTTGTTGAGTAGCATTACTCAACCTTTTTTAATGTGACAAATCACAAATGTATTTGATTGTGTTTAAAAAATTATCTCTTAATGTTAAATTTAACTTTTATCTTTCCATAATCAAGGATTGCATTAGCCCGTTCGTAAGGCGAAATGTTCAAGCTATTCCCTCCATGATTTAACCTGCTGGTCTTCTGTTTTTCTCCTCTTGTTTTTATCACTATCACCATTGTTTTAAGAAAATTGCTTGTTCTGTTATCTCTAACAGAAATTCTCAGTGAAGCAAAGAAATTACTCTCTGAAGCATGTCAAGCTTTCTTTCTCCTGTCCACTAAATCCTTCCAATTGACGATCTTTTCTAGGACAAGGTGCAAAGAAACTAGAAAAAAAGAAATGGTTACTGTATTTGAGTTAGGATAATAAGTGTATCAAACTCATATCAAAGCATTGGTGAACTTTTTTTTAAAAGATTCTTTTAGCTGAATAAAGACCTGGTTACCTAGTGGGAACTGGTATAGCTTTGAGTAACATAACCTTTACCCACCTTTTTTAATTTTGAAGCAAAAATAAACTCACTTTAGCCAATTTTGTTTGTCTCACAATCTAATATATTAATGCAACAACATGTCTCTGGTTAGACCGTCTCACAAAGGTGGCACCGGGTCTTCCCATCAAAAGTTGTAAAAAAAGAAAAGTCTGTAAAAGTTAATGAATAATATAAAAAAGTTATCAAGTAGTTTTATAGGCCAATTGACCAAATTGATAAAAAAAAGTGGCACCTGACGACAATTTGGTAAAAAAAAAAATAATTTTGCGACAAATCAGTAAAAAAATTAGCTTTGGATGACAAATTAGTAAAAAAAATAATTTTGGCGACGACTTGGTAAAAAAAAAACTTCTGACGACATTTAGGCCAAAATTTTAATTTAATTTTTCATTTTATAATTTGGTCAATACACAAAGTTATACATACCTATTTAATTTTTCGATCTTTTTGAAGAGTTTTAAATTTAACTCCTTTTTCTCACACATGTTTATCCAACCATCTCAAATTATTATCATTTTTTTTCTCTTCCCTTAACATAAATATAAGTGACATACTAGAGGGAAAAAAGTAGATATTATTGCCCCTAAAATTCCCTAGCTATTTTTCCATAACTTTTTTTAATATTAAATTTAACTCATTTTCTCACACATTTATTCATTTAACTATCCCAATTTTTCTCCCTTTGATCTCTTACCATAATAAGTAACATATAAGAGGAAAAAATTTCATTTAGATCGAGCGCGGATATATTCAATTTACTCAGTATTTTACATTCTATTGTATTTCTAAAGTTGTCATATATTTTTATGATAAAATTGCGTTTGTATCAAATTTATGCATAATATTTCTTAATGATATAAAGTATGGAGTACATGACAATATATATTAAATACATTAAAATTTTAATTTTCTTGTCTTACTTAGTATGGAAAGAGAAGAGAAAAAAAAATTAGAAATGGTTTATTAAATAGATCAATGTAGCAAACTCTCAAAACAAGTTAAATTTTATTTTTTTTTAAAAGAAACTTTTAAAAACAATTAGTAGATATCATGTGTTGACCAAAACGGAAACGCAAATTAAATAGTTTTTTGGCCTAAGTGTCGGTGGAAGTCCATTTTTTTACCAAGTTGTCACCAAAATTATATTTTTTACCAATTTGTCATCTGAAGCTATTTTTTTTTACTAATTTGTCATCCGAAGCTAAGTTTTTTTTACCGATTTGTCGCAAATTTTTTTTTTTTACCAAATTGTCGCTAGGTGCCACTTTTTTTTACCAATTTGGTCAATTGGCCTAGTTGTATATGTAATATGCTTTACCAAAATAACAATGCAATCATCCCTAAATCCTTGTGTTGCATTGGCCTTTGAAGGTATACTTTATGAAACAAAGATAATCAACTAGAAAAGAAATGTGGAGTTTCCAGAGTTTTAAGGGGAAAAAGAGAGGAAAACTATAATAAGAAATAATGAGCATTTTTTCTATTTATATAAGGTTTTATGTTTTAATGTTATCCTCCATTGAGCACACATTTATATAAATATTAAGAAATACTATTTTTATAGCCAGTTTTGTTCATAGTGGTAGAAGCGTTGAGATGTGTTGAAGATGATGATTTACACTTCACTTATTCTGACAGTTGGCAAATCCTTTTTGATTGCAGCTTATGGCAAATATTGAGGAGACTGTTGGTGTTGGTAAAGGAACCCCTAAAATGTATGCTACTATTGATCTTGAAAGAGCTAGAGCTGGTAGGACTAGAATATTAGATAATGAAGCTGTAAACCCGAGATGGTACGAGTCATTTCATATATACTGTGCACATTTGGCTTCGAATATTATTTTCACTGTGAAAGATGACAATCCTATTGGGGCAACATTGATTGGAAGAGCATATGTACCTGTTGAGGAAGTCATGGATGGGGAAGAAGTTGACAGATGGGTTGAAATTCTTGATCGAGACAAGAACCCTCTAGATTCTGGTGCTAAGATTCATGTGAAGTTGCAGTTTTTTGAAGTTAGCCAAGAGTATAATTTCAATCGTGGAATTAGAAGTGGAAAATATCCTGGAGTTCCATATACCTTTTACCCACAAAGGAAAGGCTGTAAGGTCTCCCTGTACCAGGATGCTCATATCCCAGATAATTTTATTCCCAAAATACCTCTTGCTGGTGGCAAGTTTTATGAGCCTCACAGGTGTTGGGAAGATATCTTTGATGCCATTAATGATGCAAAGCACATGATTTACATTACTGGATGGTCTGTTTACACAGAAATCTCGTTGGTAAGGGACTCTAGGAGGCCAAAGTCTGGTGGTGACATGACAATTGGTGAACTGCTTAAGAAGAAGGCGAATGAAGGTGTTAAGGTCTGTATGCTTGTGTGGGATGACCGAACATCTGTTGCTGTGGTGAAGAAGGATGGTTTGATGGCAACACATGATGAAGAAACTCAGGAATACTTTAGCAATTCTGAGGTGAATTGTGTCTTGTGCCCCCGAAATCCTGACAATGGTGGAAGCTTTGTTCAAGATCTACAGATTTCTACTATGTTTACTCATCACCAGAAGATTGTTGTAGTTGACAGTGCAATGCCTGGGGGAGGATCAGAGAAAAGGAGGCTTGTTAGTTTTGTTGGGGGTATTGATCTCTGTGATGGGAGGTATGATACCCCGTTCCATTCACTTTTTAGGACACTTGATACTGCACATCATGATGATTTCCATCAACCAAACTTTCCTGATGGTGCAATTACAAAAGGTGGACCTAGAGAACCATGGCACGACATTCACTCCCGTCTCGAAGGACCAATTGCTTGGGATGTGTTATTCAATTTTGAGCAAAGATGGAGAAAGCAGGGTGGGAAAGATGTACTGATTCCACTGAGGGAACTTGATGATATTATACCTCCCTCACCAGTGACTTTCCAGGATGATCCCGAGACATGGAATGTTCAGTTATTTAGATCAATTGACGGTGGTGCGGCATTCGGTTTCCCTGATACACCTGAAGATGCAGCCAAAGCAGGCCTCATCAGTGGTAAGGATAACATAATTGATCGAAGCATCCAGGATGCTTATATCCATGCAATTCGCCGTGCTCGAAATTTCATATATATTGAAAATCAATATTTCCTTGGAAGTTCTTTTGCGTGGGAGCACTCAGATGATATTACCATTGAGGATATTGGTGCATTACATCTGATTCCAAAGGAAATATCCTTGAAAATAGTTAGCAAGATTGAAGCAGATGAGAGGTTCACTGTTTACGTAGTTCTTCCAATGTGGCCAGAGGGAATACCAGAAAGTGGATCTGTTCAGGCTATATTAGACTGGCAAAGGAGGACCATGACAATGATGTATAAGGATATTATTACTGCTCTTCGCGCCAAGGGCAGTGACGAGGATCCAAGGAATTATTTGACATTTTTCTGTTTGGCCAACCGGGAGGTGAAGAAGAGCGGTGAATATGAACCTTCTGAACAACCTGAACCTGACTCTAACTATGAAAGAGCCCAGCAGAATCGACGATTTATGATCTATGTTCATTCAAAGATGATGATTGGTATGCTATTGACTTACTTTTTTTTCTCTCTCCTTAAATAGTTTGTTAGCACCGCCATTGTGCTAGGGTGGTTGTTTTTGGACTTTTAATAGTCTCCATTATTTGAATTCACAACTTATGATCTTTTTCAAATTTTGGCAGTCGATGATGAATACATTATTGTTGGATCTGCTAACATCAACCAAAGGTCAATGGACGGTGCAAGAGACTCTGAGATAGCCATGGGGGCCTACCAGCCACACCACTTGGCAACAAGGAGCCAACGGGCACTGGGTCAAGTTCACGGTTTCCGAATGGCCCTGTGGTATGAGCACCTTGGCATGCTTGATCAGACTTTCAATCAACCTGAAAGTAGCGAGTGTGCTGAGAAGGTAAACCAAGCTGCAGACAAATACTGGGATCTGTTTTCAAGCGAGTCTCTTGAGCGTGATCTGCCAGGTCACCTGCTTCGCTACCCAATTGGTGTTGATAGCGACGGAGATGTAACAGAGCTCCCAGGCTTTGAGTTCTTCCCTGACACCAATGCACGTGTTCTTGGCGTTAAATCTGACTATCTTCCACCCATCTTGACCACCTAATCTATATTATGTCAAGAGGTAACAGTCCATCTTCTGATTCTATTTCAAAACATACTGAAATTAGTTAGGGTAATAATTTGATGTTTGAGATAGCGATGGTGATCTTATGTTTATTTGGGTTTTTACAAGTAGTGTTGTTTGCCCTCCTCTCCCATCCCCGGTTTTATTGATTGGTCTCTGGCTATAGAATTTGTAATGTAGAATGGTGGGAAGGACTTTTTTCCCCCTGTTTGGTGTTATTGACTGTTGCAACTTGTAAGTTTTGGGCCCAAGTTAGAAGGGCCAACTTGTTTTCATGTTAATGAGGCAATGAGATATAGTTTGTGCTTTGATAATTACTACAGCAGGGCTTGTTCGTTATTATTACTTTTTTCCTGTATTTGTAAATTAAAAAAACACACACACACAAAAAAAAAGTGATATTTTAAAGGAGGATGACTGGATGAGGTTTTAACATAGTTGTTAAAGCTTCAGAATTCCAGGCATGATTTTCTGGGTTTGATTTATGCATTTGTGAGGATTTCTTACCTACCCCCTTACAGATGCGTATGTTGACTAAATTGGGTCGAATGACCTATATTAGGACCGATTCAAGGCCTAGTATTTCATACATATCATACTAAAAAAAAAGAGTGATATTTGAAAATTAGAAAGATTAATATTATCAGAAAGATTGCTATTTCAAAAATGAGTATTAATAAGGTCGGCAAGTCTCAACAAGTGAATGTGGTTCAGGTCTACTGTTATTAAAAATATGCTCAAATTTCTTCTAAAAAATTTGTGCCAAAAGGATATATTTTCTGAATATAACAAACTTTTGAAAAGCACACCAAGTTGTTTTGAAGCAAGAAATGATGTCCCTCTTATCCCCAACATGATTCAAAAGAAGGAAGGTTAGAGTGCAGGAAGACAATATTGTGTATTGGAAATGTAAATTTTTTAGATATTGTCTAGTGGACTTGAATTGATATCGGACGCCAATAAATATTTTCTACAACCATGTTAGATGGAAATTTGTAGACCTTCACTTGATTGTGTCAAGTGTGAACATATTACATATATCCTTGTCTAGAGGTGATCATTTGTAGGCTTGGGTAGGTAACGGGTTGGGCTCAACATTTTTTTTGTCCGACAATCCTAAAATTTTTAGTTCAAACCCTTTTATGTGGGCTTGATACATTGTCCATATCTACCTTTTTAAATAGGTGGGCTTGCCCGCACACCTAACAACCCTAAAAATAATTTTAAAATAATTTTGTGCAAATTCTAAATTATTATCACCATATATTATGTGGTGAAACATGATTTTGTCTTATAAAAATAAATTTTGACATCAAAATGTAAAAGTAAATAAAAAAAAATTGAAAGTACAAATAGATTTTAGTTAAACGTTGGCTATAAATATTTAAATTGTACATTCATCCACCAAATCAATTTTGAAATTAATAGAAGATTTTGTTTATTAAAATTTTTAATCAATAAAAAAAGAAGAAAAAAAAGGTTAGAAGTTATAATATTTTTTAAACTAAATACATTAATATATTATAAATGTATCGAGCGAATCGACCTGTAGATAATTTACGTTGTCTATACCCACCCATTAATACCCGTCCATACCTGCTAAATTATTAATCTTTTTTTTCAAAAATATTGTCCAAGCCCGTAATTTTTACGGGCCATCACATCCATGAACAACTCTAATACACTCACTCACTCACTACGTAGTAGTGTAGTACGTACTACAGTACTACTTGCATACTTATCTTAATATCTTGACCTCAAATTTTATAGTGTTCATGCAATTACCAGGGGCGGATGTAGCATTAGACATCCCGGGTCATGAGACCCAGGTTTATTTTCAAAGCTTATTAGTATAAAATTAAAAAAAAAATAAAAAAATAAAAATAGAAACATAATAGAGCAGCAGCAGCAACAAGGGGTTAATGAAGAGAAAAGACAGAAATAGAAAGACTATTTATGAAGAGGCCTCAAGCAGCGAAGGTCGAAGTTCAGCACTACCGCGTTGGACAAATTGACGCCGGCCATATCAAACGCCGACCCATGGCCACCGGAAAACTCCCAAAACCAATGGTACCATTACAAAGCCCCAAACTGAAACCCTAGTTTTTGCCCCAAATTAATTTAGTTACATGTTCATGTTAATTTCAGATTTTAGAATATATACTAATTTCACATTTATTGTTCTTGTGAGTTAATGTATTGTTTTTGCAAGTTAATTTATTGAATTATTGTTCTTGTGAGTTAATTTACAGTATATATCTTGTTCTTGGGTTTATTGTTCTTCTACGTTATTTATTTGCGAGAAATTATTAGTGTATAGCTGATATATATAGTCAAATGAGATCTCGTTTGATTTGACTCAATGTGTAATTTTTAATATATAGTTTATAATTTTTTATTACATGTATCTAAAGATATTTTTAGTTAATGTTGTGTATTGGAAAATGTGAAAAAGTAAATATTGCAAACATTTGGAGATAGAGGGAGTATATATACATAAGAACAATAATATATATCAGAAAATACATTACCTGATTGATTTACTATACAGAAGAATAAATTTTATGCTTTTGAAGTTATTGTTGACTCTTCTAATTGCAACGACAAGTGTAGAAAGAGTCTTCCCACTATTTCTATTTCCATGTGAAAGATAAGCTACGGAATAGCATGAGATCAGATCAAATGTTGAATGGTTGTTTAATTACTTACTTAGTCCCTGTTTTTTGGACTTAAAAGCTACAGTAATCAGATCAGAACAGATCAGATCAGACATTATTACTCTTTATTATTATTATTTTTATTTTTTCGAGCATCGTTTTTCCGCTCGACATTTTCCGACGACGGTTTTCGAACGAGTTTTCCGGCGACGGTTTTCGGGACGACTTTTCCAACGACGGTTTTCAGATTGACTTTTCCGGCAGTGACTATTCAGCCGACTTTTCCGGCGGTGATTATTCGGCTGACTTTTCCGCCGACGATTTTCAAGCCGAGTTTTTCGGCGGCGATTTTCGGGACGACTTTTTCGACAACGTTTTTCGGACTGAATTTTCCGGCGGTGATTATTCGGCCGACTTTTCTGGCGACGATTTTCAGACCAAGTTTTTCGGCGACGGTTTTCGGAGTGAATTTTCCGGCGGTGATTATTGGGCCGACTTTTCCGGCGACGATTTTCAGGCCGAGTTTTTCGGCGACGATTTTCGGACTGACTTTTCCGACGATGATCATTCGGCCAACTTTTCCAGCGACGGTTTTCAGGCCGAGTTTTTCGGCGAAGGTTTTCGGAATGATTTTTCCGGTGGTGATTATTCGGTCGACTTTTTCAGTGACGGTTTGGTCAAAATTTTCGGCGGTGATTATTACTACTACTAATATTATTATTAGTAGTATTAATATTATTATTTGAAGTTTTGAAGTTTTGGAGTGAGATTGAATGAAGAGGTGAAATGAAATGGGCTATCATAATAATAATTATAATAATAATAATTATTATATTAATTATTATTAATAATTATTATTATTATTTTAGTAAATATAATCATGTATTACATTTCTCATAAAAAAAATAAGTATTACAATTATAAAAATAAAAATAAAAATAAAAATAAAAAATAAAAAATAAATAAAAATAAAAAATAAAAATAAAAATAAATAAATAAATAAAAAAAAAAAAATATATAAAAATAAATAAATAAATAAATAAAAATTAAAAATAAAAATAAAAAAAATAAAAAAATAAAAAATAAAAAATAAAAAATAAAATAAAATAAATAAATAAATAAATAAAAATTAAAAATTAAAATTAAAATTAAAATTAAAATTAAAATTAAAATTAAAAAAATTAAAAAATTAAAAAAATTAAAAAAATTAAAATTAAAAAATAATAATAAAATTAAAATTAAAATTAAAATATTATAGCGGTGCCTTTCTCACATAGCCTTAGAGAAATATTATAGCGGTGCAGATCTAAGGGTTGTTATTTGATCTTGTGTTTTTGTTAGTAAGGGCAACTTAGTAATTTAATGGAAGTAGTATATTTCTATTTTTATAACCAAAAAAAAATCAGTTTTTTTTTTAAATACGTTTTTTAAAATATTTTTTTAATTCAAAAAATTGGTTTTTTTTTCATAAAATAAAAAATATCTAAAATTCAAGTTATTTGTTTATTTATTCATTAGTACTCGTGTTCAAAATTCTATAAGTGATGTTCAAAATTTTATAAGCCAAGTTCAAAATTTTATAAGCCACGTTCAAAATTTTATAAACCATGTTCAAAATTTATAAGCTTTGTTCTAACTTTTAAATGCTTTGTTGTAAATTTAACAACCCATGTTTAAAATTTTATAAGTCATGGTCTAATATGTGTATGTATGCAGAAAATGTCAGTTTATTGTTGGTTTATTTTAAGTATATGAACTATTGATAAAAAAAGTATATGAAATATTAAAATTTTTATAAGTCATATTCTAAATTTTATGATTCATATTCTGAATTGTACGGGTCATGTTCTAAATTTTTATAATATAGTTTCCAAACCATATAAGATAGAACTAGAGCGTTGATTTATTTTGATTTAATGTTAATTATTTTATGAAATTGAAATATTTATTTTTAAAAAAAATCAAATTACAACTTTTTTTAAAAATTAAGCCTTAAAATTATGGTTTTTTTAATAACAACTTTTTTAAAAATTAAGCCTTAAAATTATAAATTTTTTTAATAAAAAATGTAAATTTCTATTTTTTAATTGAATATTGAGTTATATATGTATATGCTCTAAAGTTTATAGCCATGTTCTAAATTTTAGGAACTATGTTCTAAATTTCATTAGTCATACTCTAAATTACACTCGAATTTTTTTTTTTTTAAATACAACAAATCTAGAAAAAAAAATCCATAAAATTGATATTTTAAAAATAAAAATATTCAAAACAAAAAAAAAAAAACTGTATTTTTAGAAAGTCATAAAGAAAAAAAATAAAAATTCCTAATCCTACATATTATAAGGAAGGGAGGGAGAAATTTTAGGGGTTTTTTTTTTAAATTGTTTTAAATTAAAAAATCCATAAAATCTTAGCATTTAGATCAAAATAAATCAACGTTCAAGATTTTTTCTCACATAAACAAGCCTTCTCACCTAAAGAACCTTTCTTACATGATCCTGACCCTATATATATATATATATAAAAAAAAAAAATTGTGGAATGTAATGAATTATAGAGAACTTGCGGAAATTTTTTTTGTATACGTTACAGGTAATGGTGAGTGGTGATCCAGCATTATTGAAATTCTAAAGCCGCCACTGGCAATTACAAAATAATATAATTATGTGTCCCCAAATATTATGTATTTTTAGGAAAGCATAAGAAATCTCAAGCCTAGTAGGGACTTCATTGAACGAAGTTACCGGGTTAGACAAATTCCGATCCCCACATTCATCGATCGGAGTTTTTTGTGTAATATATCAAAATACATCACTGAAATTCTGAAAATTTCTTCCTACACTCACTCAGGTGCATTATAGTGATCAAATTTGGCATTTAAAACATATATGTTTTATTTTTAAAACATTTGTTTAATAATAATAATAAAAAAAAAAGTTACATGAATGTTCTAAATGCTCACACTAAATGACTAAATGTTCTAAATGCATAATATAAATGTTTTATTTTAAATGATGCAGGTGCATGGTGTTTATTGTGCACAATTCACATATCAAAACATTAAATTACCAATGATTCTATCAGGTTTTTTTTTGTGAGGCACTATTTCTCTTATTCAATGAAACATACATTCCATCTTTCTAAAAGCTCTTCCCATTTATAATAATCTTGACACTATACATATAGGAGAGAATCTTCTAAATTTATGCTAATATATTAGAACAAATATAGTCATGCAGGATGTCTTTAAATTCGTTTCAACAAGTACTATCATATATAATATCAATTTTTTATAATTTTTTACTAATGTATAGTTACTGATCTGGTATTAAAGTTTAAAAAAATACGTTGACAAATATGTAGAATGAAACTGGGGAGAAATTTTAGAAAGATGTAGAATACTAGGATCATGTATAGAATGTGTATCTCACATGGGGGGAAAAAAATGTGTCCACCTTATAAGGCTAAGGTTTAAGGACAACTCAATATTTATTTTATTTTTTGAAAAGGAAAAGTAAACATGGAAAGTTTGGTTGTTTTCCTCTCGAAGAAACAACCCGACTTATCAATAACTAAGAAAAAAGAAAACTTGGCATCCATAAACGGATCAATATCAATGTGCGTACGGGTCCAGTGCCCGAGAGACGCGATGTAGTTGGCGGATTTATTAGCTTCACGATAAATATGAGAAGAGGTCGTACAAGAGAAATCTTGAAGGATGCACCGAATATCAGACATTAAAATTTGGATCTTCCAGGGGCATCTGAATTTACGCTGCAAAACATTAATAACAGGTAAATTATCACCCTTGATAAAAATAGATAAGTAACCTAACTCACGAGCTAAAAGAAAACCATTCCGGAGGGCCATGGCTTCAGCAACTAGAGGGGAAGTATTGCCGAGAAGGAACGAGCGAGCATCAAGGCAGACCCCTTGGTGGTTTCGAAGAATAACCCAAGTGGCCGCTGAAGGACCTTTTGAAGAGCCATCGAAATTTAACTTGATTGTGCCGGGAGGAGGAGGGAACCAGCGGACCCAACGAGACAACGGAGAAGGAGTCGAGGCGGGAGAAGACTATTGAATGAAGGCGAGGGAATCGATAGACAAGCGAACCTTCCATTCTTGGAAATACAAGAAAGCACAAGAGAAGATGCAACTAAAGAAAAGGGAGAATTATTGAAAACCAACATGTTTCTACCTTTCCAAATACTGCAGATGACATGAAGGAACTTGACCAGGGAAGGGTAGTGTGAGGAACGAAGATGCAGGAGAGAAGAGTAGGGAGCGAAAACATGTTGGAGAGGGGATCTAACCAACGAATACCTTGGCAATGAGCCCTAGACCGAGACCACGCTAGGACAATAAAGGAAAAGGCGATCCTGGTTATCTTCCTGAGCTTGACAGAGAGGGCAAATAGGAGAAATAAGGATACCCCGAGTAACGAGATTTTGTCAGACTTGTAAGTCGTTATGCAAGCATTGCCAAATAAAAATCTGGAATTTTGGGTTGATATCTAATTTTTAAATCCAGTCAAACTCCCACTTAGGAGTATAAGCAAGACAACTCATTTTATTATTTTTATGATTTTAACGCAGAAACTCCTTAATTTTGTGAAGTAAATTTAGACTCCCCAGTAACGATCCAAACACGGCCCATTTAACAGCAACTAACCCATCCAGTGACGTAACAAATAATGATCGCTAATTGATTTTCGTTCCACTTTCGGTTCATATTTCCTTTTTGGACCACAAACAGAATAATTGAATTGGTACTGTATTTAGCAATCCAAATTTGATGACTACTAAACCGAACTAAGCCAATGAAATTTCCTTAGATATTTTAATAAGAAAATTGCACCCATAAACAGGTGGCACCATCTTACTCGAAAGTTGATTCATTTTTTTGCTCTGAGGAACAAGAAGTTGACACATATTAATCCCTAAATTTGTAACTTTGTAAGTACATACTCCGTAATCAAATAGCTTTCCAACTATATATATAGTATATATGGTTTGATCGTGATTTGGCAACTAAAATGTCCTTCATAACGTTTTTGGTGTTGTCCATTCTTCTTCCGTTTCTCATGATAGTTTGATTTTTCTTACACTAATTTTTTATTTTTTACACTAACTTTTTAATCTTATCGTCTTAAATATTAAAAATAAATTTTGTTACCATTTATGCATGTTTGGCTTGTTTCAAATAACTTTCGCTAATTTTTCAAAATAATGTCAACTTTTGTAGTTAATTAAGAGTAATAATTACCCAATGACTTGAATAGTAGCAGAAAATCTGGCTCGTGTGATGCACGAAATCTCGGTAAAATCAATAATTCAAATACTAGGAAAATATTTTTTTTTTTAAAACAATTCTAAAAACATATTAAAAAAAGGATTAAGATCAGAGAGAAAAATTGATGATAAGAATGGGTTTCAATATCGAAGATCACATTTACTTATAAATTACTCATAATACTCGAAAATACAATCTAGGTTATAGATTTATGTTAGTGATAAATAACCGGGGCCGCCTTGAAAATTTTAGGAGCTTTGTTTTAAAAATTAAAATTAGGTCAGTATATTATTAAAATTAATATATTATTTATAAATTAAGTAAAATAATATACAAATTTTAATATAAAAATTCTAAAAATAATTTAGAATTTTTTTTAAAAAAATAATGAGAAATAATAAACATTTTTTATTAGGGAATATTAGAAAACTTTTAAAAAAAATTGAACCCTCTTCATGTTGAGGCCTTGTGCGATTGGTCTCTTTACACACCCTCAAGAAGGACCCTGTAAATAACAATTAATTATAGTGTAGTTTGGTGGTAGTAATATGAAGCATGTTTTGAAATATTATAGGGTTCGAAACTTCCTTTAACTATTTTTGCCTTCAAGATTATTTTACCAATTAATATTACGAATTATGACTTGTCACTTACAAATGTGATGAGGTGCCGAGCTTTCAATAGAGGATGGAGAGTGACATGTGGCCGAGAATCAATTAAGGTTAATTTTAATTAATTTAAAAATAATCTAATTGAGGTTAAGTTTATGTTTTAGAAGGGTAAAAGTCAAATAAATATACTCCCTCCGTCCCATTTTACATGCTACATTCTATTTTGGAACAAATTTTTATGCAAACCAATTTTTATGTGGGCCCACCATTGGTAAAGTTAAGTGGAAGAAAGTTATTGGCTTAAAGAGGATAAAAATGACAAAAAATAGGGTAAAAATGTAAAATATATGTGGGGCCCATAGACTATAAAAGAAAATGTAGCAAATATTTTAGAACACCCAAATAAAAAAATTATAACAAGTAATTTGGGACAGATAGAGTAGCTTTTGACAAAAAGATGAGAACTCGACCCCAAAATACGTACAATGTTACCGAAATATAAAGGAAATGGTACATATATACATGCATCCAAAAACATTCACGAGTTAGACTAAAGAATTAAAGGACTACCTTACAAGTTGGGAATATTCGAGGTTTGACCACTTGGATAATTGTACTCCATTAGCTACTTGAGATAGAAATACACTACTAGTACACGAAAAAAGCTATTTAACGTAAATTTATGGGATAGGAATTGACGTTTGACCAAAAAAAAAAAAAAAAAGGAAAAGATTCAGTTCATACCAAGGCCCAGGATAAAGAGATGTTACAAAGAAGATTAAGTACCCCTTCTAATCAGGGTCATACCTAATCTATTCTCCTCAAGAATATTATAAATTTGAGAAGGAGGAGTACATTGAACACATAAAGCAGACGGGATTAGATGCCCCACATTTGCGATCCAATCGGCCGCTCGATTTCCTTCACGATAGATATGCCGAACAGAGTAGGTGTCAAACTGAGTAAGTAGATATTGTATTTCACTGACCAAATGTGCTATCTTCCATGGAGGTCGAGAAATGTTATTTGCAGAATTAATAGCTAATAAGTTATCTCCTTCGATCTCCACATTTCAGTAGCCGGCTTCAAGTAGATGACGAATACCATTCCGCATTGCGGTCAGTTCAGCAATCATTGCAGAAGAGCGACCAAGGTTGAAGGTGTGAGCTGCAAGACAATGTCCAGAGGAGTCACGGATAAGAAAACCTGCTGCTGCCGATGTAATACTTGCACTGCCGTCAAAATTAAGCATGACTGATGAGGATGTCGGAGGATGCCAAGAAACCAGGATAGGATGTGGTGTGTGCGGGTTGTTAGTAGTGGTGGAGGGGAGGGGAAGGGGGGACAAAGTTGTATCCATTTGTGTACGAGTTGACCATTCTATATTTAGGAAGAGTGTACGATAAATAGCTTCATACCAAGCCCCCTTAGCTTGTATATAGATAGCACATAAGTTCGTATCGTATTTTTGAGGTTTGGTTTTTATCAACGGCAAAACTTCTCCCTTAGTCTATTAAGTAATGTCAGCCAGGTATTTCTAAGATAATAGTTTCAAAATAGACTGCGGGAGCCAAGTATTAGGATATTTATATGGAAATTGTTGATATAACCCTCCAAGGCATGGAATCTACACTTTCTTGTGTAATTCAACAATGAACTGAGCATGCCTATTTATAGGCACAATGGCAAGAGGAATCAGCTCTCAAAGCTGAGTAAAAACCACCACCAAAGCTCATAAACTCAGAATTAATGGTGATTAATGTTGAGCCATTAACACCTATGAAGATGCCATACACAAGGCTACATTATTCACACTTCTGATTTTAATCCACTTTAAACTTGGTTTAATAATACAATGAGGCTTTAATACAATGCTAAACACGTCCAAGCATCCTAGGCAAAGAATCTAAGAAATCGAAAAATCACTCGAATTTTTCCAGAGACAAATCGCGATTCGCGACTTGCTTCTGTTGCTGGCTCATGGTTATGTTTCTTTCCAGAAACTTTCAACGAGTCGCGACGAGTCCTCGCGAGTCGCGAGGTACCTGTTAGACTCGTAGTTTCTGTTTGCCTAACTCCTCTTTCCTTAGTTCATAAGACCAAGCCTATTTAGTCATAAATGTTCCAACACCAAGTGTACCTGAGCTTGCATATATATGTTGGCCTTGTTAAAAAGAAAATTATAGTATGTGTGGTGGATTAGTAATGGTGAGATTATCAAACTAAGCTACCATGTTAATGCTAGGTTTAGTTTATCCAAACACTTAGTTTTTATAATAAAAATTATTAGGCCAACCACAAATATATCCAAAATACTACTACAAAAAATGTTATTTAAGACGGGAATTCATTAATGTTTCTTTAGATCAAATTTTATTGTAAGTTATATACTTATATTAGTTTCTTGTTCATTCACTACAAATTTGTAGCGCTATAAGTGATAAATTTTAAATAAGCCATAAAATTAAATCATCACAAATTGAAGATGTATAAGAAAAATTCTGTCTCTAAGAAAAATTAGAGATAGTTTTTAATACTTAAATTAACATGCATGTCTCAAATATTGAGACATACATGTCTCAAAATATATAGGAGAAACCATGATTTTTAGAGAAGCAGAAAATTTTTCTTAGAGACAGAATAATGAATATATTCCTATTCTATTGTTTGCATTAATGATGTTTTGATAATGATGTCCATTTGGATAATAAGTTCAGTAGATGTTCATTTAGACAATGTAGTGATGTTCATTTGAATTAATAACCAATGTATTCATTGACCCAATCCTTACTTTATATCATCATGCATGTGTATGCACTTTTAATTTAGATACCCCCATGTGTAGCTTGGGGTTTATAATTGTTTAGTTGATGTTAAATCATTAAATCAAAATTGAATCATCATATTAAATTACTACAGTAGAAAATATATTCAATATAGTAGTGATAATATTATGTCTGTCTTAAATCACTTGTTTTGATAAGATGTATATATGTCTTACTTATTTTGTACTAATTTCTTTGACATAAACTATGTAAAATCTTATCAGATTTATTATGATGATTCGGCAAATAGCAAGTAATACTCTGAAAAAGAGTGCAATTGCAATACCAGAAAAAGGACATTTTAATCTTAAAAGAAGTTGTCCATCTGTTTTCAAAAATGGTTACATTTGGAATATTAGGTATATGAGGAGACATAAACTTGTAAAGAATAAATACAATCATATGGATCTTTTTACTAGATTCTTCTCGATCTATAGTTCTTTTTTTAAAAAAAAAAAAAAATTCAATTTCTATAACCTTTCTAAACTTAAAAGGTGGAAATTGTGCAAAAAAAAAAAGTACGGTATTTCCATTGGAAACTATACTGTGCAAATATCAACTTCTACACCCTTTTAGAACATAGCGAAATATATTAATGTTTAAACATATGCGGTGAAAACTGTGCAACGTAACCAACATTTTAAAACAGAGAGACATCAACACAGTAAATGACTGCCCGCCTAAAACTTACAACATTATGAACTAGTAAATTATTAGTGAATCCCAAATGTCTTCTTCAAAAGGAACTAAAAAAAGGGAAGATAACAACACAATGAAACATGTAATCCCACATGGTATAGCCCACATAGCACATGCAACTCAAACATTATACTACTACATACAACTACAACTCAAACATCACTTTATCTATATATATTTTGCTTTGTTGTTATGTTGTATTTTTAAAGTTGTAGAATTAATAATGTAATTGGTTGCAACTTGGATTATATATAACCATTTTTTGTTGTCATTTGTAGAATTTCGACCACACTAGCTAGTACTACACTACTATTCCATATGAAAACCAACCCCCCAACTAATTAATTTTACCTTAATTTGACCCTTTCTTTATTTCTGGTCCACACATTCAACTTGCCCTCTTTCCCCCTTTCTATCATTTACATCAATAATTAACAAAATGCTTACCTCACCTCCCCAAATAGTCATCTTTCACCAACTAGTCACCTTGCATCTATTTTTTATACCTTATATTTAGGTATTTTCTTTAATTAAAAAAAAATATAGTTTTTAATACAATGTATGTATTTTATGCTTGATGGGTACAATTCTTATTTTTTTTTTTTTTAAGGAAAGGTATACAGATTTAAGTTAAGTTGCCTTCCTCTCGAAGAAACAACCCGACTTGTCGGCATTTAAGAAAAAAGAAAACTTGGCATCCATATAAGGATCTATATCGACGTGCGTAGGGGCCCAGTGCCCGGGAGACGCTATACAATATGCGGACTGATTGGCTTCACGGTAGATGTGAGTAGAGGCATAGTCGCGGAGGATACTCCGAATGTGTCCATCAAAAGCAGGATTTTCCAAGGGCAGCAGGATTTACCCTGCAAAACATTGATGACAGTATGTAAGGTTATCACCTTCAATAAAACTGGAAGAAAAACCAAACTCACGAGCTAGAAGAAGGCCATTGCGGAGAGCCAAGGCTTCCGCAACTAGCGAGCAGAGATGCAATGCCCTTGATGGTCTCAGAGGACAACACCAGCGGCTGCGGAAGTACCTTTAGAGGAGCCATCAAAGTTTAATTTAATAGTACCGGAAGAAGGCGTGAACCACCGAACCCACCTACGCTTCGGGGCTGGGGTGGGAAGGGGAGAGGACCAATTAATAGAAGCAAGACAGTCGGTCGAGAGACGGACCTTCCATTCCTAGAAATACGAGAAAGCACGAGAAAAAACAGAAACTGACGAGAAAGGAGGGTTATCAAAGACTAACCTATTTCTAGCTTTCCAAATGCTCCAAAGAACATGGAGAAATTTAACCAGGGTTGGGTAGTGGGTAGAATGAAGATGCAGAAGGAGAGTCGGGAGAGAGTACATATTGGAGAGAGGAGCTAGCCAATGAATGCCTTGGCAGTGTGACCAAACTGGAAGAACACTTGGACATTGAATAAAGAGATGATCTTGAGATTCGTCACAAGACTGGCAAAGGGGGCAAGTAGGAGAAAGCGGGATGCCCCGGGTCACGATGTTTTGGTGAACTTGCAGGCCGTTAAGTAAGCATTGCCAAACAAGGATCTGGATTTTGGGGTTGATATCCAATTTTCAAAGCCAGACATAGTCCCATTTAGGGGCATAAGCAGGGATATCATGAGCGAGCCAAGTAGCGGATTTCACAGTAAAAGAACCATCCGAGGAGAAGCCCCAGCAAGGGGCATCCGGGATTGGCGAAGAAGGGAGGGGAATACCGATAATAATTTGGACGATCGGGAGAGGGACAAGGTCAGCCAAGAAAGGAGCATTCCAGGTTGATACTTGTTAAGTCTTGCGAACGTTAAGTTCGCAAATTTTAGTTCGAAACTCACCGCATGTATTTGCAAGGATTCTCTAGTTTTCTATTTTCAAATGTGTGTGTCGATCGCTAAATTAGGTCAAATTACATGCAGTAGGGCCCGACTTAAGAATTAGTTTCACCCACATTATTAGGGGGGGAAAAACTCCCTCCCTAACCGATATGACACTGCTTAAGAATTAGGTCAGATTACATGCGCTATGTCGACCGGCTAAATCAGGATTATACTAACGGATATGACACTACTTAATTAATTGAATGACGATTATTGCCATGTATCTATAATGTATATTATCATGTCGACATGAATATTATTAATTATTTAATATAAATTTAATTATTAGAAGATCTATGCTTTTAGTTTGCAATAATGGTACAAGTAAGGAATATACCTCAAATAGATTCGTCTAGTTTGAGAATTGCTATGTGCAATTTTGCATAGATTTGCACATGCAGATTAGGTGCAGTAAATGTAATGTTCCATCAAAAAGTTTGTTTTTTTAATTATTGCTTTAGATTTTTTTTTTTTTAAATTCATTATTTCTTCACTAAATATTGTTGGTTCTAAAGAAGCAGCATTTGCTAAGTAGTACTAACCACTTTTATCGATAGGATCCCCCATTTTATAACTACTAGTGGGCATAAATTCTGATAAGAATATTGTTTTTTATATAGACTAGCTTTTATTTTACTTTATGAATTTTAAATTGGGCATCAATTCTTCAATTTGGAAAAAAATAAAAAGGTTTTTTTAGGTTTAAAAAAATTGTAAAGTACACTTTGGGTGCGTTTGATTCAAATTAAATAAGCATTTTTGTGCTTATTTTCAAAAAAAATCAGATCAGAATAGACCATAAAAATTTAGATCAAACCAGAAAATTTTAGATCAGATTAGAAAATTTATAACTTTAATAATAACTACTCCACCCGTCCCCTTTTATTTGCAACATTTACTTTTCCACACATCCCAACACACAACTTTAAATAAAAATATCTTTAAATACATATAATACAAAATTATAAATTAAAAAAGTACATATCGAGCCGAATCAAACGAGATCCCATTTGACTATATTTTTTCTTATGTGCATAAAATTAGAGATAGTCAAAGTTGGTCAATGAACAGTGACAAAATTCTACTTGTTGCAAAAAAAGGGGACGAAGGGAGTAGAATTAAAAAAATTCAAATCAGATCAGTTCAGACCAGTTCAGAAAATTTTAGATGAATCTAATGCAGCCTTTATGTTTTCATCAATAAAATTGGGATAAAACTATCTAGAAGATAAAGGATATGTGGATGTATGAAAAAGGAGGATGTATATGAGATTTAGTTCACTATAATTTTTTTTTTTTTAAATATAATATAAATTCATTCTCATAAGTCAGAATCTTCAATATTGATTACCTTACAAATTAAAGGTCCTCCAGCAGTTGCCATTTCCCTGCCTGAATAAAGGTTATGTCTAATTGTCTCCAATTGACTAGGACAATAAAATTGACAATTATAAGTGACAATTATGATTGTCCTAGCCAACTTTTATTTTTTAATAGAAAAAATAAGTATGGAAAAAATGCTATTTTGTTATAAAAAAAAAGGCTAATTTATATGCTCCTAATCATTGTGTCTTGTAATCTATTTATAATCTTCTATAACTTATACTAAAACAAGACATTGCTTGCATCACCAAGGACTCGTGTCAAATCTTCAATAAAAAAATCCCTCCAAAATAAAATATGACATCATTCTTTTAAAAAAAAACTAATTATTATAAGTGTTGGAATGTCAATTATTATACTCCGTAATAAATGTTATTTCAATTTATAACAAATGTTGTCTTGCTTCTTTAAAAAACAAGATGAAAGAACTAATATTACAATTTTATTATCCAACCATCATTTACAATTTTTTTTACATAATGCATTTGGCTACGGATTACTTAAATTTCAAAATGTTTTTTAACCATGCATCTTACGTTGACTTTCTAAATTAGCATTGATTCAATGATACTTTATATTGTAAAATTAATTATCATTATTTTGTATAAATTGTGCAACGCACAGGTGCTAATCTAGTTTTAGCTATCTGTAACTAATATTAACATAAATGCTACTGAGATTATTACTGTCCACGGGGCAACTCCTCAAATGATCGAAGTCCCCTCCGAAAACCATTTACCCCTATTTATTTATTTATTTATCTAAGTATTTTTGTTATTCTTAATTACTTAAAAAGGGCATATATTCTGACTTTTGCTTATCCCAAATTTTACAAAATTGACTAAGATTTTATAATAAAATCATTATTTTTTTATCCCAAATTTTACAAAATTGACTAAGATTTTATAATAAAATCATTGTTTTTTCTTTTCTTTTCATTTTTCCATCTTCTATAAATGTCGCGAGTTATAAATATTCGTCCCTGCATCAAACATATTCCATTCATTTTCCCTTGGATTTTGATCACAAACTATTGATATAGACATCAATTTTGTGTTTTTTTAAGGCTAAATGGAAGGGTAGTTGCAACTTTATATTCATACAATAATTTATCTTTGATTATATTTGTGACTATTTTAAAATTGTCATACTAATTTGATGAAGATCGTGTCATTATTCCTAAAAAATAAAAAAGAAAATGTTATCATCTAAATCGTATTCTCTTTAAATTTATTTGTTGAAAACTATTCAGTTTACTAAAAGGAATGTTGGATTGGAAATCATTAAGGTAAATTTTGTTGTAAAATTATTAAGTTATAATCTATATATACCTTTTTATACTACCTCCGTTTCTTATTATTTGCAACGACTTGACATTTTTCCTCTCTACTTTATGTCACATTGTTGCAAATAATAAGAAACGGAGGTGGTATAATTTTTTCGGTGAAGATTTTCTATAATTATTATTATTTATTAAACTATACATTGCATAGACATTAACTTAGTTAAGCTAATAATAATATTATGGATACAAATCAACAATGCGATCATAATGTTTTGTGAAGTTCGGTTACTTGTATGCAAAGGAAGTCCAATCCACTACGGGCCATAGTCGCATACTCGCATTTGTCTCATGTAAATTCATTTTTCAAATATTGCACAATCAATCAAAATTACATTTTTTTTTTAGAAAATGTTACAAGGAAATCAGGAATTCTTACTCTCGAAGAAATGACCTGATTTATCTAGAGCTAAAAAATAAGAAAATTTAGCTTCCAAAAATGGATCAATATCGGTATGCATAGGAGTCTAGTGCCCGAGCTACATAATATTATCAGCAGAATGGTTGGCCTTTCGGAAGATGTGCAAAACAATTAAATTAAATGTAAGAGAATTTGCATTGTGATATTTATTTGATTCTTTACAATATTATTGTGATTTCGCTTTATAGCTGGTACATATCAAACTAGTGTTTGGCAATTGATTTTTGATGCAATGGTATAGAAGATCTCCACGTATGTTTGAGATGTGAGATTTGATTCTCGTCAATGAGACAAGGGCAAACCTTTACCCAAGCCACAAAATTGAAAATTAGAAGGAAGGAGCTTATAGACGATGATAAGATATATTTAAGCATATACTTCCTCTATCTGATTTTACCTGTCACAAGTTAACTTCATTTTTTTTATAACAGAAAGTTAACTTCACTTCAATTATATATAGAAGTACGTAAGAAAAAACATTTGATTCACTTTAATATTATGTATGTAAGAAACAATATAGCTAGATTAAATATTGTTTGATTCATCTTAATATGTACTTTTTATACATTTAGTTTGTATAATCTATACCTATACACACCCCCACACATATTTTTAACACATGTACTTGATATCTTTATTTATATTTAATAAAACTTTTCAATTTCTTTCAAATAATGTCATTTTCTTTCCTATATCAATTCCTTTTTACTAATTTTAATTTTTTTTCTCAATTTGAAATTTTCTTTAAATGAACTCACACTGCATATTTACAAAATCATTTTCCATTATTTTATAATCATCCAGATGAATTATTTTTTCAAAACGTATATGTTATAATCTATAAAATACTATTTCCGGTTTTTTAGTTTACTCAATTTGACTTTATCACTAATTCACAAGTATACTTTGATTATCATTTGTGATTTATACATAAGATAAAACATAGTCATGGGGGTCTCGTTGGATTCGTTTCAACATGTAGTTTTTTAATATCTAGTTTTATAATTTTTACAAACACACAATTAAAGATATTAATCTTCAAAATTTTGTCTCGGCAAGTGTGAAAAGTGAAGTGAGTAAATTAAAAAAATGGAGGGAGTAATTATAAATTTGATATATTTTCATTTTTTTATGAATTATTAAGTCTTAGTTTCAGTCTTCAAAAAGCATCGTAAATAAAAAATTAAAGCATACAATTGTTAATCTAATATGTACAAAACTCGTGCATTACGCACGGGTCAAAAACCTAGTTTTATATAATACATGATTTAAAATATTACTTCGTAATATTCAAAATTGTATCTTATGACATGTGAAAAGGTAAACATAACAAGTAGAGCTGTCAATTTTCAACCTGACTCGAAAAACATAATAAACCCGGCTCGTAAATAGTGGGTTTTGACAAAAAAATAACGACCCATACTCATTTTAAACCCGTTAAATACAACCCACTCTTAATCAAACATGCTTTCAACCCGATCCGCCCCGAAAATTATTAGTAATGTATTAAACTTATGATATTATAGAAAATTTTACGCAAAAACACTTCCTACCATGAAATTTTGAATTTAAAATTATTTTTATTGGACCTCAACATCAATTGTTTTGCCATAAATTGGCTATTAATGAAGATATTTTTTATAATTTGTATTTTTAAGAACGTTTAAAGTATATTTTAGTACATATATTGCATTAAAATGTTAAAAATTAAAGGGCGTTACAAAACTTTGTTCTTAACCCGTTGGGTCAATCCGAACCAGACGACTTTGGGTTATAAAAAAAACTAATATCAACTTAAAACTCGTTAACATTCGACTCATCACAATATGAACCCGCAATTATTTTACACCAAACTAACCCATTTAACAAGTATAATTACAAGTAATTTAGAACGGGTGGAGCATAATATAAAGCAAGCCTACTCCCTCACGAAAACTCTATTTTCATCTAGAATTTGTAGTTAGTAAGCTTCATAGGATTATCCTTCTTTTTTTATATATTCATTCATGATTTCATGTTATGGTGCCATAAAGAAGAGTTCCTATTTCCTAATATTTTCAATTTTTCATGTTACAATCGACCTACACCACCAATTTTTCCAATCAATTTTTATATAATTTTAAATTAAATCACTCCATAAATCAACCCCATCCACTATAAATCCTCATACCCCTTTCCTCAATATCTTTCTTTCTTGCTCAACTCTCACTTTCTTTTCCTCTTTTTCTCAAGTTGCAACCACCAACTACCACCACTTTCTCTCCCTTTTTTTTCCTTTTTTATACAATAAAAATTTTCTGTGTTTCTGCAAGAATTTGGCTTCTGTAATCTAACAGTACATCACATATATATTTTCAATTATAAGACTATTAATTATAAAATAAAATAAAAATGGCATCCTCTGTTTTGAACTCACAAAGTGTAATCTTGACAACCGCCATGGCAGTTTCTGGAGCTGTAATTTACATATCTCTTTGCCGAATCAAGAGTTTCCCAAATACCCATCAAAATTCTGTTTCTGATTCTCCAAAAAATCTCCCTTCTTCTTCTTCTTTACGTTCTTGTTTATCTTCTGGTATGCTCTGTTTCTTTCTACTCTGTTTTCCCCTGTTTTTTCCCCTTTATTACTCTGTTTTCCCCTGTTTTTTTTTCTTTCTTTCTTTTTCGATTTTGCATTTTTCTTATGATGAATGTGATTCTACCATTTTACAGATGATAAAAGAGGACAAAAAAGGAAGAAGAACAAAAGGGTTAAATTTGCTGATAACATCAAACATGAAAAGACTGAATTAACTTCCATTATTACAGAGAAGAAGGAGAAGAAGATTCAGAAATTTGAAGTTGAAAAAATCCCTGAATTTCGTCGAATGCCAGCAAACAGAGCTGCTCTGTATCAAGGAATCTTAAGGGATCGAGTTCATCGAATTTAAGTTTAGTTTGTTTTTTAAAGATCATCTTTAAACTTATTTATTATAATTTTCAGATCAAAAAATCTTAGTTTTAAAGAATCCCCCAATCCCCCTTTCAAAGTTTATCTTCCTGGGTGATGTTGTGAGGTAAATTCATGTTAAAATTCGAATGTAAATTGTAAATTTCCATAGTAGAATACAGTCGTAGTTTTTCAATTCAGATTCTTGAATTTTTTTAATTTTTTATTTATTGGGTTGCTATGAAATATTCATCTTAACCCATATTCTAGAATATGAATTTTTGTCAACAAGGAATTAATGTACAAAGGGGTCATCTTTGGTTTGATGCATGAAAACGATGCGATGTTGTACGCAAAAGACAATCGTTGTTGTCGATGGTAAAAGCATGTTGGAGTAGAGAAATTGATTTGAGTTTCTTAGGAGTTACACCTCCCTAATTTTTAGGAAACTTCCTCTCAAGACATTTTTTTTTAACTTCTTTGGGGGTAAAAATGTATAATGTTGGATCGTAATAGATCTTGAGCGTGTTAACTGACTCAATTTAGCTGTCACTTATACTTGAGAGTGAGAGGATGTTGAATCATATCAGCTAGAGGTGATTAAAAGTTCGGGTCAGTTTGAGGTTTAACTAAGAAAGTGTGCCCAAAGTCCGATTATTTTAGACGGACTTGGTGGGCCATCAACGAGCTTTTTTGGCTGAGTTATTGAACTAAAACTGCCTATTGAAAGTGCGTCAAAACTCGTGAAATTTCGGGCCGAACATGTCGGGCAAGCGGGCTGGACCAATGATGATTAGTCCTAGCACCAACCGTGACACTTGAACCTAAAATCACGCAACTAGGTTCTTCCTTTTGTGTGTAAAATAGTTTCAATGTAAAAAAAAAATAAAATCATGGAAAACAATTTACGATGAATAACATAATTGCAAAATAGTTTTTCCTAGCATGCAATATAAGAAAATTTATGGAAGACAAGGAAAATGAAAGGGAAAGTGAGAAAAAAATTTAGGAAAATAATTTTCACATTATTTTGAAGGGGGATGGTTTTTCATCATTGTATGTAAAAGCTATTTTACTCATGGAAAAAATGATTTTACACTATTTTGTAAAGTAAATCATGCAAAATTAAAAATAGAGGAAAATAATTTAATAGAAAAGTGTTTTAAGCTTGCAACCCAAATGCCCAAAAAATTCATAACATTGCCTTACAAGCCAACCTATGATATGATGATGGAGCTAAAGGCTAAAGCTACAACAAGAGTCATGTTGGTGAATTTATGTAAGGAAGTGTGAATGAATACCCTCTAAGGTGTGGAATCTACACTTTATTTCTACTAATTTAATTTGCCCTTTATAGATCACCGGGTTACCACGAAATGATTAGTGAGATACAATGGAGAAAATATAAACTCTATGAGATCCTAATAGTGTATCCTAAAAGACTTGTGTTTCTAAGGTTTTTAACTCACACTTAGTAAAATTAGCTAGATAAAACCACGTGCTAATAAGTTACTTTGAGTGTATGAAATTTCTGAATTTTTTATTTCTTTCTTGTACTGAACAAGTGAACAACACATGCCTATTTATAGGCACACAAGCAAGAAGAAATCAGTTGCCAAAGATATGTAAAGCCTCCATTAAAGTAACATAAAATAAAAAATAATGATGGTTAATTATGCATTAAACATTGAAGAAGATGCCATGCACAATGTAACCCTTCAAACTCTGATTTTAATCCACTTTAAAATCATCTTAATGCAGCAATAAAGCCTCGTAAACAAGACATGATACGTAAAGGTATCCAAGACAAAGTATCCAAAAAAACTTTCAAAACCGAACCACGATACAGGAGCAAATCGCGATGCTCCTCGCAGGTCGCGACGCGGGCGCGGGGTCCGACGTGACCTTTGTCTCATTTTCCCCTTTTGCTTTATTTCTTCTTCCTTTGTTCAATTGTCAAGCCCATTTAAACATAAATGTTCCAACAAGTTAATGGTTAGTCTTAGTGCTACCTCGCATGTAGAGTATAATATACTCCGTATAAATCATCGACAATGGATAGAGAACGGATAAAATAATGACAACAATTAAATAATTTACCTCTCACAAATAATATTCAGCGATTGAATATGATACACAAGTTCTTCCAGTTTGTTTTAATACTAGATTTAATTTGTTTTATATTTATTTCTCTTAGTATTGTTTTTTAATAATGATAAGCAAATAACTAAAACTATAAGGAAGCATTAATTTAGAACAAACATGTAAAAAACTAAAACAATTATTAATTGTGTTCAAGCAATATCTTCAAGTTGTTGTATAATACGGGGTTATTTTTGAAATTTTTAAATATACAAGGTCATCATATATTGATAAATAAAAAAATACGGGATTACTAAGGATAATTTTACTAAATTCCTTATAAAATAAAACAAAAGGGATGAAATATATGCAAATAGGAGTGGGCAAATTCGGGTACCTAGATTTTCGGATACCCAGTTTTTCTAATCGCATTTTTTGACCCGGATCTGATCCGGATAATCAGGGTACCCGAAAATTCGATTTTGGAAACCAGATATCCGGACCCGTTTTTTGTTTTTTATTTTTTTTTCTTATACAACTTTATACTATTTTTTAATATATAAAAAAAATCTGTTTTATTTTTTGATAAAAAAACTGTTTTTTATTTTAAAAAAACTTTTTTAAATTTATTTTTAATAAAAGACAAATTTTATTTTCTTTAATTTTTTTTTTAAAAACTATTTTTTGAAATAAAAAAAAGTATTTTTAATAATAGAAAACTAATTTTAAATTAAAATAAAAAACTGTTTTTTAAAAATTAAAACCCGATACCGGGTAACCGGTTTTTTAAAATCCCGACCTGGTATCCGGGTACCTGATCTAGTTATCAAAATCGGGTCGTCACCCGTTTTTTCGGGTAAAAAACCGAGTATCAGATCGAAAACCGAATACGAATTTTTTTGACTGCCCCGTATATGCAACCCTCAAAAATGAAAAAGGAAGGGGGAAGAATGTCAAATGTGGATTCAAGGAGCCCAAGCGCTATCACGTAAAAGAGCCAACCATCCAAAAAAGGAGCCCAAAATATAAGGCCAGGGTTGAAGAAAGCAATGGGAGGAAGAATAGTATGGTATTGGACTGTTGGTGAATGGTGATACAATACAACTATGTCATTTCCCTAGTTAATGTCGTAATAATTGGGCCTACCAGGCTATGCCAACTACCATCAAGGCTAATAACACGCAAACCATGTTCATTCGACAAATTTAGAGTGGGTTCTCTTTTAAAAAAAAAAGTTTTAGTTCAGATAAAATCTATTTAAGTGTATGTAATAAGTTCAATCAAGTTGAAGGTTGAGAAAGACGTGATTGGATTTCAGTGACAAGATTGCAAGCTTTCATGGCGGGCGACACTTATTTTTACCGCATTGATAACTAAAAGACCGTCCCATCCGATCTCAACTTGAAGAAACTCGAAGTGAAGAAGATGTTGAATATCATTGCGCATGAAAATAAGTTCAACAAGTATAGCAGAAGTAGTACCAAGGCTGAAGGTATGGGTTGCAAGACAATTGCCCGTGGAATCCCGAATGACGAATCTGCTCGTTGCTGAAGTAGATGAAGAACTTCCATCAAAATTAAGCATGATTGTAGGAGAACAAGGCAGATGCCAAGAAACAAGAAGCGGGGTGGCTAAGGTTGGTTGTGGTGAGAGTGGGGGTAGAAGTGTTATTTGGGGGAATAGGAAAAGCTGTGATGTCAGGGATGAGATAAGCATTCCATTCAGAGGAAAAAAAGAGATGGCGATAGGTAATCGAGACAATGTTGAATGCTGTGGCCTCAAATACCAGTGCATTACGACTCTTCCAGATAGATCACAGGACCCAAAAAGTTAGCATAGGAAGGAGTTCCGAGTGACGACAGTGTAAATAATGAAACAGAGGTTTAATGTCACTAAAAAACATCGGATAGTGTAGCACATTTTGGAGCTTATGGTGATTCCAGAAGTGACGAATCGTTTTGATAGTGAAGAAAAGGATGGTCAGTAGTCTCATCATGGAGGTGGCACAGAGGGCAAAGACTTGGCAATTTGGTATCCTGCCAAACCCTCTTCCTCTGGAAGGATTATATTTATACTCCATACGTTTTGATTTATTTTTAAAATTTTAACTTTTACATGTGAGTTAAGGAGAATAGCAGAAGTATAATAATTTTTTAGGGGAAAAGGTTGGCTAAATAGAAGTATTATTTCTTAGGAATTATTTGGCCTAAACTATCATGACACGATAATACGACCCAAACACAATATGAAATTAGTGGATTTGTGTTAAGGACTTTGACAAATTTAAGTATTCAGGTTGACACGATACGATATGCTTATTAAACTGGTCGGGTTTAGGTCATGGGACAAAGGGTATCAATCCATTTACGTATGTGAGTTAACACAGCATAACACGATTACACTCAACTACTAATTGTATAGTGCAAAATTTGGCCTGAATCTCTAACGTAACACGGCTGAACACGGGACAAAATTTATGAATTTGGGTCAAAGTTTCTAACACGCTTAAGTAAACGAGTTGACACGACACATTTAATAAATAGTTCGAGTTTGGGTCATAAGGTTCAACCCGTTTTATGTGTGCTGATTGATACGAATATGCCACAACACGACGCATACAATTGCTGGCTCTAGAAAATATCATCCAACTATATTAAAATTACTTGTATACACCAAGGTGTGAGGTGCACTTAAGGATAAAATGAGCATGGTGCACTTACCTCTACATGCATCCGGCCGCATAAGTAAACCCATTGCAACTATATAAAGAAAAAAAGATGAGGGTGCTAACCTAAAGATTAAATCTTGCGAATGTCGAGCCTGAGGTTTCGAGTTCAAACGTCACTGCACGCATTTGTGAGGATTTCTTATCTTGTATTACATATACGTGTGTCAATCAAATTAACCGAATGATTTGCAATAGGGGCAAGGTCCACTAGTCCACTACCATCACATTATCTAACTAAAAATATAGAGCCCTAAAAAGGGCAAAAAAAAAGTGTCGGGCACCTAATTTTCAGGCCCCATCCATATAAAGTGGGCCCATAATCACACAAGTAAAATTCCAACTATATCCTTCTTTGCTTTCCACCTCCAAGGCTTCACTATTTATTTTCCTTTGTTTTTCTCTTCTCCTTTTTCTTCCTCTCCTGATCTCCGCTCTCTCTTCTCTCCTCTCTCTGTTCATCCACAGTTTTTCCCACAGTTTTCCCAGAGGAGGAGGAGAAGAAGAAGAAGTATAAAGTAAAACAAGGGGAGGGAAGGAGAGAGAGAGACAAAAAGCTTCCACATTTCACCACCTTAATTGTTCTTTGAACAAGTACAACTCAATTCCAGGAAAGCCTTTTGCATAATCTCATTGTCCTCATAATCACAGGTTTGTAATTCTTTCTTTGTTCGATCTCTTTTTCTTCTGTTCTGATTATTCTTTTTTTCACCCTTTTCATTTGATTAATTTGTATTCCTTCGATTTCAGGACTTGTGATCTGGGTCTTCCTGGAATCAATGTTGTGAACATTCTGGCAAAATCTTTGCTTGCTTTGATATTCTTGTGTGAATGGGGTAAGTTGTTGATTTTTCATAAAGCTGCGATTTTTCTTTTTCGATTTGATTTGTTTGTTTGGTAAAGTATACAATTTATTTTGCGATCGATTTATACCTTTTGCATTAGAACCAGTATTAACTCTGCGTCGGCTTGTTTTGATAATTGTAAGTCTAGCGGGGTTTGGTAAATTGATCAATGGGTTCTTAAATGTGCAATTTCATGGTGGAATTTACCTCTTTCATTGTTTTGTGATGTTAATATTTGGGGTTTTTGTTTAGCCTTTTGAAGTGTATGAGAAATCCCTTTACAGTAATATACACATACAGTAACTAAGGAAGGCGTAATATTTGATTGCAAATTTAAAGGTTAATGCCATCATATTTGGCAATATAGCTTAATTCATTTAGGGGAAAAGGAAATATCAGAATAACAATTAGGTATGAGATGGTTAAAGAATGCTGCTAGCTTGGGCTGTGAATTGGGAAAGAGAAAATTGTGAGTAATGATTTGTTTGCAAGACGGAACCTATTTTTCTCCATTTTGCGATGTATTGCATTCTAAAGGAACTTGAAAACTGTGATATATATCTATGAAGCAATTGCCATATTGCTTTTTCTAGATCAAGGGAAATAGAAATGTCTATGATTGATATATCTATGAAGCAATTGTCATTGGTTTTCTAGAACAATGCAAATAGAAATTTAAGTGATTGATGTGCTGAATGTTGAAGGAAACAATCTTCTCGCACAATCTCAAACAGTTTAGTGTTAGAGCAATCAAAAGCATAAATGGATGGGGTGTTCTCGTGAGGGTTCAGCCTTCCCCTTTTTTTGTCCCTTGTTTCTCTTTGTGAAATATGATTTTGGCATGGCAATAAGATCAGATTTAGAGATCACTGTAATGACTAATGAGTCTCACTTGCATCACCACATTGCAAACCACCTGCATTGTGAAATTGGTTTTATGTCTATAGACTACCACGATCATACAAGATTCACAACAAAATCCTGTGACTTGTGCAAGGAAGCACTTAATTAAACTTGCTAAAATAAATCTCATTTAATCTTTTACATCTTATCTTCAACGCACCTTGCTGTATAATGAATTTCTTCTCCCGTTTTTTTATTGAAAAAAAATGAGGGCAAGATTGTTTCTTGAAATTTAGACTTCAAATTTCTCAAAGTGTGTTGGAGGTTAGTTTCGAGTCTTTTCCTTGTATTTATTTCCTAGTTATTTGTTTTTGGCATTTTTACATGCAATTTTTTTACAGATCTTGACATATATTTTTATTTTTTGCTTCTTCCTTTATTTGGAAGTTTTGAGGTCCCAAAAAAAGACTAAACCTTTTGTACTCCTTGATGGAGATATTTGGATATAATGAGCACTTGTTGAGTTAGAATAATCAGTGGCCTGAATAATAGTATGTTTCCCTTGTTCTGTGTGCTCGTGCACTCTTAATTGTGAGTCAAGTACATTTCCTGCAGTATGAGATGATTGTATAACTTTGAAATTGGTTAGTTGTTGTTGCTATTTTTGTTTTTGTTTGTTTGAAGTGATCTGGTTTTTTATATGCTTTGAAACTTGTCTCAATTGTTTGTTTCATAAGTGAAGTTTGAGAGTAACCTAGCGGTACTTTGGGTTCCGTAATATTGCTTTGAAAGAACTTGTAGATTTTTAAAAAAATTGATGTATAGTTTTTGGGATTATGTGTTAGAGTATTGAGATTTGCGTAATTGAACTTTTTCTGGAATAATGCTGTCCCTGCTTTAACAGATAGTTAAATAAATTTTTCTTTATCTAGAAATGCTTTTTAAAAAAAAAAAATTAACTTCTACCGCTAAACTTCTAGGATCTACATATATGACGATTCTTTTCAACTGTTGATATGGTAGAATATCATATACATGAGAGACTTGCTGATGGCTGATTATAATAAGCCTTTTTTAATAAGGGAAGAAGAATAAGAGAAAAGAGGAACAAGTTTAATGTGGAAGATAGAAGCCTTTTCTAGACCAACCTTATGGGCTTGTGTTTCATATCATTAGAGAATAAATACATAGTTTTATGGCGGTGCTTGGGTTAGTTAATATCGGTTTGCTTGTGTGAACTCTGGAAACTGGCACAAGTGCTTTTACTCATTTCACTGCCATATTGAACCTAACCTACTTTGTAGGTAGCAAGTGAATTCCTGGTAAGAAAAAGTATGTGGGTTTGACCAACTGGGATGAGATTCTAATATGTACTATACAGGTGCTCTATTCATTGTTTGTTGCAGGGGATGATCCCAGTTAGAATGGTGACAAGCACTTTGCTGCTGACACAAGCTGATTCAATAAGCCAAAGGAAAACAACTGAGGGCTTACAAACATTTCAGCAAGAAACTTGACTTTTAGAAAAAAAATTGTTTGGTGGGTTTTCTCTAATTAGAGTTCTTAGGTTAGTCAGCAATCTAGGTTTTTAAATTCTAGTAGTATTTAGCCAGATTTCAGATTTAACTTCGATCCTTGGGTAGAAATATTTTCAGCACTTGTAAGTTGTAACCCATTACCAGGCAACCAATGAGCTGGTAGACTCCAAATAACATGAGGTTTTCTTAAAATCTAGTTTTATGGAACTGTAAGGCATATGTATGTTTATGACGATTATTGAAGTTATATGTAAATTTATACTCTTCAAATCTAGTTAAATATAACAACTCTTGAAAATCATTCTTTTGTGGCTTTAAAGTTTTATGTTAATATATGAAACTGGTGCCGGTCATGTAAATAATCCCTAATAGAATGTATGTTTTGTAACAGAGCAGTGGTTGCCTTGCATGTTTTATTAAGCCCAAGTCAATAGCATCGTTGGGTGAAAGACCAAAAGGCAATCTGACAGGCCAAACAAGGAGGATACCAAGTATTTCTCGAGACTCTTGGACCACAAGTGCGTACGATATGGACAACAGCACAATGCAATCACAAGGAAGCTTATCATCAATCACCACATCAATTCAAGTCCATGATACACCTGCCGGTGTCAGCAGCACCAATCCGCCTTCAGAATTTGTAAATCATGGCCAGTTCAAATCACTGAACATTTTGTTCTTGAATTTTTTGTCTCTAATATAATAGCTACTATTAATTGGTTTGTTTGAAACTTTGAAAGAAAAAGGTTTGGCTTTCATGCATTATTACTCCATAATGAACTTGTAAATTTTTTTTCATTTCTTTCAAATATGTGGGTAGCAGGCCTTCTCCTCTGGAACCAGACCAGGCAGCGCTGGGTAGATAATAAGAAGCATAGTGAGAAGGGGCAGCAATCTCGTGATTCAAAAATAAGGTTGGTAGTCTGTTCTTATTCTTAGGCCTTGTTTGGTTTAGAAGGGAAATAAATTCCTGTGGCAATTTGAATTTTATAAATAAAACATTTTTTGGTTGACACTAGAAACTTAGTGCGTGGTTGGTTATGTGTAGGAAGTATAATTTCCTAGAAACTTCTAAAATGCCCATGAAAATTTATTTCCTATGAAGTGTTGATATTTGTTTGGTTGGATGGAAAAGTAGAAGTTCCTAGGAATTTTCATTTCCTACATTAGTACCAACCAAACAAGCGGATATGGATACATCTACCCACTTTGTGTATTACCCACTACTATAGTGGATCATTTAAATTAAGTTTTTCCCCCAAACAAGCACACTTACATCTAATTTCTGGGAAATTTTACTTCCAATTTATAAGCCAACCAAAAACATTTCATAGGAAATTCAACTCACCAAGGGGGAGTTGATGAGTGATTTCCCATGGTTTGGGAAAAATTGTATTTCCCTTATACATATACTCTTTCTCTCCAACCAAACACAACACCATTTTAGTATTTCCTAGGGAATTCCGGGACTTAACCTCGAACTAAACAACATTAGTATATGCAAATCACAACCTCTGCTTTTTGAAAGCCGGTGTTGCGATTTGTGCCAGTTTTTCTTCGATGGTGCCAAAACGTGTTCCCTTGATCTGGGTTTGTGGTTTTTTGCCTTTGGGTGCCATTGTTGGATGATGTTTGGTGGTTCATCCTTCATTGTTTCTCCCTCTTTTTTTTTTTTTTTTTTTAATTTTTTTTTTTAATGTTTTATTTATATATATTTTTGTTCTTTTTCCCCCATGCTTCTTTGGTCCTGTCAGCAACCCTGGTTTCAGCGTGCTTGATTCGTTCTGGCCTTGCAGTTGGAACGCAACTTACGAGAGTTTACTTGGAAATAACAAGCCTTTCGGTCAGCCAGTACCTCTCGCCGTAAGCCCTTTTCTTCTTTTCCTTCTTACTTTTTCCCTTTTTTTGGCTTTGGTTAACACCGACTTCTGCGAATAATGTAATTCCAGGAAATGGTCGATTTTCTCGTGGACATTTGGGAGCAGGAAGGAATGTACGATTAAACATTCGATGAAGAGAAGATCTGATAGTGTAGCAGCAACGCCAAGTGACGAAACTACACACTTTGTTACTTGTTAGGTGGTCTTCATTTAATCATTTATTCCGATATTGTTTTGCTTAATGCTTCTTTTTTTGGTTTCTTCCTGTGCTGTAACTGGGTTTGATTAATGAAATTTGCATTTATTGCTAATTTTTCTTTTGCTCATCTTCAATCAAGTGATAATGTTTGTCCTTTTTTTTTTCTTTTCTTCTGATTTTCATACTCTAATTCGTATCTTGTTGTTCAAGTTTGTAAATTGTTATGAAGGGCCGATGAAGAGAATCAAAAGTCCCCCTGTTCCACATTGCGAGTTACTCAAGCTTGGCTTTGCAATACTTGATTAAATTTTAACTCGATTAAGCTCGACTCGAGTTTGAGCTTGAGCTTGATTCGACATGTTACCAAATCGAGTCATGTAAGATACTCGATTCGAAATCTCGTGAGAAGTTTAAAAAGTTGACTATTTAAAAGAAAATTTGTTTAAAAGTGACATTATGCCCGTCTTGAGGATCCTACTAAGATAATTAAATTAGAATAGTTTGTGCGTAACTCCAGAGTAACTGAGTCAATGCCCGTCTTAACTTGATATAAATGAAGTCAAGTCAAGCATTTGCCACTTGTATTTAGGGTATGTTTTTTTCAACTTATTTGAACTGACTTGATCTGATCAGATTTGATTATATCTACTAAACTTGATTTGATTATAAGTTATTAAATTTGACTTGATTTGTTCAAATCTGATAAGTTCAAAAAATTGAAGAAATCGCACCCTCAATTTGCTTCATAAGCACCCTCAATTCGCTTCATAAGCAACACTAGTTTCACTCTTGACCTTTTAGTTGTGGTTTTGGCGGTGGCCGGTGGGTGTACATGACTAACATGCACCTCACTTGTGAATTTTGTGTGATGTACTGATGCGGTCACGTGCTAGTACATGCGTGGACGTTTTTGCACTTTAGTACACGTGTCATTAAAAAAAAACACCATTTTTATACTTAGGCTCTGTTATTTAGGACTGATCTGATCTGAACTGATTGGGTGGGGTATTATTTTGTGAGAGTATAAAATTAAAACAAAGTTGAACTAATCTGATCTGATTACTGTAGCTTTTAAGTCCAGAAAAACAGGGTCTTATACAGATCAGATCGACACACCTGATCAGAGGGTACAACAATTGTTTAAAAAGATCCAGAGGAAATTTTATTCTTCAATTCATCAATTGTCACCTTGACCTTTGAAGCTCTCTTCCTTTTGTTTTTTTACTCCATAGAGAGAAAACTGGGTTAAAAGCTAGGACAATAATTGAATAAGTGAACTCTAAAATTTAGCCCCCGTTGGTGAACTCTAAAATTTAGCCCGCGTTTTACTTAATATTATCCGTATTTTGACAATTTTGCTTTTATATTCTAATTTTTATTTCTTTCACTAACATAAATTTTGCTGGACATTCAAACTTTATCGGACATTCGGACCCGCCGTGGGCAAATCTAAAAGATTAACCTGGTGGCGGATTTAGAGGGTAAGGACCCCACTTGGACTTGAATAAAGAAATTTTTTAATTTTTTTATCATTAAAATTTGTTCACTTGAACCCAATAAAATTTATAAAACACATTTTGACCTCACTAAATATTATTCCTACATCCGCTACTGGATTAACCCTTGTATAAGTTAGTAACGTTTTACCAGTCATTAAACCGATAGCCATTTTTTTCCAATTACAAAATAAAATAAAATACTCCATCCGTAACATAAAAATGGCAACGATTGTTTTTGCATGCATTTTAAGGAAGCGAATTGAGGGTGTAAACGATTAAATTAATTAAAATAATTTTGATATTAGTAACTTATATTCATATTCTTACCAAATATTTATGGAGAACCTATATTATTGTTATAATATAAAACTTCATGTTTTAGAGTTTTTAATCCTTTGAAATTTTCTTTTGATAAGTGATTTATTTCAAAAAAATAATCAAAACATATAAAAGTAATTTTCTTTTGATAAGAGATTTAATCCATGAAATTTTCTTTTATTTCCTTTTTTTATGCATTGATCTTGATTTTTAAATTATATTAAGCATACCGGGTGTTAGTGTAATGGTTACTTAATATTATGTATGGGGGTTAGGGCTTGTTTACTTCAGGTTATATTCAGTTCAGTTCAGTTCAATTCATCTCTATTTAGTTCAATTAATACACTTCAGTTCAGTTCAGTTCAGTTCATCTCTATTCAGTTAATGTAGACAAGCCCTTAGTCAAGATTTTGTTTAAAGATTACTCATTGTTTTTTATGAGTTTTTTTAATTAAAAAAACTACAAGAATATTAATATAGGTTGCTATTTATAAAGGTGAAAATTTAATATGATGATAAAGTCATTATATCAGAAAATAAATTATACTCCGTTACTATTTACAAAGTTAATATTGAGATTTTCAAGGCGTGCATCGCACGGGTGCTATGCTAGTTAAACACTCCAAAACTACAAAAGTAGGGTAACAAAAAAGGGGTAATCTTTCTTATTCTTATAGAAGCAACATAAAGCCTCTATTTGTTGTAGTAGTGTGTTCGTGGACTCTACAGACGTGTCATGCATTCGAGAAACTCTCTGAAACTTCTCTAGTCTGCCTTTATATTCTCATTTAAACTCCTTTTGATTATCAAAATTAACCAACTAAAAAACCACATCATATAACATAACTAATTAATCACCAAATTACAAAAAAATAAAATAAATAAAATAATTAATTAACCCCCTTTTTTTTAAGATAAAGAAGAAAAATGGCAGTAGCAAGGATGGCTCTGAAGAATTTGCAGCAAAAGACATCAATTACTTGTAAGAACTCTGTTTTGTTGCCTTGTAATAATAATATAATTAAAAAATATGTTGGGGAGAGATTGGGTGGTGGGGAGGTGCATGGGTGGAGGTATGGACTCCTGCAGAGATTATCATCATCAACAGCAGCAGGAAAATCAGACGGTAAAGAAGTGGCAGTTGAAAGTGATGGAGGTGATGGTGGTCGTAAGAGAAACATGATGAGAAGTAGGTGGAGGTCTTTGTTGCCTAGGCCATTTCGAAAGCCTAGTAGCCTTTGGAAGAGGAACCACCCTATCCATCACACAAATCCCTTTCGTATGTACTTTTCTCTTTGTTTTGTGAAATTCTACAATTTTTAGTGGTCCTTTGATTGATATATTTTGAGTTTAATTAATACATAATTACAATTTCATAAAAATTAAAATTTATGAAATAATTAATATTGATATATATATATACTCTCCCGTTTCGAAAAAAAACATAGCAAATTGGATGACACGGACTTATAGTCCATTTTTTGCTATGAGAGTAGAAGGGATAAAGAGAGAAAGTGGGGTATGTGATGTCATGAGAGATAAGAAGAAAAAGACTTATAAAAATGAAAATATTAAAATTGTTGCATTTATTTTAAAACTTCCCTAAAATAAAAATTCTAGCGTTTATTTCAAAACGGAGGAATCCAAGTATTATTAAATTAAATTAAAGTTAAAGACGAATTTAAAAAGAAGCATGATGTCTTTCCTCATCGATCTCAATTAAATATACTCCTTATGTCCCAATTTACTTGCCTTATTTTGACTTTGGACACTGTTCACATGTACACTTTGACTTTATTTAATTTAATATACCTAAGAAAAAACATAGTCATGATGGATCTAGTTTTTTTAATATATTTTTTATAAGTATATAGTTAAATATACTTTTTTTAAGTATATATAGTTAAATATATTTTTATGTAAAGTTGTGTCTCGCGAGTTGTGAAAAAAATAATGTAACAAGTAAATTGGGACGGAGGGAGTATTATATATAGGATCCCGAATTTAACCACTTAATATTGCAGAACAAGTCCTTAATATAAATCATTTATTAATGAAAAATGTTATATACAACCCCCTAGGTCTGTATATAAGGTAGAAATTCAAATCAAACATTAATTACACTACCTTTATTAATTAATTAGCTCTAACAAATTAACAAATTAAACTCATAATTGCATGCAGAAACTATCCTAAGTGATTCAAGGCTAGGAAATGCAATAATGGAGGCAGCAGAAAACATGAATTCACTATTTGAAAGTGTGATGATGACAACAACTCCACCCTCACAGTTGATGATGGGAAAATTCAAAGAGACAGATGAAAGTTACAAACTAAAGTATGAAATTCCAGGATTAAGCAAGGAAGACCTTAAAGTTACCATTGATAATGGTGTGCTCAGGATTCGAGGCGAGAGGAAGGTGGAGGAAGAAGATGAATCCGATGACGACGAAGACGAAGAGTATTACATGATGATGAGGAGGAGGAGCTATGGCTATTATAACACTAGCTTTGCACTGCCTGAAGATGTTAAGCAAGATGATATTAAGGCTGAGTTTAAAGATGGTGTGCTCACTATTACACTTCCTAAAACTGAATTGTCTCATGCCAAAGATGTTAAGGAGGTTCAAGTTTACTAATTATTATGTCTTTAATTTGTTTATAGAGAATGAACTTAATGTTTTCTCATAATCTATGCATGGATGTTTATGTATTGATCTGAGGTTGTTATAAAATAATATATAATATGCATGTTGGCATGGTATTAAGCTTTGAGTCGGACTGGACTGCATATAATGTTGTACGGGCCATCTCAATCAAAAGATTAAGCTGATAGTTGAGGCCTAAGAATATGTTATATACTCTATCACTTCTCTTCACATGAAAGATCATTTGAGCTTAAAATGTGAACGCAACACGGGCCCAAATCATATCCGGCACAAATTAATTCCACTTAGGAGTGAGAGGGAGGAGAGATTCAAACTTGTTACCTTTACATCACGTTGGCTCTGATACCATGTTACATGATCATTTCTGATAGTTGAGGTCTAAGAATATATTATATATTCTATCATATAATTTGGTTAACACAAACATTTGAAAGAGTAAAGATAATCATTCTCACAAATGCATGCACTGATGTTTGAGAATTCGAGGCGTGGTGAGTAGTACCGAATTTTATAGGATAATGTGTGGGATACTAAGTTTTGGAACCGGGCCCTATTGCAAGTCACCCGGCCCAATTTTAGCTAACACACGCATTTGTAAGGGGTAATAAGGAATCCTCATAAATGCGTGCGGTGAGAATCGAACCCATGACCTCGTGCCTGGAATTTTGAAGCCCTAACCACTGGGCTATGACTTCATTTTCACTATATAGTCATATATAGCCCTAATAGAAAGCTAAAGATGATATTTTTTTTTCAAATAATTTCTGACATACATGTAATACATACGAGTAGAATGTTAAATAATTATTACAAAACTCATTTACCAAATTATATATATTATTGCCAATTCAATACATTGTTAAGGACAAAGCATGCATGCAGAAAAATAAAACATCCCAAACTTAACTTAATTTTTGAGAAATATTACATTATATATATCATCATGCATATCATATCATATTATATTATATTATAGTGTATTATATTATATTATTCAAGGTTGAAACAACTTATCTCCACATTTGCATTTCCATGATAAAGGATAATAACTGTAACGACTATTTCCTCCATAATCATAATAAGATGTTTCTGATGATGAGGAGTTAATAACATCTTCCATTTGATGTTGATTTTGATTTTGATGATGAGGAACAATAAGTGCAGCCACACAAGGATTGCAATCTAAGCACTTGTTTACACAATTAGGTGGCCTTGATCCCAACTTCATTTTTTCACTCTTCATCATCTCTTTTTCATCTAACATTAAAACTATCGATCATAATTAGATATTTAGATATATAGATAGCAAAAATGGCGAAATTTCCAGTTTCTCACACTTTCTTTTATTACAAACAAATAAAAATGGAGGTTGTTTTTGTAATTTTGCTAAAAGTATAGATATCCCGATCCGAAAGTCTCTATTTTTACGTGATCGGACATATATATTTATATATAATAATTTTCAATCAAAATTATAGCAAATGCAATTGTGATAAACACATTGTTTATTAATGTGAGAAGAAATTAAACAATGGAAAAAAAAAAATCTCCCGTCCCATTTATTGTATTCCACTGTACTAATTAATTTTGATTGGTTGAAATATTTTTTTTTTTTTTTAAATTTTAAAAGTTGGGACATAGTAATTACTTGAACCAATCAAATTTTGTGGAACACAAATGAAACACGATAAGTGGGACAGAAGATTTGAGTCCAGAAACAACATAAACAATTTCTTAGTATAATTTTTTTTTCTTTTTTACCTGAAGTGGAAGTTAAAATTATCAGAGGCATGATGAGGATAACAATAATAATTCTCATTATAATTTCATATTGGCGTGCCATTTGAGAAGAAAATTAAAGGATGAGGATGTATAGTATAGTAATGTTTAGAATAAGCAAGATAGAGATTTTTTGAAGTTGGGATTATTGAAGGTGCATATGAAAATTAAAAGAAAGAAAGAAGGAAAGAGATCATATTATTATATATTATGGTGATATGAATTAATGTTGGGAATTTCATTATAATGGTTTAAGGGTGTTTCCTTTAGTAGAGACAATTGCTTTGATTTTTGAAGGTAATTTTTTCAACACTTTATTAGCTTAATTCCTGCCCTTCTCAATGGACCATTAAACACACACAACAATAATATTTCAGTGCTCTTTTTTTTACTACTATTCTTTTTTGAACTCACTTATGCTTTTGGGAAATTGGAACTTTGAATTATGAATATTTGACTTAATTGGGTAATTTACATACTAATGATCTCTTATTTCCTTCTTTTTCTTGTTATTGTTATTTGGAACTTCACAATTATATTTATACATTTAGCTAGAGTTAGAGATCATAGTATCCTTTGAATTAGGGTGCGTTTGATTCAACGTAAATAAATACTTCTGTGCTTATTTTCAAAAAATTCAGATCAGAAAAGTTATAACTGTAATAATAACTATAATAAAAAAACTCAAAGCAGATCAGAAAAATTCAGATCAGATCAGACCTGATCAAAAAATTTCAAATCAAATCTGACCAGATCAGATCAGAAAATTTTAAAAGAATCAAACGCACCCTTAATCTTAATTAGTCTCATATGCAGCATGAACTAATATTACAAATTAATTAATCACACAAAAAATAATAGCATTAAAATTAGCATAATATAAGAACTTAATTAAACATTATAATAAATATATAATGTCGATTACTAAAACTAACAAATATAAAAAAGATGGAAGGAAATTATTTGTTATAAAATATTATATATCTAAAAATGTACATTACTCCTGATTTGGAACTTCACTCACGTAATCCGAAAGTGCTTAATGTGTTTGTGGACTCTGTGCTCTTCTTCAAGGTCTGACCTACCATACAAAATAAGGAACTGCCACTAACCCGTGATGGATTTCGAGAACGTCCCTATAATACTTAAGTCAGTGATCGGATAAAAAAAGGAGTTAGAAAAGTACAAAGTATTAGAGTATGAAACAGATATCGACATAATAGACTGAAAAAGCCTTTTATAGACATACTTTACCTGGTTAGAGTTCCAAATGGATAATTGATATGACAGTACAACTGTCATATGGATCTGGCCCGTGACACGTGGCATTCATTGATTTGCTCATGCATATCTGTTGTATGCCTTTACCTAATTGCATTAATTTTAGGATTTTCCTGAGTACCTTTGGGCTTGCCTCTATGGCGGACCTAAATACACATAATTAAGTTTAATTTAACTTGTCAAATATGCTAGATTTTCTTAAAGCTGTTTTAAATAAACAGCTACTCCATAGAAAATTATGTTGTCTATAAAAATTTTATTTTGATTATAAAATAATAGTATGTACTTAACTGTCTGGTGTATAAATTAGTGGTTTGAGTGCTAGACTCCTGCAGGAACGAAGGACTCGTGTTTGAATCCCGCCTTTTGCAGGATGTGGTGTATATGTGTCCTGGATGGTGAGTTTATAGCTCAGTGGTATGAGTGCCAGTTTCCTGAGAGGGGAAGGGCTCGTGTTCAAATCCCTAGCCATGACACCTGCAAGGGTGGCACAATGTCCAATTGGGCTGCCAGCCTTGCTTGATTGCGTGGGGTTGCGGGGTTTTCAAGTAGGTTGGGATTTGACCCTACAAAGTAGGGGTGTTTCTCGTTATAAATTTTTTTTCTGAATGGCTTTGATAGATTTGGTTGGTACAATCTTTTTTCTTAAAAAAATCCCAATGTTGTTCCATGGTGGAGAAACTTTTTTTCTTCTAAATTCACAGTTAGTCTATATACTTTTATACAAAATTTGATGTCAGACTATCAGTCTAATGTAACTTTTAACAGAAAATTTATAACTTATTACTATATGCATTTGAACTTTTTATGTTTGTCAATGCATATGATTTATATAATTAATATCTATAATTATATTTTTGTGAAAACTATAACCATTGAATACTAATAATAATGTACTAATCTATCTATACTACTCCGTATATACTAAAACAGGATGTTGTTGATATCATTTTCATCTAAAGATGTACATGTGTCAATTTCTCAATCAAATTTTTCCTCCCAAAATGTTTAGGACATCATCTTTTTTTTTCTTCCCCCCAGTATTTAACATACTTTGAAAATATTTTTGATATCAAAATATTTTCTTTACATTTGTCAATTTTCAAATCGTTAAGAATTTATACTAAAATCTTTTTATTGATGTGATAATTTTATATTGCATATATAGTTTGTATTTGTTTTCAATTGACTTATAGTATAACAAAATTTCCAATTTATCAAATATTATTTGATAAAACCGTGCATAACACGGGACTAATCTAGTATATATAACTACTATCTAAACTTTTAACCTAATCAACTTACATCATAATTGATAGATGTACACATGTCACTATATTATATAAATTGACGATGGCTATCTTTGATAGTCATGACAGACCATTTTACTATAGAAACTATGGATAAAGTTGGTGTTAAAAGTAGATGATTCTAAACAACACAAACATTTTGAAATTTCATTTCAAAAAACAAGACAAATAAGGGAGAAGGGAGATAAATATTTTTTTAGAATTTCAAAATGATAAACATTTATTAAACTTATAAGTTGAATTCCATTACTAATATTAACCATAATATTTTATTAGTGGTAAGTAGTCAACCGAATAGGTAAAATAAATTTTTTCGATAAAAATTGATAAATGGTTTTTTTTTTTTTTTTTTTTTTTTTGCCGCCTAATTTAGTGTCCATAGAAAACAAGGAGTGTTTTAGTTGAACAGTACTACACTAATACCCTTCCGCAACAATGATCCTAAATTTCTAACACCAAAGTACCAAACAAACAAATCGCAGCAACAAACTTTCTTCTTCCTCTCGACTCGTCGTTCTTCTTCTTCTTCCCCAAAACTTGTAAAATCATGGCTTCTCTCATTCCATCAATCACTTACCATAGTAGTAGTACGCAGTACCCTAATTGGGGAAACTCAATTTTATCTTTACCCTCTCATTTTGTCTTCTCTCCTTCTTCAATCAATCCTAACCTCTCTTCCCCAATTCATCTCCACCGTTCATTTTCTCTAAAATCCAACTGCTCGATTCTCCGCTCTAGCCTTGTCCCACCTCCTCCTCCTTCTGGAAAGGATTCTCAGAGTTTGACTGGTATGATTTTCTCAGCTTCGTTTCTTAATAAATTTTAATTATTATAATTTCTTCAATTTTGTTGTGTTGTATTGTTGTTTGTTGTTAATATTTTCATCTTCATGTTTGTCAGTGTGCAAGTTAGTAAAGATTATTGTATTTTAGTACTGGGAATCTTCGCATATGAATTATGAAGTATGCATTTGCTGTTTTTTTTTCCTCCTAAGAATTATTTACATATGTTAATGTGATGGCTGTTTGGATTATTTATCTCTTTGAGTTAACGTTTCCTGAAAATTCCCATAATTATATGATGTGGGTTTTCAGTTAGGGCATTGATTTTATTTTTCCTTTCAGATTGAGTTTTTGTCTGATTGCATTGTCCGAATTCCCCTTATTGCACTTAGGCCATGTCCTTTTGAACTGACTTAATCTGAACTGAATTAAACTAAATACTAACTTAGTAGGAGCTGGAGTTGAAGTGAAAATAATTTGTCCGAAATTAAGTCCAAAAGGGCTTGATTAATCTGAATTGAACGAATTAAACTAAATACTAGACTCAGTAAGGAATTGGAGTTGAACTGAACATAATTTGTCTGGAATTAAGTCCAAAAGGACTTGATTAATCTGAATTGAATGAATTAAACTAAATACTAGACTCAATAAGGAATTGGAGTTGAACTGAACATAACTTGTCTGGAATTAGGTCCAAAAGTCCAAAAGAACAGAGGCTTAGTTAATAGTTATCAATCAATGTTGACTGTTCTTTACACCCTTAGTGGATGATATTGTGCAACTATATCAGGTTTTGAAAGTTAAGAGAATATAATAGGATCGCTATTAAACTAGTGCTATTGGTTGGAATAAATTGTTAGGAGTCTTAGGGCACCCTTTTTAGCCATCATGACTCCAGATTTGAGGGCCATGGAGGCACGGTAGAAAGCAACTCGCAATTGAAGAAATTCATTGTGAACTTTCATAATTAAATTAAGATTTGTAGACTTGTAGTTTACATTATTATATTAGTCTAAATGTTGGGCACTTATGAAAAGATCATAGTAAGAAGATGAGTTTGATTGTGATTGAGATGCATAGGCCAATAGAATTTGATATGAAGAATCAAAGATACGTCGAAAAAGTTGAAGGTGGAGAATTAAGGATAGTGAAAATAAGATACGGGAGAATTAGATATGTTATTATGGCCTTATGGGCATAGAATTTGCTGAAAGAGCAGTGTTAGGGTTCTGAGTAATTTATAACAATTCAAGAGAGTTCAAAGATGATCTAGATGGAGATAAGCAGAAGTTTTGACATGAAAATGGTTTCACTTGAGAATATAGAACTAATTGGAAGTGAGTGGAGCATGAATAAATTAATTTTTTTTCAATCCTAGCAGATCAAAATGATTTCTAAATGCTCCATTCTAATGTGTAAACTATTGCTATTCATCGTTCCTTTAAATTTCTAATAAATAATTACTTCCTCTGTTTCAAATAAAATGCTTGAAATCATTTTGCACGCATTTTAAAGAAGAGATTTAAATACATGTATATAGAAGCAAATTAATAAAAATAATTTTGGTACAAACAAGAATTAGATTATAGGTTACTTGTCTCAATATTATTTTGATAAATTTGCTTGTTTAGTGTTTACACCCTTAAATATCTTCCTTAAAATGCATGCAAATATGGTTTATTGCATTTAATTTTGAACAGATGAAGTAATTTTTTTATATATAAAGTGCTCCTTGTTTTCTTTTTAGGTTTTTTTAAGCTATGCTCTTGAGTTTGTTAGACTTTCTAAGTTGTGTCCATGCTTTTTCAATGTTCTAAGCTATGCTCTTCAAGTCCGCGTTTTTAATAAACCGTAACCACTAACATGCACTATTACTTATGAACTTTTTCAACTTTAACACTCCATTAATTTTTGAAGAATAAAAAAAGTGAAGAAAAAAAAAAACCCAAAGAAGAGAGAAAAACTCCTGTCCTTTATTCTCCCTCGCATCTTTGCCCAAACCTTTGTATTCTCTCCCTCGCAAAGGTTGAAGAAAACCCCAAAATTTATGCAAAATCCCCAATATTACTTCGAAACATAGGGGAAGAAGAATTTTGAGGTCGTTTGTAATGGTTGCAGAATGAGCATTAGAGTTTTGAAAATTCATCATCGTGCAAATTATATTGATATGATGGGACTTTGATGAAAATGTTTGAAGTAGTAAAGAAATTTTCCCTCCAACAAAGGGCCCTTGATTTCTTTTTTTATTAGTCTTCAATTAACTTATATCAAATACAAGATCATTAACGTGTACTATTCATTAAAAACGATGACTTGAAGGGTATAGCTTAGAACTTTGAGAAAGTATGGGCATAACTTAGAAAGTCAACAAACTCAGGGGGCATAGTTTAGAAAAACCCTTTCTTTTTTTAATGATAAAAACTTCTCCTTTTATGAAACACTTTTATGTCGTTTCCTGGTATATAGTTGAAAATTACTAGCACAAAGTTGAAGCCTTCAAGTGTAAATTTCATTAAAGTTGCTTTGTGATTTGAAAATTACTTGAGGCAAACTTTCTGATCTAGTTTTTGGTCACGAAGTTGGTTTGCTGATATAAGCATAGTATGTATATTAGGTGTGAAGTGTGTAACCATTTAGGACTTCAAATTCGATAAAGGATAAATATGTGAGCAGAGAAAAGCAATGAATCCATTGGTGCCCACAAATCCCTGGCCTTGCCTGTAAGCCTCATTTCTCCCAAGCTCAATAGAAATGACTTGTAAACCATCTGCAACATCAATTTCGGAAAAGTTGGTGTCTAGATAATTAGTGATCCTTGTCAAGAATGTCAACTTATAAACCTTTAGGGCATATGAGGCTTTCTTTGAAAAGGCTGATTGAACTCCTGGTAACATATGGTGTAAACTTATATGCGGGCTAACTCATTATTCAAGTAATAGCAAGTTTTATTTCCTCTTGTTCCCCTAGAGAAGCTCTGATGGACTAGTTGACGACTTGACGGTCTCACTACAAGCTTCAAGCTTGAATGGAAATATGGCTTCAATATTAGCAGAACTTTGTATGATAAGGATATTTCTCTACATTTTATCCCCTACGGCCCTATGTAACCCACAGTTCTGGCTTGCTACTTTATGATTAATGATGCTTGATGCTTGAGATTTTTGTTTTTATTTATTAGTTCATTTGTTTATGTAATTTTCTAAATTCAAAAAACCTGCTGGCCTGATAACTTTGGACCCTCCCTCTGCTTCTAGTCAGTATGAAAGTTTTATCTTTGTTATAAAGATTCTAAATCGGTGAACTTTAGATCATCCATATGTAACCTATACGCTTTCTAATAAGATTAAGAATGGTTATAAGACAATTTTTTTTTTGATGCATTAAAGAGTATTTTGCTGGCACAATCTAAGATTTTATGTGAATTTGTGATCTAGGTATTGCAGCAACTTTTTCTAGGATCAGGGACACAGTGCAGATTTTTATTGCAGTTCTTTTCTGGATGTCTCTATTCTTCTGGGCATCTGTTTCGAATGGGAAGAATACAGGAAGTAGAAACAAGAGAGATCGTTTTAGAAAGTGACTGTGTAAGCAATTTTATGTGTACGTAGTCAAAGTGTAGACTAGTATGAAATTTATATATATATATATATATATATATATATATGCTTATTTCTGTCCATTCTACTCTGTCCACATGTTTCTGTTAGTAATTATTACAGGGAAGATGTAAAATAAATCTTGCTGTTGTGCATGAATATTGTTCATGATAGTGAAAAAGGAAGAATTCTTGTTTTCAGGTGATGACTTCTAGCTGGCATGAAAATGTGAATTCTTTTCTCTCTAAAACATTGATGACAATTATGATATACTTCCTCTGTTTTTTTAGATGAAACACTTTTTTTTCCACGCATATTAAGGAGGTGCTTTAACGGTGTAAACGAGCAAATTAATCAACGAAAGTTTAAGGCATGTCATATATAATATATGTTGGGAAGTTGTTCACCCCAAGTCTTACATCGGAAGAATAAAGAGTAGGAGAGCTCTTTATTAGTGTTACCAAACACCCATTAGTATGAGGCCTTTTGGGAAGGTGCCCAAAAATTAAATCTGTGCGGGCTTGGCCCAAAGCGGATAATATCATAGTAATGGTTGAGCTGTGGTGTGTACGTATTTGTTTGTATTAAAATTTCGTTGAAAGATTTAGTCATTAACACTCCTAAATCGCTCTCTCAATACATGTGAAAAAAAAAGTGTTCCATCTAAAAAAACGGAGGAAGTAACAATTTTGAGACCCAGCAGGTCCAAATTAGGATAAGACATTTAGAGCAAGACTGAAGACTGTTGGATACTGCCTCCCTCAGCTTTCATTTTTCCTTTTGTAATTCAGATTAGATCGTTTTCCATCCACCGTAAAGTAATATGCCACATTTGGCAATCTTCCCAATCACTTTGTTTGCTATTTTATCTTGACTAGCATACTACTCATCTTGGACAGTGATAATGTCAAACTTTGGATTTATGATTATATTCTTAAAAATTGCTCATGCTTGTCTAAAATTAAGTGCTAAGCTTTTATTACCTTGAATTCTGTCCGGTGAAATTATGTACTGTAGATTATTTAAGTTTCATTTTTCTACATCGGCACAGATAAATGATAACTTATAATGCTTCGGAACAGAATACTGGTTTCATGTCTTAATTCTAGGATCTGGCTTCTCTTTGATTTACTCTTGTTATTTACTTATAATTATTTACTTATAATGCTGATTTGTTCATTTTGCATGTGGTGTGGTTTGCTGTAGAGATGCTGTATTCACACTTAATCTGTGGTTTCTTGCTCCATTACATTTGCTGTGGCTTGGAGTCTTATCATAGGTAAGTTCTCTACTCTTTGAACTAATTTGGAAACATAAACTGCAATCTTTATTGCTTGAGTAGGTAAACTTTTACATCCCTTCTTGAGCTTATTTGGGATTGAATAGTTAGTTCAACTTGGTGCTTGTGATATAAATCAAGGTTGTATACTTGAAGTGATGTGAAGTATTCTGTAAAAGTATTTGACAAGGACCATTTTCATATATGGATTTATTAGACTATGTTCTGTTCACTTAATTTTTACTCTCTCTTAAAAAAACCATAACACGGTAAATTGCATAAATATCTAGGAATTCCTTCTTGACTACTGCCTTGAGTGTTGACAGTCCTAAGACTCCTTTGATTGATGTCATAAATATCTAGGAAATCAGTCATTTGTTTGAGATAATTAATGCAAGTTTTACTGAATATCTTTATTGGGGATAACCTTTTGTTTTATTATCATTGTGACTAGGGGTGTTTATAACCGAGTACTGGTGTACCCGGTTTTTGCGGGTTGGGTCATAGAGTCCCATAATATATTGAGTTTCCACTGTGTTATGTTCAAAGCTGTGTCCATCATGTATATGGTCTTTAGTTTTAAAAGGTGCAAGGTGCACCAAGGTGCAAATGGTCGTTGGAGCCTAGTCGCGGGGTGACAGCAAGCGCCTCTTGTGGACACATTGATTTGTTTATTTATTTTCATTTTCTTCGTGGGTAGTACTTATATTAACTAAAAAATCCCTAATAATTTTAATGACACATATAAAGCCAAGTCAAGTCTCAATCTAAAGAAATTTTACTCATTCTTCAATATAAAACTAAGCTATTTTCCTTCAAGTGCAAAGACCAGAGTACGCGACTCACTAAAAACCCTCCAAGGGAGCTCCTATATTATGCACCCAGGCTTATATATTGATCATTTAATATATTGTCTTGCTTATGAAATTATCTATAATCGCTCTGCTCATTTTCTTAAATTGCATAAATTAAACAAGTAAAATATAAACATATATACACCCAAGTGTAGGATATAAATTGGGGCACAAGGTGTACACGCTCTTTTAAGTGGCCGAGCCTCACCGGAGCCTACTTGTCAGAGCCTGCAGCCTGGGATGGGATGGGTCAGTAATATGGCAGTGCAATGCAGTGCTTCAACATGTAACAATTTAACAGGGTAGTAGAATTCCCTTGACAATTATATACTTTCTGTATATCTTTTGAGTTTTAGTAATTCAGATCTTCATGTGTTGTTCACTTGCTCTAATGAGGAAATATATTGGAAACCATTACTCTTTTTTCCATTCTCTTACATCCTGTGTTTGGTTTATTCTAGGCCTTCATTTTATTGCTTTTCCATTCTCGTGATAATGGTAGGTATCAATATCATTATCAATAGTAGCTCAAGAGTTGAAAGTTAAGACTATCTAGAGTATTAATCTTGCCATTCGTCAGTTCTTATTGAGACCTACTAGAGTTGGGCATGGGTTGGACCGGCATGAAAACTAATTTAGCACCGCATGAATTGGACCTGGCCTGGCATGAGTCCGCTAGTAGAACCTAACACGGTATGGCACGAGAGATTGATTATTGGTGGGCTGTGGGCTGTTTAGGGCCATATTTTAAAATTTTGGCATGAGCCCAGCAATAGGGTGGCCCACAGTGCTTTATTTTCTAAAACTTAGCATGAGTCTAGCATAACATGTTTTTTTCACGACCCACTATGTCATGAGGCACGTGAGCAGGCACTACACTTGCCCCCACCTCTAAGACCTACCTTCACTCAATGAATTGTAGTTATGGGTATGATTAATATATGACAAGTCTTAATCACAATGTGACATCTTAATTTACATTGCAAAATTAATGCAAGGAAATAAAAGTCTTAATGAAATGCATAAAAGTGACTGCATTAAAACAATAATACATGTCATTATCTTGAGCAGAGCAGTGCATAATAGTTTACAAGTAAACTACTGATCAAACAAAGTAAGTGCCGATTTAGCCGTGCATATGAGACTTTGCTGGACAAAATTACTTGAATGATAGGATTTTCTATACTCTATTATTATTGGTGTACAATGTCTTCTTTCTAATATGTCCAAGCTTCAGAGAACCGTCCATTATTTTACTTAGGGAAATTTTTTTGTAGACATATAATTGAAATTTTTACTCATCTTTTCAAATTTAATTTAACATCTTATTCTCAAAATTAATCACTTCATTCACCTCCGTTTGTGTTGAAAATAGACATTTTAAGTTAACCACATGCAAGTGTCTCATATTGAAACACATTTCAGGTTATTCCTTATATTACCAATTGGTTTTATAATGGAACCCATCAAACTTGTATGGTTAGACTCTCTATTTGTTACGGATGCGACCCACATCCATATTTAACAATTTGGTAACTGTCTAACTGATTATAACTAATGATCGTGAGAATGAATTTATACATAAATTTAGGAGTAGAATCAATATCATTTTTCATGGTGGGGTTAGTTTATCTCCGATTTACATAATTTGCCCATTTCTATCCAATACCATCATTTTCAATAGTAATAAATGGTAATGATAAATTAGGAAAATTCAAGATTGGAAACGAGAATATCTTTTAATGGAGATTCTAAGATTTTTTCCCTTATTAAAATTAAATTATTCTTTTAGCTCATTTCTATTATTATGATTTATTTATTTATTTATTTTGGTCGTTCCATTTTGGTATACATTTTGAAGAAGAGATTTGTGGTGTAAATGATGAAATTAATCAGCATAATTGGTAAATATGGATTTCATATGGCTTGTGTTTGAATTAATTTGATCGTTTATTCCTTACCTAAATTACATGAATTCTTATGCTCTAATTAATATGGAGTGAAAGTTTGAATTATTATGAATTTGGCATTATTCTAGATTAATAAAATAAAATAAAAATTGGAGTTATTTTTGAAAAAAAAAAACATGTATGAAACTTGGGATTATTTTGGACAAAATTTTCTAGTAATTAAGCATAATTTTTTTTTTTTTTTTTTGGCGCTAAGATGTTGATTCGTGGGCCAATTGTCACGTGACCCAGCTTAACTTTTGTGCTTTTGAGAGGAGGTTGGGGGTGGGGTATTTTGTCAAGGTTTTGATTCTGCAGCTTCAATTGTACGGAGTACATAGCAATCTTGAATTTTTTTATATCCGGAAATTCTGAAATACTTGAGAGCATAGTAAATTAGTGTACCTTATTAAAAAAAAAAATAATAAATTAGTGTATAATGGATTAAAATTTACTCTAAAAAGTGTAAAAATTACCCCTAGATAATTATACTATTTTTGTATAATTGTATCAAGGATAACATTTATGGGTTATAGGATTCTTTTAGTTGTACACTAAGTATACACTCGCAGTATACAATTTTTTATTTTTATTTGTTTTCTACGCGTCTTTTAATTACAACATTTCTTGTTAGACTTTAAATTTATTACGCTTATAGTTATCTTTTAACTATATAAGTTTAAAGGTAACTATACTCATATAAAGGTAACTATATAATATTTTTTTTTTGTAATTAAGCATAATAAATTTGTAACTATATAAGTATAAAATCTATAATAATAATGCTTTATCCGCTCCATATTTGTTGCAACGTTGCCATTTTGAGCACTATTCATAATCACTCTTATAATTCGTTTTTGTGTTGTATACATGTAAATAAATATAGTCATATGGGAATGTGGGATCTCTTTTGAATCGTCTCAATGTGTATTTTATTGTAAACTAATTTTTATAATTTTTGGTAAAAGGAAATTATAGATATTAAGAATACAAATTATACATTGACAAGCGTAAAAAAGGGAACGTTGTAACTAATATGGAGCGGGGGAAGTAATAACTTTACCGATACACAGTTGTCAAAGTTTATATAGTTACCTTCATATGAGTTATTATAATATAGTGATCTCTATGCTTAGACTAATCCACAATAGCATAGTGTACATCAGATATAATCAAACTTTGTATTTATTTTTTCACTTTTAATATATATATATATATATATATGTATGTATATTTGAACTTATCTTGAAAAAACAAACTTTAATTTTTTTTAATACTTATTCGCACATAGCTAAATTATTGAAACATAATAAAGAACCTTAATAATTCATTATGCTTTAATTTCTTTGCGTCAAAATGTGAAATAGACAAGATGAGATATATATTGTGATTTCCTAATTCATATGATTATTACCTTTGTTTTTACCATATTTACTATATTTTGTACGTTTGAGATCTGTTAAGATAAGACTAATTGCTTAGAAAAGAGCCTCTTTTGATTAGTTTTGGAAAAAAAAGTCATTATGAATGATTAAAATCAACTACAATTGAATAAAAAAATCATCATACTTATCACTTTGCAATTGGTTGGGACTTTGCAGGTATACCTACAAGGCTACAACCTGGTGGTAGCTTGAGAATAGAAGAGGAGTTTGCATATTTCTCAAAGCAACATCACCCGACCCATTTTAGCTAACATGCGTTGGTGATAATTGTCTCGGTTGGCAACTGACAACAAGTCACGATAATATAATGGATTAGTGTATATACAATGTCAATATTCGCAGTAATATAGCTCTACTTGTATGCAATACAATCTTATGAGGAAATACGCTATTTTTATTGACCTTTTTGCTTTATCCTGTATACATCTTTCTATAATTATGATTTTGGAATGATAGTTATGTTACCTTAATAAATAAATAATTTGTTGTGATTTTTAGGTTAATAGTTATTGCAATTAGATAGCTTTGTCATGGTATATTAATCGAGGGTATATTTTTGCCTTTTTTTTGGGGTGTAATTTTTAAATCATAGGTAGGAGGATATATAGATAATCATGAATTAGAGTAGTTTTCTCACACCCGACTGAAATCTAACTTATCTAGTGCTAAAAAGTCCAATATCATAGAGAAGCAAGATAATTTGCTGCCAAATATGCCTCGTGATAAATATATTTAAAGATTTTTTTATTGAAACTGATTGGTAAGTTGGTCTTTTCAGTTTAGACAAATTTAGCCTAGTTAATTTCAACTCAGATGAATTCATCACAAAAAAACAAAACCCTGAAATCAAAGGTTATGCTAGTCCTGAAACATTTTATGACAATAACATGATTTTTTAGTAGAAAAGGTATACATTATAAATTAACAAGGCGTTATCTCAGGGATTGAAGAGTTGGAGACGGGGATAGGATTTAATCCCGGGTTTCAACCTTAAGAATCTGGGACCATGAAGCTAAGGAGCGACCAACCGAGCTACCTCAATATCCAATGAGGCAATGACATTAACATGATTTTCACTCCACAATTCACATTTACTCCCTATATTATTATTATTATTATTATTATTATTATTATTATTATTATTATATATAAGTAGAAGTTGTCACTCTAGTCTCTAACCAAAACACATTTCCAAAACATCAACACATCCAATAAATAATAATAATACTTTATAATGATATTAAGGAGCTCATCAACCCCTATCTTAAAATCATGGATTTCCTCCAACTATGTTAATGTTAACCCAAACACTAACCCTTCTCCTAACAACATCAATGAACTTACACTTTCACCCACTCCTCTCAGAACCAACTCTACCTCCTCCTTTACGACGTCGTCTCCTCCCACTTCCCCTAACTTCACCTCATACCCCAACCCCTTTAAACGGGCTGCACACCTTCCCCTCCCCGAGCTCGAGACCCGGGACCCACCTCGTCGTCCCAAGACCACGCCGTTGCAGCGGCTGTTCTCGAGCTCGGGTCTCGAAGAGGAAGTGTCATCGGCCGCCGAGGATGGCGGTGGTGGCAGTGGAATGAACGGTGGAGATGTGCATGGTGGGAGTGGTGGTGGGTTTAATAATAATAATAATGATGAATTTGGAAGTATGGAAGAGTATTATCAAAAGATGATCAAAGCTGATCCAGGAAACCCCCTCTTGCTTGGAAACTATGCTAGGTTCTTGAAAGATGTAAGTTTCTTCATCACAAATTCTAGAGTAACATATATATCGGCTATACACTAAAATAGTATACAATGGATTAAAAACTACCCTAAAAGTCGTAATAGTTACCCTAAAAATTAAACCATAAAAGTCACCCGTGATAAACTTACTCTTTTTTATTTAATCCAATGTAACTTTTATGAGCTTTAGGTAGCTTTTAGTCCGTTGCACACTAATTTAAGGTGTGTTATCTTCAATTTTATATCAAAGATCAGATCAGAAATTTTCAAACGAAGAGAACGCACCTTAATGTATACACTTATGATCTATACAAAACTACTTTTTCAAGTTCGTTTCCAAATTTTTATTTCGTGCAAATTTTAGTTGAAACTCAGACTAAGCAATGGATTACATAATTATCGGCTAGTTAATAACTCCGTTTTAATTTATTTTTTACGCTTACTTTCTACACAGTTTTCAATGCACATGCTTCCACGTTAATCTCTTATACTTCCTCTGTTTTTTTTGCAACAAACTTATTTACACACATTTTAAGGAAGAGATTTAAAGGTCTAAACGATCAAATTAATATATGTAATTATTTTAAGACAAGTAACCTATAATATCATTCTTACTTGTGTTAAAATTATTTTGATTAATTTGTTCATAAACACCCTTAAATCACTTCCTTAAAATACGTACAAAATGGTTTATTGCGTTTTTTTGGAACGGAGAAAGTACTATAGTTTATTAAAAATTAATACATATTAAAAAAACTTCACATTTAAACCAATCTTTAAAGATCTTATATACGATGAAGATTTTTCATTTTTTTTTTTACTATTCTCGATCTCTGCTTGTATGTTAAAAAAAACAAAAATAAAATATAAATTCAAACTAAGAGCTTGTTTACTTCAGATTATATTCAGTTCAGTTCATCTCTATTTAGTTCAATTAATACACTTTTATTCAGTTCAATTCAGTTCAGTTCAGTTCTGCTCTATTCAGCTAATGTAAACGAGCCCTTAAGGAATTAGTAATGATGCATGATTTATTTTTTCTTAGTCGGTTAGGTAAAATACTATTTGCGGTGCCCCAATGAGAATCAAACATAGGCCTTTTGGCTGCTCAATCCTCACTCAGATCCCTAATTTTGATGAATATTACTCTGTTTTTTTTTTTTTTTATTTGTTATGTTTTTCTTATTTGAGTGTCTTAATTTATGTGTTACATTTCTTTTATTGATATGTGGTCTTACTTGATTTCTATTTGTCCTATCTTTTTTTGTCATATAACCTCTTTATTATTTTAATACGTATATCTATATTTTAATTGTCCTCACCAATGTAGCAGGTAATTAAGTACGGAGAAAGTATAATAGGATGAGTAGTTATCAAATTTGCTTTCACTTCCAGAAATACAGAGCACCGTATGTCCGTATACATATGTTATAGAATAATAAATTAATAATGTCAGACAATAAGTAGACCACATACATCTATCTGATCTGGGCACGTACTTGAGCACTTGCATGGCGTGCTTTATTTATTTGACTCTGCTCCTTTGCGTTGATGACTCTACAATTTAGTTTGGGATTTGTTTAACGTCGCCCGCATATTACTTAATATCGCCCACGATAAAAAGTAAAAAGATAAAATTGTCCTTGATTTAAAATCACACCGCAACAACTTAGATTAAATATACAACGACGTCAGACACCACACCATGACCTCGACCACCACCATGGTGGTGGTGGTGGCGGCGGTGGTGGTCGAGGTCATGGCGTGGTGTCCGACGTCGTTATATATTGTTGGGGCGTCCAGACGCCCCTACCATGGTTGGGGCGTCCAGACGCCCCTACCATGGTTGGGGCGTCTGATCTGGACGCCCCTTCCCTTATAAAAAAAAAATTTAACCACCACCATGGTAGTGGTGGTTGTGGCGGCGGTGGTGGTCGAGGTCATGGTGTGGTGTCCGACGTCGTTGTATATTTAATCTAAGTTGTTGTGGTGTAATTTTAAATCAAGGGCAATTTTGTCTTTTTACTTTTTGTTGTGGGCGATTTTAAGTAATATGCGGGTGACGTTTAGCAACCCACTTTAGTTTAATTCAATTCAATTAATTTTAAATTAATTAGGTACAAAAAAACAAGATTTTATATTGACTTTTTTCAAGCTTAGGAAGGGCTTGAGACCTTGATTCAGGCTTTCTCTCAAGTTCGTGTTTTCTAGTTTTAATTTTGGGAAGTGAATGATAATTTAAGTTTACAAGAGATTAGCGTCAAAAGTTAACCCGTAAGCAAATAGATGTACTTTTTTTTTATATAGATTCATAACATTTTGGGGTGAAATTAAAGACTTTATCACATTTTAGGAATTGTTTGAAAGAAGTTAAAAGTTCTTAGAGGTTCTGACAAAACGAGCATAAGTTTTTGGGGGTTGTTGTTTCAAAAAAATCCTATATTTTATATGAATCGTACTTGACAACAGTTGTGGAACTCTATCCTTGTATTATTTTTTATGCTACAACATTGTATCTATAAAAACTGAAGTAATATTAAAAAAAAAGGGAGATGAAATATCTTTCGTATATAAAACATGCTGAGGAGTTTTTTTTAAAAAAATATATATATATAAGAAAAAATCATTAAAGAAAAAAAAAATTGCGAAACTAATGATAAATTCGTAATACACAAAAAAGAAGAAAGTTGTAAAATTTGAATCAAAATATTTGAAAACAAAAGTTTCTATCACCAATTTTTAATGAAAATTCTATTTAAATAATTTGAAATATAAAACTGATCGAACTTATCAGGTTTAATCAGATCAGGTCAGTTTTTTAATTGTTTTAATCTGGTCAGGTCAGATTGATACAAAACATTTTTTTTCTCATCATTCTTCCCTTTGTTGGTTAATTAATTACTCCGTAATAGGTACGTGGAAATTTAGCCAAGGCAGAGGAATACTGTGAAAGAGCAATTTTGGACAGTCCAAAAAATGACGCAAATATATTATCACTCTATGCTAATATTATTTGGCAACACCGAAGGGATGTTCAACGAGCGGATTGTTACTTCGATCAAGCTATCAAAGCTGCTCCGCATGACTGGTACTTTAATTTTACACTCTTTAATCATTTTCGTTACAATTACCATACCATCGTCTTTAATTAATTAGTACAATTATTGTCGCGTTTACTTTATCAATTATGCGTTTTTTAATGTAAAACTAGTATTTAGGCTTGGGCGTTGTCCCATGTCATTCATTTTTTCATCATCTTCAATATTTTTTATGATTTAAAAGTAATATAGTATAACGAGGGTTGTAAAATACCGAACGAAATTTTGAAAGATAGTACAATATGGAACTTGATACTTTTATTAACGTATTGAAAATTGGTTGTTATCATCATCATCATGGCTTCCTCCGTTTCGTTTTCAACACAACAAACGAATATTTTATATTTCACAAAAAAATCTCTTTCATGCGTTTAAAATGAAACAGAGGAAGTATCATCATCATTAATTTGATCGAATGATACACTACGTTTTTTATTTTGAGGCTCAAGTCCAGAAAACAAATGCAACAAAAATTTTTAACAATGAAATTTATAATACTTCTTTATGGAATAATTGATAATAAAATTAATATGGATTAGTGGTTAAGTTGTGACTTTTGTACTTAAGGCTTTTGTACTTAAGGGATTATGGGTTCAATTATGCTTAATTAGAAGATGCGTTTTAAAAGAAGATTATAGATTACATGGCATAATTAATAATTGTAACGTTATGTTGTGGTGAGTAATTACATAAGATTTGAAATGAAAAAAATGCACATCATTTTTCCTTTTGAAGAAAATTTGTGCGAGTCTTTTAAATTTTAAAAATATTTGTAAAATAAAAAAAGTATTGTTATTGGTGTTGTTGTTCTTACTACCATTGTTTCCCTTAATTTAAATATAACAAAAGATATTTCATAATGATGATAAAACTTGTAACAATAATATTAATATTTTTTTTATAGGAACCATAATATGAATAATTAGTATGGATTAGTGATTTAAATTTAACTTTTTTGTCAAATAGTTATCATGGAAGGTAAGTATTATTATTAAAACTTATCCAACTCCCAACTTTTGTCTTATTAATAGTAATATTGTCTCTTTTGTTTGGACCTAAAAAAAAGGATCTAGAAATTTATTAAATTTATTGTTAGATAATAAACTAACATTAAATGTACTCGAACAATAAGTTTTAAAATAGTGGAATTTGTGATAATAATGAATGTTGGGTGAGTTGGTAAGTGTATGCTGAAAGAGCTATTTATACTTAATTTACAAACATTTACTTAGTCTATCATATGCAATTAATGTGTTGCGTGTCGGCTATGTGCCAGTTTACGTGTCGCATAATTGGTGCTTCACGCACCTTTTAATATATTGTATAGATAGATTGTTATTTATCCGACCTTTTAATTTTATTTTCTCAACTTATTTTTACTTGTTTAAACTTATTATTATCTGAATATGATATGATGGCTCAGTTATATTGTCGGATCATATGCAAAATTCCTATGGGATGTGGAAGATGAAGAAATAGGAGAACAAGAAAGCCAATACATTGTTTGCAATCCAAGTCCATCACCACCAAATTTCTTGGAAATACCTTTTTATGGCACTCCTATAACTACTACTTAATGTATAATCGAGTTTTAGAGCAAACTTTAATAATCTTTGTATATATTATGTGTACTGTAATATATAAATAATCAAAAGCTTGTTTTGTTTGTAACTCAATGTTTTTCAATTTAGTTGCGATGAAAATGCGTTGTTATTTATTAGAGTTGTTCATGGACAGGACGACCTACTAATATAAGTCTTCCCAATCCGGCTTGCAAATTAAAAATTGCGGCATATATATATGGATAATGGGATTTTGTAATTTTTTTTTGACAATTAGCTAAGGCAGGCCATGAGGCCAAGCGTAGCCTAGCCTGTTAATAAAAATGGATAGATATGAATAAATTAATTTATTTCATGGCCCGGCCCATTTTAACTTTTCTTAACTTTGTTACTTTGCTTATATTGGTAATTGATTTATAATTTCAACAAAGAAAATTTATTAGTTTCAAAATTTGACTAGGTGCATGTATATAGGTACAATTTAAATATCTTATAGATAAGTTAAACATAAATCGATTGCATATCCTATAATATATTTGTTAATACAATTTTTGAATTTTCAACCAACTTTTTTTTGCTCTTACATTGTGATGTCATACTTTATTTTTGCATTTAAACCAAATTCATGAACTACCGTATATATTAGTAATGATAATCTAGAATTTGCCCAAAATAATTTTTAAATTAATTTTAGACCCGTTAGGCCCATGGGCAACCTTGCCTGTTTAAAATTGCAGGTATGGATAATGTGTCAAATCCGCATAAAAGGGCTTGAAGTACGTAAGGGGCAAAAAACATGCATATATATGCCAAGTCTGACCCGTAACCTACGGGCCTACCCAAGCTTGCAAATGATCACCTCTATTATTTATAAAAAATTCGTTGCTAACTTGCATCGGCAATGGATTAGAAACAATTTTGGTTGCCATATGATTTTAGCAAACAGTATCACTATTAAATTGATCGCTATGGCCATTATGAATATTTTAAGGGTCATATGCTAAAAATAAAATTATTCCCTTATTATTAAAATATTAATAAACAAATATTTTAAAAGGGGTGAAAAAAGCATTTTTTAAGGGAACAATGCATTTTTTTTTTAATAAGATATAATAGTAAATTGAAAATTTGGGCCCTTTACACATTAGGATCTTGTGTAATTAGTCTTTCTGTACACCTTTAATTAAGGAGTAAGAACGACGGACTCTGAAGTTGTATCGAGTTAAAAATAATTGTCATGTAGATTAGTTGTTCTATTTGGTTTTATCAGTTGTCAATAAAGGCGTCAACTACGATTACTACCTACATTCCTCAAAGCTATGTAAGTATATTTTTTTAGTGTTCACTATTGAAGGGAATTTTCAATCTTTGAAACAATTATTTTCCGTTTGGGTTAGCATGACGTTAATTTGTAAGAAGTAATAAGTTCAATTATAATTCTAAGCATAATTTGTTTAATTAATTAACGTGCACAATCTTTGTTATGAAAAACATTTTTTTAATATATGATATAGATAAATATCATAAATATCTATCGTTGGAGGCACTCATTCAATCAATTATTCGAAAATTCAAATAAAATTGGAATAATCATTAATGCAGATCCCGAAATTTTGAATGAATGTATGCAAAATGCAACACATAATGAGGTGTGGGTAAAATTGGGGTGGGGCGCTACAGAGCAACATATATAATGAGGTGTAGGTATGCATTCTACTGGTCAATTCTTGTAAATGTCAAGTATGAAGTCTTCGATTCGAACCTTATCGCACATTTGGGAAGATTCAATCGTGTAGTTATGTGTTTTATTATACTGGTTAAGTTTTGCGAATGTCAAGCTCAATGACTTAGATTTGAACCTTACCCCACACATTCCCAATTTTAGCCAACACACGCATCTGTAAGGGGGTAATAAGGAATCCTCTCAAATGCGTGCGGTGAGAATTGAACACAGTACCTCATGCCTGGAATTCTGAAGCCCTAACCACTAGGCTATGACTTCTATCCTCAGACAATGTAATGTAATGTTAGAAATTGCAATCATAGATGGCCGTATGTGTATGTAGAATATGAATAATATGTACGTTTAGGGCCGTAATAAATTAATAATGCCTTTGGTTGCAACTTGCAAATTTGCAATGTAGTGAAAGGGTGCAGCACTATCAGTTAGTTATACACATGCAAGATGTCGTTTGTGCGTACGTGTTGGACGAATAATATAATATCAACCTCCATCGATATAGACATACAATGTGTAAATAGATCACCTAAAAGATGACTAAGAGTTATGGCGCAAAGATATGGACTTAGTATTAATTAATTAATTGTACGGTCCACACTTATATGACTATATTAATAAATAATATTCCAATGTTTGGATCCAAATTCTTTCTAGCATTATCATATTGTTTTGAGTACTTACAAAAATACATCGGATGATGTCAGTCTGCTGCAATATGTTCTATGTATAACATATTTAATTTTGGTCAAATGTTGCAAGTTTAATTAAAATATATTTGGATACAATCAAATTCATTCTAGCATTATCAATCATATCGTTTCCAGGAATTATAAAAAAATTATTCAATTATATTTCTATCTCACTACTTTGTTAGAGATATGAGATATCGGAAAATATATGTGTGATATATTTTCCACATATATCTTATTATGAGAATAATATATTTAGATTTATTTATGTTAAGCTATTATTTAGTGAATATATCGTTCGGATATATGGTATATCTTTTAGGAAGATTGTTTCCTATCTTATGAGTTTAGATTTTGTATAAATACTCAACCTATTGATGAATAACAACGACCTAATACAAAACCATTGAATTATCTCTTTCTATCAATTTTGTCACACTTAGCTTTTTAGAATCTTTCAATGCTATAAACATGACTTTTATACGAAATTTTAAAATTTAAGATCCTCTGAATACAGTCTCCACATGACATATTATATTGTGGGAGTAGGTAGTGTGGGATGATGTTTGATACTCAAATTTCATAATGCACTTCTAGTATATGTGATGTGATTAATTATCGACATTAAAAAAAGCATAAAAGAAATGATAAGCATAATTGTTCATTGTTCTGTTCTTGATTATTTGCAACGTTAAAATTAGATACTCTGTAATAATTTTTTGCAAATATACTTCCATTTATATTTCATTTCTAGGCTCATTGGATGGATCAAGGAGTAACAACTCACATAAACCTTTTTTTATTAAATAATTAGGTTTTTTTTTTTTTTTAACATGAATAAATATTAAGTTATCAAATTAGCAAACATAATATTTCAATTGACCACATAAATAGTAATATCGTTTTTCATATGAAGGCAATAATAAAGAACAAATAAGGAAGTATGAAAGCAACAATAAAGTATATGGATGAGAGCTGAGTATAAGATTTTCTTATTAAAGTAACAGTTCTTTTGGATTTAATTTCTCAATGTTCCGTTCATTACGGACAAATTCAGTTCAGTCCAACTTTATCTAAGTCTAAGACTTAGTTTACTTTAGTTTATTTAAATTCAGACAAATTCAATCAGTACAATGTAGATTAATCATGTCCAATAGAACAGAGTCGTATACGTTACACAACTTTTGAACCACCATACCCAACACCACGTCAACTGTACATCAGATTATGTAGTGTCACTAAGGCTTTTGACCCTACACATATTGATATAAATCCTTTTGGATGCTAAGTTTAATTATTTTCTCCGATAAATCAGGATGTTTCTTCAAGAGGAGAAATTCTGACTTCCTGTTTACCTTTCCTTAAAAAAAAAAAAAAAACATGTCAAACAGTTTGACCTCCCACCCAAAAAAAAACCAGATATGTATTCTAAAGTGTTGGAGAACTCAAGCAAAGAATAATACTAACTTACAAATTCTATTCTTAGAAAAAGTATGAGTATTTTGTCAAGAATCATCAGATCAGAAAAGGACAAAAACCAAACCCAAATATGTGATCATCTAATTAACTAGGTTAAACTAAAAAGATTACAAAAAAAGGCATACTTTGAGAGAAAGGTATAAGTCTGGCTTTCTCCTAGGAGATTCCAACCTTCCTTTAAGAAACCATCCAAACACTCATTTTCTTATCCTACTTTTGGAATCTTTATGACAATTCCATTTCCTTAAGTTGAAACCTCATCAAACAAATCTCTATTAATGTTCAAACATCATAAATTAATCAACCCAATAATTATAAAACTCAACCCTTTTAAACTTTGAATTAAATTGTTCTATTTATATGCATGGAATGGTTTATAAACAGTATTTCTAACATCAAACAAATGAAGTTCATCTTCTTCATCCTCCTCCTCCTCTCATACCATGGTATGTCCTCTCGAATTTTCGATATTACTTACTTCGTATATACAACAGGTCTTTGATGATACTTTTTCATCACCATGTATGACCACGTCTTACCAAGAAAAAGTTACGAAAAATAAAAAAAAAATTTATTGAAAATACATAAAAAGTTGTAGGTAATATTATGCACATATTATAACTTTTTACATGTTAGCGATAACTTTTGCAAATTTTTTAGTAACTTTTCTTGGTGAAACCTGATCTTACGGTGAGGCTGTCACACCGAATAATTTGCATATATAGGCCCTTTAATCTAGTTTCTTGCATTAATAAATTTGATGTGTTTAATTACATGCAGCTTTAACTACAAATGCATTTACCGGAACATATGGTGTGAACTATGGAAGGATAGCGGATAACCTCCCACCTCCGGAGAGTGTAGTAACCCTACTTAAGGCGGCGAAAATAAAGAACACAAGAATATACGACGCCGATCATAGTGTTTTAACGGCGTTTGCGGACAGTGGGATTGAAATAATAGTAGGGCTTGGGAATCAATTCTTGAAGGACATAGCGGCGAATGGTGATCAGGCCATGGATTGGATTAAACAAAATGTACAACCATATGTTCCTAGGACTAAAATTGTAGGGATTGCGGTAGGTAACGAGGTTTTAGGTAGTACGGGGTCACAAGACCTTTGGGAAGCATTAGTACCCGCCGTGAAAAATGTCTATTTTGCCCTTGACCGTCTACAACTAGCTAAGTCAATTGAAGTCTCTAGCCCTCACTCTGAGGCCGTCTTTGCTACATCCTTCCCTCCATCCGCAGGGGCATTTAGGGAAGAAATTTTACCTTACATGAAACCTCTCCTACAAATATTTTCTCAAATTGGATCGCCCTTTTATATCAATGCATACCCCTTTCTGGCCTACATAAGTGATCCTATACATATAGATATTCGTTACGCCCTGTTTAAGAAAAACCCGGGAATTATTGATACGAAGACGAAACTTCACTATGATAACATGTTCATGGCTCAAATTGACGCTGCTTACGTAGCATTAGAGAAGATAGGGTTTGATAAAATGGAGGTGATTGTATCGGAAACAGGATGGGCCTCGAAAGGCGATCCGAATGAGGATGGGGCAACGGTTAAAAATGCAAGGACTTATAATCTAAATCTAAAGAAGTTGTTGTATAAGAAGAAAGGAACTCCTTATAGACCACATACACCAATTAGGGCATATGTGTTTGCCTTATTCAATGAAGATTTGAAGCCTGGTCCCACTTCTGAAAGAAATTTTGGCTTGTTTAAGCCTGATGGTAGCGTTGCTTATCATATTGGCTTCACTGGCATTTCTTCTGCTCCCTCTTCTATGTTCTCCTTCAAGGTATGTATAGTATATTACCTCCATGCATGCATGATTGATTGTTCTTTTATTTTGTTACCGGCTTTTTATGGACGCTATGTATGCGTCAAATTTTGAGCTTAATAGTTACTCGACTGTAAAAAAAATCAAAATCAAAACTCTAAAATATTTGTGTGAAAAATATATCAATATTGGGTGTCGATATGTAGAGAATTAAAAAATATTAATTTTGTTGTTGGTATTTTATTTTTTAAAATTATATGTTCTGTAATATTTTCATTTTAAAAATACAAAAACTTTCTTTTTTAATTAGTTAATATTGGTATAGTTTGAATATTTATAATATTTTAAAGGGTATTTTAGACTTTTTGAAAGAGACACCATATCTATCCTTGACTTATATAATACTAGTCTTTTATGCACGCTTTGCGTGCGATGATATTTTAAATACATATATTAATTTGTCTAAATAAAATAAAATAAAGGTTAATTATTCGAAAAATTGAAAAATCTGTCAAATTCACACTCATTCATATAATCAGAAACAATTTTTTATTCCTTCTCATTCGATCATCCCACAACAATAAACAAAAGAAAATGTTTAATTTATTTTGTCATATTCTATTGGCTACCAAATTTTTAAGATAATCAAAATGCAAAATTTTTATTTGATGAAATATATCAATATGGATGTCTATTCATAGAGAATTTAAAAATATGAATTTTGGTATTTTTGTTTTATTTTTTTGAATTTTATATTTTGCACTATTTTCATTTTAAAAAGTACAAAAATTGTAATAAATTTCCTTAATAATTAGGAGTGATGCAAATTGAGATTTTAGAAATTTTTGAGGGGTAATATGGACTTTTTGAGGGGGGACACCATGGCTCCCCCCTTGGCTTATATAATAGAGATTACATGATAACATTCAATGGGCCCGATATGAGGCTTTTATCACTGAACTATCCAATTGACATTGCCCTTAGAAAAAGGCTTAGTCTCTCGTTGTGAGGACTACAGGTTGCCAGTAGAACCTCTGTTCAGCCACTGCACCGGAACCTCTTTATAGTTGATTTTTTATCCCTTATAATTTGATTATCTATATGTTTATTGAATTTGGTTTTATTTAATTTGGTGCACATCATGCTGTATTTTTAACTAATCATTCAATTCAATTTCAATTTTGACCTACTTTACTTTTTATTTGCAATGATTAGACATTTTAACATTCTACTTTATGTCAAATTGTTACAAATAAAAAGTTACGGACTTAATAGGTTGATGCATGATGTTCATGTTAGTTATACTATTAAGCAATCTATCATATATTATTGACCATACCAATATTTGGTTAGGCCGAGTCAAGTTGAATTGAATCAGATCCAATACAAAAGGATTGAAATGAAAATAAATTAAATATTAGGTTCTATTCTATCCGTATCAGTTTATTTGTAATAATTGAAAATATGTGTGAGAGGTAAAATATTCATTGTTATTTGCAGATAAACTGATACGGAAAGAGTATCTATTTTGAAACAAGTAATTTGTTTCAGTATATATATATATATATATATATATATATATATATATATTGAAAAGTGTAGTTATTGCTTATTCGCTTAGAAGTATTGTTCATAATTAATTAACGTCTTTGCAAATAGCTCATTAACTAAGATTTTGGAGCAATCCCTAATTAATTGCAGGCAATTAGAGCTCAAGGGTGGTTTGGGAGCTCCTACTTGATAGTCATCACAATTTGTACAGCATCATTACTTTTGAATTTAGTCTCCTAATAATAGTTTTGGGGAAAATCATATTTTTTTCCTGTAATATTATAAGCAGACTTTTATGTATGTATGTATAAAGGTGAAATATAGAGCTCAGATACATTCTTTTATGTAAGAAACTTAATCATTGTACAGTGTATCAAATTTCTTTTAATCTTGATTCTTGAAAGGTCCAACTGTTGCTGACTTTTATTTGAAAGAATTTTTATATTCCCTCCCTAACATAAAGATTTCAACATTTGTTTTTTTACACATTTTGAGAAAGCGATTTGAGGGTCTTAGTGATGAAATTAATCAAAATGGTTTTAATACAAGTAAGAATGTGTATCAAAATTATTTTGATTAATTTGATCGTATACACACTCAAATCGCTTCCTCAAAATGCGTGAAGAAACAATTGTTGAAAAAACATTTGCGTGAAAAATACTATGTGGTACCTGAGCAAATGCCCAGTTTTAAAATTTGGTACGTGTAATACAAAAAAAAATTTATAATGCACTTTTTTAATTTAAATTTCATATGAATAATCCCGACTTTTTCCTATCTTTCCAAAATAATCATATCTTTTGATTATTCCAGAATGATCTCAACTATAATGCCTCCATTCTTGAAATAAATCGAAGTGTTAGGTTTATTCCTTGAGTTGACTCATGCTAGGATAATTGTGAATAAAATAAAATAAAAACTTAAATTATTTTTAGATGATTCTCACTAAAGTTGAGATTATTTTAAGAAGATTAGTGAAAATTAAAATTGCTCAAAAAAAGGAAATTATCATATTTCAAACTGAGAAAAAGGGACAAAATTGTATAGTCCACCCTGAGAAAAACGGACAATTCATATATTCAACTTGAGAAAAAGAGATAAAATATATATAGTATAAGAGAAGCAGATAGAACCAAAACTTGCCACATGTCGCTCTCTCATTAAAAAAAAAAAAAAAACTTACCCTTTTCATTAACCTAAAAAAAACAACTTTCATCTATCTTAATATATTTTCATCCTTAGAGAAGGGGACAAAATCGTATATTTTAACTTGAGAAAAAGGAAAAAATCGTATATTTCAACCTTATAAAAACGGGACAAAGCATATATTTCAACCATAGAGAAATGGACGGAATCGTATATTTGAACTTGAGAAAAAGGGAAAAAACGTATATTTCAACTTGAGAAAAAGGGACAAAATCGTATATTTCAACCTGGTAAAAATGGACAAAACAATATATTTCAACCTGAGAAAATGAGACAAAATATCATATTTCAACCTGAGAAAAAAGGGCATTATGTTCCAACCCGAGAAAAAAAGACATTGTATTTCAACCTAAAAAAAAGGGACATTGCATTCCAACCCAACAAAAGGGGACATTGCATTCCAACCCAAGAAAAAGAGACAATATCGTAATCCATCCTTAAAAAAACAGGGACAATATAGTATTCCATCTTCAAAAAGGAATATCATATATTTCAACATGATAAAAACACACAAAACCGTATATTTCAATATGAGAAAATGGGACAAAATCGCATATTTCAACCTGAGAAAAAGGGGCATTGTGTTCCAACCCGAGAAAAAGGGACATTGTATTCCAACCCAAGAAAAAGAAACATTGTATTCCAACCTGAGAAAAAGGGACAATATCGTAATTCATCCTTGAAAAAAGGGACAATATAGTATTCCATCTTCAAAAAGGGACATTGCATTCCAACCCAAGAAAAAGAGACAATATCATAATCCATCCTTAAAAAAAGGGACAATATATTATTCCATCTTCAAAAAGGAATATCATATATTTCAACATCATAAAAAAGACAAAACTGTATATTTCAATCTGAGAAAATGGGACAAAATCGCATATTTCAACCTGAGAAAAAGGGACATTGTATTCCAACCCAAGAAAAAGGAACATTGTATTCCAACCTGAGAAAAAGGGACAATATCGTAATCCATCCTTAAAAAAAGGGACAATATAGTATTCCATCTTCAAAAAAGGAATATCAATATATCATATATTTCAACCTGTGACAAAAGGGACAAAATTGTATATTTCATCTTGAGAAAAAGTGACAATATCTTATATTATTTCAGCATGAGAAAAAGGGACAATGTCATATTTCATCATGTGAAAAGGGACAATATCGTATTTCATACTGAGAAAAAAGAGGACAATCTCGTATTTCCACCTATGAAAAAAGGGATATTATCGTATTTCATCCTAAGAAAAAAAGGAAATTATCATATTTCTTCCTGAGAAAAATTTCAGCCTGAGAAAAAAGGAACAAAATTGTATATTCCATCCTGAGAAAAACGGACAATTCATATATTCAACCTGAGAGAAAGGACAAATAGGACTTATTGTCATAAATAATGCCGATCAACCTAGGTCATTTTTGGCGTTTTCGTTCTCAATTTGGCATCGATCAACCTAGATTACGTTTTTAAGTTTCATTTATGTCCTAGTCCTATAACATTCATGTAAACATAATAGGACTTATTTGTATGATTTTGGGAAAAGTTATTTTTTTTTTAAAAAAAAAAAAACAAGCCAAATGGGTCATTTTTGGCTTCTTTTGGTTGTTTTCGTTCTCATCTTCTCACCAATCAACCTATTTTGTATTTTTAAGTTTCATTCACGTCCTATAATACTAATGTAAACTTTTTATGACTTATTTGCATGATATCGGACAAAGTTGGAGCGTTTTAGAACAAAAACGAGTCAAATAGGTCATTTTTGGCTCGTTTTTGGTGTTATAGTTCCCATCTTAGTACCGATCAACCTAGTTCATGTTTTTAAGGTTCATTCATGTCCTATAACATGGATGTAAACATTATATGACTTATTTGCATGATTTTGGGCATGGTTAGAGGGTTTTGGAACAAAAACAAGCCAAATAGGTCATTTTTGGCTCGTTTTTGGTGTTTTCGTTCCCAACTTGGCACCGATCAACCTAGATTATGTTTTTAAGGTTCATTTACGTCCTATAACATTCATGTAAACATCATACGACTTATTTGCATGATTTTGGGCAAAGTTATAGCTTTTTGGAACAAAAACAAGCCAAATAGGGCATTTTTTTGGCTCGTTTTCGTTCCCATCTTCTCACCAAACAAACTATTTTACATTTTTAAGTTTCATTCACATCCTAAAATTTTCATGTAAACTTTTTATGACTTATTTGCATGATTTCGGACAATGTTAGAGGGTTTTGGAACAAAAATGAGCCATTTAAGTCATCTTAGGCTCGTTTTTGGTGTTTTCGTTCCCATCTTGGCACCAATCAACCTAGGTTATATTTTTAACGCTCATATATGTCCTATAAAATTCATGTGGACATTATATGACTTATTTGCATTATTTTAAGTAAAGTTATAGCGTTTTGGAACAAAAACAAGCCAAATAGGCCATTCTGGGCACATTTTGGTTGTTTTCGTTCCCATCTTCTTACCAATCAAACTATTTTGTATTTGTAAGTTTCATTCACGTCCTATAATATTCATGTAAACTTTCTATGATTTATTTGCATGATTTCGGACAAAGTTAGAGCGTTTTTGAATAAAAACAAGCCAAATAGGTCATTTTGGCTCGTTTTTGTTGTTTTCGTTCCCATCTTTGCACCGATCAACCTAGTTCATGTTTTGAGGTTCTTTCACGTCCTATAACATTGATTTAAACATTATATGATTTATTTGCATGATTTTGGTCAAAGTTAGAGGGTCTTGGAACAAAAACAAGCCAAATAGGTCATTTTTGGCACGTTTTGGTTTTGTTCGCTCCCATCTTCTCACCAATCAACCTACTTCATATTTTTAAGGTTTATTCGTACCCTATAACATTCACGTAAGCATTCTGACTTATTTTCATGATTTTAGGAAGAAATAGGGCATTTTTAACTGCTTTTGGGTGTTTTCGTTCCTATTCATAACCACTCTCTCCGAAACTATACCCAAAATCCCAAACCATAACCTAAAGCTTCCAACTTACAACAAACACAAGACACAAAGAATGTGGTGTTCATAACCACTTTCTTTGTGACACTTCTGCACATAATCCTAAAAAATTATCTAAATCCTTCAACATGCCTAAATCCTACAATTTTTTAGTCATTCTATACTACAATAATAAGCACATTGCAATAGCATTTGTAATTAGCCTTGTGATTGCGCTCCATCTAAGGTCAACACCTCCCTAAAAAGCCTACGCAGAGCACGACGGCATGAACATTGCAATTGAACTTGTGATAGCGCCCCATCTAGGGTCATAACCTCCCTAGAAGGCCTACGCAGAGCACATTAGCATGTACAAGTGAATTTGCGATTAATCTTTCTTATTATTGTGCCCCCCTAGGGTCAATACCTCCCTAGAAGGCCTATGTAGAGCAAGTCATCATGCAAATTTACTTCTCTCACTTGAAAGGGTAGAGACTAGGTAAAGGGTACTAAAGCATCAGCACGCAAAACTATGCTCCTTTTTCCATATATACCAAATACATCATTGTGTAAAATCTTGATAATAAATAATAAATATGTAAAATAAGTTTAGAATACCATTACCAAGTTATCAAAATTGCCAAATCAGCAAAATCAGCAAAATGAGCAAGATAAAAGCAACAAAACCTACAATTCAGAAAATAGGAAAATTAATTTTTAACCTCAAAATATTTGAGAAGCGAAGGAAGAAAGCAAAGGGACAAGATAAAAGCAACAAAACCAAAAGAAACTACACTAAAACAAAATACAACAAAATGAGCAAGATAAAAGCAACAAAACCTACAATTCAGAAAATAGGAACATTAATTCTTAACCTCAAAATATTTGAGAAGCGAAGGACGAAAGCAAAGGGACAAAATAAAAGCAACAAAACCAAAAGAAACCACACTAAAACAAAATACAACAAGACTGATTCAAAAGAAATCTAAATAAATCAAGATAAACGAGTCATGAGGCAAGCAAATTAGGCACATAATTCCCAAAATCATCAAATAAAGTAGTGGCACAACACCATCAACCATCTAGTGTCCTCATGACGGGAATCACAAGCCCCTAACACAGCAAACATCCTCAAGCTATCATCTCAATCATATATCTAATCCTAGAAAACTAACAATGCTAAGAAATAAAAGGGAACTTGAAAAGATCTCACCGAGGCAAGCTGCAATGAACCAACCAATTAAATCAATTTTCAAAATTCTGTTATTTTTATTATTTAGTTTTATTTACTTTTTACTCTTGTCCTTTTTACCTGTATTTTGTCTTGCTAGCTTTTTTGGTGATTTTATCAGCTTTTGGGTGATTTTATGTACTAGAATGAGACAAAATCAATTAAGACAGTAGTAGTATTTATGTCGGAAGGGGGGGGGGGGGGGAGAGAGTGGAAACTATCCAGAAATTTTGTGAAGGCTTGGCATTAGAGATTTGTGACCTAAAGTCACTCTTGGGAGATTTGCAACCTTAAGTTGCTAGTTATCTTTGTATTTCATTTCTGAGTTTATTAATCAAATTTCTCATATTTCATCTTTGAAGTTTTCAGTTTATTACACAAGCCTAGAAGGAACCAATGTTAACATTTGAATCCTAGTGATTTCATGTAATGGCATCCAATCAAGTACCTGCAAGAGTGACACTTCCACAAACTCCACAAAACTATTAGTGAACCCAAAAAGAAAGAAAAAACAAGACAAACAAGGACTCTAGAAATACAAATCAAACAACCTAAAAGGCACTAATGGTTATTTCTCCAACTAGGAATGCTTTTTTTCTGTATCAGTTAGACTCGGATCTTCCTGTCTTCTGCTATTTGCAATAGGACCAAGACTATCCATTGATTTACTCAATCCACACTTGTGTTCTAATTTTTTCTTAGACAACATCGAATTGAACCACACCTCTTTCATAGAGCTTTCTTGCCCCCTATTCGTATAAAAATAAAATAGATGAATAGTCATTTGATAAAAATAAATTGGAGCATTTCCTGTCAAAATAAGCATCTAGATACAATCCTTTAGATTATTAACTAAAACTAACAATTTTAAATGAGAATGAGTAAGTATTCTCTTGAATCGAAGAATTTTTTTCTTAGAATCTCATCAAACATAGGAATGAATCGAGTAAGTTTCTATTTGATCTAATATGAAACGAAAAGGACAATATACAAGATGGGTAGGAGTTCATATACTTGACTAAATATTCAGTCAAAGGCCGAATGTCAGAGCTTAGGTCAAATTGTCATAGCAATTTAATTAACTACAAGAAGAAATTTTTTACTACATCCGTTTTTTATTATTTGCAACGATTTGACACTTTTCCTCTCTACTTTATGTCACATCATTGCAAATAATAAGAAACGGAGATAGTATTAAAAAAAGGAGCAATTCACATATTTGGGAGGATAAGAACTCAATTCCCACGTTTTAGCTAATGAAATCAATGAGCCCAATTTTTTAAAGTTAACAATTACGAGTTCAATATCTGACACACCACTGATTCCTGATTACTCTTTTTGAAAGTTTTGGCAAAGTTCTTTACACTTTTACTTTATTCCATTTTAGCAACATTTTTATCAAAAATAATTTTTTTTTAAAACAACATAACTTTTAGAACAAAATCAAATTATCCACCTTGCAGTAGCTAATCAACATTCCTAATAAACAGATTCTCTAGAACAATTAATAATAAACATAACTAATTAACAAAATCATGGATAATTGTAATTATGAAACTTAAACCCTAGATTGTGAAATTGAGACTTAAAAGTATTTACTTAAACTTACCTCAGATCTGGCACGCAAGCACCGAGCAGTCGAGCACGGCGGTGAACGGCGGCCTTATCCCAGAAATCGACGGATTTTTACGTTGTTGGTCGCTGGATTGTTGTTGGTGTCGACGTGATGACGTCGACACCGACGAAGAGTAGAAGCAGTGAGCAACAGCAGCAAGGTGTCGCCAGAGACTGGTGGTGGTCGCCGACGAGACTGATGGTGTCGTAAGAGTCGTGATGGTTGTTGAAGAAGCCGATGGTAAGGGAGTTGGAGGGTGTTATGGGAGTTTTCTTAAGGATAGTTAATAGTTAGTTTGTTATTTTGAAAGTTAGTTAAATTAGTTGTTAGTTGTCAATTAGCAATTGTTGTCATTGTTCAATAAGTGATCTTTCTTCCATAAATACTTGTAATCTCCATTGCATGATCATATAAGAAAATAATAAAAAAATTGCTTCTCTTTCTATCATTCTCCTCTTCTCTTATCTCTATCTCTTCTTCTATCTTACTTAATCTCATGTTCTTCTATCTTCTTCATCCCTTCTTCTATTTCTGTCAAATTTCTATCTCATTTCTATCCTAATTCGTGTGTGTAGCAAGAATTATACTTGCACCACAACAGAGGGAGACGTAGTTGAGCAAAAAAAAAAATTGAAGTGGAAATAAAGTGAAGCATTTAAAACTTCATTTGTAATGAATAGAGAGGGTGAGTCTTTAGGAGGCACTAACGTATTTTTTTAGGGTTTTATTTATTCATCTAAAATTTGCTTATCTAATCGGATTTGAATTTATTTTTTCTAATCTGATTCGATCTAATTTATTTTCTAATTTAACTAAACTTTGACCACGTACATATGATAATTCATGAGAAAAAAATATATCAATTCAGATCTTATTTTATATGTATTAATGATTAGTTTTTTAATAAGTAATTTTAATAGCTTTTTATTACAGAATTAAAGATATTTAAATATTTTGACCTGAGAAAAAGGGGACAAAATTGTTTATTTCATGCTGAGAAAAACAGACAAATTCATATATTTCAACCTGAGAGAAAGGACAAAACCATATATGTAAATCTATGAAAAAGAGACAAAATCATATATTTCAACATGAGAAAAAGGTACATTATCGTATTCTAAGGTTCGAACCTGAGAAAAAGTTAAAAAAAAGAACATCATCTTATATCCTTAGAGAATGGGACAAAATCGTATATTTTAACTTGAGGAAAAGGAAAAAAAAAATTCGTATATTTAAACCTGAGAAAAAGGGGACAAAGCGTATATTTCAACTTGAGAAAAAGTGACAAAATCGTATACTTCCTCCGTTCCAAAAAAACGCAACAAACCATTTTGCCCGCATTTTAAGGAAGTGATTTAAGGGTGTAAATGAGCAAATTAATCAAAATAATTTTAACACAAGTAAGAATGATATTATAGGTTACTTGTCTTAAAATTACATATATTAATTTGATCGTTTAGACCTTTAAATCTCTTCCTTAAAATGCGTGCAAATAAGTTTGTTGCGTTTTTTTGGAACGGAGGAAGTATTTCATTTTTCAACTAGAGAAAAAGGGACAAAATCGTATATTTCAACATGATAAAAAAGGACAAAACCGTTTATTTCAATCTGAGAAAATGGGACAAAATCGCATATTTTAACCTGATTAAAAGGGGCATTGTATTCCAACCCGAGAAAAAGGGACATTGTATTCCAAACCCAAGAAAAAGGGACATTGTATTGCAATCTGAGAAAAAGGGATAATATCGCAATCCATCCTTGAAAAAAAAAGGACGATATAGTATTCCATTTTCAAAAAAGGAATATCATATATTTCAACCTGAAAAAAAGGGACAAAATTGCATATTTCATCTTTGAGAAAAAGGGACAATATCTTATATTATTTTAACCTGAGAAAAGGGGACAAATTCATACATTTCAACTTGAGAAAAAGGACAAAATCACATATGTCAACCCATGAAAAAGAGACAAAATCATATATTTCAACATGAGAAAAAGGTACAATATCATATTCAAAGGTTCCAACCTGAGAAAAAGTTGAAAAAGGAACATCTTCTTCCATCCTTACAAAAGGGGACAAAATCGTATATTTTAACTTGAGAAAAAGGAAAAAAATCATATATTTCAACATGAGAAAAGGGGGACAATGCGTATATTTCAAACTCAGAAAAAAGGACAAAATCGTATACTTCAACTTGAGAAAAAGGGAAAGAATCGTATATTTCAACTTGAGAAAAAGGGACAAAATCGTATATTTCAACTTGAGAAAAAGGGACAAAATCGTATATTTCAACTTGAGAAAAAGGGACAAAATCATATATTTAACCTGATAAAAAAGGACAACAATATATTTCAATATTAGAAAATGGGACAAAATCGAAGATTTCAACCTGAGAAAAAAAGGGGCATTGTGTTCCAACCCGAGAAAAAAGAACATTGTATTACATCTCATGAAAAACGGACATTGTATTCCAACCTAAGAAAAAAAGGGGCAATATCATAATCCAACCTTAAAAAAAGGGAACAATATAGTATTCCATCTTCAGAAAAGGAATATCTTATATATCAACCTGAGCAAATGGACAAAATTGTATTTAATATTGAGAAAAAGGGACAATATCTTATATTATTTCCTCCTGAGAAAAAGGGACAATATAGTATTCATCCTGAGAAAAAGGGAACATATCGTATTTCATCCAGAGAAAAAGGGACAATATCGTATTTCATACTTTGAAAAAAGGGAAAATATAGTATTTTATCCTGAGAAAAAAGTAAAAATATCGCATTTCATCTTAAGAAAAATTTCAACCTGAGAAAAATGGACAAAATAGTATATTTCATCCTGAGAAAAACGGACAAATTTATATATTTCAACCTGATAGAAAGGACAAAATTATATACGTCAACCTATGAAAAAGAAACAAAATCATATATTTTAACATGAGAAAAAGGTACAATACCGTATTCAAAGGTTCTAAGAAAAAGTTAAAAAAAGAACATCATCTTCCATCCTTAGAGAAGGGGACAAAATTGTTTATTTTAACTTGAGAAAAAAGAAAAAAAAAGCGTATATTTCAACCTCAGAAAAAGGGACAGAATCATATATTTCAACTTGAGAAAAAGGGACAAAATCATACATTTCAACCTGATAAAAAGGGAGAAAACCGTATATTTCAATGTGACAAAGTGGGACAAAATTGCATATTTCAACCTGAGAAAAAGGGGCATTGTGTTCCAACCCAAGAAAAGGGACATTGTATTCCAACCCAAGAAAAAGAGACAATATCGTAATCCATCCTAAAAAAAAGGGACAATATAGTATTTCATCCTCAAAAAAGGAATATCATATATTTCAACCTGAGAAAAAGGGACAAAATTGTATATTTCATTTTGAGAAAAAGGGACAATATCGTAATCCATCCTTACAAAAAAGGGACTATAGTATTCCATTTTCAAAAAAGAATGTCATATATTTCACCCTGATAAAAAGGGACAAAGTTGTATATTTCAATCAAAAAAATGGGACAAAATTGCATATTTCAACCTGATAAAAAGGGGCATTGTGTTCCACCCTGAGGAAAAGGGACATTGTATTCCACCCTGAGGAAAAGGGACAATATCGTAATCCATCCTTAAATAAAAGGGACAATATAGTATTCCATCATCAGAAAGGAATATCATATATTTCAACCTGATAAAAAGGGAAAAAATTGTATATTAAGATCTGAGAAAATGGGACAAAATCGCATATATCAACCTGAGAAAAGGGGCAATGTGTTCTAACCCGAGAAAAAGGGACACTGTATTCCAACCTAAGAAAATCGGACAATATTGTAATCCATCCTTAAAAAAAAGGGGACAATATAGTATTCCATCTTCAAAAAAGGAATATCGTATATTTCAACCCGAGAAAACGGGAGAAAATTGTATATTTCATCTTGAGAAAAAGGGACGATATCTTATATTATTTCATCTAGGGAAAAAGGGACAATATCGTATATCATCCTGTGAAAAAAGGGACAATATTGTATTTCATCCAGAAAAAAAGGGACAATATCGTATTTCACCCTTTGAAAAAACAGACAATATCATATTTTATCCTGAGAAAAGGGGAAAATATCGTATATCATCCTGAGAAAAATTTCAACCTGAGAAAAAAGGACAAAATTGTATATTTCATACCGAGAAAAACAGACAAATTCATATATGAGAAAGGACAAAATCGTATATGTCGACCTATGCAAAAAAAGACAAAATCATATATTTGAATATGAGAAAAAGATACAATATCGTATTCAAAGGTTCCAACTTGAGAAAAAGTTAAGAAAGGAACATCATCTTCCATCCTTAGAGAAGGGGACAAAATCGTATATTTTAACTTGAGAATAAGGAAAAAAATGGTATATTTCAACCTGAGAAAAAGGGGACAAATCGTATATTTCAGCCTCAAAAAAAGGGACAGAATCATATATTTCAACTTGAGAAAAAAGGACAAAATCGTATATATCAACTTGAGAAAAAGAGAAAAAATCGTATATTTCAACCTGACAAAATGGGACAAAACCATATATTTCAATCTGCGAAAATGGGACAAAATCGCATATTTCAACCCAAGAAAAAGGGGCATTGTGTTCAACCCCAAGAAAAAGGGGCATTGTATTCCAACCCAAGAAAAAGGGACATTGTATTCCAACATGAGAAAAATGAACAATATCGTAATCCATCCTTAAAAAAAGGGACAATATAATATTCCATCTTCAAAAATGAATATCATATATTTCAACATGATAAAAAGGGACAAAATCATATATTTCAATCAGAGAAAATGGGACAAAACGCATATTTCAAGCTGATAAAAAGGGATATTATATTACAAACTGAGAAAAAAGGACAATATCGTAATCCAACCTTTAAAAAATGGACAATATAGTATTCCATCTTCAAAAAAGGAATATCGCATGTTTCAACCTGAGAAAACGGGACAAAATTGTATATTTCATCTTGAGAAAAAGGGACAATATCTTATTTTATTTCATACTGAGAAAATGGGACAATATTGTATTTCATCCTGTGAAAAAAGGGACAACATCGTATTTTATCCTGAGAAATAAGGGAAATTATGGTAATTCATCCATTGAAAAAAGGGGACAATATCATATTTCATATTGAGAAAAAAAGGAAAAATATCGTATATCATCCTGAGAGAATTTTCAACCTGAGAAAAAAAGGACAAAATTGTATATTTCTCCCTGAAAAAACAGACAAATTCATATATTTCAACCTGAGAGAAAGGACAAAATCGTATATGTCGACCTATGAAAATGAGACAAAATCATATATTTCAACATGAGAAAAAGTTACAATATCGTATTCAAAGGTTCCAACCTGAGAAAAAGTTAAAAAAGGAACATCATCTTCCATCCTCGAGAAGGGGACAAAATCGTATATTTTAACTTGAGAAAAAGGAAAAAATAACGTATATTTCAATGTAAGAAAAAGGGGACAAAGCGTATATTTCAACCTCATAAAAAGGAACAGAATCATATATTGCAACTTGAGAAAAAAGGACAAAATCAAATATTTCAACCTGATAAAAAGGGACAAAATTGTATATTTCAATCTGAGAAAATGGGACAAAATCGCATATTTCAACCCGAGAAAAAGGGGCATTGTGTTCCAACCCGAGAAAAATGGACATTGTATTCCAACTCGAGATAAAGGGACAATATCTTAATCCATCCTTAAAAAAAGGGACAATATAGTATTCCATCTTCAAAACAAAATATCATATATTTCAACCTGATAAAAAGCAACGAAATCGAATATTTCAATCTGAGAAAATGGGACAACATGGCATATTTCAAACTGATAAAAAGGGGCATTGTGTTCCAACCCGAGAAAAAGGGACATTGTATTCCAACCTGAGAAAAAGGGACAATATAGTAGTCCATCTTCAAAAAAGGAATACTTATATTTGAATCTGAGAAAACAGGACAAAATTATATATTTCATCTTGAGAAAAAGGGACAATATCTTATATTATTACATCATGAGAAAAAGGGACAATAAAGTATTTCATCCTGAAAAAAAAGGGACAATATCGTATTTCATCCTGAGAAAAAGGGACATCATATTTCATCCTTTGAATTAAGGGAAAATATCATATTTCATCATGAAAAAAAATTCAACCTGAGAATAACGGACAAAATTGTAGATTTCATGCTGAGAAAAATGGACAAATTCATATATTTCAATCTAAGAGAAAGGACATAATCGTATATGTCAACCTATGAAAAAGAGACAAAATCATATATTTCAACATGAGAAAAAGGTACAATATCGTATTCAAAAGTTCCAACATGAGAAAAAGTTAAAAAAGGGATATCATCTTCCATCCTAAAAGAAGGGGACAAAATCATATATTTTAACATGAGAAAAAGGGGGGAAAAACTGTATATTTCAACCTGAGAAAAAGGGGGGGAAAATTGTATATTTCAACCTGAGAAAAATGGGACAAAGCGTATATTTCAACCTCAGAAAAAGGGACAAAATCATATATTTCAACTTGAGAAAAAGGGACAAAATTGTATATTTCAACTTGAGAAAAAGGGATAAAATCGTATATTTCAACCAGATAAAAAGGGACAAAACCGTATATTTCAATCTGAAAAAATGGGACAAAATCGCATATTTCAGCCTGAGAAAAAGGGGCATTATGTTTCAACCAGAGAAAAAGGAACATTGTATTCCAACCCAAAAAAAAGGGGCATTGTGTTTCAACCCGAGTTAAAGGGACATTGTATTCCAACCCAAGGAAAAGGGGACATTGTATTCCAACCTGAGAAAAAGGGACAACATCGTAATCCATCCTTAAAAAAAGGGACAATATAGTATTGCATCTTCAATAAGGAATATCATATAAGTCAACCTGTGAAACAAGGTGCAAAATTGTATATTTCATCTTAAGAAAGAGTGACAATATCTTATATTATTTCATCATGTGAAAAAGGGACAATATCGTATTTCATCCTAAGAAAAAAAGGAAATTATCGTATTTCATCCTTAAAAAAAAGGTACAATATCGTATTCAAAGTTTCCCACCTGAGAAAAAGTTTAAAAAACATCATCTTCCATCCTTAGAGAAGGGGACAAAATTGTACTTCGTATATTTTAACTTGAGAAAAAGGAAAAAAATTGTATATTTCAACTTGAGAAAAGGGGGACAAAGCGTATATTTCAGCCTCAAAAAAAGGGACAGAATCATATATTTCAACTTGAGAAAAAGGGACAAAATCGTATATTTCAACCTGATAAAACGGGACAAAACCGTATATTTCAATCTGATAAAATGTGTCAAAAACGCATATTTCAACCTGAGAAAAAGGGGCATTGTATTCCAACCCGAGAAAAAGGGGGATTGTATTTCATCCTGAGAAAAAGGGACAATATCGTATTTCATCCTGAAAAAAGGGAAATTATCGTATTTCATCCTTTGAAAAAAGGGACAATATCATATTTCATCTTGAGAAAAAAGGGAAAATATCGTATATTATCCTGAGAAAAAAGGACAAAATTGTATATTTCATCCTGAGAAAAATGGACAAAGTCATGTATTTCAACCTAAGAGAAAGGTAAAGATCGTAAATGTCAACCTATGAAAAAGAGACAAAATCATATATTTCAACATGAGAAAAAGGTACAATATCGTATTCAAAAGTTCCAACCTGAGAAAAAGTTAAAAAAGGAACATCATCTTCCATCCTTAGATAAGGGGACAAAATCAAATATTTTAACTTGAGAAAAAGTGAAAAAAATCGTATATTTCAACCTGAGAAAAAGGGGACAAAGTGTATATTTCAACCTCAGAATAAGGGACAAAATAGTATATTTCAACTTGAGAAAAAGGGACAAATCGTATATTTCAACTTGAGAAAAAGGGACAAATCGTATATTTCAACCTGAGAAAAAGCGACAAAACAATATATTTCAACCTGAAAAAAAGGGATAAAACAATATATTTCAACCTGATAAAAAGGGGCATTGTGTTCTAACCCGAGAAAAAGGGACTTTGTATTCCTAACCTGAGAAAAAAGGACAATATCCTAATCCATCCTTAAATAAAAGGGACAATATAGTATTCCATCATCAAAAAGGAATATCATATATTTCAACCTGATAAAAAGGGACAAAATCTTATACTTCAATTTGAGAAAATGGGACAAAATAGAATATTTTAACCTGAGAAAAGGGGCAATGTGTTCCAACCCGAGAAAAAGGGACATTGTATTCCAACCTGAGAAAACCGGACAATATCGTAATCCATCCTTAAAAAAAGGTGACAATATAGTATTTCATCTTCATAAAAGGAATACAGTATATTTCAACTTGAGAAAACGGGACAAAATTGTATATTTCATCTTGAGAAAAAGGGGCAATATCTTATATTATTTCATCTTGAGAAAAAAGGACAACATCGCATTTCATCATGTGAAAAAAGGGACAATATTGTATTTCATCCTGAGAAAAAAGGGACAATATCTTATTTCACCTTTTGAAAAAATGGACAATATCAAATTTTACCTGAGAAAAAAGGGAAAATATCGTATATCATCCTGAGAAAAAAGGGCAAAATTGTATATTTCATACTGAGAAAAACGGACAAATTCATTTATTTCAACCTGAGAGAAAATACAAAATCGTATATGTTAACCTATGAAAAAAAGACGAAATCATATATTTGAACATTAGAAAAAGGTACAATATTGTATTCAAAGGTTCCAACCTGAGAAAATGTTAAAAAAGGAACATCATCTTCCATCCTTAGACAAGGGGACAAAATCGTATATTTTAACTTGAGAAAAAGGGAAAAAATCGTATATTTCAACCTGAGAAAAATGGGACAAAGCGTATATTTCAACCTCAGAAAAAGGGACAATATCATATATTTCAACTTGAGAAAAAGGGACAAAATCATATATTTCAGCTTTAGAAAAAGGGACAAAATCGTATATTTCAACCTCATAAAAAGGGAAAAAAACGTATATTTCAATCTGAGAAAATGGGACAAAATCACATATTTCAACCTGAGAAAAAGGGGCATTGTGTTTCAACCCGAGAAAAAGGGACATTGTATTCCAACCCAAGAAAAAGGGGCATTGTGTTTCAACCCGAAAAAAAGGGACATTGTATTCCAACCCAAGAAAAAGGGGCATTGTGTTTCAACCCGAAAAAAAGGGACATTGTATTCCAACCTAAGAAAAAGGGACACTGTATTCCAACCTGAGAACAAGGGACAATATCGTAATTTATCCTCAAAAAAAAAGGGACAATATAGTATTCCATTGTAACACCCTGAAAATTCCCTACAACTAAGCGATCACATAACCAATTTTTAATTATCTGAGCTTGCCTGTGCCCAATCCAACAATGTGGTTGGGTTAAACCTTTATCCTTGTCTCAATCTCCCAAAGGGAGTGAGTAAAAATACTACCTCTAGACTCAACTGGTGAGTAATAACAAATTCCTTGCCTAAATTGTAATATACCTTTTCTTTTTCCATAATCAGAATAATCAACCCACACTAGGAAATTCATACTACTTGATAAATTTTCACAAAGTGAATAATAAAAGAAATAATTAAATTTCCTTTTTCAAACTACATGCATCCATACATACACATGCACAACATTTCATCACATTCCATATAATTTCCTAATCATGCTGCTACTTTAGGAAATAAGCCTTGCGTACACACGTACCTGGTATAGTATATTCTATTAGCCACAGTTAACTGAATTCTCCGAACTCAAAGTCCCCTACAATTAAACATTGGGGCTAATTAATATCCCTCAACACTACAACTAACCTAAATACATATTACAATATTCCAGCCTCTAATAAATTTCAAAAATCATTTCCGACCCCTTAATTTAATTTAAAATTCCGAATTTGTGCCCTCTAATTAAAATACCAAACGAACACTAACTTAAATATTTTAAATATCGTTTTAGTTTATTAAAACTAAAATTCCAGCCTTTATAAAACACTAAAAACCCTTCCGAACCGTCCCGAAAATCAATTTTTAAAGTTTTAACAACACCCGACAGGTTCCTAACACTACCGAAAACCCTTATACGCAACTAACAACTGAAATCTTTGGAATTATATTATTTCTCCAAAAATCATAGCAATATAAAAACCTTTTAAACCCATAAAATCAATATTTAAAATCCAAACTTGCACACAAAAATCATACAACACGCAGGGTATAATTCTACCCCAAAAATATCAAGAAAACATTAAATATAATATTTTAAATCATAATTAAATCAGAAAATTAATTTTATTAGTTCATGTAAACAATTTTTCTATTAGTTACATAAACCCGTTAAAACACTTTAAACTTAATTAAATTGGCTTAAAGCCATCTTAAACTCACTTTTAATAATTTAAATAAAATCTGGAATTTTACATAATTCATCAGAAACAACCTTTTTAAGCTTTAAAATCAACATTCAAACATAGTTCAATCATAGTTTAAACTTTGCATAAAACATAATTCAAAACCCATTAAAAAAAATCATGCCTTCAAACCACCATTAAAATCTGAAAATTCTCAACTCAATTTAAACTTATTAAACCATGAAAATCATAATCCAAACATGTTTAAAAACATCCTAATAATCATCAAGACAACCACAAATTTCCAGAAAGATTCAATCTTTAAACATAATCCCTAACTTTAAAAATATGGATTCATAAATGCAATCACAACAATAATTTTCCAGATTTAAAACATGATTAAAAACGCATAATTTAAAGCATAATCATCATTCTAATTGGCTAAAACAATAGGTTAGAGTTTGGGTTTTTATACCTTGAATTTATGGAGCAAAGGAAGGAGGAAAGAGAAGGGGCGCCGGTGCCCTGCTGCTTCCGCGCGGGCTGCTACTGCTCGCCGGCAGTGGTGGCGGTGGCCAGCGGCGTCGGCTGGGCGGCAGGAGAGAGAAAGAGGAGGAGTTGTGGTGGTGTTTGTCGTTGTGGGTGAAGAGGAAGAAGGGTTTTAGTTTTTTTTTGAATTTTTTTTTCATTTTTCTTTGAGTTTCACGGGAGAGGGAAGAAGAGAGAGGGGTTTATTATTTGTAGGATTTTTTTTATTTAACTCCAATATGTATTGCACTCTTTAAAACAACCCTAGGAATTTTTTTTATTTTATTTAACCTCCATTTTCTACACAAACCCTATAATTGCACCCTCAATTTTTAACTCCGTCAAGCTTGTGTCGTTATGTGGGACCCACCTCTTCCTTTTCCCTCTACAATTAACTGCCTATTTAATTGCAACAAGAGCAACTTCATTTAGAAACAGCCCCAAAAAAAGGAGAAAAAATTGAGCTCTTCCATAACACATCTTGAACCAAAAAATCGAAACAGGAAGAAAGCATTTGAAGAGAATCAGGTAATGCATTACAATTCTCCTAATTTAGGGTTTGTAATTTGGGGTTATTGAATGATTTGAGATGCAAATTCGTTTCTAGGGTTTTTTAAATTATCCTGCTTAATTATTAATTGTGGGGTTTTCTAATTTGATTAGGGGTTATTTTAGGTTAAGGATGTTGTTAGTTGTGTAATTGGGGTTTGTTTCTTTATTGATTTGTGTAATTCTTATTTGAATTGGTCTCTCTTTTGTAAATTTTGTTGAATGTGTAGGATGGCAACAAGGTGTAAATGTGGATGCCCTGCAAAAGTTATGAAGTCTTGGACTGCTGACAATCCTGGTAGGAGATTCTATTCGTGCGCATTTGCCGATTTCCATAGTGGGAGAGATGGTTGTGGGTTTTTTGGATGGCACGACAAGAAGATGGAAGAGTGGCAGAAGGAGGTGATAAATGAACTGGTGTTGGAGAAAAGGTTATTGAACCATGAAGTGGCTTTCTTCAAGAGTGAATTATCAAAGAATGAAAACATGAGGAAAATGGCTGAATATGAACTCGTCAAAGTGAAGAAGATTAAGAGTAGATCTTCAATGGAAAAAAAAGTTGAATTTTCAGGATTATTGACTGGATTTGTTGTTGGTGTAGTTGTTGCTTGTTTATATTTTTTTCATGATTAAGTAGGTAGAAGATGATGGTGAAGTTGTTGTTAGATTGTGATGAATTAGCAAGTCATGTAATAGGTAGAAGTAGTTAATTTAGCAGTTGTTACATTGTGCTGTAGGAGAAAGTTTTTGGGCACAAGACAATGTAATTTATGTATTCGCTAATGGAAAAGTAACTATTTTTTTTTTTTTGCATTTCATACTAAACCATAGTCATTACTAACATATTACAATAAAAGCGAAATGTTTAGCATTTATGATATGCTGACAAAATGATTTTAACAAAATACAAGCTTTCTTCTTTGATTCTAACAAAATGACAAAATGTTTAGCATTTAGACACACCTAAAACATCTAAATAAAAAAAAACCAAATTCAAATAACATAATATCGAACATCAAAGATTAATTGTTTAACAAATATTCAGACAAGCTTCTAGCTTTCTTCTTTGATGGCTTCACTTGCAACTTTGTTTGCTTCGCTTTCTAAGGACCAGGGTTTGTGTTGGAGGTGGAGGGTATGTTGCTTCCCTTCAAGCTTGATTGAGAAGGAGTCAAGTTTGCAGGTGTTGTCTCCTTAGCAGTGGGAGGGACATATTTCATCTGCCATTCATAAAATGTGTAAATAATCCATTATCTAATTATTGAATGTATATACATAATAAGGAATAATGTGATGCAAAATTAATACCTTTGCTTTAGCCTCTTTTTTCTTCCTATTTGCAACAGACCAAGGATCATTGGATATTGGTCTTCCTCCCTCTTTAGGTGGAGCTTTTGTTGCTGCTACTTTAGCACACTTGTTGGCTTTGTGGCCAACTTCCGTACAGTTTGAACATTTTTGTGGCCCTCCAACCTTTTTCAGTTTCTTAGCCTTGCCTTCTTCTTCCTCACCTGCTTCTTTTCTTCTCTTCTTTAGACTTGGTCTTCCAGGCATGTTTTTATATGGTGGTGGGAGTGGTTCAGGCATGGAGCATGGTTCCCAGTGTTTGAAGCCAGGCATTGGTCTTATATGTGATGAATATGCTTTGAAGTACCTCTCTTTTGTGTAGTATTCATCAACATAATCCTCAGGTCTCTCCCTTTTCCCCATAATGCAAGACCATGCATGTTTACATGGGATCCCGGTCAACATAAAATGGTTGCAACTGCATGTCTTGGTTCTCAGGTTGACAGTTAGCCTGTCATTAAGACAGTCAACCTCCCACTCATCTATCCTTGAGTGTATAGCATAGCAGCTCTTAGCACCTTCCATTATGTACCCCAAAACCTTACCTATGCAAGGCATCAACCTCCCATTGTAAGATTGAACACCATCCCATTTTTCAGCATGTCTTTTCATTACATACCTCCTTATCCACTCCAAACAAGTGATCACTGGTTTGTCCCTGGCTTCCCTTATCACAACATTAAAAGTCTCACATATATTATTAGTTACCATGTTGGACTTTGATGTGGTGGTAAATGCGTGTCTTGACCATGATGCCTCTGGTAATGCATCCAAGTAGGCATAAGCTTCTTCAGAAAGGAATTTGATGGCCTCAAGTTCCATCTCAAAATCTTGCTGCACAATTTACATTAAATTAGGTTGGATTCTTTTTTAAAAATAACAACAATTTCAAAAATATACCTGTGATGTGGCCTTAGCTGCCCTCCACACATTCTCCTTGTATATTGTGCCAGGGAACTTCTTCTTGAAGTTGGCCCAGATGTGACGCACACAATGCCTCACAGCAGCCTTAGGGGCAACAGTTGATATTGCTTCCATCAGTACCTGAGCATTTGGTACAAAATGATTTAGTTAGTCAAGTCTTTGCTCAAAGGAAACACAGTAGATAAATTAGGTGACTAAATAACATACATAAATTCATACCTTTTGCCTGTCTGACATCAAAGTCAACCCATCCCCTTGAACATATCCAATGTCATTCATCAACAATTCTAAGAACCAAGTCCAAGTTGAAGTGTTCTCAACTTCAACTATTGCCCAAGCCACTGGGAAAATATTATTATTCCCATCTTTGCTCACTGCAGCTAGGAGCATGCCTGGATAAGGGCCTTTCAAATGACATCCATCATCTCCCATTATAGGTCTACACCCTTGCTTGTAACCAGATTTGCATGCTTCAAAACACACATACATCCTCATGAAGTAGGGGTGTGGTGAGTTGTCTGAGTTATCTACAGTAATGATGGCAGTAGAACCTGGATTGTGCTTCAAAAGAGCAAAGCCATATTGGTACACCTTAGCATATTGTTCTGCAGCATCTCCATACAATAGTTGCTTCACCCTACTCCTTGTTAGCCAAGCTTTCTGATAACTTATTGTCACCCCAGTGTCACTGTACACTTTCTTAATAAATGGCACCAATCCCCACTGAGGGTTTATCTTCCAATCATTTAAATACCTTTAAGCCAAATATTCAGATGTGACCTTATTATTAGAATGATAAAACCCACAGTCATGTTTCAAATGTAGAGCCCTAATCTGAAATTGGTATGACATTGCAAGTTTTACAACTTTGATCTTAAAATGACACCTTAATTGCTCTCTACTATGCACACAAGACATGATCTTGGCTTTCTTGCTGTTCCATTTGCAATCACACTTATATCTACAATAAACTTCAAATCTAGTAGATTCATTGTGCAAGAAAAAATATTCATATCTATTTTGTATGCTATGGTGTTGCACAGCCTTTCTCAAATCATATATTGAATTAAATTGTAAACCAACAAACAAACTTACTTTCCCTTTCAAGTCAGTCTCAGGGTTGAAGATTGGAAATTGTTCTTCATCATCATCTGAACCCTGTAAACTCCTTTCATCATCAGAGTCAATTTCATCTTCATGAACATTAGTAGCTAGGAAGTCTTCATCAGCCCAACTTGGTTGAGATACCTTTTCCTTCCCCTTTGAATTAGCACCTGCTAGATCTTTTTCAATTTGGCTCAACAATGGGTTTCCATCCCCATTAGCTTTCAAAAATATTTCATCATCAAGATCATCCCTTCTATCCTCTTCCCCCAACTCAAACTCAAAATCACTTAATTCCTCATCACTTTCTTGCACACTACCATCACTATAATCCTCAAACAAATTCTTAACAACTTTTTTCTTTTTTGTAGCCTTCTTTACCTTACTGTTTTCCCCCTTTGCAACTTTCTTCTTGATTGCAACATGCTTCACTCTAGGAGTAGATCTCTTTTCAGGAGGAGTGAATTGATAGGGACTGTTTGTTGGAGAAAAAACAGTAGCATTAGGGTTTGGGTTGGTTGACTGAGTTTGAGAAGCTTCAGACAACCTTGGGCTTCTTCTAATAGGGGGTTGTAAAGAGGAGGATTTTGGAGTTTCTGTTGGCTTCATAGAAACAGAGGAAGAAACATGAGTGGGTTGTGGATTTGGCTGTGAATTGTGGGGTTTTGGAACATTAGGAGTTGAATTTGAAGTGGGCTGGGAAATGTTTGATTGCATGGGCCACACAACACTTCTTGGTAATGAGTTGGGCCTTTGAGTGGGGTATTGAGCTTGCCTAAAAAAAGGCCCACCAGTCGCATTGTTTGGTTCATCGACAACATACATAATAATAAGCCTTTGATTATCTTTGTTTTGGTAAAAACAATTTATGTCATCATCATTCTCAATTTTCTTCCTCCCACAAGTCAAATTTTTACCTCTCACCCTATACCACATGCTGTAATTATCATTCACCATTAAACTAAAACTACTCTGTGCATTCTGAACAATACCCCTCAATGATTTAATATTCATTTGCCTGAATCCATACTTCTCTTGCATGTACAAACATCCTCCCACATATTCTGTTTTATGATTTTATTCTGAAATTTCCCCCCTAAATGAATGAGAAGAAGCAATTCCGACCTAAAACACACATTCATGGCCAAAAAATAAAATCACAAAAATTAAAATCACAAAAATTATACAAAATAATTGCTATATAATATCCAATTTAAACAAAATCCACAATTTCAGTACATGCTATTTTTTATCAGCACAACGAATTTCATAAAAAATAACCAAAATAAGGGTTCCATTTTCGTCATTTTTTTACCCCCAAATTCCAACAAATTATGCAAGTTAACTTATCCAAAAGCTAAATTAAACACAACGAAAACAACAAAAATAAACAACATTTTACCCTAAACACATTGAATATGATCGATTTCAGTTTATTACCTCATTTTAGGACCCAATTCTTTCTTAACTTGCATTATCTTCTTTCCTTTATCACCGATGTCATCATTACCTTGCATTTTTTTATGTTTCCTTCAATAATTTTGCAGAAGTAATGGCGAATTATGCTGCTCTGAAGGTTTTGACAGAGGTTTGTTTTTTTACAGAGTGAGGGAAAAGGGTTTTACAGAGGTGGTTGAGAGTAATTAGAGAGAAGGAGAGAGAATGAGTTGTTTAGGGTAATTAGAGGGAAAAGGATGAGGTGGGTCCCACATAACGACACAAGCTTGACGAAGTTAGGAATTAGGGGTGCAATTATAAGGTTTGTGTAGAAAATGGGAGTTAAATAAAATAAAAAAAGTTCCTGGGGGTTGTTTTAGAAAGTGCAATACATGTTGGGGGTTAAATAAAAAAAAAATCCTTATTTTTATTTAGGATTTTGACCTGTTTTGGGTTTACGTTATGGGTATATATACAGCTTGGGTCCAATTTGAGTTTCCTAACAGGTTGGGCTTGCGACAATACGAATAGATACTTTTACCTTTTTCAAACCGAAATATTTTAATTTATAAACGACGCCCAAAATACATAATGAAAACCTTTGATATTATTTCAAATATGACTTAGTAAAATTCCTTTATAAATATTTATAAATTATTTAAATATTCAAATAATAGTATTTATATAAATACTTACTTTAAACCGTTTTATTAACACTAACTAATAAAACATATAAAATATTTATTTAGGTGTATAAAACACGTGTACAAATGTATAAAATACGTATTAAAATACATGTATATATATACAAAAATATGGGGTATTACATCCATCTTCAATAAGGAATATCATATAATTCAACCTGATAAAAACGGACAAAAATTATATATTTCAATCTGAGAAAATGGGACAAAATCGGATATTTCAACCTGTGAAAAAGGGACATTCTGTTCCAACCCGAGAAAAAGGGACATTGTGTTCCAACCTGAGAAAAAGGGACAATATCGTAATCCACCTTTAAAAAAAGGGACAATATAGTATTCCATTTTCAAAAAAGGAATATTGTATATTTCAACTTGAGAAAACGGGACAAAATTGTATATTTCATCTTGAGAAACAGGGACAATATCTTATATTATCTCATCCTGAGAAAAAGGGACAATATCGTATTTCATCTTGTGAAAAAAGGGACAATATCGTATTTCATCCTGAGAAAAAAGGAAAATTATCGTATTTCATCCTTTGAAAAAAGGGATAATATCATATTTCATCCTCGGAAAAAAGGGAAATATTGTATATCATCCTGATAAAAATTTCAACCTGAGATAAAAGGACAAAATTGTATACTACCTCCGTTTCGAAAAAAAACGCAACAATTTCTATTTTTGGATGTTTCAAAATAAATGCAACAATTTTAATTTTCCATTTTTGTAAGTTTTTTCTTTCTATCTCTCACATCATTATATACCTCACTTTCTCTCTCTATCACTTTTACACTCACAACAAAAAATTGCCTAGGAGTCCGTGATACCTCAATTGTTGCGTTTTTTTTGAAACGAAGGAAGTATTTCATCTTGAAAAAAAGTTAAAAAAGGAACATCATCTCCCATCTTTATAGAAGGGGACAAAATCGTTTATTTTATGTTGAGAAAAAGGGGGGGAAAACCGTATATTTCAACCTCGAAAAAGGGGACTAAATTGTATATTTCAACTTGAGAAAAAGGGACAAAATAGTATATTTCAACTTGAGAAAAAGGGACAAAATCGTATATTTCAACCTATTAAAAGGGACAAATTCGTATATTTCAATCGGAGAAAATGGGACAAAATCGCATATTTCAACCTGAGAAAAAGGGGAATTGTGTTCCAACCGAGAAAAAGGGACATTGTATTCCAACCCAAGAAAAAGGGACATTGTAATCCAACCTAAGAAAAAGGGACATTGTAATCCAACCCAAGAAAAAGGAACATTGCATTCCAACCCAAGAAAAAGGGACAATATAATATTCATCCTTAAAAAAAGGGGGACAATATAGTATTCCATCTTCAAAAAAGGAATATCGTATATTTCAACCTAAGAAAAAGGGACAATATTGTATGTTTCATCTTGAGAAAAAGGGACAATATCTTATATTATTTCATCCTGAGAAAAATGGGCAATATCATATTTCATCCGGTGGAAAAAGGGACAATATCGTATTTTATCCTAAGGAAAAAGGGAAAATATTGTATTTCATCATGAGAAAAAAAAGAACAAAATTGTATATTTCATCTTTAGAAAAAGGGACAATATCTAGTATTATTTCATCCTGAGAAAAGGGACAATATCGTATTTCTTCCTGTGAAAAAAGGACAATATCATATTTTATTCTGAGAAAAAAGGGAAAATATCGTATTTCATCCTGAGAAAAAGGGACAATATCATATTTGATCCTGAGTAAAAGGATCGTATTTCATCTTGAGAACACGGGACAATATCGTATTTTATCCTAAGAAAAAGGACAATATCATAATCAAACGATATGTTTTGGAATGCTAGACATCAAAACTTTTCAAAAACACATAATTCTCAATAATAATTTATGTATAAACACTTAATTCTCAATCAAAATTTATGTATTGCAACAGAACATGTTTCAATTTATCATCACAAAACTTTTTTTTTGTTCCAAACTATATTCGACAAACTCTTTAATAAAAAAATGGACCAAGAAGCCTTAGAAAGGGAGTCTAACTTCTAATATAATTGAGACAATAATTCCAACATTTTCTTATAGTTACATGACTTACATCATCGGCTTAAAATTACAAAATGGTATAAAATGCACCTTTAGAGCATTTTCGTGGATAAAGACCTTAAAGTAAACATTTTCAGTGGATAATGTAGACACCTAATTCTGGCACCTCAGTTAGCTCCCAATGGTCTATGATGAATGTACCCTGTTGCACAGGTTCGGTCTTGAGCTAATATGCCAAAATGCCACCTCTTTACCCCTCTCATACCACTCTCACACCATTTATAAGCATTTTAGAGGCTCACGACTCGTTTTAGGATTTTTCAGAAATTTTTTAGGATTTTTATTAATTTATTTTTATTATTTTTCATGCATATTTATTTTCTAAGGGCATTTTAGTCATTTTAAATTGCATCAAATAATTTTTCAAATTTAAATACATTTTTCTAGAATTTTTGGTATTTTTTCCATAATTTTCTGATTTTTTATCTATTTTCTATGAATTTTTGAAGCATTTTCCATTCTTAGGGTCATTTTAGTAATTTTACACCTGCATCGTCAACTTTTTCTCAACTTTTTGACTCGTTTATATTTTTCTAGAATTTTTCCATATTTTTTAGCATTTTTAGCGTATTTTTTCAAAATAGTCCGAAAAACCCGAAAACGGTTCCAGAACAATCTAGAATGGTCCGGATTATTCCGGAGCCTCGCGGAATCTCCTAGAATTCCAAGTATTACGTAATCATCCAATGATTCCCGTAATCGTATCATAATCGCATAATATCTCGGAGAATCACGCATAAAATAAGCAAAAAAATCGACCCGAACACAGCTGGACCTGCGCCTAGACGCATGTCCATATTACAGGACCTGCGCCTAGACGCAGGTCACAAATACTGACATGCGTCTAGACGCATGTCATGTGGCAGCACCTGCGCCTAGGCGCAGGTCTTTTGTCCTCCGGGGTCGATTTTTGCCTCTGTTTGCCTATAAATACGACCCTTTTCCGGCTTTTCATGAACACACAATACAACGTTATAACTTCATACTTTCTACTCTTCTCTCTACTATACACTCTCTCTCACAAAAACACTTCAAAACTCTGTCAAAATCAATTCAAAACTCTGTCAAAATTAATTCAAAACTCTATCAAAATCAATTCAAAACTCTGTCACTTGGCATTTGGCGTGCTAATCTCAAGGTCGTAATCGACCGCCGCACACTCCGGTACACATTTTCTGAGACCCTTTTCTATTCAATGTCAATATGCTTTCTTTTGTTTTAATTTATGATTTGCATTAATCATGATAACATGTGAATTTTATTGTTCAATTCGCGCAGATCTATGTTTTAATTCTTGTAGCTTTTTTTTAATCCATGTCATGTCTTTTTTTCTTGCATTTTCCATGTCATTCCATGTAGCTTTTTTTAATTATTTATTTTGATAATTTAATTGCAGGGGATTCGAGGTACGTTCGCACTTTCAATTTCATCTTTTTCATGCTGTCGCTGTGTTGAACCTTTTTTTATGTGATTTATGTGATTTGACCCTTGATTTCTCCCGGACTTTTGACTTCATTTTAGGCTAATTCCACGAGTATTCAAATCAACTCGTGACGTAGGCGGCCAGGTAAAAACGACCCCTATAGATAAAGACCTTAAAGTAAGCATTTTCAACATAATAAATCCTGCATAATGAAATCTCAGACATCCAAAGAAGGATCAATACTTAGGCGGCCACCGCGAATGTTTTGAGAAACAAGCCTTGAGATTTATCATCAGTGACTACTGACTACTTTATTCAACATTTTATAATTAACTTAAATGCTAAATTGCAAATTACAACGGCAATACAATAAGTGCAAAACATTTTCAGCATTAGAAATTGCTATTTTTTGGAAGCAGTAACAACAAAGGTGTTCCACTAAATCACTAATTGTTATAGTTTTTCTTAAGACTCAAACGAAAATCATATTGCCAAGCATCAATTAGATTAGAATTCAACAGAAATTGGGCATCGAAAATTTCAGTTTCAAAGCATGTCCAGTAAGCATAAACTCTCAAATCTGCACGGACGAAAGCTCTTAGATGGCTATTGCAAATGTTTTGAGAAACCAACCTTAGAATTTATCATCATCAATCTCTTTCATATTATCATAATCATTTGTCACTATATAGGAATTCTTAATGAAATTTATAAAAATAAAAAATAAAAACAGTGTTCTAACACATATTTAGTAAAGAGTCTAAGAAAGATAGTCAAATATCAAAAATTATTCAGAGAGTAATTACAATTTTCTAATTTATTCATTGGCCAAATTGGAAAGAGAAGAAAAGAAATTCAGGAAACCTAATCACAAAAAAAGGGTTCTATTGAATCACCAAGAAAAATTCACAGATTCCCACCAAAACGAGAAACATAAAAAAATTTAATCTTGTTATCAATCATAAAATCGCAAATCATTGCATTCAATTGAAAATCAACCAACGAAAACCAACATCAAGAAATATCGAAAATCATAAAATCAAAGAACAAAATTCCTGTTTCAAATCACACACACAACAGAAAACAAATAAATAAAGAAAAGTGATTCAGAAAACAAACCAGAACAGGGGATTCGAAGATAAGAATCACGAGAGAGGAAAACCCCAAACCAATCAGAAGGCAAACAATGAAGAGACCTAATCCTTTGGCGAGGAGATGAGGTAGTCGAGGCGCTAAGAATGGTGATGGGGAAATCATAGTACAACATGATGAAATCAACAGAGATAAAGGTGAATTTTCTACAATTAACCCCAGTTCTAGGTTTACTACGGCACTTCCTATCTTTACTTATTATATACTTTTTTCCTAGGAATTCTTCCTCATTGGGAGATAATTTGAGTGAATGAACATTCCGTCAATTGAAAAACCCTAAACCTAAACGCTAACAAAGGATGAGATGGAGGGAAACGCAAAATCGAGTTTCAAAAAAAGACAGGGAAGCTAAAGAATTTAACGTGAGAAAGTATAGGGTAAGATTCTAAGAACTAAGAACCCTAATTCGGTAATGATAAAAGTATGTATGCAAATGCAAGTATGCAATTTATGGTTTTAAAAAATTACTTCCTCCGTTATACTCCCTCCCTTTTTTTTAAGTTTACAAACTTGAGTTTTTATTAAAATCAAAAAATTAATTGGGAATAGAAAAAAAAATAATGATAAAAGTTTGTATAAAAAGTAAGAAAGATAGTGTATAAAAAGAGAAAAAAATGGTAATTTATTGAAGTTAGTCAAAAGTAAAATAGAGTATAAAAAAAGTTGGGAATCATAAATTAATAAATGTAGGAGAATAAATGTGAGAGAAGTGAGTAAATAAAAAAAAATCTAAAAAGGAAAGTGAGTAAATTTTAAAAAAAACGGAGGGAGTATATTACTTGCAACGTTGAATCGTTGAAAATTTGGACACTAATTATAATCACTCTTATAATTATATTCACTTTTGTGCTTTATTCATGTAAAAAAAAATATATACTCATGTGATCTCTTTTGAATCGTGTCAATTTGTTCTGTATTGTGATCTAATTTTTTTAGTTTTTGGGAAAAACGGATGTTAAGATATTACGAATATAAATTATACATTGGCAAGCGTGAAAAAATGAACATTGTAAATAATATGAAGCTGGAAAATAATTAATAAATTTAATTTATGTTGGTAATTTTTCCCCCTTAAAAAATGTTGGTAATTTTTTATTAATATTTAAATGTATCATAATTTAATGTTAAATTTTTAAAATTTTATTAGTAGACTAAATTGGTGCTAATGCACCAAGTATATTTATTATTTTATGAAAAGATGTATGCACTATATTTTAAAAATAATAAATATACTAGCATAGCACCCGTATGATGCACAACTTGAAAATTTTAATATTAACTTTGTAAATAGTAATGTAAAGATTTGCGTAATTCATTTCTCTTATATTAATATATTTTTTTAATTAAAAAACTCATACAAAACAATGTGTAATCTTTATACAAAATCTTGACTAACCCCCATACAGAACATTAAGTAACCGTTACACTAAACACCTGGTAATTCATATATATACTACATATATAATAAATTTTCAATAACCTTGTCTAAACATGAAAAATGCACGGCTTAAAAAATTATAGTGAAATTTATTTTGCTTGAAATATGAAAAATATTACATAAATAGTGAACTTTATATTCATATAAAAAAAAACTTACATTAAATCCTTAGAAAATTATAGCGAGTTTTCAAGAGGAGTTGAATCATGAAATTTGTGCAACATGAATTAGCAAATAGAGTAATATACATGATATATTATATTCATATTTTTCCATGAAATACAAAATATTATAATATTAAAGAAAACATTTTCAAAATTAAAAGACCTTTTTTATTTATATTTTGTGAGTTAAGACCTCTTATTTTTTAAGAAAAGGACCTAAACAAAAAAATATATCTTTGCGAAGAAGAATTTTTCCATTGTTTTCCGACACAAAATTTCTTTCTAGCAAAAAACGGAAAACGATGAAAATTTTCCTTTTACAATTTTTTTTTGTTTGTTTAGGTCCCTTTCTCAAGAAAAAAAAATTCCTCACAATTTTTTTAAAAAAATATTTTTTAAAACTTCATATACTCTTTATACATTTCATAAAATAGTTACACACCTATAATTTTACTTAAATAGGTAATTGAATCATATTTTATTGTTTATCATAAACACTACAATATAATCTTAACTAATTATTGTTTAAAAATGCATGAACAATTTTTTTTTATGAACTAAGCGAATAGAAGTTTGTTTAATTTATACCCGTCATTATATAGATTAATTTTTTTAAATAACACTGTCAATTACATGTATGTCTTTGGAAAAAATGGAAATTAAAAAAATTGTATCAACTACCCACCCTATCTTATTTCTCTGATAGTTTTTCACCATTCACTCAATTCTTGTAGGAATTTTTGTGACTTTTGACATATAATTATTATAGAGCAAATAAATTCTTTTAATTCACTTACTTTTTAAAGGGTCCACTTTTTTTTTTAATTTAAAAAATTATATTAATATATGTTGCTATTTATTAAGATAAAATTTTAATATGATGATAAAATCACTATGTCAGAAAATGAATTATGAAAAATCTTTACATTACTATTTACAAAGTTAAATATTGAAATTTTCAAGCCATGCATCGCACGGGCGCTATGCTGCATAGATATATAGTTTTAGTGGTAATGGTACCCACATATCCGTCCAAAATTTTAATATGGCGTTATATATTGGTAATGCATGGTGCCCACATATTCGTTAACTTGAGATAGGATATTAAAGGGAGCGGGGAAGAGAGCAAGGAGTAAATGGAGTCTTGAAGGGAAAATAAGAGTTAGAAAGGGAATTTACTAATTTTAGTGGCTTTCACTTTAGTACTTTAGTAGTATAGAAAGATTATGACAGGTGGAAAAAATTGACATGACCCACTAAACCAGCACAAAATTGATCATTACTAACGGTTTGAGACTTTGAGTCGAGAATTTTGACTCTTTTAAGCAAACGCGCTGACGATATGGCAAATTAATTAAGGAAAATGATACCAAGGGCTATGTTTAAGGTATCTTAAATGAAAAGTGTTAGGCCGCCGAACCTCATACACATATTAGTACAATATTGTCCGATTTGGGCTTTTAACCCGCACGACTTTTTTTTGGACTCTTAAATGAAAAGTATTACTAAGGGCTATGTTTAAGGTATCTTAAATGAAAAGTGTTAGGCCGCCGAACCAAGCTCACACACATACTAGTACAATATTGTCCGATTTGGGCTTTTAACCCGCATAGGGGTGATTATCGAACGAGCCGAGCCCGAACTCTGCTTAGCTCGGCTCGTGTTCATTTAAATTTAGTCGAACTCGAGCCGAACTCGAACTTTGACGAGCCGAGCCATAATCTAGCCGAGCTTTGACCAATCGTTGGCCGAGCTCTTATCGAACTGTTCACGAACAATTTCACCCAATATTATTCTTAGTTTATATGTTTTCTCTATTTTATTTTTTTAAGATGTTTGTTTTTTGCTAATATTTAACAATAAGACTATTAATTTATTCATATATATAATATAACTAGAATAAATAAATTTATTTATATAACATAATATACTATTTACACATATAAAAAGTTAATCGAGCCTGTTCACGAGCTTTTCGAGCCGAGCTTAGCACAACTCAAGCTCGGCTCGTTAATGTCTCGAGCCGAACTCGAACTCGAACCGAGCTAAAACGAGCCGAGCCTTGACCGAGCTTTGACCGAGCCATGACTGTTCGCGAACAAGCTGAGCTCATTATCACCCATCCGCACGGCTTTGTTTTTGGACTCCTTCCCAAAAAACCTTGTCCTAGTATATATTGAGCATCACTATATAAACAACTCAACCTCTTGCTATTCTTTCGATGTGGGACAACAACTCACACTTGCAACCTAATAAAAAGTAACATTTGAATCAAGCATTTATTACCTTAATTATTGTGTGATTTTTTCTTATTTTTCCAAATTATTTCTACTGATGAAAATATATTAATTTCTTATATGGTTCCAATTATGGTTGAGGAGTTTAACCATTTTAAATGCCGGTGGGCACAACATAGCCCATTGGCCCCTTTTATTAATTGATCGGATTAGCGTAATACAAAATTATATAAATAAGTTGACACATACTTGACCCAACTTGATCCAATTAGCAAGTCTGCCTTGTGATTTAATTTTTGGAAAGTAACAATAATTGTTAATGACAAGTGTTGGATTATTGTGCTTTAGAACCTTTGTATTACTGGGCCTTTTTGAGATTCGCAAGAACCACTTCTTTTAAACAGGGTTATAATTACAGGTCCAGGCACTTTTTTGGTTAAAAAAAAAAACAACACTGATTTAAACTTTTCTAATTTGATATAAAATTTTTCTAATTTGATTTGATTTTTTTTGATAATAATTATAATTTTTCAGATCTGACCTGATTTTTTTTGGACTGATCTAAATTTTCTGAAAATAAGCACAACAATGTTTATTTAAGTTGAATTAAATGCACCCGTAGTCTAAAAGAAAACTCAATTAATCTAAACCAATATGATCCGATATGTTATTAATTAGTATATAATTAGACAAAAAATTATCTAAAATGATTATTTAGTCCTTCAGTATATTGGAAACTTAATACTTTATGATTAATTTAATGGTATTCTTTCATGAAGGTATTGAGCTATGTTTGGAAAAATTTTGGTGGATTCCGCACCGTATCTGCACCAGTTCGGGTAGGGATGGGTATAACTTGGAAAAAACTTGTCTTATCCATCGGGTAGATTATTCACCATTAATAATGTATTGTGGTTAATGTTGATAGTGAAATCCAACTCATATAAATAATAATATTCTAATATCTCTATTAGTAATGAGTAGTCTATCCACCAGGTAGGTATAGCAATGTCCGTATAACTTTAGTGGGTGATGGTCTGCTGAGTGTATATGGATGTCAAAAGTAAAAATATCATAAATAATGGATACGTAGCCAGGTAGGTGTCAGATTTTGAGTCATACCTACCACATTTCGACCACGCATCCACTTGCCCCGTTACACCCCACACCCTCTCACCCCATCTCATATCCACCTTAAAACTTATTAAACTTATTGTCTCACAACTCTAATCCAATTCTAATCTATACAAAAATCTAATTAGATTTGATTAAAAATTATTAAACTTATTATCACGTACACCTTAATTAGGTTTCCAAAGGAAGCACACCTTCTCAAGTCTCATAAGCGGAAAGTTGACTACAAGTGGGCAAATGGATTATATATATATATATATCACTTCTTGGTTAGTTAAAGAATTAGTTTTATAGACAAAGCCACCCCTATAATCTTTTACTAACCTAGCTTATAGCATGTGGAATATTGAGTATATAATACTAAAAAGAGATTAGTACAAAAGCAGTTGCATCCATGTTGCAACTAATTGAGCGCACTATTCATATTTAAGTAAAAGTGATCGAGTAACTTTCAAGGTTACCAACTCTCTTAGGGTATGTTTACTTCATTAATTTTAAATTCAGTTTAGTTCAATTCAATTCAGTTCAGTTCAGTGCATGCAACTCTTAGTTTTCTTTTCTTATAAAATATTACTTTCAATTGTTGCAATTCAGTTGAAGTAAACAGACCCTTATTCTTAAATTTTTATTGGCCAAATTTGTATCAAAAGTCTAACTTTATTTACTCACTTTTGTCTTCAATTTAATTTACATATATTAATATTTTAATTATATTTCATGTGTCTAATGGAGGTTGGCAACCTTCAAGACTGCTCAAGCATTTTCCTATAATTAATACGATCATTGATATATGTTAGTATGTTACCATTAATTATTGCTGTATTATTAAAAACAAACAAAAAATCAAAAAAGGTGACCAACAACAAACAAATTATTCAAACTATGACGCCTAAGAGACTATCTCAGTAAAGCGGTCAGCTGTGTGTTGTCAAGAACATCAAGAAGAAATAATAATTCGCTGTATTATTGTATGGGAATAGGGTGTTATTATTAAGGCCTTGAATGGCTTGAATTTCGACCCTAATGCAAGTTAATTATCTGGTCCAATTTGACTCACACACATCTGAAATGCCGATGATAAAGAATACTCACAAATATGTGCGGTGAGGTTCGAACCCAAATATTCAGACTTGACGTTAGCAAGATTTAACCCATAAACTAAAACTCGTAAATCAATGGAATATAATGCATGGTGCATGGAGTAGTTTTGTGTCAAACAAATAAACAATGCTTGAGTGGAAACATATGTCATTTTCATTTTGGTGTTTTCCTATAATTAATCAATGCTTAAGTAATTTAATTACTACTTTATTTGAACACAGGGCTATGTCGGGCAGGTGTGCAAGAAGACCCTTTGTACTGGGTCCCATTTTTCAAAGGGCATATTTTCCTTATAAAAAACATTCTTTTATCAAGTTATTGTTATATTTCTAGATAAATATATCATTATATATGAAACAACTTTAAGATACATACATGTGTTGTCAAAGACTCAAAATAGTATTAAATTTTAGCATTGATTAAAATATAAAGGGCTAAATTATAATTTTAGAATAGGGCCCCAAATATTTTCTGGACGGCCCTGTTTGAACACCTACTCTAATTAACCGATTGAAAAGAAATGAAACGAAATTAATTAAATTATTAAAGTCTCATATGCAGTTACTTGCAACTTTGGGTCATATTACGACAGTACAATTATATATTTCCTCCGTTTTTGAGTTCTTACAACAAATGGGTATTATTTATGAGAGATAAAAAATTCATTTGTTGCAAGAATTAAAAAACGGAGGAAGTATATATTTTTTTAAAGACGACAGTACAATTATATTGTACAAGTAGTTTAATTAATGGATGCTAATATATAATTAATTGATTCTTTTCCCTGTAATCCTTGCTAGTAGATTTAGTGGGGAATGTATTACAAGGTCCATAATTTAAGATGATTGTTTAATGTGGATGTTCTAGGAGAGCTAGGAATGATAACTAAATTAGATGTGCGGATAAGCCATTTAATTTTTTTTTGAAATTTATATTTTATACTATACTACTTATTTTATGTTGTATAGTATTTTCTTTAAAAAAAAAATTATATTTTCCTATTTTATTTTAATTAGATTTATATTTTAACTCGGGACAAATAATACAAAGTAATAAATGAAAATATTTTATATTCTGATGCATCCAATTTCTATTCTGGGGGTTGCTCGTCAAATAGGATCTTGCTCCAATGCTTTGAGACGTTTTCTTCCTCAGACTCGAAGAAACAATAAAATTTGTGTACTATAATCTTTGCTTTGGCTACTAACAATTGTTCCGAGGGATAGTTTCTTACTCACCTTATTTTCCATCCTAAGTTAAGCTCACCTACAAGTCCCCCATTTGTCTTCAGCCAATAAAACGATGTATAGGGCACCCTCTATGTTTTATCGCCTAAGGACATCTCCGCATCTATAATAGAACAAACTTATTCAAAGGTCTGTTATATATATACCACATCACTGATGTACAATTTTTTTTTTAATTAATAATAAACAAATTTATTCAAACAAACCTTTTACTAGCAAGGTTTGCAACAAACCCATTGTCAACAATCAAAGATTGGATAAAAACAAAACTAGGAAAAGTCATTTAAGTCCTTCATCAACTACCCCACAATAGGGCTAACATACACATACGGACATGACCTACCATAATAGAAATCTCCCTATTCTCATATGAAATCAGTAATCGAAATCGAACCATGACTTAGGCTCTGTTCTTTAGGACTGATTTGGTCTGATCTGATTTGTTTTGAGTATGTCTGATCTGATCTGATTACTGTAGCTTTTAAGTCCAAAAAAACAGGGCCTTAGTTGGGGGGAACCACCATAAGTGGATCCCAACAAAGTCTCCACCAATCAATGTCCAACACTATATATTTTTTTTAACATTAATTAAGCGTGACAAAATATATGTCAAGAATAATCATTTTTACTTTGATTCTACTCATTTTCGGTGTGTCATTCTCATTTTGAAAATAAAAGTTTATCATCACACATACGAGAATATCCATAATAGACAGCATGAAACACTGATTATTATCTTTACCTACCTTAGGTGATCAATTTAAAGGTACTGGATTGACTTAGTTTCTCTTTTCATTACTAATGAATAGGATTCTAACACCCGATCAATTTAATTAAAGGTACAACATAGGCTTAGTATCTCTTTTCATTATGAATGAAACCCTCTTTTTTATTCGATAAGATATTCACCGGCTTATTAGTTGATTGACTGATATGCTCGATGATTCAGATCTTTGAACTCATGGATCATCAGAGTTAAAGGTGAATCCGCAACTTCATATAGCTTGCTCTTTGTTAATTCATCCTTTTATAAACATGAAAATTCTTATATTTCATTTCTTTCCAAACAAACAATGTAACAAATGAAATGTGACTGCTTTTAGTTGGTTTAATTTAATTTGAAATCTTCTGATTTAAATATTTTTAGTCTTGTCATATCTGAATGTTTGGCTAAACTTTTACCTTATCTATATATGGATAAGTATTAGAGTTGGTAATTTATGTAACTAACTCCAACTAATTTAACCTAACAGTCTGTATTAAGGATAGCAACTAGTTAATTAGTTCTCTAGTGTACTTAGTCTATATATAGGAGTTTCATAGCAGTGTATTTGGTCTCCTAAGTTTGAGATATATTTGTCTCTATCTTCCTGTAATAATACTTTACTCTCTAGAGATTCTTCATGGTATTATTAGAGCCAATCTCCATTTGAGATTAGGTGAAATTTTAGAGTTTTGTTGAATCGAGATTCTTGAAGTGAAATTGTGCGTGTTGTTTTGTTAAAAATATTAATTAACAAATAAATGAGATAAAACTATACTCATATTGATGAGTAGTAAATTAAGTAATTCATAATTTATTTTATATTAGTATGAATTGAAATTAATAAAAATAGTTAAAAAGATATGATTTGAATTTTTCTGATTTGGATTAATCTAATCTAATATTTTCTAAAATCAACAGTTTATTAAAAAAATCAAAATTTTAAAATCGTGTTTTCAAGTTTCAACTACACATCGATGAACCCTTCAAAAAAAAAAAAAACTACACATCCATGAATAGTACTTATTATTAGTCCATCACAATTTGACCCGGTCCAGTGTGTGCTAAATAATTTGCTAGTAATTATCAAATCCAAAAAGAGAAAGAGATTTGTACATAGAAAGAGCAATCAAACTCCAACCGATCTTTATAACAACTTGCTTATGGTAGTTGAGAATTAGCATTACATTTTTTATTGAATCAAACTTTGAAATTTATATAGACCAAAATATCGCCAAAGACAGACAAAATAAACACCTACCTAATCCAAGACAAGACCACTCAACAAGGCCAAAACAAGTGAAAAATGAACGCCCATAATCCACACACTTTTAACATTGAAAAAAAGACGAAGAAAAAGTCATATAAGTGGCCCTTGAGTTAGCTATTCAGGGCAGTGATTTGACAATAAGTCTATTATACATCCGGATCGATGTATGTAGAGGTATGTATATTTAAGGCGTTTTGTTGTTTATTTTAAATTTTAAAATTAACAAAAAAAAAAACCTATAAAATGAGCAAAATTACCCTTGGATGTACCATACATCCGGATGTATATAAGAATTTCTAGTGATCTGGATATCACACATATTACCTCCCAAGTTTTTAACAAATAATTAAACTACTTATCAATACTCACAATGTGAATGCCCGATCCTCTACGATTATTATTGGACGGTCCAATTACTAGGAAATAAGTTACTGTCACGACACAATTAAACTATTTATGAATATATTTTACTTTCGGGTTTTGTAATTGAAAGGATCAATTACCGAACAAGATTCTCATACGGACTCACCACCACTACCACCCTGGGATCCATCCGATTCGGAACTAGTAATGGCTTCGATAATCCCGTCCGAGCTAATTTGATCCAACACCAAAACAAGGCCCATGGCGAAGGCGGCATCAAAGCCGGGATTTACCTTAAGGGTAAAGACGTCTTTTCCCATCATTACATTTGAGGAAACATCTACTTTTCTTCGAATTTCAGCCATCACTTCCCTAGTACTATTATCATAAAAAGTGCAACACCTTTGAGTAAATGAGCCTTCTATATAGTACTCTTCACCGGAATTTTGGTACGCTTCCACAATTACCCCTGAACGTCCGATTATTGATGATCGCTTTACGCTAAATATTGGCTTTGATCCTTCTGCTCTTTCTCCTAAGTAGCCTTCCCATCTATTGTGCAAGCTTGGCCTCTGTAATTCAATTAATTAGCTTTAATTAATAATTAAGGTTTCTTGATTACACAATTAACTTAAATCGAAAAAAAGTACTCCCTCCGTAACATATTAATGGCAACAAGTCATTTTACACGCATTTTAAGGTAATGATTTAAGGGTATAGATGAATAAATTAATCAAAAATGCTTTAATACAAATAATTTTGAGATCATAAGTTACTAATCATAAAGTTATTTTTGATTAATTTGTTTGTTTGCACCCTTAAATCGCTTTCTTAAAATGCGTGCAAAATGACTTGTTGTCATTTTTATGTTACAGAGGGAGTATATATATAATACTACAATAAATGGTCCATGTTACTCGAGGACGACAATTTTACCGATATTATTGCATAAATTGTAGTAAAGTGATAATAATGCTTCAAAAGCTGGCTACTTGAGTAACACTTCAACTAATAAAGTCTTAATTAAGTTCTTAATTTAGTGATTATTATTATACGTTAATTCTGCATTTTCCTATCCAAGTGTGTTAGACTAAGAGCTTGTTTACTTCAGATTATATTCAGTTCAGTTCAGTTCAGTTCATCTTTATTAAGTTCAATTAATACACTTCTATTCAGTTAAGTTCAGTTCAGTTCATCTCTATTCAGCTAATGTAAACGAGCCCTAATAGCATATTATTATTCTCTACATCAAGATTATTAGAGCCTCATGGAGTCATCCATGGGACTAAGTTTAACAATGTAACAAACAAATATCCTAATACAAGATGAACTAGCAAGCTTATGATATCCACTAAGAAATTACTTCCAAAAAAAAAACTCTTAGATAATTTTTCTTTTGGGGTAAAAACTTCTCCTCTCTCTTAATGTTTGCTATATTAGTGTTTTCTACATTTAAAAAAAAAAAAAAATTGTATTAGATGGATAGATAGTACTATAAAGGATAAAATGTATGAGAAAAAAGTAGAAAGAGTATATAAGGCCTTGCTTCTTTTACATTGAACTGAACTGGATTGAAACCAATTAAAAATAAGTCCAAAAGAATAGGGTAATGGCCTAATGGGTGTGGATCGGATGTGGGTGAAACTTTTCTATCCATAACCCGTTTAACATCTGTTTAATTATCACCCATATTTTAATATCGATCATAATTTTTTTTAAAGTCATCAATCATAATTTTTAATTTTTCATTGAAATTAATATTATGCTAATTGTTCTTATGAATTTTGCAATTACATAAACTAAGCATCTCCACCCGCTAACCCCTTGATCCACCTATTTCTCCTGTGAATGACTGATATGTAAAGTGGGTGATGGATGGATGCGAGTGGTGCTCCACGCACCCTATTCAAATCCAATCCATTTTCATCCTATTCAAATCCAATCCATTTTCATCCCTACCATTCAAATGTCTTAAATTTTTATTATTATGTTGAGGGATTGGCAAGAAATTTATTAAAATCTGACACTTTCGAATAATTTCAGATTTTCAACCATAATAAATGAAAAGGAAGGGGGAGGGGGCGGGGGGGTGGGGGGGAGTTTATTGCATAATATACCACCCATGGTACCTTGTTTCGTACTATTATTACCAAGTAAAAAAATTGTCCACATGAAATCAATGGTCTCAAGTAAGCAACGGCAGTATAGTACGTAATAAAATATGCCAAACAAGAATAAATTCTCGCAATATTAAGATCTTGATATGTACAAGAATAAAGAAGAATGGATCTTTGTACTTCTTTATTGCAATGCATTATTATTATTATTCCCCCATATAGTGTATATAGTATTGTAATTTAATTTGTAAATGAACATTCCAGATTTTAAAAAGCAGATATACCCATTAACCCCAACCACAATCTCTATGGACTATGCCCATTCTCTCTTATTTTTTGCTCAAGAATCTTTCAGCAAACCCTACAACTTTAGCGATAGTGTCGGTTATCACAAACGTTTCTTGTTAAAGGATCATCTCAAGAGTTTAAGCGAATGGCTGAAGTCTAGAAATTGATTTTAAGAGCCCGTTGGCTAGAAGGGTAGATGTAACATGACTACATGAGTCTTTCCTTATCCCGTGCTAAATATTTTACTTTGAAAAAAGGTTTGAATGAGTTTCGAATTCATGACCTCCTTGTCGGTTAATTGCTCTGATACCATGTTAAACATCATTTCAACCAAAGCTTATTGTGATGGTTGAAGTATAGGAATTAGTTTTAAACCCTATCAATAATATATATCCAGCTCTAACAATTGTAAGTAAACCTTAAATACTTCCTCCATTTTCTTTTAGTTGCAATTAACAAATGAATATTTTTTGTCAGAGATAAAAAATTCGATTTGTTGCAACAAAATTAAAATGGGGGAAGTATATTATCTATCATACCATAAATTTTGAAATTTAGGACAAAATTATGCATCAATCAATCATTGTTATTCATATTAGTTCCACTTTTAGTTGTTTATATAATGTCTTTAGAATTGTATATGTCATTTTCCTTTTATAAATCAGTTACTTAATTTTGAACCTTACAAAATTTATAGTCCTTCAAACCTCTATGCCCACAAATTAGCCCTATGTAACTCTATTGCTTCTTCCTTTTTTCCATGGACTATAAATTTTTAGCTTAAAGTTAAATTCATAAATGACAAAAATAATGTGAGTTTTAATATGAAAGAATTATAAAAGAAACAAGAGTAACCTTATAAAACATATCAAAATTGAAAAATAAAATAATTGCAATCTTTTAAAATGGAAGGAGTATGCACTCAACATCCCCATTCATTTACTTTGTTTCATTTAATTTGCTTATTTTCGTCCAACTTTTAAACCTATTAATTCATTATCCCCACAAGTATACTTGATTATTTATTTGAGTAATTAATAGCCAAATGTGCATGTCCAATTAAAAACGGGAAAAAAAAAATTAAGGATGCAAGAGTGTTACATAAACCACATTATTTCTAAAACAGAAAAAAAGAGAGAAAAATTCATTCAATAATTTCAGGAACTTTAACACCAAAACTGTAACTTTTTAATTACCATAAATATATAGCTTTTTACCTAGCTAAAATAACTGTAACGAGACAGTCTGACAAAATACTTACTACTGAAAATATAAAATCATAGATCCGACCTTGATAACTGAAAAATAAAGAGGTAAAAGAAGTGGCCTGCAGGGAAGCAAACCTTGCGACAGACGGTTAGGAGGCAATGGCCAGAAGCATTCATGAGGACGAGTTCATCTTGATCACGCCAATCGGGTCCATACGAGTCGACTCGAAAGACGAGTTGGCCATGGCAATCATACACTGTATACCCATCATTTGTAAAGAAAAGTGAGGTTTTGCATATTGTTAGATTCATTTCTTTCTCTGAACTATGCCCTTTTTCTCCTACCCTCATTTTTTTTTCTTTCTTTTCTCCTATCCTTTTGTATGTTTTTATTTATTTTTTGACACACAAATGCTTGGAAAAATAAATAAATAAATAAATAAAAAGCTAAAATTGAGAAACGTTGTATTCAATCCTCTAATTGATGTTGAAGGAAACAGCAATGAAATACAGTGAGTGATGCGAAGTGTTTGAATGCCTTGTGATTTCTAGTCCTGTCCTTCCTATATATAAATCCAACAAATTTGGGTGACCCTACTTTAATTCTATACGCCACAAATAATATTTATTAACATTAAAATTATATATTTTTTTTAAAAACGGTGGGCCCCACAGCAATAAGAAACGTTAAAATAAATAATTCTCACTCGAGGAGTATCAACGAAATATGGTCATTAGGGGTTCATAAATCGGTTCGGACCGGAATTTAAACTGGAACGAGACAGCTCCGGACCCCGGTCCACTAGTTCGGTCCGGTCCAAACTAGCTAAATTTCGGTCCAGATCAGTTTGGATCGGAAATTTAAAAGATTAATATATAATTTTTTTAATAAAAAAATGTATTTAAATTTTGGTCCGGTACAAACCCGGACCGGTTAGAGGAAAAAAAATTTTAAAAAAATAATAATAATAAGAAATCGGCCCAAACGGGTCCAGTCCAGGTCCGGACCGGAATTGAATCGGTCCACAAAAAAATGTGGATTCCGGTACGGTCCGATTCTAGACCGGTGCACAACACTAATGCTCTTAGGCAGAATTGGTATAAATTCTTATATACATACACATGTATGATACATTCAAGGGTACGTAATTTTATTCATTTTATAGATTTTTTTTGCTCATTTCAAATTATTTAAAATTTAAAATGAGCAATAAAATACTTTGAATGTACATAATTCTACGTACATCCATATGTACAGTAGTCTCATTGGAGAATTGGAGATCTCTATCTCTCCTCCTCTCTTCGTAAGTGAATTTTTGCAACAATTATACTTTTATCATTATTTATAATTTTCACACTAACTTAAATTTATGAATAAAGAAAGATAAAGCATGATTCTTTTCCTTCGTTAGTTGAATATGTAACCTACTTGACTCAAAATTGTTGACGTTAAATATACTTATATCTTCACAACAAACACGTTCTTCCTTCATCACTTACCACGGCCATTTTTGGCCCTTGAACCATAGGGCTTAACTTGTTATAAGTTGTCCATCTCATTTGAAGGCTTCTTATGCCCAGTGCTGAACACAAATTCTTATACTTCCCCCGTTTCAAAAAAAAAAATGCAACAAATTAGGATGCACGGACTTCTAGACATTTTTTTGTTGTAAGAGTAAAAGGGATAGAGAGAAAGTTGATGTGAGAGATAGAAAGAAAATACTTATAAAAATGGAAAGATTAAAATTGTTGCATTTATTTTGAAACTTTCTGAAATAGAAATTGTTGCATTTATTTTGAAACGGAGTAAGTATATGACTTGTCATATGATGTGGCAATTACTTGTTAGTATTGTAGGGTTTACTCAGTTAATTTGAGTTCCGAAACCCTAGTTGTTTGACCTAGTCCACTCAACATAATGCCCCAAAATGTTGGTTTAGGGCCAAAACGAGGCCCAACAGGTCAACATACTCCTTAGATCCTATAAATTGAATAAGCATCCAGCATCGCCTCTTTTTTTTTTTATCAAATGTTGAGTGAAAACTATTTCCTCATTTTACACTGTTTGATTGGACTGAAAATTAAAATGAAAAAGTTAGAGTGTAAAATGATTTTACACCATAGATGAAAATGTATCCCTTTCAAAATCAAAGGAAACTGTTTTTCATTTTCTATTCTCATGACCTCACAGCACATTATCTCCTCAGTAACTACATAACTCGGTAACTTCCGCTCACCTCACCAAACGCTTAAAAGGGAAAATCATTTTCCATTCAACCAAACAACGAGAAACTCTTTTGAAAAAGAGTTTTTCGTTGTAAAATTATTTCCATGAAAAATCATTTAACTTTAAAAATAATTTACACCATACCAAACAGAGCCATATAATATTTTCATGCGATGTCTTCAATATATAGTTGGAAATGTGGAATTATCATAGTATTATATAATAGGACATAGTGGATTACATATTTACGTAGAACGTTCCTCCATTAGACCATTACGCATCCAAGTTGAAACCAACCAATGACATGTCGTGTACTAGACCATAATTCGACCTAAACCGGCCAATTTTGAGTTATTTTTGAAATTGACCAAAATCTATTCTGAATTTTTTTTTTGATTTGGTTAGAAGTTTCGTACACATGGGTAATTAAATAATTAAATTAGAATATGTTGTTAGTAATAATTGTTAATCTTAATTAAATTTATATTCAAATGGATTGAATACAGGCCAGGGGATACAATACAAATACAAGAGCGTGCATGGTTTCAACTTTTCACAGCCTCTCACCTTTCATTAGTAATCTCTCTGTAACATATTAATAGCAACGATTTGACATTTTTCCTCTCTACTTTATGTCAAATCGTTGCCATTAATATGTTACGGAGGGAGTAATTAACTTTTCTACCAACTAAATACATTACTCAATACTAATAGATAGACCTGGTTATTTATTAGACAGGGTAACCCAATAAAATGTGGTTAGGATTAAGGTTATAGGGTATTTACTGGACAAAACCTTTAATGGACAATGCCTTATTGACCAGGGCCAATATATGACCAGAAATAATAGCCTAATAAATTTTTCACAAAAAAAGTTATGACAAAATAATTACATTAATATATTTGTATACATTTGTTTTAACTTTTGGCTATCTTAGCTTGAATTTTATGTATATGTAGTATTTTTAGTGGCCCGACCGCTAATGACCCACGAACCACTTTGGTTCGACCCACTATTGACCCTTTTAGCCGACTGTGGCCCTGACCTAACCCGCACCAGCCTGACCTTGATCCTCCCCCAACCCGCCCAATAACCAGGTCTACTTATAGAGAGTAGTAGGAGTAGTGGATGGAATCCTAATCAATGTAATTTTTTTACCCTTTTTTATGCATACAGATTCACTAGGAGTAATGATGTGAAAGAGACCTGCTCCTAGATCTTGAATATCCCATTTAGATTCTTACCTAAACCACTCACCTGAAAAGTAACGAAAATTTTAATCTAAATTTAACTGCAAAGGCACGGCGGCTTAGAAAATTAGGTGAATTTAATGGTATAACTTAGAATTTTAAAAAACATAGAATACAATATAGAAAAAAAATTTTAAAAAAAATCTCATGGATATAGCTAAGAACACCCCTTTCTTTTAAGAGTGTCTAACATATGCATGATCTATTACATTATTTACGTACAATTGTATTCGAAATTTTTTGGTGTATATCATACTCCCTCTCTCGCATTATTTTTACTTCTTTATAGACTATGCACACAAACAAAATTGTAGTAGTTAAGAAAAGGTCATGCAGCTGAATAAGAATAAGTAGAGAAAAAAGTTCACATAACAATAATAGTTTTTTTTTTAATTTAAAAAGGACAAATTTTTTGGGACAAACTTATGTGATGCATGAAAAGAATGAACCTTAAATAATTCTAGGAAAAAAAAAGCTCACATGCAAGATAATGAGATATTACTCTGCAAGCAGATTTGATGACCCACTAAGGGCTCGTTTACATTAGCTGAATAGAGATGAACTGAACTGAACTGAATAGAAGTGTATTAATTGAACTAAATAGAGATGAACTGAACTGAATTCAACTGAATAGAGATTAACTGAACTAAATATAATCTGAAGTAAATAAGCCCTAAATTTTGTAATGTTTTTCAGCTTTTTTTCCTGCAAATATTTTCTCAAGCAATAATAATATTTGTATTATATGTATTATATAGGTCGTGGTCAAAGAATTATATACTACGTATATATAATTCTATGACCACGACCTATTTGTTAATTTGACACAAAATGAATACTTGCAGTTATTTTTGTGTGTGGAAAATGTTATTCAGTTTTGTGGGGAATGCCGTTGTTTTCTTTTCCCATTCTTTTCTTTCTTTACACAACATATAATTTCAACATGGTAACCGAGCCAATGGTTTGATACTAGGCCTAATTTTTTTTTAAAAAAAAATCGTGAGAAAAAAAGGAAAGACATGAAGAAAAAGAAAACGAAAAAAGGAAAGAATGAGTGATGAAAAAAATACAGTAAAAAAAATAAAAATTAGGCATTATATTTATTTATTTTGCAATATTTCAATAAATTAAGAGTCGTCTTCAAAAGCATGAGTAGTCGTAATTGCATCGTGAAATTGTGGAGGACGTAGCCAATTTGCAAGACAACGTCAAAGATAAGGTAATGGAGAGAAGTGCTCCAGGCCATTTAATGTCGATGTTGAGTTCAGTGATAATGTGCACCAACCAGTCGAGTTTATTGATGAGAAGTGCATCAAAGAAGGTGTAGTTGATGATAATGTGCATCACAAATGATCAAAGAGAAAGTGCTTCGAGAAAGTTCGTTGAAGAGTACGTAGAGAGCAAACTTTTAATTTCATGGTGTTTGATATGGCCATGGTCGAGCAAGTCTGCAATATTTAACAATAATATACCCAAATTTTAAGGAAGGGGTGTGTGTTGGAAATAGTCATTCAAAGTTGAGTTAGTGGGTAATGGATTTGTTAGTGGGGTTTAGTCATGGGTTGATTTCCTAATTTTAAGTATTTCCAGTTATTTTCTTTTAGTATAAGATGTTGCTTTGTATTTGTTATTTTTGTGTGTGGAGAATGTCGTTGTTTTCTTTTCCTATTCTTTTCTTTCTTTACGTAACATATAATTTCAACACAAACATTTCAAACCAAAAAATTTAGTGTTTGCCAACGAGCCACAAGGAGGCAGGGGCGGAGCCAGGGGGGCTAGCGGGGGCCTTGGCCTCCCCCTTGGCCCAAAATTGTTAGTATATATAATCTTTTTATCAAGTTAAATAGTAAAAATATCGTAGCTCAATTGATTTGATTACTTGTTTATACTCCCTAAGACTAGGATTTAAGGATCACTAGTTACATTCTTAATATTTTTTCCTCTTTTTTGGTTATAAACTCCCACTCTTAAAACTTCTTATATTCACTTAAAAACCCAAGCCCTTCTGCCCTTATAGGGTTTACAAAACAGTGGAAACCGACATTAACTAGGACATATCAATAACATGACACGTACAAAGCTACAAACCGTTGAAAGAGTCATGTATGTTGGGCCTTTTATTTTGATGTAAAATGTAAATATTTGTCTTGTAAATAATTGGCCTTTTTTTTGTTTTTGGGCTGTCTTTTGGGTTAGCTTTATAGTTGTTTTATTTTACTATCCTAAAACCCTTGTACATCTCAGTATATAAATAGCCAACCACATAGTTGTTTTATCTTTTGGGTTATCACAAAGGTGCACTCAGACTTTTTCGAGCCTTGCTAAACCACAAGCAGCATGTGGATCAAATAGTTCACATGCAGATGCTGGTAAGTATGAATCACTCTAAGGTAAGTATATTTGGGTTTAGGATAAATGCAAATGGATGCGGTAATAAAATAAATCTACACATGGTGGGGACACTTGGATTTACCATTTGTCTTATCTGCACATAGTAGGGACATTTGCATCTACCATTTGTCTTATCTGCACATGGGCTTACAAGTGGGTCATTTTAATTCACTTGCTGCAAGTGGTTTAACAAGGCTCGACTTTTTCACAAACAAATTAGAAAATTTATGTACTGAGAAAAACACGAATACCATTCATTCACTCACCAATTCACCATGGTATCCTTTAGATATATAATCACCATGGTATACGTAACAAAGTTGTGAACAACTTCCAAAAAAACCCGCAGTTGATCATGAAATAAGAATAATTGTGAATTAATTAGTTGTTGAAATGTTGGATAGATCATAGCTGGATAGCCTATTAGAGAGGGTAATTTGGTTAATTAGTTGCTGCACAATTCATATTTTGATTAATTTATACTTTGTACAAGTTATGTAGTTTTTTTTTTGTGTGTGTGTAACATCAATTGAAGCAATCTGATCTTCGATAATCCCAAGGAAATTTTAATTCTTGCTCTTCACCCACAAATTTGTGTCCCCAAATTGTAAGTGACATTATTTGTGGGATCTGGTTTGGTTTGATTCATCTCGAAATGTATTTTCCAAACATATATTTTTTATATAATTATATATATATATATATAATTAGTGATATTAATTTTTAAAGTCGTGTTTTGGGAGATATAAAAAAACAAATGGAACAGTTTTTTTTAAACGGTTGAGTAATTTACTTATTTGAATGTAACTTTCGAAAAATCAGTGGACAAACAAATGCTTGATATGCTAGCTAGTTTAGTCAATTCCAATTCAGACATATTGGCAAAAAGGTCTTCATCATCTCAAATTTCTGCAGATTTTGATGAAAGTGTGAAAGCTTGGCAAAAGCAAGTACACTATGTACATTGCCAAATAAAAAGTACAGTATGTACATACTGATTGAACCATTCATTTAAAAAATCTCTTTAGCTTTTAATACCCGATAAAATCTATACGTACACATTGTGTAACTTACATAAGGTTAAATGATCAATAATAACTTACTCGATTTATTACTGGTCATTTAACTTTAATTTTTGTAAAAAAAAAAGTCAAATAATAATTAAATGCACCATTTATATACTGAGATTCTAAAGATCAAATATATCATAAGAACAATCAAGCTATATATAGGCATATAGCCACCTAAATCAAGCTATATTATTTATACATTAACATGCATACAACTACATGTAACTCCAAAGTCAAAATGTGTGACAAATTGAGACCTACTTATCCCATATCATATTCTTAAGATACGATGTTTGAATCTTATTACATAATCCCTGCTCCATCCTCTGTCCCATCCCCATTTATATATATAGCTCAAAGAGCTAATTTTCTTACCTAATTCAAAAAAAAAAAAAAAAACACAGGACTCCTAATTAAGTACCTAGTGATCCCATTGCATCAACTACTTTCAATCTTCCATTGCAATTATGTAAAATTAACAATAGAAAATTTCAATTAAAGGCTTATAATTAAGCATAATATTACTAATAATGTAATGTTATGCCCCCAATATTACCTCCTAATTTCAAAAATGGTGAAAAACTTAAGTAAATTAATAGTGACAATTTTATGGTCATCTAGCTTGTTTTAGTTGTGTTGTATTGGGTACCTTGCCCCACCTGCAAGTACTCTTTGCTGCTCTATCTGTGTCATACAATAATAAAACAAACAAATTATTAATAATATTGTTTAACAAATTAATACAATAACAAAACAAGACTTGCTACTCCCTCTATTTTTTTTTGTTAATTACGTATGAAATCTTTTTGTGATCGAGAGGGAAAAAAGTTTGTGTAATTAAAAAAAAAAAAAGGAACTGATGAAAGAGTAGTAGTACACTGTACTAGTACCTAAGGAAAATAGTTTATAAAAAAAAAATTAGGATTATATTTTAACTTTTCTCTAAGCTAAGGTTAAAAGATAACCCTAATTTTTTTAAAACAAAAACAAATCTCGAAAGTTTGAATTTTGGCAAAAAGATCAAGATTTTTTTTATAAAAAATATACTTGTATAAAATATAATGGGAGAGCTGGCTCTTGATTAAAGGGCCAAATAAATACAAGTAAATGCACCATCAATTCAACTTGTTAGCGCATATGCTAACAAAATCCAAAAAATTATGAATGCATGCCATTAAAATCCAAAAAAAATTGACCATTACAGCATAGCATTAGTTCAATTCGCCGTATATATATTATTAAAATCCAAAAAATTATGAATGCATGTCATCAAAATCACATTTAGATATATATAAAATATAATAAGTATTTGGTTTAACTTAAAATTCAGAGCCATGTATAACTTCGCCAATGTATATAATAAGTGTTTGGTTTAACTGAAAATTCAGAGCCATGTATAACTGGAGTTTGCATGGTGGAGAGAGTTTTGGGTTGAGTTTTAGAGTTTTTGAGAGAGTTTGGAGTTTTGACTAGTTAAAATTTTAATTTTGGGTGTTTGGTGAAAGAGAGTTTTGTACCAAAAGCCCTCATTAAAATTCTGTTTTGAAAAAGTTGGGGTGATCGATGAGCTTTTTGTATAGAGTTTTGGATCGGAGTGAGAAAAAACAAATATTTATTTTGTCCATATAATTACATCTAATAAATTATTTTGATAAAAAAAAATATGTCCATAAATGTGATTTTATATAAAATTAATGTATAATACTTTAATCAATTTGTTAAGTATTACCAAACACTTTTACACAACAACAAATCAAATCAACAGTCAAATACTCTAAATAAAAAAAGTAATCATCTAACCACAAACTCTAAACTCTAACCTCTAATCACCAAATAGGACCATTTGATTATTATTGGAATATTTTTTTTTTAACTGAAATTATATGGTTATATAATTTTAAGCCTCACTTTTCCGTTTATGTAAATAAGCATGCATGATTGCATGCATGCACGCAAAATATATATATATATATATATATATATATATATATATATATATATATTTATTTTTACAAATGATACATAGCAAGTTAGAAATAATTAAACCAAGAGAATCATATACTACATTGGATTATTGGGTTTTTGCGAGTAAAGAAGAATAATAGAGTAAAATTTATGAATGAAATGAACATATATAAAGAGTGATTATTAAAATTAGTAAGAAGAAGGGGACATACTTGAAAAAGTTCATGCAATTTGTTCTTGAGATAAGAGTACTCATGCTCCAACACCTCCAATGCTCTTAAGCAACTAGATTAAGACAAAAAGAACATTACAGAGTGTCATTAGTGTACTTATATTACTAGTATAATGAATTAATGACATAATTAAACTTTAATCGTTTCTTATATAAGACTGTTTGACGGTCTGACATAACTTTTAACTGAAAATCTTTAACCATCGAACATTAATCTTTAACTAAATACGTTTTTTATGCTCAAAAGTCAGAATTTACAGTCCTTAAGTTTAAAAGTTACCCGTCAGACAAACCTCAGACAGTCTGACAAGAGACTAGTATTATTGATAAAGTATATAACATATTCCTAGGCCATAACCACCAGCTTAAACTTTTGGTTGAGATGATCCTCTAACATGGTATCAGAGCCAACGTGACACAGAAGTCACGGGTTCGAATCTCTCCTCCCTCTTCCTTCTCAGTGGAATTAATTAGCACCAGGTATGATGTGCTTGTGTTGCATCCACATTTCAAGCCCAAAGGGCCTTTCATGTGAGAGGGAGTGATAAAGTATATAACATATTCCTGTGCCATAACCATCAGCTTAAGCTTTTGTTTGAGATAATCCTCTAACAACTATTAAACTTAATTAAAGTTTTCTAATTGCTCATGCTATTGTAAAAAGGAACAAATAAAAAAAAAGAAAAGGGTAAAGAAAGAGAGAGAGATACCCAGCACGGTTATTCTGTTCAGAAGCAGCACGGAAGGCAACGCATACATTTCGAACTCTTTTAGCTCCTATGCTTGAACTGCTTCCCATCATTTGATTCAAATGCATTCCTATTTTCTTATAGTCTGAGAATTCTTTATCCAATCTTTTTTTTTTTCATATTTTCATGCACAAACACATTAACAACAAAATAATCATTAATTCATCATAATTACCTAGGTCAAATGTAAAAAGTAAATCATGATTCATCATATCACGTCTCTAATATAAACATGCGTTATATTACTTTTAAAAGAAAAATGAAGTACGCAGATATCAAATTTTATTGTACAAATATCAATTACCATCTCTCTTGTTAGAAGCTTAGTACTTATTACACTGTATTTTTTAGTGTACATATATCAATTATCAAATTTTAGTGTACTAGCTATTTAAACTTTATATATAATTATTACACCGTATTTTTTTTTTTGAAAAATTGCTCCCCTCAAATTGTGTGAGGAAAAACTTGCTATATACCTAAAAAGTAAAACTAATAAGGATAAGTATTTATACGGAGTATATTTTTAAAAAATGGTAATAATTTTAGAATTAATATCAAAATCATGCATCGATGATCATGTAATTTATTATTTTCACTTTTACTTTGTGATAGTCAGCTACTTCACCTTTTCCAAAGTAAAAAAAAAAAAAAATGAAATTATCAAAAAGCATGAAATGAATGCAAGGAGTAATTAGTTTCGGTCAGTTGCTTGCTAACTTACTAATTGCTATGGTCTTAAATTATGGTAATAATAAATAGAGTTAGGCTACAAAATAGTGGTTGATGAGTATTAAATACTTTTTTCCGTACCAAATTAGTTGTTACATTATAAAAATGGTAGTATTCATTTGTAAACTTTGACTGTTTATAGTTTTATTACGTAAAGAAAAATATAGTCATGATAGATCTAGTTTGATTCGTCTAAATATATAGTTTTCAAACATATAATTTTTATAATTTTTTGTTATATATGTGTAATTCAAGATATTTTAATTTAAAGTTGTGTATTGAGAGATGTGGAAAAAAAAAGAATATAATGTAGCAAATAATTTGGGATGGAGGAAGTAACAATCAATAAATGTAGAGTTATGATATATACAGCCCTAAGGGCTTCATATAAGAAGCTAAATAAGAAATTATTTTTAAAATTTAAGCATTTATTACATTGAATTTTGTGTAGTTTTATCATAAATCTATAAATACATACCATTTTAAGAAAAAATTTAATGCTAATTATATGCAAGCCTTAGGACTGTATATATCATTTTCCAATAAATGTATTAACACAATTCATCAAGAAACAATAATAGAACTATATATATTACAAGTAATTAAATTAATTAATATATAGTCATCGTAGTAGCTAGCTACTTACAGAAAAGCTCTGAGATTACGGAGAAGCTTCTCAGATTCATGGAAGTAAATATTCACCACTTCAGTTACAAAATTTGGGGAACTCTCATCTTGGAGCTGTTGCAATTGCAAGAACTGTTCATCTAACACCCCCTATTTGTGTATATACACACACACACACATTTCATGTATTAATATAATGCAAGCTAAGTAACATTATATTATACACACACAAGTCATGTACAAGGTACCAATGCAATGCAGAAAAATATGCTCCCTCCGTAACGAATTAATTTCACCATTTGTTTTTTCACGCATTTTGAAAAAGCGATTTAATGGTGTAAACGAAGGAATTAATCAAAATGATTTTAGTACAAGTAAGAATGTGATTATAAGTTTACTAATATCAAAATTATTTTGATTAATTTGGTCGTTTACACCTTTAAATCGCTTCCTCAAAATGCGTGAAAAAAACAAATGGTGAAATTAATTCGTTACAGAGGGAGTACATACATATACATGCATGCATTACCATTAATATATGTTGCATGTATATATTATTATCTAGAAAAAAAATTCAATAATGAGAATGAAATATGTTATATTGAACACCGGCCCTTCCTTTTCACTTTGTTTTGTTACAATGTGTATGTACATTTTTCTCTCACAAAAAAAAATATTCTGAACGTAACAAAGTTGAAAAGAATGTACACCCTCTGTAACGTATTAATGACAACGATTTGACATTAAGTAGAGAGGAAAAATGTCAAATCGTTGCTATTAATATGTTACAAATGAAGTATATAAAATTATAGACGACATATATAATACATACTTCTTTCAGTTCACTTTGTTTGTTACACTGTTACTATTTTTGTCTCACAAAAATATTATTATGGATGTAACAAACAAATTGAAATGAAATGAATATATAATAAGATTAGAAATAATTAATAATGATGAAAAATAAATAAGCAAAGAAGAAGTATATATGTAGATAGTGCATGATATGGTCGAATGAAGGAATAATGATGAGCTTAATTACTTGGTGGAAAAGAAGGGAAAGCAAACGATTCATATCGGCACGCAGTTGTTCAGCGGCCAAGCCAAGCATCCACAATGGAAGACCCGTTTTGAAGGTTTTATCTACTTATTATTTCAGATAGATTAAAATAAAATCAATCTTTCTATCTGTTATCAATTATATTGATGATTTAATTATTATTACAGTCTTATAAATATTATTGTTTTGGTTTGGTTTGGTTTTGAGGGTAAAATTTGGGTTGTGGCTTTTTGGAGCCTTTTTTATGGGGTGATGTTAAAGGCTAATTGTTTGAGTGAAATTTAGAGTGAGGAGAGTTATGAAGTTGATGGCATGAAGCGGGAAGTGCGAGGAGAATAAGGAGGCCGGCTATTTAAAGGGTGGACCATACAATGTATGTTCATGTGATTTATTTAGAGGGGGGAATAAAACTATAATTTAGTAGGACTCGTTTAATTTAGTTGAATATAGCTGAACTTAACTTAACTGAATACAGCTGAATGTAATATTTTATAAGAGAAGGAAATTGAGAACTGAATTTAAGCTGATGTAAACAAGCCAATAGAATTTGAAAGTAATATTTTATAATATTTTCATTATTATTTATTATCCCAACTTTTTCTACCCATATAATCATTGTGTGTAATCCTTGTATATAGACTATATATTAGCCAATAGAATTTGAAAGTTTCATTATAAATCATTATTGTATGTGAGGTTTTTCTACCAGGCCAATATTGTTGGTGACTGTTGGAGTTATTATAAGTTATATCTCCTAATTTATTGCTTTAAAAGAATATAATAGCTTTATATTCCACATTGGAAAAAAGAAGTCTTCCTATCTATTTTATATATCACAGACTAATATTGTACTTCGTAGTATGTTTAAGTGCTAGAGTGGAGGTTCTAGATCACCACATGCGCGTCGCCGGACATGGGCGATGGATGTGGATGTGGATGTGGTGGAATTTTATTCCCGTTGCTAATTTTCTATACGAAATCAAAACTAATTTTGAAATTTATTTTCTGATTTCATAACCGTTGCCAAAATGCTTTCTTGCCTAATAAAATCAAGCACTAGAATAAACCCGATTGATCTTTGACTTCATTATTACAGCACATTGATTGATTCTTACCCTTATTACCACCTTACTTTTTCCTTTATATGGACAAGTCCGATCCATTGAAGACAAAAAAAATTGGAATTCTGCTTACTCTCTCTCACAATAAACTCAAACATATCCTAATCTGTTAATGGGCATTGTTCAACTGTTGTTCTCAATCTGTTTCGTTGCTCTACACCAACGATCTATATGTCATGTAACCCCGGGGTCGATCGCTACGAGTCCGAGTGTAAAAGTACGGGGCAAATTCGACTTTAGGACAGTGAGTCTTCTCACGCCACGACATTCATTGCAGATAAGATCCATAACCATATCATTACTAGTCATTTTCCAGCAGTGACTTGGTGTAGTTTTACGGTTTTACCCATAAAATCCAAACGAAATGAAAAGGAAAAAAGTAGTACACTGGTGCAAAGGGGGCTATAAAGGAGAGCGGTGATAAATGTTGGATGGTAAGGAAACTACTTGTTGGGTTTAATTTAAGGTTAAAAAGGAAGAAGCTAAGCGTGAGGCAAAAATAGCAAGTATCGAGGTAAATGTGGGAATGTGGGGTATCAACCATACCAATTTACTGACCCTTTACTTTTGCATTAATTAAAATAAAACATCTGATCTACAATTGACAGTAATGTAATTTCAAAACCATTTAGGTTTAAATTTTGGAAAAAGCTAATTACTCCCTTTAATTTGTCCAAGATTAATGGCTCCAATTTAATTTTGATATTATTGATATTTTAATTTTAGTTTTGTTGAATCTAATAAGCATTTATAAAACTTAATTAACCTTGATAAACCTAAATTGGCTAAATAATTAGAACTTATCAACCATAATTAAAATCTACTATAGAACTTATTATCTTCGACCTAACATTACCTGATTTAATAAGTCATAATTAGTTATAAAATAAAGATTCAACTTATTACACATGGACATATCTGAAATGAAATTATTGCACACGATTAGACTTGATTATAGAAACAATAGTACCTTATCATACTTAATTGGACCTTATCAAACCCTATTGAATTTAACGATTACACTGATTATACCTTATCTAAATGGATATTAACTTTTTTCACATAAAAGATTACCAAGCCCCAACATACAACTCCTTTCACAAGTGTACGTACTTATTGAGCTGGTATATTATTGTCTTTACATTCATTAAAGGAGGGGTCTGGTGAGTATCGAGCTTACAACTTCTCGATTACAAAGTGCACTCCAACCGTGGAAATGAATAGTGGTATAGCAATTCCTTATTATTTATTACACTCCACTTTTATCCATTTTTTTCTGAATTGAAAAAAATAAGTAAATTAAAGTGTACTATTAAAAAATGGAGTATACTCCGTATTTTTTTCGGGTGAAAATTTGTTTTTGTAGGGGCAGGCCTATGGAGGGGAAGGAGGCAGTAAAACGCCGCAGCCGTACTTACGTGATGCAGACTGTAGACTGATCGAGACAGCATGCGGGTTTTCCAAGTGCGGGTGACATCCACCCATCCTTGCCAATTAACTACTACGGAGTATTGTATTGTAAGCCTTATTTATTCACCGAGTATTTTACACTATTTCAGAATGAGGGTGATTTTGACACTCCCTAATTTGATTTTGACATTTCTCAATGTTATTATTCATGTATTTTTTTTTTGGGTTTTTGTAAGCTATGTCCCTGAGGTTTTCGTCTTTCTAAGTTGTGCCCATGTTTTTTGAAACTTCTAAGTTATCCCCCTCAACTTAGGTTTTTTAATTAATAGTGCCAACTCTGTTATCTCAATGTTAATAGATCTGTTTTAAGGAGTAGAATTTCGTGGGAGGGTAATTTCCCTTTTAAAATTCTAGGGTTTTTAGTTGATTTTCACCCTTTATTTTAGAGAAATGCATCATTTACAAGGCAATGCATCATTTATTTTAGTGAAATACATCAATTATAAAGGGTGAAAATCAACTAAAAACCTTATAATTTTAGAGGGGAAATGCCCCTCCCACGAAATGCAACTCCTTTTAACGGATCTATTAACGTTGAGTTAACGGAGTGAACACTGTTAATTAAAAAACCTAAGTTGAGTGGCATAGCTTAGAAGTTTCAAAAAGCATGGGCATAACTTAGAAAGCCGAAAAACTCAAGGGCATAGCTTAGAAAAACCCTTTTTTTTTGGAATACTTATTTATTATTTGGGATTTTGCGTATCATAAACTATTGATCGGAAAGCCGGCCAGAAAATGGTTGGTCATAAAGTTGCCAAAAAAAAAAACGGTTGGTCGGAAAGTTGTCGGAAAAAAGCGGTCGAAAAAAGTTAGCTGGAAAACCATTGATTGGAAGTCGATTGGAAAAAATTCGTCGGAAAATTCGATCGAAAAACTGTTGGTCGGTAAATTGTCGGAAAAGTGTGCGAGAAAACCGTTGATCGGAAAGTCACCGAAAAAGGGTCGGCCGAAAAAGTTGGCCGGAGAAAGTTTGCAATAAAATTAAATTTGGTCTGAGAGTCAGGTGAATAATGATGATGATGATGATAATAAGTGAGAAAACCGAACTAAACTAAACTGAGAAGAAATCCAAAAGAATAGGGTTTAATTACTCTTATAATCATTCTCAATATAAAATTTGTAACTTATGAATTGGAGTGGCGTTTTCTAATTCAAAATTTAACTAAAACACATTCATAGTCATTCCACTTCGGGTCATATACTCATATTGATGTACCCGAAACATTTATAAAGACTACTTTTTTTTTTTGAATTATGCTTTTTTCTTTTCTTGTTTCTTCATTCGATGCTACTGCTGCTCCTATTTATTCCTTCCATTACTCCCGAAATAGTAGGCTTCATTAGTCAGACTGTCTTCTGCTTGCAAAATTGTCTACATTTTGTTGACACCTCTAGTTTGGGTTTAATTTGATGCTCACCTATTTTTTATTTGTTGTTCTTGCAACAATTTAAATTCAACCTAATATTTCAAATAATTATCCTCAATTTAAAAGATATATGAAGTAAATAAAATTATGTGAAGTCTTGTTTTAATTTGATTCCCTTAATAGAAACTTTATCAACATCAAATTTGTATATTATATACATTGATTGTAAACCTTTAACAAACCAGGAAAAGCAAAAAGAAACAGGGAATAGTTCTTGACACTCATTGTCTCATCGTAATTATTTCATTTTGACTTCGAGTACCATTTATATACCGAATAATAATTATGATCCTCTTTAATTATATATAGGGAAGAATATTATTGTTACATGATGAGTATAATTTACCTTGCCTTGTAAACAAAACAAAACAAAAAAAAAACAATTAATGATAGTTCATGAACACTTATATTTTATATAAAAAGACTCGTTGAAGATGCCAACTTACTACATTCGAATTTATTTGAACTAATTAAACCTTTTTTAATATAACTGATCTGATTTAATCTAAATAGCCTTTATTCTAAAAACAAATAGAACTTATTAGACCTTATTGGATTCAATTATAACCTATTGAACTTATTAAACTTAATTTTAACTTTTGTGAACTGAAACTTATTTTTTTTAATGTGAAGGGGACGCTCCCAAAATACCATAACAAGTCATCATAGCTAGAAGTAATGCAAAAGGCTAGTGTTAGGTACTTAAAAGTACGTCCTCTTCGCCTTGAAAAAAAAGTTCTCGTTCATCAGTTAGGTTCATATTAATAATTTAGATAAGTTAAAATCATGAATAATGAATTTATTTAAGTCCAATCAAGTGTGATAAGTTAAAGTATTGCTTAGAATAATAAGGGATCATCAGGTTCAATTAGGTCTAATAAATTCAATAAGTTTCAATCAAGTTTAATATGTTCATATAAGTTCAATTCAGACTAGTTCCATCAAGTTTAATAAGTTGAAGAAAATAAAAATACACCCTAAATAATGTATTCAAAAAATATGATAGGTGCTTCTATTGTGAACTTACGAATGTTAAGTGTTGTGCTATATATGGTTTTGATAATTATAAACTAATGATATTTATCTAAATATTTTGTGTGTTGAGATTGTAGATGTAGTGCAGCATATACTACGTATATTACAATGGACAATTCATAAAAGGTTTATCATAATAATGCTTCACAAATTAAAATAAAATGTATACAACATGAATAATTGAAGTTCTTAGGGGGGAAGTTAAAATAAGAAGAAATAATTAAAGTTTCTATGTGGGAATGCAACAACAAACTACTAACATGAAGCCTTGCAAATTAAAGAGAAGACTTGAAGAAACAGAATTAATCAATAAACAAGCTAATAAATTGAAGTTCTAGTCTTGTAAATGGAAACTTGAGTTCTTGGATATTAAAGAAACAACACCAATGTTTAATATGGTAACTCATTTCCAGAGTGGGAACAAAATTACACAACAATTTCTGAGGGAAAACATGAAGAGATGAAGAAGTCTAGTAGTATGAGTTTACCATAAAAATTTTATAACAGAAACGATAAGAGTGTGTTCTCTTTACAAGATTGGATTAAACGGGATTACATTAGATTGAATAATCTAAAATATTAATGTCTTGAGTATAACAAAAATTATAAAAAGTATATATTCGAAAGATACACGTCTAGACGAATTAAATGAGATGTCACATAACTGTAAAATAGATTAAAAGGATAAGAATGGATTGAAATTAAATGGAATGGAATGAAATGGATTGGATTAGGTTCAAATGGATTGACACTACAAAAAAAAGAGCTTTTAGCTACTAAAAAATTAGAGACGGATTTAAAAATTTGTAACTAAATTTAGCTACGGATTTTAGCTTCCATCTCTAATATTTCTTTCGTTTATTAACAATTCTATGCATATAAGATTGACAAATAAAACTTGGTACAGTTGGTAAGAGTATCACCCCGTGATTTTGAGGTCACAGTTTCGATTCCTACCAACTATGATTCGTGAGACTTATAGAAATTTAATAGAATGGTCACGTCCCATGGGGTGAAAATAAAAAAAGTTGAAACATAAAGTTGGAATTTGAAGAAGGTAAAGGAACACAGATAAATAAATGAGTCAAATTAACAATTTATGTTACATATAATATATTATTATTTTTACAAAATAAAATCTTTACAAGCTTTGATAAGATTTATTTTTGAAATATATCTAATTTTAAATGTCTCTTACTAGCATTTAATTTCAAATTTTCCCCTTATTTATTCAATGCTTATAAAAATGATGAAATTAAATTATGCAATTCTTATTTTTCATTATGATTTTCAACATTCAATTAATTGCTTTATAACAAAAGGGTGTTTTTGGTTGGGGCATTAATCAAAGGGAATTAAATGGGAATCAACTACCCCCATTTTATTTGATTGTGTTTGTTATGCCACTTTTGTCATTCTCATTCCCTTTCTCATTCTCCTATTCTGAAACTTTTCTAAACCCGGGATCTTTTGCATTCCCTTCCCCCACCCCCACCCCCACCCAAATCCCAGCCCATCCCCACCCACCCATCTTCGCCCCACCCACGAACCCCATAACCCACCCTAAACCCAGCCCCACAAAACCCTAATAACCACCAAAAAAACCCACAAAAACCCATCATCGCCCATCGTCACCCCACCGTCAACCACCAGCGCCCCCCTTGCGCACCCATGAATTGCACAACCATTAAAAAAACCCACCCTAAACCCAACTCCATACGAAACCCTAACCACCAAAAAAGCCCTAAACACAGCCTCTCCCACCCTCGCCCCAACCCCTGCCCCATCCACGAACCCCAGCAGCGAAAAAAATCGGGTTAGGGCGGTTTTTGAATTGGGAGGTTAGGGTTAGGGGCGGTTTCGAGGGTGGTGCTATTTGAGGGGGCTGGTGCAAGGGGTGCTGGCAAGGTCAGGGGTGGTTTTGGTGGTGGTGGACCCCTCTTTTGGTTGGGTGTTCGTTGGTGTGGTGGAGACAAAACTCATTCCTTTTTAAACAAACAATTAATTAAATCTAACAATTAATTAAATCTAACAATTTTACTTTCCATTCTACCTCATCTGATCTTCATTCCTTAATTAAGTGATTATCTTTTCCCTTTAACAACCAAACGACTCCTAAATACTTTATGGAGTAATGATGTGAACAGTCTTTCAAACCATCTTACCGGGGGAGAGCATGTAATTAATTATGCAATCATATGATTAAATTATTGATCGAGTAGAGAGATGCATACAAATTAAATATACAACGGAGTATTATCTTACATTATATTGTATATTAATTTATTGATATAAGAGTATTTAATAAAATAATTGTCCTCAGTATGATAAGGTCGAATGTCGGAGCAGCTTATCGTATGGTTTGTTGAAGAGCATGCACAAAACCCTAGTAAATGGGTGTAGGTTTATCTTTGTAAACAGGTTAAAAAGAAGCATGATGAATTGTTTACTTATTCCTAGACTATGGTTCATTTGAAAGCATGCTTCTAAGTCTTAATTTGCACTCTTCAATTGCTCAAAATACTTATTTTTAGTTTAAATAAGTTAAAATTAAGTCTAATTAGCTAGATATGTTTCAAATATTTTTATAATCAGGTTAATAAGTTTCAATTAGGTTTAATACGTTCAAATAAGTTCAATTAAATTATAATAAGTTGAACATATATAACACCTTAAACGTGTATTATCTTCACCTTTTAAACACTTCAATTCATCTGAATTAAATTGAATTTATAAGTTCATATGGGACCCAACTCTAATTAGACTTGATTGTAACTTATTAATAATTAAACTTACCTAATCCCATTGAATTTAATTATTCTTGATTCTAAAAAAAAAAAAACTTACTAGAGTTGTCCAATGTCGACGAAACTTTGTAAGTGGAACAAAACACATCATAAGTTAGTAAATTTTGACCTAGTGTGTGTACAATTTATCTTCAATTTTGCTTAAAAAAGAAAAATAAATTAAAAAAAAGGTACAGACAGATTCCAATTAGAATAAATTACAAAACAAAGGTATAATTAAATTTAAATCCCTCATAAAATAATGTTTAATTGATTAAAAACGAGCCGCTTGATTGCCAATTTAACTTAATTCTAAAGATTCATCCGCTATATCAAAAATAATATATAAGTTCAATAATGATAATGTTAAGATCGATATATATTTGTCTCCAAAAAAAAGATCGATCTATATGTAGAAATTTAATCTTACTGGTTGCCACTTTCAATATTAACTTGAAAAAGGTCTTTTCTAGAATAAAAATCTATTATAACTTTGTTTTAAGGAACAATTTTTATTCTTGTATTTTGCTAAGATATTAAACATGTAAACTAGTTGGGCTAAACCGCTAGACAATTTCACATTTAGGTCGTGTGTGTTGTTTTAGATTAGATTAATCATAATTTTTTTAAAACCGAACTAGATCCTAAACTTAATAATAAATGATTTGTAAGGGAAAAAAAAGGTCGTGTTGTTTTATTTTGCTAGTCACGGTAATATGAATGAATTTATATGTAAATTTAAAAGTAAAAACAATATTCATTCTTATGGTGGTGTATTGCAGTACTGATGTTAGCTTACCTGGCTTCCACTTCATAAAAGTCAATAATAAGAAATATGAAGAAAATTCAGGTTTGAAAGTGAAGATATGTTTCCATATGGATTATAAGCTTTATCCCTTTCCTAGATTACGCTTTATTAAATTCATATTTAAAACTATAATTTAACATCATCAACCAAATGGGTCATAAAGGCGGTACTAAGGGTGCGTTTGATTCGTCTGAATTTTTCTGATCTGATATGAATTTTTCTAATCTGATTTGAATTTTTCTAATTGTAGCACATAATTGCTTATTTAAGTTGAATCAAACACACCCTAATACCAGAATCACTCCTAATCAAAGTTGCATAATCAAATTAAATTCCCCTGAAAAAAGTTATAAAAACTAAAATTTAATATGTGCGAAAATTCAAAAGTAGGAAGTGGGGGAAAAAAAAGGAAACATATAGGGAAAAAAAAACAAAAAAACTCCAAAAACAAGAAGAATCCAAGCATGCATAAGTTGACATCAGCTGATTGTTGGGAAAAATAAAGGGAGAATGTTTAGTGTGAAGCAAAACACTTTTAGGGCGTTAAAATCCATGAATAAATAGCATTAAAAAGAAACTTAATTTGCTAATTACAACATACATAGACTTCATAATCATGCTTTTTTCAACCTCCCTTGCTTATGTACTGTAGGCATTATATCCACTCACAAATTAAAGTTAATTTTACTTGATTAAACTTTTGATAATTTAATTTGCTTATTATTTCGACCTTGAAATTCTAACCCTAATTTGCACGATTTGTAAATTTAATCACAAAATTGAACTCACTTTTGGGGAATTTATGTAACAAAGATTAATATAATAATGTGTGGTTAATTAGTGTGATAGTGAGGACTCATTGCTCGAGAGAGAATGATTAGCACTCCCACTTAGTAGGTAATTGCAGTAATTTTTGGCCATTATTAGGAGTAAAAAAAATTTCCCATGAATTATTAGTTGACTAAAGTAGTAGTAACCTCATTAGCCCCTCTATATGATCCTTAAAACATGGAATAAATTGATATTTTTGTTAATGGAGTCCTAATTTTCAGTTGGAGACAATCAATCAATGTGCCATATATAAATGATAGTCTTATAAGTTATATGGCCCAAATGTCCAACACTCACTAAATATATAGTTCATTACCCAAGTTAATTATGTAATATATAGATTTTAGGATGTTGATGATGTTAGTTTGTTAGTACTAAGTTAGTAGCGGGTTTTAAATTATATATTAATTGTGTATGTGATGAAATGACAATTTAATGCACTAAAAGTTTTAATTATCTCAATTAGTAATATAAGAGGATCCATTTTATATCCGGATCCGCAGGTTCTGGATCTGGATCCTCATTCTATGAATCCGTCGAATCCGGAACGGATCTGGATCCAGGCAGAAAAACGGATCTGGTCTGCCGCAATCTCTAGTCATGGGTGGGCATAATTTAATGGTTAGCGTTTTAACTTTTCGTTTAGATTTCTTATTTATTTATATTTATAGATCGGTTTGGTTTGGATTGAAAAAAAAATGGTTTGGATTCGGGTCGAAAAATACAAAATCGAATTATTATAGTTTGGAATTGGTTTTGACAACAATCCAAACCGTACACCGAACTTTCACCCTACATATAAAGCAAAAAAAATTGAGAATCCATTCTAAACTAGCCAAAAAAAAAGGTTGCTTTCAGAATGAAGATGTATATTATTAGTTTTGTGGTGGCGGACTGGTTGCTATCAAAGTGTATTTATTAACTTTTTTTTTTGCATGCATGTTGTGGGGTGGTGCACAAAGAGCCTAGCTAGGCCTTTTATGTCAATTAAAGTTTAGAATTTAATGGTATGAGACATAGTATAATACATGAGTATATTTCTTGTATTTCTAATATTTTAGCTTGAGTTAATACATCTAATAATAGTTATAACAACACCTATTTAGAGTATTTATACCTATTATTAGATGTACTAACTCAAGCTAAAATATTAGAAATACAAGAAATATACTCATGTATTATACTATGTCTCATAAATGGTTAGGGTTTTAACTTTTCATTTAGAAATTTTGTGTGCTAATTTGATTAACTATTTATATAAAAATAGTTGCTAACATTTAGTTGATTGGTAAATTTTGATGAGTAAATCAGTTTTTAATTCAAATCTCTCTTTTCCAAACACCCTAAACCCTTGATGTATTTGAATATATCCGGTTCAACAAAAAAAAAGTATTGTGAAAAGAATACGGATTAAAAGGGCAAAATTGTAGGCAAGTATAGATAACAAAAGTGAATGAGGGTGTTGGTAAGATAAAGAACTAAAGAGAAACAATGCAGTTTGCAGAAGAAACACCAATGACATCGTCCAAGGCTCCAACATAAGTTATCTTTCCACTGAAGTTTTCAGATAGATAAATAAAATTGGATCTTTTCTCCTGGGAGGTGGTGTTCACGATTAAGGTGTGCACAAACGGTTAGCCAAACTATTAACGGCTTAATGGTTTGGCTAACCATTACAATCATGGGTAGACCCACATAAATGTCAAATCGTTGCCACTAATATGTTACAGAGGGAGTAATATATTCATAAGTGGTATTTGTAGAACAAGTAAACAAATTTGGCCGAGTGGTAGTTGCACAAACTCCTAGAGTCTACTCTTAGGTAAGTCTTTCTTGATTGCTCTCAAGTTCAAGCCTTGCTTCATTGTAAAGATTAGATGAAATATTTAGAAGATTTATCTCATTTTTGTAATTAATTGTTAATGATTACAAAACCAGGCAAGAATATAATAATAAAAAAAGATTTGGGAGGAATAATAAGGCGATTTAGAAAAAATTATAGCGACAACCACTTTTTTGAATATTCGAAACATTTTTATCGAATTATTAAACGCTAACTTGCCCCCCCAAGACGAAAATCCTGGGTCCGCCACTGATTACAACGGTTACTAGATTTTTATAACCAAAATCGAACCGTTAATAAACGATAAATTGTAACAGTTAAAGGTTAATAAACAATTAACCATTAAGAATGATGGAAGATGAATCAAATGATGAAAGATGAAAATATGAAATGAATGAATTATACTTACGCATATAGGGCAATGGGCCTAGTAACATATATGTTTTAGTCAAAAATAATGCACTTAAGCCATTTAGAAATTGAGCTTGGCATAATGTCTTTTAAAAAAAAGAAGTAACAGTTAACCGTTAAGTATTAACAGTTTGGTAACCGTAATCGTTGAAAATTAACATTTCCGTTAATCAACTGTTAAAAAATATCGGTTATACTGTTAACGGTTAGGGTTATTCACGACTTGTAATTAAATCTCATCTACGGAAACTGACATTATGGCTTCTTATGCACCAAATATACACACACACAAAGTCCTACGATAGCACAATTTTCTTACGAAAAATAAACTTCAACAGGTTCAAAAACAAGCACATAATCGAATTATAAGACTTCTCCCTAACAAATTTATTACTACAATAAATCATTTTGTACCCATTTCAAAGAAAAAAGATTTAAGATTGTAAGCAAGAAAATTAATTAAAAAAATCATTTAAGATCGGCAGCCTAAATTTCATTCTTGTTTGTTTGAAAATATTTTTGATTAATTTGCTCATTGATCTCTTCCTCAAAATGCTATAATTTTATTTTTTTACATAGGAAGTAATAATCAGATTCCTGAGACAAAGGAAGAATTCATAACTGTCATTCATATTTCTTATTTACATAATCACGAAATCTTGTATCAAACTAACACAACTTTTAAGTGAGTTTGCTAAATATAAATAAATGTTTATCCCCTATTTCATATTAATAACCTAATGTTTCATAATCTCGAGTAACGAACTCTACAAAACTTGATCTTCATGTCCAGAAGATAAAATTACCTTGTTTTGTGAGCTTTAGAAAGCTTCTTTTTTCTTTTCTTTGTGGCCTTCGGAACCTTGTTCTTCCTGGCTTCCTTCTTCTCCTCTTTAACCTTCTTCTTGTTTTCCTTCCTGGCAGCCTTTTTATCTTCAGGGGAAATCTTTCTCGTCCCTTCTAGTTCACTGGAGCTTCCATCTTCGTCTTCATCGTCATCTGTTCCTGAGTCTGTTTCACTTTCAGAAAGAGTAGCTGCATCTTCCTGGTTATCATTCTTCTGGTCTTTCTTTGATTCAGAGGTTTGAGTTAGTGTCTGCTTCAATCCAGTGATAGTTTTGTAGTACATATCGCTTGTGTCCTTTCCACTATTTAACCGAAATGCATCTTCCTCAGCATCTTTGACTTGATCTAATGTCTTTGGGATAAATGACTGGGAGAAAATAACAGATGATGAGCTATCTTACATAATTTAATAGTTACCACTAATATTTTGATAGAGAAAATCAATGAAATGCATAAGATGAGCCTGTTTCATGCGAGAAAACACAGATGAGGAGCAACCTGATGATAAATGTAATGAATAAGAGTGTATAAGCTACCTGAACAAATACAGAGTCCGCTATTTGCTCCTCAGCAGATATCACATCCCCTCTAGCTAGAATATTTTGTTGTACCTAATAAAAATATATGCGAGGGTAGTTTAGTCTCTTGCTTGGCACTTGAGATAGGGTAGAAACAAGAAAAATGATGACAATTTATAGCCATGTATGCTACTTGTACCTTTTCCAGATAAGTATCAATGCCTTCATCAGCAATGGTTGGATCCACAATGAAATCGAACAATTCTCGGATAGTCATCACAGCCACACCATGTTTTTTAAAGAAATCCTGCACGTCAGCCCTAACTTAGATTAACTTGAAGGGTAAGGACATAATTATGTGGAGAACCCAGAAAATCCAGTAATGTTACTCACAGAAACATGAAGACAATCTTCACGTAAGAAGTCAAGTGCATGAGGATGGTCAAGATCAACAGTTTGTGAAACATCAATAATATACAAGTGACCCTGCAATCAATATACTTTTTTATGTAATTTTGTTCAATAAAGAGGTATAGACATTCAAAAGGATGTTATAGTCAGACAGTACCTCATAATATAGTATGTTATACTCGCTGAGATCTCCATGTACCAATTTGCACTTCTGGTACATTGTCCGCATTGCTGTAATAATCTATAAAACAGAGAGGAAATAGTAAAATTAACACGGTTAAAATGGCATTTTTTTTTGTAAACAAAAGCCTATAATGCAGTGCTGAATATATGATTTATTAGCAACAATATACATCTGCCGATTTTATTTCGATGCAACACTTCTAGCTGCAATGACTTCTAGGCATTTTTTTTTAAATTTGGGAGTTGGAAGGACATGTAATTTAGTTTTTGTGAGCGAAGTTAGGTCAAAGGTGGAGGACATGTGATTTAGTTTAGTAAATAAGGAAAAAAAATGTTGCACTTAATTTGAAACTTCCCCATAAAAAAAAAGTGTTGCCTTTAAAAATTAGAGGAAGTACATTCCCGATACCTGCAGCTCTCCACGGGCCAGTAAAAGAAATAATAAAATGTAATACCATCACCAGGATCTGGGTTATACAGTTCATTTTATAGTTTGTTTCTGTAATTTGTGGTTCACCCAAAAATGGTCCAAAACAGACCTAATTCGTTTTTTTTCAGTTCGCAATTCACAGGGAGTTTTGTAACAATGACCAGGATAAGAATGTCAAAGAAAAGCATATTTTTTTCCTCTAAAAGATAGGGGGGAGAGGAGGGAAAGAGAGTGAGAGAAAAGGTCGAGATGTACCTCTACATAACTTTCTCGCATCTTGTCCATGGATAAAGCAGCATCTTTCAACCGGGGAGCTGCCCATCCTGCCTTTCCTGTAAAGCAAAAAAAACTGAGAAATCATTACAAACTAGCAAAAAATATAAAATTAGGTAACCTAATTTAGATTGCTTTTAGAGTGGAGATGTATATTAGTTTTGTGGTGGCTGGCTGGTTGCTACCAAAGTGTAATTATTAACTTTTGGGTTTTCTAAGCTATGCCCCCGAGTTTTTCGCTTTTTTAAGTTGTGCCCATGCTTTTTCAAACTTCTAAGCTATGCTCCCCAACTTAAGTTTTTTAATAATAAATGCCCACTCCGTTAACCCGTTGTTAAGGAGTTGCATTTTGTGAGAAGGAAATTTTCCCTCTAAAATTCTTGGGCTTTTATATGATTTGCACCCTTTATTTTAGGTCAATGCATTTATAGCCTTATAGGGCAATTCATCATTTATAAAGGGTGAAAATCAGTTAAACACTTGAATTTTAGAGGGAGAATTTCCCTCCCACAAAATGCAACTCCTTTTAAAAGATCCATTCACGATAGGTTAACGGAGTGGGCATTGTTTATTAAAAACCTAAGTTTGGGGGCATAGCTTAGATGTTTGAAAAAGCATAGACACAACTTAGAAAAGCGAAAAACTCAGGGACATAGCTTAGAAAAACCCTTTTAACTTTTTTTTTGCATGCATGTTGTGAGGTGGTGTGCAAAGAACCTAGGCTATCAACAAGTGCAAAGTTCGAGTAAGAAGTTTAGGACACACAAACTATTACACTACACCTCATTAAAGCCACCATCCTATAAAGGTAGCGCTTCTCAAGAGCTTACAAATAATCATACAAAGCTAATCAAGTTCATTGAAAACGATAATAACTTGTCTAAATCGCCTTAATGTTTCCTTTAGGCAGTAAATGCCGCCAATTTTCTATCATAAAAAACTGAGAGAAACTAAGCAGTTAGCCTTTTCCCTTATGGTAGTCCAAGCCAGTTTTACTCAATCCTACCCAAAATCTGTTGGCTGCATTTCTTGCCTTGTGGCAAACATTTTATGGCAGAATGGCTAAGTTATTTAAGAAAATTAAGAAAATTTCCCATTGTGCAATACAGGAAAGAAATCTGTGGACCCTATGTCAGGGCAAAACTGGAGGTTGGACTCAGCTGTGAAAGTGGTGGAATCTGAGAACAATTGCAGAGTAATGAATTGGAAGAATGACAGGGTACATCTTTTATAACAAATACTAAAAGTCAAGTTCATGTTTGTGTCAAGATTGATTGTATTAACTAACAGGGTAGTGTCACCTTGACACGTCAGACACACCTAAATACGTGTCAGAGGAGTGCCCATATTTCATGTATATAGATAGTTACTGGATACTTATTAGACATTATTATACCACTTCTAAAGCTAAGATATGTACATTAAAAAACACATTTTCAATTACAGCGGTAAAATAAGTTAAAAGTCAAGTAAAATAAATCACGAACATAGTATCATTATCATAAAAAAATAAAGGTAAATATGATTTAAATTAAGAGAAACTATAAATAATTGCCTTAAACTATATTTAGTACTTCGTATTAGATAAATACTGATATACTATATTTACTTATTTAGTACTTGAGTAATGAGTAATATATAAATATATTTTTTTAATACCCTTTGTCCCCATGTCTTTGAATTTTGTATCCGAGTTTTCTTGTGTCCATTTCATATCCGTATCCATGCAACCTTCATGGATACGGAGATGTATATAATTTGAAAATTCCCTTTTTGGTAAATGTTGCAAATAAAAAGAAACGGAGGTATATATATAGTGTATATATATATAGAGAGGCAGAGTCTATAAATAGCAGTATTGCAATGTGGAAAGGCATTCAGAAATTGTGAGGAAAACTATTGTATGGATTATAGAGAATAACATCACCTCTCTAAAGTTAGGAAATTGTATCGCTTAATTACACTCATCTAGCAATAAAATTGCGAGCTTTGATTATATTTTCTTTATTATTTCAGCTTAATTCACAACACATGTCTACCATTTTTTTGTCATTTTGAACGAACATGAGCTCCTAATAGCAGCCTCACCAGTTCCTAAAGAAATGCAAAAACCAAAGTTGTAAATTTACCCAACCCACTCCCAGCCTAAAATTACAAGCCAATCACAAAGCATAACCCCAGAAAATGGCACTTATAATTATCAACACAGCTATTGGATCGTCTAGATAATTCAGATTAGACAACCAACACAGAACAAAAAAAAACAAAGAGTGGATGAGAAAGATACTCCTCACGAGAGTATATTTCAAACTGAGGCTCCTCACTCAAGATATTCAACACTAATGGATCTTAAAAGGAAGCTGAGACATTCATTTTGTTTGGTATTAAAAAAAATAGGATATGCCCAAATTAAGTGCTCAGAAATTTTGCCGCCAACTTCACATTGTCTTCTTAGTACAATTCTTTTCAATGATAAAAGTAAAATTAAAATTATTACCAATGAATTCCATGACCAAAACATGGAGTCTTAGAAGAATGGGTGTCGGACAGCATATTCCTGCTGCTTTCAGCCTGTATTTTACAAAATACACAGTCAGTCAAAGATAAGATAACTTAAGTGCATAACACAACTGAAGGGAAAAAGAAAGAAAGATGACATCATGGCAGTAATAGTTTATTCCAATGGTGAACCTTTAAAGCATCAACAAAAAGAATCAGATGCTCTGCTATTAGTATCAATTGACAAAAAAAATCTCTAAATATACTGTTAAAAATATTAGTGATGATGAAACACAGTTGAACAACACCAAAAAGTAGAAGATTATTGTAGCTTGTAAGCAGATTATCATGCTTTCAAACAGAATCCGGTTCTATTACCTTCATGAACATTTACAAGAATCAACATTCAACAATTCTAGACGCACCCAATAAGGAAATTGGTATACATGGGATAAAATGCTTTGGTGTCAAGTTAATCCATACGGATATCAAGAACTAAGCAGCATAAATAACAAATAGGGATTAACCAACAATCTTACTGTGTTAGCATAATGCCAATTGTATTAATAATTCTGTCAAACAAAAGAAATTATCACATAGAGGAATTTGCTTTCAAATACAAACAAACCACATATTCATCCATAATCATTAATTTACTAGAAAAGAGAGTAAATTGCAATGGATCTAAAGTCTAACGGTGCCCAACAGCATTCAGATAACCTAAGACCTCAAACCCAAGTTATACCAAAGCATTATGGGGACCATTTCTTATTTAGAATACACACTTGAACCAGAAGTACCTCATAAGGTTCCTCATCTCTTTCTCTGCCCATGTCTTGACCATTTTCCGAGGATTGTGCTTGCAATATCCATATCTGAAACGATAATCACCTTGTACATATCTATCTCTATCCCTGATTCATAAAAGAAATGAGTTTGAATCAGCAACCCAAAATTAATATTTGAATTTTCCCATCAGTTTGGAGACAAGGTTATAGCTCTTGGACTTGCAGGTAAAAACTGAAATCTAAGACTCCTAAAAAAAGGAAGCCTTTTGACAAACACATACTGGTGAAGAAACCTTATCCTTTCCAGGACTTGAGTGATTCATCAAATGTAACCTCTTGGATATTCCCTCAATAGTTAAACCAACGATATTTTCATGAGGTACCCCGAGGTTTCACAAAATTCACAAGGTACCTCGATTATTTCAAATTGCACCAAATGCCCATAAAGTGCAAAACAAATGTAACAAATGCCATTTTATGACAACAAATAATTGTTTTTTGATGTTAATATCAATTATTTATAATCAAATTGTACTTTTTCTCTCTTATTATATCCCAATTATGATGCCTAATCTTATTCAAAAACACTAAGATAACGTCGAAAAACTAACGTTTTCCAGTCATAAAAGGGCATTTGCTAAATCTGTTTAAACCCTAGGGGTATGTGGTGCATTCTGGGGTACCTTGTGAATTTCATGAAACCTCAGGGTTAGCCCGTGAAAAACCGTTAAATCAATATTAATATCCCTTCTTCCATTTTCCATACATCACGTGATGAGGAAATTCTACCAGTCACTAGTGGCTAACGCTGAAACTGGAACATTAAATTAAAACTGATTGCTATCAACTTGTAATGTTACTTAACGTTGAAAGCAACAAACAAAGACCAAAAAAAAAAAATCAGTTTTAATACATAAAGCATCAATAGCAACGCAGTACATAACTCTGGTTAACGGTTCATTATGACTTGTTCCATATGCAGTAATCACTATCAACATTCAATAATGTTGCTAGAGACCTGACAATGACATATAGTGAAGAAGTCACCAGTGTTTCTCTTAATTTTGCATGTCAGATCTCTTAACATAAATGCCACTCTCAAGTTACTTACTTGAACACCAAAACTGAAGTTTTGTAAACTTTAATAGCTATTTCTTGAACATCAGATTTTGTGGCATGATAAACATTGGCCTGCACAAAGGAAGCATATTCACGTATATAAATTGGCTTGCATTATATTTACATTAGTACATCATAGAGTTGATTCTGGAGATAGAAGATATCCACACCAAACAAATAATAAACAGACAGAGCACTTACCTCTTTTCCTGTTGATATACAGCCATTAATATCATTGAACACACCACGATTCAACATTTTGAAGAGTACCATTCGAGTCCTGGGATCAATAGCCTGGAACATAATACTATTATTGTAGAAACTACGATAACAATTAATAAAAGTCGGTGGCAAAAAAAGAATAAGCAGATGGTCTAACAAAGACTTTATAAAAAATTAATAGCAAGCCGTCCCATGAAATACGCACCTGTTCCACAGTTGCACGATCTGCTTTTTCCGTGTGCTTTGTTTTGCCAATAGCCATTCCACGCACACTTTCACGAATTGCAGTGGTAACTGAGTTAGACATGCCAATGTCTGTCCTACCTTCCCACTCCTGTAACAAAAGAATCTTAATCAAAATACTGATATGTCGTTGAAACAATGAACTAAGGAGCGTAATGACGGATCCCACCATCCCAAAGAGTGATCATGGGCTGCATATACCACATCCTAGATCAATTAAAACGGATAGATCATACAACTATACAATGTAAAAAAAATGCTTATCATCTGGGCCAAATTATGTGGTATGTCATGACCATATGGAAGAGATGCTCTAGAAGACACATAGATGCTACAAAAACTAAAAAAACAATAACGTAGTTGAACAAGAGTAAACACAAATACTATACAGGTACTCAAGATGAGGGGCAAATGGATATACAAACATTAGTACCTCTAGAGGAGAAGCACGAATGTGATGAGTGAATTTCTGGGTACGATTAGAAAGAGGTTGAAATTTCGAAGAATTAGGCTTGGACAAAGCCCCGCCATGGGCATTAGGCCGTCGAGCATTAAGAGTGATTGACCCGCCATCAATACCACCCTCATCAATGTCGTTCATATCTAACCAATCCAAAGCTTCCCCAATTTCAGAATCTGAAGACCAGTCCTCCTCCTCCTCTTCTTCCACTTCTGGTTCTTCTACATCTGCTTCTCTGTTCAGCACAGCATTGCACTTCACAGCCATCATCTCTCCTCCTTCATTTTCATTTGATACCATATTGACTGTTTCAAGTGGAGAATTGTCATTAACTAAATCTTGGAAAAAAATTAGGATAATAATACCACAGAAAAAGACACAAGGCCTCCGCATAAAATTATTCATGAACTCATTACCCACTACCTTTTACCACCTTTATACCCCTCAACTATGTAAAAATACAACGACACATTGATGATACTCATGCCCGTCCCTGAGCCAGGACAGAAAGAAACTAGAAAGGCTCAACTTTTAGTTTGATACAAACATTGCCGAGTCATAACTCGTAAACAAAACGCTACAACATATTAGCAACTAAATTCGAATAAAATTCTCATGGCTTAAAACTCTAACAACAAACTCCTCAGTATAAGCTTCCCTAATCATAGCCGACAGTCAAGGAATCCGAGCTCTAAAAACAAAACCCTAGCTCCACCATGAATATAGTTTCCATATCTAAAACAAGCATATATAGCATAATATGACCCCAAATAGGTTAAAAATGATGAAACCTCAAATAAATCTAATAATCAAGCAATCAACTAGGAGCCCAGCGCCATCAATAAAGAATAAAATAAAATTACGAAAAGATTATTTATCGTGATAAACAGATTTCATATTCATAATAATGTTAAAAACAAGGAAATAAATGTCATAAACTCAAAAAACTTCAGAACACAGACAGTAAGCATAAATTTCAACAAATAAGGGTAATAGGTAAGGAAGAAAGAAGAGAAGGGGGAGGAAGGAACCAGGGGCAGGGGCGGCGGAGGCGGGGGCAGCGGAGGCGGGGGCGGCGGATGCGGGGGCGGCGGAGGCGGAGGCGGCGGTTCCCGGTGGCAGGGGACGCGTAGTGGCGGACTGCAGTGGGTGGCAGCTTTTTTTCCCTGACTCAATTCGTTAGGAGACAGTGTGAGTGGGTTTAGGTTTTCGTAACTCAGTTTCGCAATGACGCAGTAATAGATACTGACTTTTAAGGAAAACAAAAATGATTTTTTCACTTCAACCGACATATATCTTTAAATATAAATATATTTAGTTATATATGATAAAAAATTATATATTTATAAAGTATGTATCGAGCTGAGACGAATTTAACGAAATCACATGATTATATTTTTTTAATATATATATAAAATTAAAAGTAGTCAAAAATACAAAGTGAACAATGCCAAAAGTCAAAATGTATTTATTTAATTAAGGACAGAGGGAGTAAAAAAATAATAATAAAAACTACAAATGGATAATTTTATACTAAATAAAGTAAAAAAAATGTGTTACAACCTAAAATTACAAAAGTTGCGAGTAATGCAATACAGAGGTAATATGTCACATTGACATTTTAATGGTTATGGATTACCAGACTACCTTTACTCATTTTTTAATTATTAGTCAAGTGTAGACAATTTTGTCATTTGTGTATTAAAATTTTCCATAATGATATTTGTTTTTAAAAAATCATTAATACTTTTATTTAAAACACGTAATCAATTAAAAATAAGTAGGTAGTGTTTGGATATGTGTAATTCATTTCAAATTGATGAATTCAATTTCGCAAATTAAAATGTTACAATTCAAATGACAATTATTTGTTTAGTTTGTTTTCGAATTTGAAATGACATGTTTTATTAAATATTTTAAATACACAATATTCGTTTGTTAAGCATTTAGATTGGGAATTGGACCAAATCCAATTCCAATTTTTTTAGACGTTATTCCATATTAATTTTAGTAAAGAATGGAGTATGATGTCAATTTTTGTAAGTAGAAAAAATATTGACAATTCATCAAAGAAAATGAAAAAGGATTATTTATATGTATGTATATCGTAAGGATACCATTCTTGTTAGTTAAATTGGAAGTGAGCAACCTTTAAAAAAAAATAAAAAAAAATAGAAGTGAACATAAGTTAATTTGCAATTACTCCAAACATTTACTTCAAACCCAAAATACTCCAAAAGGCATTTGCCACTTGAAATTAATCTCCTCATTATTGCTAGATTTTTTTTTCCTAAGATACTATTTTTGTCCGAGCAATGTCCATGTTGGTTACAGCTATAAAAACTTTTTCATATTATTCTCATAAATTTCGTAATTAATTTCATTATTATTTTAATTTTTTCTCTAATGTGAATTGATATAAATCATGATATGATAATTAATAATAATTTTAAAATACTCTTAAACGATTTGGAATTAAAAAATAGCAACATTAATAAAATTGAGATATGAGGATATATAACAATATTTTTTTATTGTTAACGTAATAGAAGTGTTTGAAACGTACATGTTTTTTTTTATAGCTACATTATCATATTTTATTTTACATATTAATTAAATCAACAGATTAAGTTGGTTAAGAGTTTATATTTGATTACAAAGGTTATGGGTTCGATTTTCATATGTGGAATCATATGTTTTTCCTACGTTGACAATTATGTATAGACGATATGATATTTGAGGGAGTTGTTTATGTATATGCCACGCATTCAGGTATGAGACGTGAGTCAAACAACACGTGGTGGAACACAAGGAGTCGCCTTGGAGCACAGTTATCGACATGTCAGTCAGGTAACTTATGGCGGATCACAAAAAAGCATACGTGACATAATATCAGACAAATAACGTACACCTTTTAATATATAGGCTCTGTTTGGCAAACAGAGTTTAGAGTTTAGCTGTTAGAGTTTGCTGTTATAGTTTTAACTTTTTTATTTAGTGGATTTGACAGTAGATTTGACTGCGGTTTATATAAAAGTGTTTGGCTACACTTAGCTTTTTATCAAAAGCTGATAAGTACAAAATGACATAAATAACCTTGCTAAATATATAATATGCCACTATGTTTTTTTGACGTGCCATGCCCTAATCTTATTTACAAAAATAATAATAATAATAATAAATAAAAAATTGTTAACATCATTAATTCATATCCCCTTCACCTTCAACCTTTCTTTCTCCTCCATACTCAACCCTTTCCCATCATCAAGAATTCTTCAAACCCAAATAATCCAGTAATCCCTATATGGTAAGAAACTCATCCCAATACTCTTCTTCCTCCTCTTCTCAAAATCAAACCCTTTACTCCTAATGTATGTTGTTTCTCACAAATATCCAAAATCTACAAAACTTGGTCTAGATCTTTGAATTTCCCCAAACCAAGCTTACTGTACATCATCATCATCACCGGTCGATCATCACCACCACCATTCATCAATCATAAATCATCATCATCACCGCCGTTCATCATAAATCATCGTTTATCATCACCACCGTTCATCAACAATCATAAATCACCATCACCTTCATCACATCACTAAAATGTATAATCTGAAAAGTGTAGATGCTTAGAAAATGCTCAAAAATGGAGGAAATTCTGAGAATTAAGGGTGTTTTGGGGAAAATTTTCTGAATTTGTAAAACTCTCATGTAAACGCTGCTCTACCCAGCGTTTTACAAAATAGAGTTTTGATCCCAAAAACTCTATTGCATCAACTCATTTACCAAACACCCATGATAGAGTTTTGACCAGTCAAAAACTCTAATTTGAGGCCAAATCTCTCTTTACCAAACACAAACATTATATAAATAGATTATAGCATCAGGTGTAACAAAGTAGGATGAAGCATAATATGTCAATTAACAACAAAGACAAGTAATACTAATAATTCCTTGAATAATTAAAACGCTAAACGCTGTTTGTGAGCCTCAATAGGGAGCTTAACATTCTTAGCCAAACCAATAACTTGCAAAAGTTTCACAGTATACCATGTCATATCAACCTGCCACCATTCTAAGCCATGCCTTGCAGAATACTCGAAAGCATGATGGTTGTTGTGCCATCCTTCCCCAAATGATAACAATGCCACCCACCTCAATCAAAAATCAACACAAATCCAATTAGCCAACCGACACGTGTCAAAATACAAATGTGTGATTTACTTATAAAATTATTGTTAGAGTTTTTCAACCAAATATCACTTTGGCTTTTCAATTAATATTATAGCTCGTTTACATTAGTTGAATATAGACGAACTGAACTGAATAGAGATGAACTGAACTTAATAGAGATGAATTGAACTGAACTGAACTAAATTTAATCTGAAGTAAACAAGCCCTAAGTTATACACTTATTACCATTGATTTAAAAAGTTTTGCACGGTACCGAACTTTGTCTGCATAACATTTACCAGCAGGTAGGTATTGTTTATGAAACTCGTTAAGTCGATTAAATTATCAGTTACTATAAGTGAATTTCTCTATTTTTACAATTAAAATATATATACACTATAGAAGAATCATATAATTATTACTATTTATGTAGTTCCATTTCATTTTATGTGCGATAATGAGTGTCGAATACATGAACATGAATCCAATTACCAATTATTTCGTGACAAATCACCAGTGTTCCAAGTTTGATTTCCCCAAACATGACAAGCAGAGTTCACAAACCATGTTATATGATACACCCATATGGATCTTACACCCTGCAATCATATAAACATGTTAGCAATCAACTAATACAAGTAGTTATTACAATTATATACCAATTCTTTTATTTACTACTTTTGATTAAACAATAACAGTGTTACATAGTTCGCCTTTTAGTTCGCTTCTATAATTCACAGTTTGACTAAAATAGGACAAAAATAGTCCAAAGCCGACCATAAATCGCTTTTTCGGATCGCGATGCGCATACACTTTATGAAACTATGCGACAATAATGTACAACACTATGATTGAAAAGGCTAAGAGCACCATTAGCAATGAACAAAAAAAAGTTCATGGGTCACTATCACATTTTCTCTCTCATCCACATCACCAAATCAAACTATTTTCAATTTCTCTTCTTATTCATGAACCCAAAAAAAAAAAGTTCATCAACTTTTTACACTACCCCATCTTTTTATTTATAATAAAATGCAATATATAAATAACTATGATTAACACTATTAATTGTAATTATAATTATGATTAACGTAAATTAATTAAGTAGTTGCGATTACCTTAATTTAATTAAATATTTGCAATATGCTAATTTTTTTCATGATTACGATTAACGAAATTAATTAATAAAAAATTTAAATAATTGTGATTAACGAAATTAAGTTACATAATTTTCGATACAAATGTGGATTTTGCAAAGTATTTTTTTGTGATTTTCTTTTGGAATTACTCTTTCTGCTAGTATTAGGATTATTTGGATCCATGAAGTTATTGGAAAAAAGTGAATAAGATGAGATCAAAATGGTTAGAGTAAAGAACAAAGCACAATACTTAGTTTTTTTTTTTTTTTGGGAAACAATTATATGGAAAAAGGGTGATTTTTTTTAAAAATAAAATATGGCAATATGGGTGTCTATTTATAAAGGAGAAAAAATTATGAATTTTGGTGATTTTTATTTTTTTTTTTAAAATTAATGTATGTGTTAAAATTAAATCCACAAAATTTGAAGCATTTGCATTTTTTTAATTGGCTGAGACGTGGCCACGTGTCGCATTCTGCAGCTGACACGTGGCCCGCGTCCTTCCTCTTTTTTTTGACTGAAATCCTGCCAAAACGGCGTCATTTTGGCTGGAAAATGGCCAAAACGCACCGTTTTGGCTGATTTTCAGCCAAAAAAGGGGAAGATTTCTGCTGAGCTGTACAACAAACTAATTGCATTTGAGTTCGTCTGTGCAAACTTTAGGACGGTTGTTCATGATGAATAATTGTTTTATTCATTGTTAAGGAAAAAAATAAATGGTTTGTCAACACAAACCTTTTTTTTTGTTCACCATTAAGAGTGCTCTAAGGAATAGTTCATTGTTTGTTCATCACAACTTCACAAGTTCACACCCTATAGGATGGATAACTAAGTTGATGTGTATGTGTATAGTTATTTCTACAAGAGCTGGGCATGAGTTGGGGCGGCACGAGAGCCAACTTGGACCAACACAATTTGGGTCTAACCCAACACGAGCCCGCTATGCACACGTCACGGCACCAATGCATGAATGATGGGTCATGGGCCACACATGAACAACAACAACAACATTTTAAAAGTTTGGCACTAGCTCGCTATGATGAGTACGGCCAGCACGCAAGTCGACACTTATTTTGGTTAAATTTCATAATGTATGTAAAATTTGTATAAGGCACAACACAAACCGACTCAACTTTAAACATGGGTTAGGCCGTACATGAGCCTTATATTTTATAATTTTGCACAAACCCGGCACGATACAAACTTCAATTGATCCACCATAGACATGACCCGTTGTGGGCCGCCGTTCCAACAAAGTTCATGCCCACCTTTAATTTATAATTTAGCTAAAAGATTTGTACGTGGATTCTTAGGTACTTACCATACCCCACACGAGGTAGGGAAATCCTCCTAAAGCATAAAGAAGAACTGCTAGCAAAACTGGATGCAAAATGTATGTCTTCCGAATGAACTTGTAGAATGGCTGCTTCTCTAGATCTCCTACATTACATGGCTCACCACACTGCAAACAAAATAATAAGTCAGCTAAGGCCCAACAATAAATATACCCCAAATTAAAAAATAAAAACATTTACAATCAGCGATTCAGGGTCGTTGCATATCATTTTTCATTTTTTGTACGGAGTATATTGTACAAAGTAGTACTCCCTCCATAACATATTAATTACAACGATTTGACTTATTTCCTCTCTACTTTATGTCAAATCGTTGCAATCAATATGTTACTGAGGGAATATTTATTTAAACATATGACAGATGAAAAAAAAAGCAACAAGGCAAATGAGTTTTTTGTAATTTTGAAAACTAAAAGTAGTACTATTTTTTAAAAATTGCACATGAAAATTAAAAATATGTGGTTTTCCGGTATTACAAAAGGGTCAAAATTGCCCTAGAAAAGAGTAAAACAACCCGTCGCTACTCGCTAGTGAGGAGTTCTCTTAGTTAGGTAAAGAAATAGTTTTGTTTTACGTTTCTTTGCCTAGAGTTTTCATGAGATCGACACTTTTTTTTACATACTCAGATTTCTTAGATTAGTATAAACTGACCGATATCTTTGATTAGAAATTACAACATGCATCTGATTTTCCTAAAATATAATCTATGAATCTTAGCCAATAAAATTGAAAAGTATGTGTTATATTACCCTTTCAATAGTAGCTCTGGTATCAAATAGCCAACTCATGTGGCTAAACCAAAATCCTTCAAGTGGACTATGAGGGTCTTGTTCACTATCGCAAAATTGATGATGGTATCTGTGTGTACTCACCCAATCAATTGGATTCCCCTGAAAAATATTCAAATTACAAAACATGCCATATGATCAATCATACTATGAACCATTTAATCTCACTATGTCTGTTTACTAGAGCGAAAAATGTTTTCTCTGATGCAGCAGGGGCGGGTGCAGTAAGGGCGCGGGGGGCTGGGGGTGGGGGGTTGGGTGGGGAGGCTCGTCGGAGGTGGTGGGGGTGGCTGAGGGTTTAGGGTTTAATTAAGGTATATTAAAGTTTTAAGGTTTAAGGGAGATATATTAAAGTTTAAGGTTTAATTATGCATAATAATTGTACATAATCAAAGTCAAAGTTAATTAATATAAGGTCAAACCCTAATTAGTACAATTTGGTTTTCTATGACAAAAAATATTTTAGTTTTGGTTTCTTTCCGCAAAAAAAAATTTATAAGGTGGTTTTTGACAAAAAAAACTGTTTAGAAGGTGGTTTTAGACAAATTATCCTTAATTAAATGATGAAGAACTAATGGCTCATAAAAATTATCAATCAAATTAATCTAAATTATTTTAGTTTCATAACATATTTTTCATACACCATTGCTTCATCATTGAATGGCTAGATTTTTTTGGACAATATTTTCATAACAATACTGAATTCGTTCTTTTCAACTTTAATTTGTTTGAATTCATTATAATTTATCTGAATGTATTAGAAGTTTATTAGACTTTATTCTATGAAAGTCGAAAAATCTCAATACTTACATCTATATTCTGAAAATATTTTTTTTTCCTTAAAAAAAATGGAAAAATTGTCAAGAATAAACTAACATTTGGTCGGTCTTTTCACAATTAAGCTAACCTTTTGAAAATTCAAAATTAAGCTAACATTGATATCATCTAAACTAAAAATAAGTTGAATAATGGTAATAATAATATTGACCTGAAGCAACAGCTAAATCTTAGATTAAATAATCATTCAACTTCTTTTTGGTTTAAATGATAAAAAGGTTAGTTTAATTCTGAATTTTTAAAATGTTGACTTAATTATAACAGACCAGCCAGAAGTTGATTTATTCTGGGCAATTTTTCCAAAAAAATCGTTTCATACTAAAAGTCATTAGTAGTAGAGGTGGGCAAATTCAAGTATAGGGATTTTCGGGTCATAAATTTTTTTTGACCCGGATACCTGGAAATCCGGATTAGGAAATCAGATATCCGGATCCGTTTTTTTTTTTTTGTCTCTTATGCAATATTTTCGGGTTAAAAAAAATTGAATATACCGGATCGGAAACCAGATACAAATATTTTTGCCCACCCCCTAATTAGTAGTGTTATAAGTTATAACAACCATCAACTAACAACTGAAAAATTAATTTACCTGAAGGGCTAAAACACCACAATAGGCAAAGAAGTACTCAAGCCATTTAGGTAGCTTAAAACTCCTATGAGACAAATTCCTGTGAAATGAAAGGCAAATACCCAACAATCCAGTTGCAAAATATCCAACTATAGCCACCCAAAATGCACCCCAATTAAATACAAATGGACCAAAAAGTGCCAACCCATGCATCATAACCACCACACCTAATGTCATAACATCTAATGAACTCCATTTCCTTCCTACAAACACATTCTTTGGCCTCTTTACTTCAACATTAGACAACCAAATTTTATGTGAATATGCTTCCAATTCCGGTACCGGATTCGCCGAAAATTTTGCCCTTTTACTTCTTTTCTCATTATGGGTGTTTGATGAATCCTCATAATTGCAAATGGGGGTTAAATTTTTTGATGTTAATGAGCACTTTGAAATGGTTTGTTTGGAAATGGGTGTAAGTTTGGATTTGAAGCATAGTGTTGTATTTTGTGGTTTGTTTTGTGGGGAAAGGAAAATGGGAGATGGGTTTAGTTTGGAGTTTAAGGTTGATGCAATAAGAGCCATGAAAATATGAAATGGACTGATTGATAATGTGTGGGGATTCTTTCTTTTTGGTTAATGGGTTGTTGGGGTTTATGTTTGTTACATTCTTGAAGAGGGATGGTATGGGGTGTAACATTCATTTTTAGTGGACATAAATTTTTTAGGGATTTATTTTTGGGCGTCAGAGAAACAAAAGCAAATGATGAGAATTGATCCTGGAATCTCTTGAATTCATAAGAGAAGCTCTAACCAACTGATTATCTCTTGCTCCGATCCATTACAAATATTTAAAGTTATATGTTAGTGACTGATTTTGAGGTGGATTACTGATATTTCTTTGCAAATTTTGACGTCAAATCTGATCCATAGAGGTAACAATGTCCCCTCAAAATTTTAATCGAGCAATTTTCTTGCCACAAAAATCAAAAGCACCCAAGACTACGTTTCAAACATAAAACATATAATTAACGTCTCAAACTGATTGTCGAGCCTCATTAATGTCACGCTCTCAAGTTGGTGTATAGGTATGGTACGTTTTTTTTTTTTTAAGTTTAAACACACATGATCACCATTGATAAATTCAAAAAATACAAAGTTACTAATAATAATTTCCCTAATTTAATAGTATTTACGTCTCAAAATTTGAGAACTACTTACTTTATTCATTCATTCATCACAAAATATTCTGAGATATGTTCTATAGAGATGCCTAATGTTTTCTTATCAAATACTATGTCTCTAATCAAGGTATAGAAGTGGATTAAATCCATTATTTGAAGTGGATTGATAACGATTTAAAGTGGTGAGGACTGAGGATAGTTTTTATTGTGTTTTAGAAAAGATACACGTTTAATTTGATTTATTTGATTTCATAAACATATAGGATATATACGTAATCTCCGGGTGCTTATCTCTATTATACTAGCCTTGTATGTACGCTTTGCGTGCGATAATATTTTTAATGTATCTTTTAATTTGTCTAAACAAACAAAAAAAACCGAAGGTTTTTTGATCAAAATAATTGAAATGTTTTTCAAATTCACACTCATTCGCATAATAAAAATAAAAAAAATTCCCTTTTCATCAACCCATCCCACAACAATGAACAAAAAAGAATGAAAAGTTTTTTTGCTATATGCTATCAGCTATCAAATTTCTACGATAATCAAAGGATAAAATTTTTATGTTACAAAGTATATCAATATGGGTATCTATTTATAGATAATTCAAAAATATGAATTTTGATATTTTTATTTTATTTTTACAAATTTTATATTTTTTAATATTTTCATTTTAAAATTTCAAAAAATTATAACAACTTTCCATAATAGGTTGGAGTAATGTAAATTAAATATTTGGAAAATTTTGAAGGGTAATTCAGTCTTTTCCAAGGGGGACACCATTGCTTCCCCTTGGCTTATATAATAGAGATAAGGGAAGAGCTTGTGGATGCGGTATCCAAGTGGATTACCACACTAACCTTACTTATCATTTATAATTGTTAATCAAACAGGGATGATTTTGTCATTTGTGTACTAAAATCTTCCATAATGATATTTGATTTTTGAAACTATTAATAGTTTTATTTAAAACAAGAAATCACAATTTTAAAAATTGTAAGTAAAATTAATTATAAAATTGTATTATTCAAATTTTCTTGACCACTCAAAACTTATTCATAAAACGGAGGAGATTGCAGTACCACTAGAAAAAATGTTTGTTGCGAGCTTCAAAATACTCTAAAAGGAGATGCAAGACCTTACATGTGGAAGGGTAATGCTGATTATGGAGGCAGGAAAGAAGAAAAGGTAAAGTGGGCTTAGTCAGAACTGGAGTGACTAAGTTTTAAGTGTCTCACTAACTGCTCATTGAACACCGAAATCTCCCTGTACAACAGTGGCGGACGCAAGCCATTAATTTCATGTAAATGGGGTTCTTTATCCACATGTATAAAATTTAGTATTTTTTTTCCTAATAAAATATGTTCACTTGATGCCAATAAAATTTAGAAAACACATTTTGACTCTACTATATATTATTATTGGATCCGCCATTGCTATACAAAGGGATGCTAGTAAAAAAAACATGACTTTTAATTTTTCACCAAAATAGATCTGGAAAATGAAAACACAAATTAGAAGTCATAGAAAGTGAATCACTTACAAAGTTAAAATTATCTTGTTATTAAGAGTGTACTAATATAGAGTATAGACATACCAATGTTGTCTTGGTCTAGTGGTGCCATGGGCTAGACTTGGTAGGGAGAACCACGGTTCGATCCCCGCAAGCACGTTGGGAGGAGTTTAAAACCTTAACCCCAGGACGCGCTCCGAATCAGAATTAGCCCAAAGGGCGAACCTGATGGGTACACCAAAAAAAATAAAATATAGAGTATAGACATAGCCATTCGTTCTAATGAACAATAATCAAGTTTTTGAATCTAACCCATTAGTGGCTCTTCTTGTACACTAAAAGCCCACTAGTAGCTTTTTTTTGTTTGGCAAAGTACACTAAAAGCCCACTAGTAGTTTGGTTATTCTAGCAATCATGAAGATTGAAAGCACCATCACTTAAGTCTATTAGGCATTTAGGCCACACCGCCCACACGCGTTACATAACTTACATGTGCCGTATAAAACAACTTTCCATTGTGCAATAGCTGTGAGACGATTCTAATAATTTCAAACTATTTAGACCCGACAAAAACAAATCTGATCCGTTGGTTATCTGGAAATGGATCTAGAAAAGTGGGTCATGATCAAGAAAAATCAATTCGGAATCCGTCAAATCCAAGATTAGACTCGAAACCCTTTATGACTGAAGCCTTTTTTTTTTTTTACCTACTGAAACCGACTTGGTGTGTGGAGACCAAAAATGACTTGGTGGAAAGGAGTTACAAGGATATGAAGCAGATGGATTTACAGGAGATTGAGACTCTTGATCGTAAGGGTAGAGGAGGAAAATATTTGTGGATGGCTATTCGGAATAATCACTTTGGTTCATGTAACCGACTCCATTTATGAGAATAAGGCTTTGATTGATTGATTGATTGAAACCGACTTGACGACCAACCAATTTGCTATGTATACAATTATTGGAGGTCTTCCAATATTAATCTTATTACACTATAATCCAAATTTTGGGGTTGTTTTATGATATTTAAATTAGTTCACTGAATTTGATCACAAATCTCAAGTACATGCCATTGAATAGTTTAACAAATTAAGCTATCTAGCATAATCACACAATGATCTATTGATCTATGCAACCCCTTCACAAATTCCATTCCTTGCTTTCTTCTTTCTTAGATATTTTAAACATGTTTTTAGATATTTTAGAGGTGGATATTTTACATTCTAAACTTGTTCACACATTGATGAGTTATTTGTCTGCAAGTTTGGCATTGACTAATTGGTGTTATTTGGAATGATATTTTAGCCTGATAAGTGATATTGTGTGGTTCTTTCCACCTCTCTTATCCAAAACTTTCCAATTTTCAAGTGTTTGGTAGCATACTAGTATTATTGCATTATAACTTCTTTCTTATACCTTATTGCAAAATCAATGAACTAAAACCAATACTTAATAAGCAGTGAACTTGAGCTGAAAAACTTGAAAAAGTAATAGAGTGACTTCTTAGAGTTAAATAATATGGCAGCAACAGCAACAGCAACAGCAACAGCAACAGCAACAGCAGTTTTCACTGCATCAAAACAACATGTTCCCGCCGCCAGTGGCCGCGCCACCACTTTTCTTCTAGGTACATGATCTGATATGATCCTCTAATTTTATTTTGGAAAAATTGTAAAAAATAAGTCAACATTTAGCCTGTCTTTTTAAAATAAGTCAACCTTTTGATTAACTCAAAATAAGTCAACTATTACACATATCCGTTCAAATTAAGTTTTTTTTTTTTTTTTTTTTTTACAATTTATTGGCGGAGAAAGTTAACAATTTCAATGCAAAATCAAAGTGGTGCACTAATTAATATGTTGAAAATGTTAATTTAATCAACCAACAAGTAATTAGTGAAAAAACTTAATTTGAGAAGACATGTATATTAGGTTTATTTATTTTGAGTTAATCAAAAGGTTGACTTATTTTGAAAAAACCAGCTAAAGGTTGACTTCTTTTTTTTTTTAATTTTTTCCTTTTATTTTTGTTAATCAAATGTGAATCCTAATTCTGAAATTAATAATGCAGGAAAAAATATCATTGGTAGTCCATTGCGTGAGTATCCTGTAACAAGAAGTAGAGTTATCAAGGAAAGGCAAGTCAAAGCTGCTGCTGTTGTTGAAATCAGTCCTAAAGATGAAACAAAGGAGTATGTACTTATTATTTAACTTGTTTTTTTTTTTTTTTAAAACAATAATGGACATAACATATGATGTTATTGATTAATTTATTAACCACTTGTTGAAATGAGTACAAAAGATGCAACAAAGGAGTACAATTAATAATTTAACTTGTTTTTTCTTTGATGGACAGAACATATTATATGTTATTGCTCAATTTATCGAGCACTATTCTTTTGAATTTATTTTCAGTTCATTTCATCAAATAATACTAAGCAAGAACACTCCGAAAAGTTCAGGGCCCTTGCTCTAAAAATGAAAATTTGGCCCCTATATTATTAAAAATATAACTTTATATATTTTAGGTAATAATAAATAATTTATAAACGAGTATTCTATAATTTAGTTTTTTTTTTGAAGTAATAAGAAATGAATAGACTTTTTTTTTGTTTAAAATGTATTAGTAAATTGAAATACCGGAGCCCAATTCAGATCACGTTGCGACCTTATGTAGTTGGTCTCTTTGCACACCCTTATGAATGACCCTGCTACTAATGTTGATCTGTGTGTTCTTTTGGACTTAATTTCTGAAAATTCACATCAGTTCAGTTCAGCTCTTGATGGATATGTGATTCTGTTTAATTCAGTTCAGTTAAAACAAATTAAGTATAGTTCAGTTCAGTTTAATTTAGATGAATCCAATACTGATGCATAAACCCTGTTAATGGACTAGATTTGTGCTGCCTACATGGGCTGAGTTTGAGCTAGGAATTTCTCCGGTGTTTTGGAAAACCATGAACGGCCTTCCTCCAACTGCAGGAGAAAGACTCCGGATATTTTACAATCCGGCCGCCACCAATCTTGATCCTAATGAAGAATTTGGAATCGCCTTTAACGGTACTCTTATTTAGTTATTTATTCCCATCAAACCTTATTTAAGGCTCAGTTTGTTTGATAGGACGAAAAATATTTTTCTCTATCATAGTTGACGATGTACCTTGATTGAATCCTACATGTACAGGGGGGTTTAATCAACCGATTATGTGTGGAGGGGAGCCAAGAGCAATGCTCCAAAAAGAACGAGGCAAAGCTGATCCCCCCATCTATGCTATTCAAATATGCATTCCTAAGCATGGTTTGTATTTTGTTTCACCATACTTGATTTTTTATAAAATTTAGAGAAATTATTAGTGTATATCAGTTATACTTCCTCCGTTTCGAAAAAAACGCAACAAATTGGATGGTACGGACTCCTAGTCCATTTTTCATTGTGAGAGTAAAAGAGATAAAGAGAGAAAACAGGGTATGTGATGATATGAGTGATAGGAAGAAAAGACTTACAAAAATGAAAAGATTAAATTTGTTGCATTTATTTTGAAACTTCTTGAAATGAAAATTGTTGCGTTTATTTCGAAACGGATGAAGTAGCACAAATATTTTTTTTGTCTTTTTCCAAAGAAAAATGGTAAATTGTAGTTGTCCTAGCTGTAACTGATATACATATATATCAGATATTCACAAATATCTCTAAATTTTATTTGTCTAAATTCTTATATATATATGGATATTTCTTGCTAATATAATTAGTAAATATCATATATGGTGTGCTTTTTGTTGTCAGCTATGAACTTAATTTTCTCTTTCACAAATGGTACGGAGTGGGACGGTCCATACAGATTGCAGTTCCAAATTCCTAAGGTTTTGCAAAACAAACCTGTCAGTTTCTTTAACGAGGTAAGAGCTAACAAGTAACAACACAATAATTGTTTATGTGCAGTAGTTTATATACTCCATGGCTTAAAATCACTGGGCATGTTCAACCAAACAAGCACAAAGTCAAGCAACCAGGCTCTCGTCAAATAAATAAATAATACTCCCTCCGTTACTAACATATTAACTGTAACAATTTGATAATTTTTTCTCTCTAATTTATGTCAAATTGTTGCAATTATTTTGTTACAGAATAAGAATTTCTCTTATGAGACCATGTCACGGTCTAATAAAACTTGTTAAATAAAAAATTTTAATTTTTTTTTACCATAATATGTAACTTTTTACAGAAATAGTTAAACTTTATATAAAAACTTACGATTTTAAACTTAAAAGCTACAAACTTTTAAGCAAGAAGTTACCATTTTAGGCAATCCACCATGTCATACCGTTAGACGGCCAAAGAGACTTGTTATTCATCAAAATGTGATACGAACTAATAACTAGGCTTTCACAAATTCAAATTATCTGATCATTAAATTTCATGAATAAAATTTCACAGGGTCTTGCAGAAGAGTTGAACAAAGAGGGTGCTTGTGACAGGGCAATATTTCCAGACGCAAACACTGTCATCACAAGATGTGCCATGATTGGTAATCTCAGTGTGGAAGGGGTAAGTAATGCTTCCATAGTAATCATCGTATAAATCATACCTCATCTGTTTCACTTCATTTATTACGCTTTGATCAATTTTCTCCTATAAATTTTTTTCAAATATAACAAACAAAGTGAAACGGATAAAATACTCCATAGTATTTAGTAAGAAGAATGATTTATTGAAAACAACGCTCTAAAAATTAGAGTGCAAAATCATTTCGTATTTACGGAGTTATGAAGAAAGGGACTAACTTGAGCAAATAATGGTATTTCATGAAGGGTGACCGCTGTAATTTGGATCTTGTACCCGGATGCACAGACCCAAGTTCGCCGGAGTTCAATCCATTCGCCAATGTAGATGATGGATCGTGCCCTCCATACTCGGATACTGAGGATGAACAATGATTTTTATTAGAATAACTTCTCAAACACTGTATATAACAGAGCATATGATATGAACCTTCATTTTTTTTCTTGTTATTATTATTATCATCAAAGAATCAGTAATCCTGCATATAGACACTGTAATTGTAAAACGGTATTGGAATCGGATGAGTAAAATTATAATAATGGCAGATAATGTTCATAGATTATTAGGTGCACCCAGGACCACATAGCTTTTTGTAGTCCCTATTTTTATTTTTTTCTAACAAAAAACTCAGTTGATTTTTTTTTCTCTCCTCTGATTTTCGTTTCTATCACATCCTATTCATTTCCTCTTCTTCATTTGGTCATCTTCATCCTTTGTTGCTGATTTTTTCTCTCTTTTCCTAATTGAGTGATTTCGTTCATAAATAATATTCAAGAATCAATCCCAATCGCAATTTTCATTTTTTTAATATTTCGTATTAAAAAAATGAATATTTTGTATTAAAAATGAATAATCATTTTAGTTATTGCAAAAGTGAATTTAAGTTCAGATTCTTTGTGATAAAATGAATATATTAGTATAACAAAATGAATATTCAGTATTATAAAATGAATATTAAGTTTAAGTTGGTGCAAAGTTGATTGTAAGTTCAGGTTCTTTGTGATAAAATGAATATTTAATATTAACAAAATGAATATTCAGTGTTAAAAAATGAATATTCGATATACAATATTAAATATTCATTTTAGTTGTTGCAAAAGTAAATGTAAGTTCAAGTTTTTTGCGGTAAAATGAATATTCAGGTATTAAAAAAAATGAATATCCAGTATTTAAAAAATGAATATTCAGTATTAGAAAATGAATATTCATTTTAGTTGTTAAGGCTAATTTGCTGATGCACGAGACCACAACTGCTCTATGTGTTTCCGGGAGCACTATAGACTGTAGTTTAAAAATTTAGTTAAAAGAATGAAGATTTTATTTTATTTTTCAAAATAAGATTGTAGTTTTTTAAAAAAGGAATATAGTAGTGTACAAAAACGAAGATTAAAGATAAAAAATAAATGAATATTGTAGTGTAAAAAAATGAAAATTCTCAGGACCACTGTGGTCCTAGGAGAACCATATAACAATTGGATAATGTTGGAAAGAATACTGTAAAGTCAGAGTTTTGGAAAAATTGTTTTATGGGTAAGAAAGTTGTGACGGCAGTGACGTGATAAAATCATTATCTTAGAAGCAAATTTCGCCTCGACACGGTGCAATCGAAACAACGACGTTTGCTCCCCAAGAGAGGTAAAACAGTAATAGTAATGAATAGGAGCTAATTCGTGGGCAAGAATCAAGGAGCAATTATGAACAAATTACACCGTGTCACGTGCACGAGCCGAGCCTGACGGCGGTGGCGGCGCGCGAGGGAAGTCTCATTCCTAGCTCTCTAACTACTAACATGTAGGCTATCATATATAAACATGATATACCCACACTCAACTTTCTTTTTTTTTTTTTTATCGACACAATCAACTTTCAATGTGGGACAAAGAAACACCCACATATATAAAAGAGATAAACAAACAATAAATTATCAATGTGTTTATAAAAAAAAATAAAAATAAAGTATCAATGTGGGACAAAGAAAAATGGATAAAACACTAAGACCTTATCCTTTGCATTTCTAACAAATAATGCCCTGTTTTTTTTTGGACTTAGTTTCAAATAAATTTTGTTCAATCAAGTTTAATTCAGTCTAGGATTCAGCTCAGTTTAAATCAGTCCAAAAAAGGGTTTTAATAAAAGGAATAAGAAGAAAAATAGAGGTAGATTTTGAGACCCACACAACTAACAAATAGAAAAAAGACATATACTTTGTGTATGTATACACAAAGTGCATGTGTAGCTGTTTCCATGTGTTTCATCAAAGCACCTCGCTCAAATATTATGCTCAACAAATTGACACACAAGCCTCGCTCAAATCTTATGCTCAATAAATAGACACACAAGCAATAATTGATGTCTCGGTACATGTTTGTATTGTATAATCATTATTTTTTTTAACTAGTAAGGTATACAGGATCTGCATACAAGGCTCCTATCACAAGATAATGCCTTGGCGGGGAGAGGGGTGTGGTACGAGGTTCGAATCCACTGGGCCATGCTTCAGCCTCGTCTATATCACGAATCACGAACAGAATAAAAGAATGGCTTATAAAAGTAATGTTGTTAAGAAAGTGAAATTACATATGGAGAGAAAACCTGATGAAAGAGATTACTCAACAATTCATTAATGTACATCTAGCTTTGATGGTAGATAAGATAGAGAGCTCAAGCACCCAACTCTATGTTTACAACATCATGAATGAGAGTATTACAGACCTATCTCCTACCTTGCATTCTCTACTTTAATGGAGAGTAGTCTTTCATACTTGGGGGAGAAGCCGTTGAGATTTTCTTGCTTTCCTCGTACTTGCCAGCAAGGGAGTCGAACAATATGCCAGCTCCAATACCAACAGCTAAATCGATTGTGTAGTGACCTCTACTGCCGAGCAGTCTAAGCATTTGCAAGATATTAAGAAAATCAAACATCCATGCTAACTGTCTTCGTTCCATGCGCCTCATGTCTATTGATGCGATCACAGCGCTTGCAACGTGCCCAGAGTAAAACAGGAAGAACGACACGTTTCCTACCGGGAAATCAGCTCCCGAACCCACAAAGTCCTGACAATGAAGAACGGTAAATTAGGTTTATGCAAAATTAAATCTAATTTCATACTGTCTTGTAATTTTTTACCTAACTAGTTGAGCTTTATATTAAAAAAAATGTGGTATTATGCTGAAAAGTTCCAATGTTTTAGTGAAAAGTTATCCCGTCAGAAAGACTTAATGTTAAGTTTGACCCATTTTCGGGGCGAGGAGCAACATGCTTTGAAACGGTAGATTATTAGGATAGACCTTATGACAACATCAAACCATGTATGTAGCATTACATCTCATATTTTATAATTCAATCAAAACTTACAAGAATGCCTAGTGTTGGTTGACCATGTCCTTTTTATTTAAATCTATAATGCAGCGGGTGGATGAGAACATGAAAGCAATAAATTTCTTCACCATAATCATTAATCAATTATAGAATTGGATGCATACCAATACTATACACAAGAACCAAAAGCCAATGCAACTGAATTATTATTATTATTATTTGAAGGAATATTTCTGATCTGATTATTATGTAAAAAAAATATGATGTTATGCTAAAAAGTTGCAATGTTTTAGTTAAAAGTTATCCTGTTAGAGAATCAAAGACTTAATGTTAAGTTTGACCGATTTTTTGGGCAAGGAGCAACATGCTTTGAAATGGTAGATTATTAGGATAGACCAAATCAAGAAGCATTACCTAAATTCTAAGTTGCGCCAGCATCAAATCATGTATGTATCATTACATCTCATATTTTATAATTCAATCACAACTTACAAGAATGCCTAGTGTTGGTCGACCATGTCCTTTTGTTTTATTTAAATCTATAATGCAACGGGTGGATGAGAACATGAAAGCAATAAATTTCTTCACCATAACCTATTATAGTATTGGATGCATACCAATACTATACACAAGAACCAAAAGCCAATGCAACTGAATTATTATTATTATTTGAAGGAATAATATTTCTGATCTGAATTTTTTCTCATCTGATTTGAATCTTTCTAATGTGATCTGAATTTTTCTGATATGATCTGAAATCTTTTGATCTCAATTGAATTTTTCTAATAAATTTTTTTTAACAAGCACTAGAGTGCTTAGATAAGTTAAACTGAACAGACCCTTAAAATACATGGTCCCAATATGGCCAACAGGGGTAGTTCATCTTCCTACCAAAAACGAAGAACAGGGATTTAAGTGTTAGCAACCCATATGAATGTTTTGCCATTTCTGACATCTTCTTGCTCTTCAAAGTATGACATGTAGTTCAGTGATTTACTATCGACTTCCTCATATAAGAGTAATAATTGTACGATACACAGACATCTAAAAAAATGGAGTCATTTAAAGAGGGGAGGTGGGGGGTCAACAAATAAATAATAGCACCAGAAAAAGGTAGCTTTTCACGAGAGCTAGTAACCAATACTGATATAGTACAACTAGGAAAATGCGGCCTTTAAGAGGGAAGATGGTGATTGTTACCATATTAGCAAACCTTGGCAGCCACAAAGAATTAAAATGTTTGGTAAAAAGTTAGAATGGAATGGTATGAAAATGATGATCCCCTAGGTATAGATTAGAGCTGATCAACATTAGCCCAACCCGTTGGCCCAGCCCAATCGGCCCGAAAATTGTGGGCTTTGGCGCACTTAAAGTAGGCATTTTTAGTTCAAAAGCCCGCGCAAGGCCGCCTAAAAAAACCGGACTTTGGGCATACTTACTTAGTTAAGGCCCGGCTCGGCCCGAACTTTTGATCACCTCTAGTATAGATTGAGAATCCATTGGGTATGGGGTTACACACCTAAATAGTAAATACTTTAACTTAACACTATATTGTTCATTAATAGTATTACAAATTCACATCCATTCCATTCCATTCCATTCTAAAAGTTTGCAACCAAGAATACGACAACATATTGAAACTTATGGTTGTAGACTCGCACGAAAAGATATTCAAGATTATTATCATTATCATGTGATTTATGAGAAGAAGATAAAAATGAAGATGGATGTAAATGAGTAACAACTTTCAAACTTCTGGTAATAATGGCTAAAACACTTCAATAATAAACAATTACAGTAAAACTTAGTAACAAGAAAGGGTGTTAAGTTTTAACCAGAATAAAAAGACATTTCACAAGCATATGACTAATGGAAAGTAACTCAACAGAGGAAATCAATACCTGAGGCAAAGGAAGTTGAGTGGAGTAACCAAGAATTCCTCTACAAGTGAACATAAATAAGGCTGCAAGTCCAGGTCTCACTCTTCCTTCCACCAGGAAAACCCACAATATGTATGATGTTTGCATCCCCACAAACACCTATCATTATCAAAATTTTATTTATTAATTGATGTGTTAACTTTAGATAATACATTTTCACCTGAACACTAATATCACCCGACCCTACATACCCCTCCCTCACCCTCCAAACAAAGGGGAAAATTAGTTAACCTTTGTTTGCTTCTGTTTTAAAAAAGTTAATGACGTTGAAATCATGACAAGTGTCACGTTTTAATTATAAGATGGTGTGATTTAACTCATTTATAGCAATGGTAGAGATAGGTTACTTGTTCTGTTAATCGAAAGGTTAGACTTATTTTAAAAAGAACAAGCAAAGTTTAACTTATTAAAAATAATTTTTCCTAAAATTTACCGGTTTTAATAATAGGAGTAATACAATAATTAATTTGTAATAATATCTTTTTAAAGACAATTTATTTTAGTTTGATTTTACACTTTTTAGCATTAATCAAACTAAATACAGGGTGATAAACTAACAAAGTTTTCTAATTAATACATTTCAAAACATTACATTTTTGTGGTTAGATTAGGGAGTAATAAACAACATATTTCTATTATCCAAAGAGATTGGATTTATCATTGTAGTAAAAACACACCTATCTCCTCTAAGAATACATTCGATTCTTACTTTCTCAACCAAAAGCTTAAGCTGATGGTTGAAGTTTAAGATTACGTTATATACGTTATCACTCCTCCTCACATGTCTCAATGCTTAAAATGTAGATGCAAATGTAACACACGCCCATTATGCCCAATGCTAATTAATTTGATTATGTAAAAGAGGGAGAATGAAATTCGAACTCGTAACATTTGTATCACATTTGTTCTGATACCATGTGAGAGCATCTTCTGACCCAAAAGGCTTACTTATGATTGAGGCTAAATATGTTATATACTCCATCCCTCACAATTTGAAATTGCACTCCATCATGTTCATGTTCGTTTTTAATTTTTTTGATGTGGAACAAGTAAATATCAGTTGTTTCAACCATTATCAATAACAACATAATGGATAAAATACTCTGAAAATCTGAAAACGAAAGAAACTTCAACAAAAATGGAGGGAAGGTAATACCGTGTTCATGGCGGCAAAGAGGGTGTTAAGAGAAGGACTAGATGAAAGGACAAGATTCAGCCAGCGAGTATAAACAAACCCAATATCCAACGGTGGAGAATCACTAGGAATCATCCCTAAAGTATACTCAACCCCCATGAAAAACACTAAAGCTACAGCAAAAAAACATGGCAATCGATGATACTTCAACACCATTGTTAAATCTTGATATCCCCATTTCATAAACGACGCCGTTTCCACCCACCCTTTCATTCCCCCTTTCTTCCCCTTCATCTCCATCATTCCGATTCCGTTACCGTTAAGGAGGGGTTTGGGTTTCCTGCTACGAAGAGTTCCAGAATCGCCATTCATTGTCGCTGTGATTTGTGAGTTGAATAATAATAGCCTTTATTAGAGTCACACATTATGAATTGAAGGTGGGTATTATATATATAGTGGAATGGGAATGGCGGAGAATACGAAGGAGGGAAAGAGGGGAATTGAACTGTTGTGAAATTTGTTTGGTTGATAAACAGGATGATGTGAATTGTGTGAGGATGTCGTATAGTGAATAAATGCCAGATGTGTGAGCTTATGTTGAATGGACGAACTAAATCTGGAAATTTTTTGCGATCAGATTTAATGGAACTCAGGAGAGAGAAATAGAGCCAAGAATTAACTGCAACTTGCAACAAATGACCTTTATTCTTCAATTTTTGTTGATAAATACTCCCTCCATAACGAATTACTAGAAACAATTAGTTTTGTACGCATTTTGAGTAAACAAAGGAATTAGTCAAAATAATTGTAATATTAGCAACTTATAATCACACTCTAGTTTGTATTAAAACCATTTTGAATAATTCTTCGTTTACACCCTTAAATCGCTTCCTCAAAATGCGTGCAAAACCAATTGTTGCTAGTAATTCATTACGGAGGTAGTACTACTTTGTCCATATTTAATTGCTCCATTTGCTATTTTACATTTCCCAATATATAATGTTAAATATTAATATCTCTAATTATACGTAAAAATAATTATAAAAAAATATGAGTGTTGTTAAAACACAACCCCCATTTTACTTGCTAAAGCCCACATTTGGACAATTTTACCCCTGAAAAAATGTGCGTGTATTGGACCGCGAAAAAAAAAAACACGATATAGACCAGGGCGCATAGACCATGCGCCCCAGCCTAGGTGTCCATGTGCCTCGGCCTAGGTCGGGGCGCATGGTCTATGCGCATGCGCCTGGACATAGGCAGGGGCGCATAGACCATGCGCCCTGGTCTATATCAATTTTTTTTTAAAATTTCATGTTTAATAAATTATTTTTAATGCTTAATCATATTAATTCATGATTTTAAGGTCCATTACATTTTATGATTAAGCTTGATATAAAATGAGAGGAGAAGAATGGGTTTTTTAAAGCAAGAGCAAAATTGTCCAAATGGGGGCTTTAGTAAGTAAAATAGGGGCTATGTTTAGCAATTCACAAAAATATATATTTGGAATGTACGCTCCGAGACGAATCATTCACTATTTTTCAAAGTAACACTCATTCTCATAATCTTGAACAACATTTTTCTTTTTCATCCAACCATCCCACAATAATGAATAAAAGAAAACGATCATTCACTATACTCTATCAGCCATCAATTTTTACGATAATCAAAAGATAAAATTATTATGTGGCAAATATATCAATATAATTGTTTGTTTGTAGAGAATTCAAAAATATGTTTTTTTTTTTTGTTATTATTTTACTTTAATGAATTATATTTTTTGTAATATATTTCATTTAAAAAAGTTAAAAATTTAAAATAACTTCCTTAATTATTAGGCGTGATCTTACTTAAAGTTTTAGAAAAATTTGAAAGGTAGCTTAGACATTTCCAGAGGGATGTCATAACTCCCATAGCTTATATAATAGAGATTACTATGTAGCTACGTCATTTAAAATCATAAAGAATGGAGAAAATTAACAAAGAACTTATTGAAGTGCTTTTATAGTTTTTAACCAAGAGGTTTCACTAGCCCGAAAATCTAATTTTGGCGTTTTGTAATTTTAGTACGAAATAGAGATTTAGTACCAAAAACTGTCAATTGTAAACATCTTTTTTACTTAGAGTTTTGTACTACTTGTATAAAAATTTGTGCACGGAAATGTCATTTCACACACCTAATTACGAGTAATAACTGTTAGTAAAAGCTAAGTGCTAACAAATACAATTATATAATCAATAGTCAAATCTATTAAATAAAAAGGAAATTTGTCAAAAAAAAATTCTATTTTTTTTGGCAGAAAGGGACCTAAAATACAAAAAAAAAAACTTTGCGAGGAGAATGAATATTTCCATCCTTTTCAGACGCTTTGGAGAAGGAAATTTGGAGTACAATAGAAAGATTATTTCTCGCAAAATTATTATTTTTATTTAAATCCCTTTTTGCAAAAGAAATAATAGGTTTGTTAATAAAATAAAATAGAAAGCTCTTTTTTAACAAATTTTCCTAAATAAAAAGTTAAAATTCTAACGACAAACTCTAAACTTCAATTCGCCGAATCGGGCTTATGATTTTTAAAACTTGTTCATAGTCCTTTATCCATTTTTTTTATATATATAAATAAAAAAGGAAACTAGAAATTTGGTTGACGCTCTTTCATGATTATCACCTAAAGATGGGGTTATATATATAGATATAATAAGAATCACGTATAGCTGGATATCGACTGGGCCAGCACAAGGACCGACTTGACATGCCTCGATTTGGTCCTGGAAGGCTGGAACAGCCCGAGCCCGCTATGAGCACGACAAAAAAACTAATACACGACTGGTAGGTTGTGGAACACGTATGAATAACATTTTAAAAGTTTGGCACGAAACTGGCACAAGCACGATGGGGTGGCCCGCAAGGCACACTCATTTTAATTAAATTTCATAATATACAAAAATTTGTATTAGGCACGATGAAACGACCCGTGTCAATCCTACATGAAACATGGGTTGACCATGCATATAACACTTATATTTTATAACTCATCACGAGGTCAATTCGAAACAAACAATTATTGGTCCGTTATAGGCGCCGTCCGTGCCCACCTTTAGAATCACGTGTTTGTCCAAGCTAGTAGCATGTCATCCGAACCGAATCTGGACCCGTTTGCCCGATTTACCTTTCTTTTTTTTTTTTTTAATATATTTTTGGATCTCCTCTTTTGACAGAATTAGGTGTTCGTTCACGAATCACGATTATCCTTCAATTTCCAGTACCGATCGGCACGACAATTACGAATTCTTCATTTGAAGGTAATCTATTTGTATTGCTGTACTTTGTAAATTAATTTGTTGAATTGGATTGTAGTAAATTTTGTACATTTTGAACTTGAATTTTGAAGGTGAAATTTATCCATTGAAATTCAGGTGAAGTTGGTAGTTTCTGATGCCAAAGACATAGTTTGCAGTTTACACTGTCTTAATTTTTTTGTGGAAGCAGATGAAAGTGGTATTGTAAATTAATTAAGTGTTTGAATAATCTAGGGCTGTAATCGATGTCAAATTCGATTGTAACCTCATCTAAATCTGATATTTTTTATCCAATTATTAGTGGACTTAATGATTGACAACATTGCAGGTTGTTTTGTGTTTTTGGAATATGTGTTGCTAAATTGACATTATTCTTTTTTTCCTGAAATGAAGTGCAATGGCCAGCACCGGAAGTTCTATGTGGCTCTCATTCCTTTTGTTCACAGTGGTACTCTCAGTTGAAGTAATTTACCGAGGGAAGTTAGCTTCATCCGAGTTATTCACCATTCTTGGAGGGTTCATTAGTTCCTTGCTCTTTCTTTTCTTCTTAATAGTGAGTTTGGCATATGATGCTGTTTAATTTGATTTAGGTTCCCTTTGAGATAATCAGTTTTGTAGCTGTGTTGTCTTCACCCCTGTTTAGTAACTTTTTTGTTTGTTTCCCACTTTCCCTTGCAGTTCATTGGGTGTTTTCAAGAGGCCAGTGGCACCAAAACTGGCTGGGGTGCTGGTAAAATTAATTTCCCTTTTGTAGTGTAATTAAGCAAAACATTATATGTTTTGCAGATTTATTGTGTAGGTTTAAGATTTTATGTCAAGTTTTTTTGTAATACTTGCTATCTGTGTTTGCAGTTATATTTGCCGAAGTAGTTGCTCTTGTTGCTGCTAGTACTGTCCACCGAGTTTGCGTCACAACATGGTATGCAGTTTTTTTTTACTTGTTTTCTTAGTAGAAATTTGCACCATGACAGTATTTACAATTTAAATTTGGTTTCTATCTATACTAGTGTAATGCTCAATATAGTGACATTGTTTCTTTTCAGAGAATCTTGTTCAGTACTTTGATTGCTGTTCTTATAAATTGAATAAATCAACCCTATTGCCCCAAGACCCTCACTCCCCACTTTAGTTCTTGAAACCAATTCTCTCAACATGACCAATTATAAAATATATCTCTATTTACTACTGCATAAAGACTACCACAATTTTCCACTTGATTAAAATTCCTTAGTCCTTTTGCCCTTTTCTCACAAATCCTCTGTTTTTTCTTTTTCTCCCTTCTATCTCCTCTGATTCCCCACCACAAATTTGAGCTTTATGCTTTATGTACCTTGGAAATCTTACTAGAGAAAAATAAGCTAGATAGCATAATGATAAACTAAAAATTACATGTCTTTCAACTGTCTTTTTTTCCTGTAAAAAATGTTTTCGTTTTCCAATCTCCAGCATTTAGCTACTCATTGTGAAGAATAGAATAGGAGGCAAAAAGGAGAAATAACTATACGTTAGCAATTAGCGACTAAAATTTCACAAAAAATGCATTTGGTTCTTCAAATAATAAGACATTTAAGTTTAGGCTCATTGAAACCTACCCATCCTTGCAAGGATCAAAGTAGATGGAGAATTGGAGGGATATATGTTAGAATGACTAAGTACCCTAGTATTTGACTCATCCTAAACTAACAAATACTGTTGTGCAATTACGCGCCTTGCTGTCAAAATTTCCATTTCCCCCCTTCTATTCCCAGGCTAGTCACCTATATCATAAATTGAGGATTTTGATTAAGTAGGCTTGCCCTAGCTATGTCCATCCTACCTATATCTCAATCTTGTTTGCTCTGTAGGATTCGTGTACGTTTTCTTCTATTTTAGGAGCCGAAGTGTTCAGAACTCAGGAGAGTGTATTGGTTGGGGAGAGAAAAAGGTTAAAGGCTTAAAAATGGTGGTCTTCCAATAACAAGTGTGAGCCTTGTCTTGGGCAGGAAAGCAAGAAGGGAAGGGGGAAAGGAAGAGCTTAGATGGGTCTGTGGAGGTGTATCTAGCTATCTAGCAGCAAAATATTAATCAAATGTAAACATTGTACACTCCAACCCTTACCTCGGAAAAAGCCAACAACGTGTTTATTGGTGTCTGGAAACCTGACTGATTGTTGGGTGGTGATTGTAGCGGGGTGGGGGGAGAAACTTAAATGGTCAAAGGACGAGTTATTTGGTTGCTGTTTGAGAAGATATGCAGTGATTCCATACGGAATCCTTTTTTATACTACGTAGTAGTATTTATTTATACAGCATTAGACCAACATCTTTCTATCTGAAATAGTCTTCCATTCATACCAGAGTTGGTTAGAGCCTTAAGGGTTTGACTTTGCCCTTTTAGGGTGCGTTCTCTTCAACTTATTAGACCTAAACTTATCTGAACTGAACTTATCTGAACTTATTAGATCTGATTTAACTTATTAGACCTTATTTAACCTATTAGACTTTATTGGAACTTATTAGACCTTATTGGAACTTATTAGACCTTATTGGAACTTATTAGGCCTTATTGGACCTTATTAGACCTTATTGGACCTTATTAGAACTTATTAGGCCTTATTGGAACTTATTAGACCTTATTGTAACTTATTAAACCTGATTGAAACTTATTGGAACGTCTTTTATATGATTGAATAAAATAAATTAAATAATAATAATAATGATGATGATGATGATAATATTCTATACATTTGAACCTATGTTTTTTTATTGTTGAATTATGTTCAAAAAGGTAATAATAATTAGTATATCTTTTTTCAAACCCATTATTAATTAATATTATCAATTCCAATAACAACTTATCTACATATTTAATTTTTCTTAATTCACTTGTAAAATTAACAAACTAGAACGGATTGAATAATGATAATATGGAGGATGAGTGAAGTTTAATTTGGACCAAAATTAGTAATAATAATATGGAGGATGGGTAAAGTTTAATTTGGACCAAAATTAAATCAATCCCAAAATAAAAAATAAGTTTTATTTTATAATATAAAAAAATAATTTAATTCAATCTAACTCTGATTGGTTTCTCTAAAAAAATTGTAAAACAAGAATGATAAAATAAAATTGGTTTATGTTGTGTAAGAGTGTTTTAAGTTAATTATTAATTTAATTAATTTTATTTGATCAATAATTAAAAATAATAATCTAGACCTGATTTGAACTTATTAGACCTGATTGGAACTTATTAGAACTTATTAGACCTGATTGGAACTTATTAAACCTTATTGGAACTTATTAGACCTTATTGAAACTTATTAGAACTTATTGGACCTTATTGCAACTTATTAGACCTTATTAAACTTATTAGACCTGATATAACTTATTGGAACTTATCTGAACTTATTAAACCTGAAACTTATTTTTTTAAGGTGAAGAGAACGCACCCTTAATGTTAAAAAAGTTTGAGATGTTCATCATAGTATTTTTTTTCATGTGAATAATGCTGATGAAAGTTTCAAGTTTTTCTCATAGAAAATTTCTGCAGTCATGATAGTATTATATTACGAATATGTTTTCAATGCAAGATTAAATTAGTTTTCACAATTATGGTGCATCTACTGATAAGATTAAGTAATTAACACAATATTGGGCATCTTTCTTTCCCTCCTGCAATCATGCTATTTACATGTTACTCTTGTCTTGTAATTCAGTCAATATATGAAACGAAACTTTTCTTTATAGTATATGTAACATTTGTTTGCCAAATAACTTTTGGAAAAAACACCCATGTTGCCATTTCAAAGATTTGTTTCCTTTTGAATGTATCAAAAAATAGTTGCAGTGAAACCCTAATGTGTGAATTTTCATTGCAGCTTCTTGTTCTCTGTTGGATTGCTGTATGAGGTTAATAAGCTTTCAACTATGATGCAGTCTAGAAGCGAACTGAAATCTAAGAGATACTGATAAAATACTTATAGAACATTGGCAAGGTCTTTTACTTGTCTCGTGTTTTAGAAATCCCTCAAGTTTTAGATAGATAGAAGACCTGTGGTGTGTACAATATTGTATTAGTGGCTCCTGCTTTTCTCAGTACTCTTGTGTTGGTTGAAAGATTTACTTCTATATGGTTAGCCTCTTTCCCATTAGCTATAGGAATTTTGAACATTAATTAAGATTAATGATAACAGTGTTTTGAAGGTGAAAATACTCAGACTGCAAATGTTTTGTTCTTGGTTTATCATACTTGTTCATGTAAGGTTGACACTGCAAGTCTGCAACTGATTAATGAAATACCAGTGTTTACTTTAGCTCATCTATAATTTGTGGGAGAAAGTTTTGGTTTCCATATGTTGGCTTGGCTCAACCCAAAAATATGGAAATTTCCTGGTGAACCTATGTGCAAAGTTGATTACCAATTTACCATACACTTCAAATTGAACATTTATAATTATGCATTACATTTAAAACATTCATTTTTTTATATTTTTTTTACTTGCATAAGAAAACATAAATTCAATTAAGTTTGGATACGCAAAAACAAGGTTTAGTCCATTCCGAGAATAAACTCTGATAAGTTGTAAATAAACAACTCATGTTTGTGCTTTGAACTCCATTTTTTAGATCTTTAGAATACTACCCTCAACTTCACTAAAGTAAGACATAAAGTTATAAACTAGGAGTAATAAATCTCTATTGCAAATTAGAGTTTACAAACCCTAATGAAGAACAATTTAAGATGCTGAAAAACAAAGAAAAGTATACATCAACTTAGCTTCAGCTTTTACATTAGCTTGGACAAAATTCTAAGGGAAAATTACACACACACAGGCACTAGAAAGAACCTAAAATGAACCATTCACACATAACAAACTAACCATCCATTAGCTACAAGGAACACAAGAGGGGAAAACACCACACTTTTGCTCAAACCTCTAATTTAGCTGCCTTTTGGAGTCTCCTTTCATCTCTAGATTAGCTGCCTTTTGCAGTCTCCTCTCATCTCATCTCTAGATTAGCTACTGCCTTGGGTTAACTTAAGATGCTGAAATAAGAGCAGCTCTAACAGTTCGTATTATGTCGGTAAGAGAGATCAACCCGAGAAGTGTGCCATAGTTAAATTCATCAACGACCCAAACCCGGTGAACGTGTCTATCTATGATCTTGTCCATCACTTCGGACAATGGGGCATCAGCATAACAGGTCACGAACAGCCTCGGGGAATTCACCAAGTCCGGTGCTCCATGGGACGGGTTTTCATAAACTCGCTTCATGAAATCCCTCACATTCAACGGTAGCCACGACTGCAGCAGATCAACGGGGCATCCTCTTAAATCGGTTGCAGAAAATGTTCCCACGAGCTTCCTGCCATATCCCTACAATTGAAAAGCAAGTGTTCAACCAACAGCATATAAAACTGAATAACATCAGTTGCACATATACATCAATTGACAACCTAGCTTGCACAAGAACAGATTCTGGCATTCAAATTTTTTAGGATATGGATATGCTAAAAAATATATTTAATAAAGAAATATAAGAATTTTGTAGTTCCTCCGTTCCAAATTAAATTCAACAAACCATCTTGCACACTATTATTTAATTTCTTAATATAGCAAACACTGTGAAACTGAAGGATTATATAACAATTGACAACAAATTAGAAAACTAAAGATATGTTCAGTTGAACTTATTTAAGAACTCTAGTACTTATTTAGAAAATCAGATCAGATCAGAAAAATTCAGTTTAGAAATATTCCTTCAAAAAAAAAAAAAACAGATCGGGTCAGAAAAGTTCAGATTAGATTAGATCAGACGAACTGAACACAACCTAAGTAGGTGTGTAAAAGGTTTTGATGGATTCACTTACATTAATGAGTTGGTTGTGTCCTTCATGAGGTATATCAGAGGCTTCAACAATAGGAACTGCAAGAAGAGAAGCCGTTCGCAAGCACTTGACAGCATCCATTGCTTTAGTGCGGTGAGTGACAGCGAGTATAGTTTCGCTGATGGCCCCTGCACTCCTCACGGTCCGTGCTAAGATATGAGTTAGCTCCCGCTGGCCGTGGGATTTCAGGAATCTAATAACATCCATTTGAGTTAACATACGGTAAGATGATGATGACTCTACAAGCTCTACACCTGAGATATTTTCAATGTTGCTGTCTAGTGGTACCATTGCTCTGTGGATTCCCTTGCTGAAGACTTCCATGCAATCTAGGAGACTGCATTTTATTTTTTTGCCAACAAATTAGTTAACTCATGCATTGCATAGCACTATTTGAAATTGAAGAAAGAAAAACCAAATCTATCTCCCTCATTGTCATTGGTGCTTTCCTTCCAACAACAAATGTGACCTTTTATTATCACTTTGGGTAGTCAGTATTTTGGACCTAATTTAGTTGTACTTAATATGATTACCTTAATTAATAAAAATACGACTAATATGTGGTTTGGTTGATGATGAGGATAGACGGAAATAAATAACTAGGGAGTGTGGATGGGTAAACTTTGATGGATTTCGCACCGCTTTTGCCTTAATTAAAGTAGAAATTGATACAACTTTGGTAGGTAGTAGGTGGATATGGATATTAAAAGTAAAATATGCCATGGATAGTGGGTAATATCCACCTCATTTTCACATGTCTCATCCTACATTCACCCGCCCAACCCATCCCATCCCATATCTATTCATATTCGTCAAATAATTTTATTAAATACTTCCCATTTTCATATTTTAATTGAAAATTTTAAATTTTATATCAAAGATTTGGCCCAAGCTGATAACCCCACCCCCAATTACTATACACAAGTGTATACAGACTTTGGTAGTGGGTAAATATATGTATCCTAAACCTGTATGGATTCTAAAGAACATACTAGTCTAAAGTTGTTTAGTTTTATGATTGAAATGAAATCTAAACTTCATTGATTATAATAGATTATGTATCTTAGGGGGAAAGATGTGTATGAGATTCTAGGGATATAAAACTCATTCAGTATGAGATTTCATAATTAAAAAGCCCAACCAAACAAAAAAAATATAATAAAATGAATTCTTAACTTCATTCCAATCCATTAAAAAATGAAGTATGCAGACAGTGCACATACAATAGATTACTATTCTATTCCAATCCACTAAAAATAACCTTTCAATCCCATTCCCACACAAACAAATGGTCGATCAAAAGTACACAGACAGTAAAAAAAAATGTTAGCAAGTGAGGAAGTATTCAATTTAAAGAAAGAAAATCATAATAAATATATAAATTATGGAGTGGTGAAAATTAAGTACTCAAAAACAAAAATATTTGGTGAAAATTCTAAATTCTTTATATCAAAGATTTAAATGATACCAATGAAGGTCGGTTCAAGTGGTAAGCGACTTGATACCGCTTAAAGAGGATCTCGAGTTCGAGCCTACTGTATGCAGAAACCTTTATTGGGAGACTCACCCACCACAAGCCAGGTGCGTAACCCGAGTCGGATCCAGATGTAGTCGGGGTGTTAGTAACCCCCGGTGAACCGGTGGACATACTTAAAAAAAAAGATTTAAATTATATACCCAAGTGTGGCAAATCAAAGCCCAAGCCCACAACCCCACCACAGTACACAAGTGAATATCGAGTTTGATAGTGGGTAAATATATGTAGATAGTGGATATCCACCTGGATAGTGTGTAGATATAAATTAGTAATGGAAATCTACTTGTTTGGTGGAGTGGGGTGAATTTAGTCTCGTAGCCTGGTAGGGGATGAATTTTATATTTATAACCGGATGAATTTTATATTTATAGCCGCCACCATGGGTGATGAGTAGGTGGTGAATATATATAGAGATTCAAGGGGTATGAAAAGGAGTTAGAATGAGATTTCATAATAAAAAAGTTAAACAAACAAAAAAAAATGATGAATCCATTAAAAATGTTCTCATTCCCACATTTCAATCCCATTCCCACATAAACTAATGGTGGATCAAAACTAGAAAGGTGAAAAATAGATGTTAGTAAGTGAGGAAGTATTCAAATTAAAGAAGAAGATCATAATAAATAAATAAATAATGGAGTGGTGTAATAAAAAAAAAAAAAGGAGACAAGCCAACCTAGTATTAGGATTAAGAGTCCACAAGCTCAAACTCTCAAGACAATGACCAATAATAGAGGAAACAGGTACAGACAACTTATTGTCAACATCCTCAACAGAACCCCCATCACCATCATCAACCTCACCATTCCCAGCAAGATGAGCCAATATATCCAACATAGTAACCATCCCTATGTAATGTTTTCTAACTGCACCACTTTGTTTATCAGTTTCCATAATCATGGACCCACCAGCCCCAATCCAGTGCCCTGGTGGCGCCGCCACCGGCACCGCCACAACACGGTTGGCCACCAGGGTGTTCATTGTATGTGCCAAGCTTGCTGTGTAGGGAACCTCCACCAACCTCCTCTTTTCAACCACCATTTCCCTCACTTTTGTTTCTCCTATGTTCATCCTCTCACTACTACTACTAGTGTATTGACTTCTTGATACTCTCCTAGTGGTGTTGCCACCACCTTCTTGTGGTGTTATTATTTGCATTTTCTTTTTTATCCTACTCAACTTTTGATATGTTGCTAATATGAAGTATTTAAGTTCCTTTAAATCCTTCTTTGCTATGTTTTGTTTTGTTTTCTTTTCTTTAAAGGAAGAGTACAGTGTATGTATAAGAGGAGATGAGTAAAATGATATTATAAGTTAATGGATAATGATATAGTTAAGAGTTTTGGGTAAGGACTAGACATATACATGATGTGTCAATAGGATCCACTTGCATGCGATGATCAATTTCTCATATTCCGATCCGCTTGGCAAGTGGCCGTTTATTGTGCAATATTTGTGATGAGTGATGACATGCCAATTTCTATCTTTAATTAGTACAATTTTTAGAAGACATGCGAATTGGTAGTGACCCGATATTTATGAAGAAAAAAAATGACAAAGTGGTAGGGACAATTTGATATACTCGTATTTGGGAAATTTAGCAAGTAAGGCCCTGTTCTTTTGGACTTAAAAGTTACAGTAATCAGATCAGATCAGAACAGATCAGATCAGATCAGACAAACTCAGATCAGATCAGACAAACTCAGATCAGATCAGATCAGATCAGACATTAGTACTCTTTATTATTATTATTTTTATTATTATCGAGCATTGTTTTTCCGCTCGACATTTTCCGACGACGGTTTTCGAACGAGTTTTCCGGCGATGGTTTTCGGGCCGACTTTTCCGATGACCGTTTTCGGACTGACTTTTCCGGCGGTGATTTTTCGGCTGACTTTTCCGCCGACGATTTTCGAGACGACTTTTTCGACAACGGTTTTCGGACTGACTTTTCCGGCGACGGTTTTCGGACTGACTTTTCCGACGTTGATCATTCGGCCAACTTTTCCAGCGACGGTTTTCAGGCCGAGGTTTTCGGCGATGGTTTTCGGAATGACTTTTCCGGCGGTGATTATTCAGTCGACTTTTTCGGTGACGGTTTGGTCAAAATTTTCGGCGGTGATTATTACTACTACTACTACTATTATTATAATTAGTCGTAGTAGTATTATTATTAGTATTAATATTAGGAAAAATTGCAATTAATAATCCGAAGTTTTACTCATCTTCTGTAGATAATCCGAACTTCGTTTTATTTCAGAATAATCCGAAGTTTGGGGGTGGTTTTCCCATGTTAGTCCAGCAGGTCATTTAACTGGTTCAGCAGGTATAAAAAAGCGATGGGGCCCACATTTAAAAAAATTATTATAAATGTATATAATTTGAATCTCAAATTTAAAAATAAATAAATAAATTCAGAAATTTAAAAAACAAAAAATCAGATTTAACCCCTCACTCTCTCTCCTTCTCACGTTCTCTCTCCAGACTCCCACCCCCTCAAGTCCTCAACTACATCTGCCACCGCCACCACAAACACAACCACCGACACTCCTCCCTCCTCGACTACATCCGTTACTCACTTACTCCTCCCCTCTCTCTCCTGCCTCATGTCACCACCGCCACCACCATAGGTGACTCCTCTCTTCTACTTTTTTTTTTGGGATTGGGCATGGCTGGGGGTTGCGGTTCAGGGGCGGGGTTCGGGCGGGGTTCATGGGATGCAGGTTGCGGTTCAAGGGAGGGTTTAGGGGCTGCGATTAGCGGTTCAGGGGCACAGTTTGAGTTGGGTTCAGGGGTGGGGGTTGCGGTTCAGAGGCGAGGGGTTGTGGGGGTGGTTTCAAGGGCGGGGTTTGAATGGGTTGGGAGTTAGATGGGGGTCGTTCAGGGGGCAGGGTCGACTGGGGATGGGGGTGGTTCGAGTGGCTTCGGGGGATGATGATGGTTGTTGTAGCGGTGGCTGGGATTATATTGGTGGCTGGCAATTGTTTTTTTTAGTTTTTATTAATTTATTAATAATTGACAAATAAAAAAAGAAAAATGAAAAATAAGGAGGGACACACTTTTTTACCTGTTAAACTAATATGGGAAGAGTACCCCCAAATTTGGGATTAATCAGGTATAAAACAAAGTTCGGATTAATAACGGAAGATGGCTCAAACTTTGGATTATTAATTGAAATTTTTCCATTAATATTATTATTTGAAGTTTTGGAGTGAGATTGAATGAAGAGGTGAAATGAAATGGGCTATCATAATAATAATTATAATATTAATAATTATAATAATAATAATTATTATTATTTTAGTAAATATAATCATGTATTACATTTCTCATAAAAAATAAGTATTACAATTATAAAAATAAAAATAAAAATAAAAATAAAAAATAAAAATAATTCAAATCAGATCAGATCAGACAAACTCAAATCAGATCAGATTAGATCAGACCAGATCAGTCCTAAAGAACATAGCCTAAATGTACTTTATTCCAAATTAATTTATCACTTGATTTTGTTGTCAAAATGCATATTCTCATCAATATATTACATACATATATAATTATATGTTGTTTTGCAGTCTTCCCTAATTCGTCTAAATGATTAAAAAAAATTGTGCTTTCATAATTTATATCAGGTAAATACTAAATAGTGTTATATTCTTTTAGATTGAATGAATCTAAACTTAATTGAACCGGATTCTAAAGTTACCAAAAGCTGAACTAAATAAATTCTAAACTTTTCAATAGGCCTTAGAATAGAGGAAGTACTCCATGTAACTCGAAAAAAAAAAACGAAGAGTAAAATATCAATACCATAATGGCTATAAAAAGCTGTAATTTTTTTTTTCCTTTGCCAATGACTGTAAAGGAAGCAGAATGGCACTATAGAATAATAATGAATTTGAAAATCCATCCACAAGTTTTTATTATGTTATGCTAGACCATCCAGCATTTGATTGAAATGTCATATAAGGGGAAGTTACAACTTACAAGTCATCCTATACAAAATCATGAAGACCTTTGTTAATTCCTATTTGTGTGTTGGTATATACCCATATGCTTTGTAAGAGAAATATCTATACTATACTATACTATACTATACTATACTATAGGCCTATAGCTATAGCTATACAATTAAAGTTTGTCAGCTTGTCAGAATCAAGATACAAATAGCAAGGGGCATTAGATGGTGCAAAATTTAGTGGGAACTAAAGTAGGCATAGGCCAGTGGCTTCATAGTTTCAAGCAAAGTCTTTCATCCAAACGAGCAATTCGTTTACCCTTTGTATTGGCGAGTATTTTAACTGCATTATCAATGGTTGATACAGCCAACAATGTTCCGTTATGGTTAAACTTAATCCTTGGAGAGTCCTGAACAAATTACAGCACATAAGTATAGCACATACATAAAAACATTCATCAACATAGCAAGCTACTCCCTCCGTCCCCTTATTTTTGCAACAATTTGACTTTTGTCACTGTTCAACCGACAACTTTTTGTTAGTGGGACAATTTGACTTTAACACTATTCATTTAGTACTTTAACCAACTTTTATGATATACTATTCATTTAGTAACACAAATAATATAGTTGTTTTAATTAATAAGACAGTGCATAACACGAGTTCTAAACTAGTGATTTGATTTCTAATAAACTAAAAACTTGTGTAATAATAGAGATCATATGATATACAGTAAGAGTGCGAAAGAAGGAGCATACCGGCAGACCAGCCACAAAATCAATAGTAACAGGAAAAGCAGGACTGTCAAAGTGCCAAAATTTGATGGCAGCTTCATTACCAACAGCCAAGTATTTGTTCCCCGTAGTGTCAAACTGAATATCATCAGATTTCCCAAGGCCCTTATATTCCCATATGGTCACCTTGGAGTCTTTATGACCGCACGCTGAAAGTTTGGGCACCCCTTTCCTGTCTCTCGAGATTGTGAATAACCTAATATGTATATTACACAGCATGATATGCATCAGACAATCAGCATATCTTACCAATGTTCTTAGAGTGTCAATTAAATTACAGATTGGAAAGCTACACACACGTGTAGCAATAGAATGGTACACATGCTTTATATTGGTTCAATTTGAATGGACATTATTCAAATTTTAAAATTAAACTAAATGAACGTCATCACCAGCTTTACGAACATTAATTCATTGTGAGTTGTATTGGCAAGGGTATCTTGCTCTAGGTATTCATGTACGTAACTTCTCTAAATTGAAATTAATTTACCTGCATTCATCATCACTATAACGCATCGTCGTGTTGGAGGTACCTTGGGGAGGATAACTAGCGTCTTCATCAAGAGCGTTGTCCTTGCTCCTCCAAACACACATTTCTCCATCAGCAGATCCCGAGAGGATGTACTTGACACGTACAAATATCAATCAATATATAAACAATAGAATAATAAACAAAATAAGACATTGAATTGAATTGAAGCCGTATTATTTTGCTTCCATCTACCTACCTCATTAGATATTCCATCAATAGAGATGTGATGTGTACACACAGAGCAAACAGGTGCTTGATGGCCTTTAAAGGTGAGCAGCTGAGAACCAGTTGCACTATCCCATACCTGTAACCCCTCTTGATACGTATCAAAAGATCATTCCCCATATCAACATCTAACAAGTCACTTTTAAATGCAACATTTTGACTTTTACAATAACTTTGACTATCTTACACGCTTGTAATTTGTAAAATCACAAATTGTAATTCAATTTGTGGTTGGATTGATCTCAATGTATATTTTCAACATATAAACTTTTATATTTTTAATAATATATAATAGATAATTATTGGTCAAAGTTATGCATTAATAAGTTTAAAAGCCAAAATGTTGCAATAAAACTGAACAGAGGAAGTGAATAAATTGAAACACATTACAAACCTTGACAGTCTTGTCATCTCCACAGGTTACAACACACAATTTTGCCTCCATCTTTGCAAAAGTCATATCGGTCACACTACCAGCATGAGCATCAATCTAGAAAACCATAGTAATAATCGGGTGTAAAAAAACAGGTTATTATAAAAAGTTAAATAAAATAAAAACCTTTATATTCACTTTAGAAGCAGAAAACCTCTGTGCACATATCAAACCTGAAGGGGTGGGTATGAGGCTCTACCAACGAAACGATAGATTTGCAGAATCCGTTTGGAGTACCCAACACCTGAACATTTGATCAAAGGGACAATATTAGTTATATTACATTTTCTGAGACAAGATTGCTTTTGGGCCAACAAATTAAATTGCTTGTATATATATGTTGGTTGAGTTTAGTGGATGTAAATGCATGTTACTCCTGAATGAATTCACTGCTTGAAATGGGACAGAGGGATATGTTGTATTAATATAGAAGAACAAACAAAATGGACCAAACTCCTGGAACCACTAGGGATTACCAAACAATGTTCCTTCGTGACTCCACGAAAGACAGTTGACTGAAGCACCCTGGTTCAAAAAAAAAAAAAAGGTAATAAGCTAATGTACAGGCTCAACCTACAACTTCAAAAATCATCACCACTCAAATTAAAATCTGTGTAAAAGAAGAGTTTGTACCACCAGTGAAGTCGCTTCGGATGATGAAAGCTCCTCAATCTCAAAACGTCTATGTACAAACCTTTCTTTGGACCTCACATCCCAGACGGAGATATCACCGCTGTATGTCCCAACTGTCCAAAAAAAAAAGTCATACATTGAAAGCCTCCAGAACAAAATGTTGAAGATACATACATAGTTATTTACTGAACAAAATCAAACATAACCAAAGACTGACCAAGAAGAAAAGCATCTAGTTTTGGATGAAAAGCCATGCTGCTGACAAGCGATTCTTGACTTATATAGGCAACTACCATCCGGGGAAAATCTTCAAAAATACCCTAACAAAGGGGCAAACGGAAGTTTTAGCTTCCCTCATCAAGATCTTACTAAAATATTCAGATATACACCACAAACTGTCAGGAATAGCAATTGAAAGCAATGGAATGTGAGTGAGATGTGACATATATGATATATCCAAAACTTGCAAATTAAACAATGTGACATTGTATGAGCAATTACTTATTTAAGAAAGCATAAAGAAGGTTGCAGAAATATTAGCTATGAGGACACCAAGTACAAAATAAGATGCACAATACCAGGTCGACAAAACCTTCGGCTGAACTGGGAGATTTAGTTGAAGTTTGTTGTATCTCAGATGATGCTGCTGCCACTGAAGAAATGAAGATGTTTCTAAGATATCACAATTACTCCGTATAAAATTTTGAAGAGAAAAATGCGTAAGATGCAGGCATAAGATGCATAAGATATCATAAATTTATTCTCCATTATCATTGCTGGCCTCCCATGTTAATCTAGAATAGGATAGCAACAACAAGAAGCTCTTCATAACTTTTACAAGTCAAAAACTTTTTCAGATCAAATGTGCAAAGATCCTAAACATTGATTGACAAAGCTGGGATGGAAATAAGGTTGAAATTGATACAAGAATGAGAGGGAATAATGGAGAAAAGATAGGTCTACTAATCTACTAGATTACTAATATAGCAAGACAATTAATAACTGGAACATCATCGATACTTGGAGAAAAAACTAGCAGTAAGGAAACATTTCACACAACACAGACAAAATTGAATGGATTTATTTTGATAAACACACTCTCCAGTCTCCATAGTATTGAGACTTAGTTTACCTGTAGGCGAAGCACCTGCTTCTGTGGCAGGTGGGGTGTGGGGCATTGGGGGCGTAGTAATGCTTGCTGGTTGAGGCACAAAAGGCTGTAATGGGATGTAATAAGAATTGATTAAACTTATTTATAATAGGATTTTCTTACTGCAAAATCACCAATCTCCATTTGAAAAGAAAAAAAAATTATCCAGTATACTTACTGTATCGGTCATGGAACACTCTCCAGTCTCCATAGTCTTGAGACTTAGTTTATCTGTAGGCGAAGCACCTGCTTCTGTGGCAGGTGGAGTGTGGGACTCTGGGGGTGTAGTAATGGTTGCTGGTTGAGGCACAAAAGACTGTAATGGGTATAGTAGGATTATTTTCTTACTACAAAATCACCAATCTCCATTTGAAAAGAAAAAAAAAATTATCCAGTATACTTACCATATCGTTCATGGGGGCCATGGGTGATTTAATACTTGATGGTCCAGCTGAAGTAGTCTATAATATAATAGGATACAATATGGTTACTTTTTATCTTTAACACAAAAAAAAAAAAAAAAAAACATTAATCTAATTGCAAAATCAGCAGATTATCCACCTCCATTGTAGACGAATTCTCAGGAAATGATTCCAACAATTGACGACGTTGCTCATTAGAAGTGTGCTCTACAAGCAGGTTCTTTAACTCATCTATTCTAGGCAAAGCGTAGCTAGTCATAAGGCATAGCTGATCCTGCCAACACAAACTACAATACAAAAAAGCTAATTGAAGATTAAAATAAATAAATTCCACTTTGTAAAATACACATGAAAAGAAAGAAAATATATGACTCTTAGATAAGCGCCTGAAGTTTACCTCTGATTTAACAACTCCAACAGCCGTTTTCTTGAGATGTTAGAAAATATAAGTTTGTCTTGGAAAGCAGGGTTTTCATGAATGAGCGACTTAAGGGACACAGCCAAGTCTGCTCTAACAGAATTGATATCTACATAGCTTGACAACATCTCCACATCCCTGAAACGATAGAAAAGTCTGCAACATTTGTGCTACTTTAACCATTAGTATATTAAGTCATAGCATAACATTTGCAACGAAAAAAATTCTTGCATTGTGTTACAGATAATGAAAAATATAGTTAAGTGGGGTATCGTTGGATAATGCATTGTTTTACAGATAATGCTTTGTTATGAAAAACATATATACATTGAGACGATAATGCTTTATCAATTACTCGGCATAAAAATTGCAACTACTCCGTATAAATGAACACAAAGCAATAATTAACCTCTCATTTCCTAGTGAGCTCGCCAAGAAACACACACATTATGAAGAATAAAAATAAACCATTAAAGAACTTGCTAAAACAGCTGCAGAACTTGGACCATTACGGCATTACACTTTCAATTCAACAAAAACAACGTGATATGAAAAGGGAAAGAAATATTGACTCAAATGATCAAGAATCACAAAATTAATCCATCCTTGGTCATATAACTATTGCAAGAAACATTCTCCAATCCATGAAAATTTGGCAAACTGGTAAACAGGGGGCGAAAACGGCTGCATACCTAAAATCCATTTTATCTAGCAAAGCCATCATTTCCTCAAACAGATGTTCATCATCTCCAATAACGAACTTCAATTCGTTGTCCAGAATGTCTTCAGCATTTTCCTTGTCATCTCTGTAAATATATATGCAATAAACAAATAATCATCGACTGCTAAACATATATTTCCAGAAAAGAAATAAACAATGCATTATTAATCACATCAAATAAAGTTCACGCACCGATCCAATGCTTCGAGAAATTTTTGTTTCCTAATCTCAAAGAAGACTTTCTTTGAATGAAGATTCTCATCAATTGTTGTAAAACCAGATAGGTACTTATCAGCCTCATCAAAGTCTCCATGTTTCACTAACTCCTCAAAATACTTCATGTTAAAGAAAACCCCTGACTCTTCCTCCAACCTTCGTTTTGTTTAAGAAGAACAACAAACCTCTAAATCAAATAATCTCTACATACACATAATAAACCAAGCGAAGCAAAGAATTCAACAAAAACAAAAATCACAAGCTTAAAAGAACTTAAAATTCTCACTGCTGAATTGCTTCTTGGTAGTTCTTATTACTCAAATGTTGAAGTATCAACGATACGGCTTGTGTTTTCAATTCTAGTGGCGTCATTTCTTCTTTTCACTTCACTTTCGATTCAATGTAAACTTCAATGGTACAAACTAGTGCAAAATTTCGAGAAATTAGGGTTTGATTACTTAAGAACAATCTCTTGCATTAAAGAAACACTTTGCGCCAAAATTCCAGTAAGTTGAACAAAGAGAACTGCTGAGAATGAAAAAGGGCGCAAAATAACTTGAGGGCCTTCCTTTTTATAAGTATGCCAGTCGCACTCGCCACTCCTTTTATTTCCTTTTTTTTAATACTCAATTTAAATTTAGCTTTCATATGGTGGGCCCATGTGACTTACAAATTTTATTACAGTACAAATTTTAATACTCAAAACCGTGAAAAAAACTGCTGAATTTGTTTTTTCATATATCTCAAATACATAAGTTTAAATATTAATGTCTTTAATTATATATACAAAAAAATTATAAAAGTTATATATTTGGAAATTAAGTATCGAGACAAATTAAATGAGATTTTGCATGATTATGTTTTTCCTTACATAAATAAAATTAAATAAAGACAAAGTTACAAAGTGAACTACGCCTAAAGTCAAAATTGAACAGTTTTTATGGGACAGTGAGAATACTACTACATTTTTTTTAATACCTGCTTCCGTCCCAAAATAAATGTTCCATTTTTACTTTTTACTACTTTTGATATTATGACCCACCTATAAAATTACACTTATACCCTTAACATAACATTAATTAATTCTACTTTTACTACTTTTGATATTATGGCCCACCTATAAATTCACACTTACTACTTTTGATATTATGGCCCATCTATACCAACTACAACCTTAAAAATCACCTAATTTTTCTATGTAACATTTAAAAAGGGACAGAGGGAGCACAACATTTACTTTAAATAAAAATGATGGATATTTCAAATTAAATGCAACAAATGTTTTCTTATTTATCACTTTTTTTCTATATTTCTCTTCGTTTCATATTTCTTTATCCCTCTATTCCCCCTGGCATATATTGCACAGGAGTTTGTATCTAATAATTTGTTGTAATTAAGGAGTTTATAATTTGTTGCAATTAAAATAAAACGGAGAAAGTATGTAATTTTAAGCCTTATTTGGTTTATATTATTTCAGCACCTTATTAATTCTTTCATCAGAAATAATAAGTTAATATCAGATAATTAAATTTGGTGATATTGATATAAATAAACAAAATTCCACTTGTTTTCGGCCCATGCAACTTGCTTATATTTGGTTATTCATTTGCCAACCATATTGGATATAATGTCAAATTTTTACTTATTTTTATGCCCTAATTACTCATTTGATAGTTTAGTTTTGTATATTATGTTTGGAGATGTGATTGAGAGCTTATAATAAATTTATATCTTTTTTGTTGATTTTCGAGAATGATTTAATTGATTTGTACTTTTTTTGTAGATGATATAAATTTGACTAATTTAGCATAATTATCAAAAAATGCATTTCAGGTTACATGTAATTAGAATTGGTTCATTAATTAGTTGCAATTGAATTAAATTAATGCATGCACTACAAGATTTGTTCTTACAATTGCAGCTAGTAGACATTGGCATTTGTTTCAATTAGATGATAACAAACACATTTTTACATGGTGATCTCTGTGAACAGGTTTAAAGAAGCTACCCCTTGATTTTTAAACCGATCCGGACAACATTTGTCGTTTTGAGAGATTCTTGTATTGTCTTAAACAAGCATCTCGGCAATGGTTTACCAAGCTGAGAGTGAAGGATAGCTCAATTGATTCCCATCCCCGCCTTTATATTCCAAGAATGATTATTCTCTTTTTACAAAGCACAATAAAGGTAAATTGACTATAGTAGTTGTATATGTTGATGATGTCATTTTGACTGGTGATGATCTGTCAATGATTACTTTTCTCAAACAATACATTTGACAAATCATTTGGTATCAAAGTTCCAGGGTAGCTACATTTTTTTCCAATGACAAGAAGTGTTCTACTGGCCGATGACATTACTCTCCCACAACACAAATTTGTAAAAAGTTTGTTACATGCACTTAGATGTTCCCATTTTGAGTTTGTACTGTGGTTACTTCTTTGCCATAATTAAATCTTGAACTCAACGCTTTTTAGTTCTAATAGTGATCTATTGGTTGAACCAAAGGTTTACAAAAGTTAAGTTTGTAAACTAGTTTTTCTTTTCAACACATGCACCGACTTTACATGCATATATAGTTCAACATTTAGGTCAATATATGCAACAACCTAGGACACCACATCTTTTTGCATTATTCTTAATTATGTAGTAGCTGTTATTGTTGCTCAAGGTATTCTAGTGAATGGTGATGCCACTTTGCCTTTAGAAGTCTTTTATGATGTTGATAGGACCGCCTATCAATATTCCAAAAGGTTTATTACAGTTACAGGTTATCTAAAAGTTTTCCTATAAGTTTAAATTTGAAAATTTAAAAACCAACCGTCTCCGAAAGTTCTTATATATCATAATATCAAGCACATAGCAACTTGTTATTTGGCACCGTGACAACAAATCGTCTATTTGCATTGCTAAGAATCATGTCTTTCATGAAAGGACCAAGCACATAGCAATTGATTGTCATTTTATTCAGGAAAAGGTACCCAAAAGTCTTATCTAATTGACATATTTGCCAACTTCTAAATGAATTATTAGGTTTCATTGATTATTTATATCCTCATGATTAGAACGAGATTGATCTTCAATTGTATCTTTTGTAAGGCACAAACTAATTGTATAGGAAATGTATGCAATCATGATGGAAAGAAGCTAAGTATACGTCTAAACAAGCATTATAAAGAATGTGGGGCAAAAATAAAGCTTATAATTATCATCATGGCTAGATACAAAAGTAGATTTCCAATTCCAACAATGTAATACACAAATGGTACATCCCATGATTTTGCCTAATTTCATTCTAGCAAATGGTGTTGCGGTTTTGCCTAAACTAAAGCAAAAACTATATACACAATACATTTGGTAGCTTAACTTGTAGAAATATAAGTAATCTAGCTGAGTTACATGTTTCATTGTGCTGACCACACAGGCAATTTTCTTCCATTAACATTTGTTTTGTAAGTTTGTTTCAAGCCATTAGTATGAATCTCAACAAGCGAGTCAACAAGTTCAAGGTCAACATCGTCTAGGCAGTCACTGAACGCATCAGCCTCTAGAGGCTTAATTTCAGTAGTTATCCCTGTTTTGACAGCTCTTTTCTTTGATCTCCCAGTGCTATCCATAATGTAATCATTGTCAACAGAGGTTCCGTTTGAAACTTTGGTGGCTTCTCTTCTCCTTTTAATTGAATCTGCACTGTCATTACTGCCGCTGCTGTTCTTATCTTTGTTGTAGTAATGTTTGATAGTAGCTTCAATTGTTTCCAGCAGACGATCACCATACCGGTTCAATTTTATACTACAGAACAAGAATGGAATATTAGATGCCTGGGAAAATGAGAGAATGATGGCAAGGGAAAGCGAGATTAAGGATAGAAGAAGAGCTACATATAATAAGTGACTGAAAGAACTATTTGACAGAATTATAGATTTGCAGACCATAACACAATGGAAGCTAAAATGTGACTTGGAAAACTTACTTGCCAATGCCATTAACATCCATTAATTCTTCTTTGGTCCGAGGTATCCTCATGCTTATTGCTTGTAACGTTGCGTTCCTGGTTCAACCACAAATAATTAGTTATTGATATTTCATTTCAACCACATTTTTCCCTTTTTTACTATGTTGGGGAGAAGAGGGGAGGGGAGGTCAGGTGAATGCGTAAACAATAACTAGCTAGAAAGAGTGCAACTATAATACTGGGGTTTCCATTCATCATGAAGCAATCAATTCAATGTGTCTGACTCTATGCACCAATTTATAATTCCAAGTAAAACTAAGTGTTTTTTCATTGTTTCAGTAGTAACATGAAACTTAACAATAAAAAAATAATATAACAGAAGTTACAGAACCGTAAGAATCATGCAACATAGAATAGAAATTAGAACCCAGTAATTAGACCAAACTTACGAAAATATGTGATGTGCCATGACCCTTTCTCCACCTTCTTTCATGAGAGCAGATCTTAGAAGTCTAAGAGCAGTATATAATTTGGCACCAAGATCCTGGATGGAAATTCAAGAACATCAATTAACAGTAGAAACTGAAGTCTAATGTCATAATAATGGAAACAAAGCATTCATGACGAAGAGGAGGAAGGAGAGTCGTACCGTATCAAATTCTGATTCAGGTTTAGAAGTGTGGCTCTGTGGAGTTCTTTTCCCAGAAGAGTGCATGGATTTTGCTGGTGCTGCATCAGCTTTGGTAAATTTCAACGCTGATACATTGGCAGTCGAAGGGAATCTGCAATTATACATTAGAGTTGTCACCCATGAGCAACACGTCCAATAGACTAGTACACTAGAGCTCTTTCCTCGGCTAATAGTAAGCGGTATAAAAATTACAGAATTCTTTCAGAAAAATGGTTGTGATTCTACACTAATTATGGTTTATAGTTAAACAATTGAGGTTGTTGAATATAACACAAACATGGTAAACCTGATAAAAAGACGTTAAAAAATGTAAAGGTCAATCCAACTTTGACAATACTAGATTATTCACAAGATTGAGAAGTGATCCAGATGCATAACCACAACATTGACCACACAGTGTCAAACAATTAAGTTCCTTAAGCATCTGTCATCATGTAAACAATTTGGTTAGAGGCCAAACCTTAAAATAATCTTCTGACCACCAAGGAAAAAATTTCTGCTTACACTTTCATTCACCTGAAATGAGGGATGCATCTAATGTAAGTTAAATTAAAATTGCTAATCCTGCCTTCAAACTGAGGACATGGTTCACTCAGGCAATGTAACATTCAGAGAACAACCGAAATCTGAATATTGCCATTCATGCCTTCAAAGAGGAAATGGTTTACTCAGGCAATTAAACATTCAGAAAAAAAGAGAATAACTAAAAAACTGGATTGATCACCATGCCTTTAACACAGATGAGATAGATCCATAGATATCACTTTTTTTGACCTCCTCAACAAGAAGTTTCTCAACAACAAGGTGCCGCAGAACTCGAGAAGCTTCTCCCTTCGCTAAACCTTTCCCAGCTCCATGAAGTTTCAGAGTATTATGCTTGTGTTTTTTTACCTGCATTTTTCAAAGCGAAATTTATGAGGCTGAGATCAGGCTAAGGTTAAAAAGAACATAAACTATTTGAAATGCATAAAATTATTACATATTGGCTTAAAGAACCCCGGAAAACTTCCAAGATGTGAGCGGATGAGAAAGGTTGCCCTATTGATTTTACCAGCTCCACCTAAAGAGAACACCAGCTACATTACAAGATAAATATGATTTGGTGATTACAAGATACAGAAAATTCAAGTGGTTTTCCTAACCAATTGCATAGCAACATGTGTCACATCCTTCTCAACAGTACTTCTCATCTTAGAGCAATTATCACATGTTTTATTACAATGCGCAGAATCAAAATTTTCTCCAAAGTGAGCAAGCTGCAGTACACGTCGACAATCAACTTCGTTTTCACAATAGCTAACCTGGTAAAATAAGATTTCACTCATCAAACAATGCACTAAGGAAAAAGGATACACAAAAGAAAGTGCAAAGCAAAAGTCGCATCAATAATCACATTACCATGCGTAAAAGATTTTCCATGTTGGTTTCAATTATCCCCCCAGAATTTGTCGAATTCATTCGATTATGCGTAGGTGCGAATGAAGTTTGCTCTATAGCTCCTTGGCTTAGCATGTGCTTGACACGAATCTGGACACGGTCAAAAGCTAAATAAAAATAGAAATAGAGAAAACATGAACATTTGACTATAAGTCTCATAAAGGTTTTGTATCAAAACACAGTCAAAAGCCTAATGTCAAAGAACACAGTTATGCATAGATAATTTCTTATCAAAACAAGGCTACAAGGTTAGGATTTAGGACTTACATAATCACTGTAGCTGTAGAACAGCACACAAGATGAGCGTACACCATCTCTACCGGCACGACCACATTCCTTAATCATGAGACAAAACTTTATAAGCCACAATATTAAGGGTTTTGTATCATAAAACAAAATAAAAAACGAAAAATTGAAGCACAACATCTTTTTAACACATTTGACCAATTATTCCATATTTGCATAATTTTGCAAACTAAAAGAGATAGCTTGTGTTTACGTATTCTGTGCTATATAAACCTAATTAAGGAAGCACAAGTGTTTCAAAATTTTCACTAGCTTTAACTGATCTGACTGATTACATCCACAATAAGATTATAAGAAACTTTCAAGCATTAATAAAAGAATATACGAAATACTATAAACATCAAGCTCTGCCAAAGCCATTGTTTATAAATGTTTGCCTAGCAACAAAACTCTGTAATTCATGGATAACACAGAGTAACCAATATTCACTCTTCAGACTGAAAAAGTGTAAAAGTCTTTCAGATGAATAAATTGAAAGCCCGCTCAAGTAAACAACTAAACATGTATGTAACAAATAAATTTCTGTAATCCCATAGCATTAGTGATGTAAGAAGAGTGAAGAGCAACATATATAGTGGCACCTGATGATAGCCTTCAACAGATTTTGGGATGGAGTGATGAATCACGAATCGAACGTCTGGTTTATTTATACCTAATGATAACCAAAAATGTCAGATAACAACTACCAATTGACGACAGCCATGCTAAATGTCACTAATCAACAGATTGAAAAAAATACCCATTCCAAAAGCTACAGTTGCACATATTATATTAACTTCATCTTTGCTCCATTGATTCTGAATAAAAGCACGTTGAGCAGCATCCATACTACCATGGTAAAATGCTGCTTTATGACCATAGCCCTGAAAATTCAAAAAATTAACCATATAAAATTTTAAGTGGTCACTAAAATGCCAATTAATTGTTCGCATTAATCAAATAGACTGAGGAAACTTCCTGATAAACCAGGCTCACGTGGAGAATTTAGAATAGAATGAAACAGCAGTAACGTATTGATGTGACATACTCCTTAAAAGAATAATATGATGGCCAATGTGACCCATAAACACAATCAAAAACCTATTGCCTGAATCAAGACAGATATTAACCCCATACAACTGTAAGCCACAAAGAGATGACAGACCTGTAACTGTTCAGCAACCTTTTCGCAATCCATTCTGGAAAGGCAATATATAATTCCACTTTCATCAAAATGGTTTTCTCTAATGAACTTGTCAATTTCCTCCAAGCACTTTTTTGTTTTAGGGAAAACCAAATACCTAACAAAATTAAGTTAATATGATTAGGAAAAACAATAAAATAAAGACTGTGTGTGTGCATTAAAGACTCATACTCATCAGTTTAGACAGAAGACGAGCATTGGGCAAAACTTACGACAAATTAGGACGGTTAAAACTCTGCCGGAAAACAACACAATTAGCAAGACCAAGCGCTTGCACAACATCTTCCTTAACAACAGCTGTTGCAGTAGCAGTTAAGGCCAGCACTGGAGTGGTTGGAAACTTCTGTTTCAAGATGCCAAGACTCTGGACATAATTAAATTGAAACCATAAAAAATTCAGCCTGAGATGAAGGTAAGGATAGCAACATAAACATCCATTCTAAGCCAGAGCTGGTACCTGATAATCTGGCCTAAAATCATGTCCCCACTGACTGACACAATGGGCTTCATCAATAACCATCCGGGCAAGCAAATCAAGAGAATATAGCTTCTCTAAATGCCGGAGGAAAACATCACTTCTGCAAACAGACAAACATTATAACTGAGATTAAAGCACTGGCAAAAGTGAAGCAAACCCTCAGCCCTAAGTAAAACAAAGAGTAGAAAGGGGAGGGACCTTAACATCTGCACAATCAAATTCACTTTGTTTCCTTGCACAAAATATCTCATCCACGAACAACATGCAAGAGGATCACGGTACCAGAACAAGAACCAATTCATTAATTGACTTGAAACATTTAAGTTCCGTTTCCTAGAACCAATTCATTATTTTTATTTGTGCCATTTCGACACCCAACAAAACCAAAATTCAACAACCACTGCACCACCATATTGCAATTGCAATAACAACTAAACACCACCACTTGTCAAACCATTATTTCACACCAACCACAACAACTAGTTTCACAAACTACCAACCACAACTTGAACAAAAACAAGAGAGAGAAGGTTAAAGGGAATGTTTTTGGCAAACTGAACAATAGTTGGGCTCAGTTAGAAATAATCCTTAGTTGGGATTTTTTTGGAAGATGACCAATAGTCGGGCTTGTTGGCATCAATTTTTCTTCAAAAATAATTGCCATTTTAAATAAAATGCAATAGTTGGGCTTTTTTTGGAAGATGACCCATAGTTGGGCTTGTTGGCATCAATTTTTCCTTAAAAATTTGAATTTTAAATAAATTTTTAACCAAAAGGTACTATATAATTTAAATATCTAACTAGCATAGTTAATCTTAACCAGAAAAGTATTACATTAGGTCCTTAAAAATGAAACAAATGGTTTGAAGTCCTTGTAGTTGAAAACTCCAAAGTTGAGATCCTTGATGTATGCTTAACATTAAAAAAATATTGCAAACATACACAAGAGACGAAGAACCTTTTGACTCAGCTGCAAAGTTTATTTTCCTTCACAATGTAAAGAAAAAAATGTCTTTTAAAACTATAACGGATGACAACAATGCTATAGCATCATTTGGGAAATTTATGACATGCTTTGTAAGCTATTAAACCAGGATTCACGTGCCATTTACAAAATCAATTTCAAGAAATAATTTTACTATGTTAGGTTTTGCACTTTTGTGGTTGTCAAATAGTAAGAATATGCAAAGTAGACAATGACAACAGGGTACATAATCACATACAAACCAAATGCATAATATCCTAGGCTTCCAGCATTGAGTAATACAACAATTTTGCAAGCATGAGCACAAATGATTAAGGGGCCGAATTGATCAACATAAAGCAAAGCTTTTTCAGCAGTCAACACCACTAAACATAAATCAAGCAGCTGATACTCACTTGGCAACTTTCTCAGGCGTAACATACAAGAGCTTATATCTGCAACCATGTGAACAAAGTTCTCTAAGTATCTCTTGCTGCTCACTCCATTCCATGTTGGCACTCAAGTACGTGGCTGGTATATTTGCCTAACAAAATACAGTTTTAAGATACAATAATTCAGCAATATTAACTAAGAAACTGCAAAAACATAAAAAATAAATAAAAAACTAAAAAAAGGAGCGAACATTGGAGACTTAATAGCAAAGATTCAGATTCTTCCAAGGTCATCCAAGAATGTTTTGACAAGTGGATACATGAGGCTAATAGCAAAGGTATTCAAAAAATTAACACTGCCAATGTTATAGTATATATATGAAATGCCAACTACAGTGGAGCATGTAGATTGTAGGAAATTAGAGTAGGAAAGCACATTATAAATTTTCAACTATTATGAGATAACCATGAATGTTATCTCAAACATTGAAAAAGTTTCTTTGGCATTGTTCAGCATTTTATTGCATTTTCTGTTTCAAGAATCCCTTTAATATGAAAACTATTAGGAGCATAGACCAATATGGTCCAGTTTAGTATCATGCCTACTTGTTCGGTTAATTTAATAAATACTGATGCTCTCATGCCATCAAGAAATCTGCATGCGGGCTATAAGTATGGCACGTGATCCATCTCCATGTTTTTTAGGGGAAAAGAGATAATAAAATCATAATCACCTGTAAAAGATGCATGATCTGATCTTGAATGAGAGAAACAAGTGGTGAAACAACTAAAGTTACTCCTGGACAAACCAAAGCAGGAAGCTGCCAAACAAAACAGTGACGTGTTAACACAGAAGGTAATATAACTTGGGAAAGGCAACACCTCAACCCCCACATTTTATTTATTTTCTAAAAAAGGGAAAGATTTCATGATATTTAGTAGAGAACATGTACCTGGTATGTCAAACTTTTCCCCCCTCCGGTGGGCATTAAAACAAAAACATCGTGACCACTCATGGTTGCATTGATTATTTCCCTTTGATTGGGTCGAAAAGAATGGTTGCCAAAAACCTTCTTGTTGTTAGCCTGAAAGAGAATTTATATTAAAACTGAAAAGGTAAAACTGAAAAGGTAAAAAAGAATATTAAAAAAACCATGATGCAAGTAAATTTCTCAAAAATATTCACCTCCAAGCTTTTGGTCCACGGAAAGGCTGCGCTACTCCATTTCTTGTCATTCGATCCTTCAATATAATTTACATCAACAACTCTTGCCTTATATGATTCTCTCTCCACAGGAGGCGGAGCGGATGAAAAATCAAACCTCTCCGTAGAAGATAGTGAAACAGAAGATATACCACACTGATTATAGCCAGTTGAATTATCGTAATTATTAAACTGGTTATCTAATCTCATTGGAGCTATTGAAAAGCCAGATGCCTGAGGTGTATTCATTGGTCTAAAGGTTGCCTGAGGTGTACAATATCCATTCACCCTAAAAGTTGCTTGAGGTGTCTCATTATTAAATTCCTTGACATTTGCTGTTGACGCAGAACATTGTGAGTTCTGCCTCTCTAAATCAATAGACGAATTACGGAGATGAGTCTCCATCAGCTGAATTTGCTTGTTTAGCTGCAACCTAAACAGGACAATCTTTCAGTATATATAGGATTAAGGACACATTGGAATGATTGGACGTTAAAAGGAGCATTTTCTACAAACCTGTCTTGACGAAGCTTCTCCATCCTCTCAGGAGTTATATCAAAATTGTCAAGCAGTTCATTTGATACAAAAATTAGCTTATCTTTCATTTCTTGCAGATGATTTGTCCCATCTGAACAGAGTCCTAGCTGTGAAAAGCAGGATAGTCATTAGCATTGAGTTTACTAGCTGTTACATAAGAACCTATCAGTTTCCACAGATATTGAAAATCCCACTTAAAAGGCCCTGTTCTTTTGGACATAATTAATCCAAACTGAACTAAACTAAACCCTAGGCTCAGCAAGAACTGAACTAAATTTGTCTCAATTGAATTGAACTAAAATTTCAGAAATTAAGTCCAAAACAGCAGGGTCAAAGTCTATCTTATACCTAGTGTCTACCAACAAATCATGACAACAAGAGACAGGCATAAAAGCCACACCTTATATCCATGACTGCAATTACAGCACAACTCTGGAGGTAAGGAGGTTTCATCATGTCTTGCAACATCGTGCTCAGCTAGTATTGGAGTCACTCGTAGAGGCTGAGAACTAGCAGGAGTAGAGCCCGATTGATAGTGCTCCATAACTATTTGGTCAACATCAATGTTCTGAAATCGAGTATATACATATAATAATTTAATGATAATCAGTATGCAGCACCATTACCTATCAGAAGATGATAAGTTATGAACAAAAGCTCATAGTTTTTAATGGTAGCAGAGAATCATCTTAGCCATTTAATTAACTGATAAAATTATGTTTTTCATCCCAACTCCTAAGTGCCACATGTAAAAAGTGGATCACAAGCAGTCAGTTAACACGGTGGTAGTGGACAAGCATGATAACATATGTTGTTATAACATTATGTAAGCAACAAACCACATCAAAGCTGACTAGTTAGATAAATTAAATAAGAACGAAGTAAAAGATCTCCTAAAAACCACCAAAAATAGTTTTATTTAAGTTGCAGGCTAATTACCCCAAGAATATCATCATCAGTGATGTCGTCAGTAATTGCCTCATCTGGCCCTTTGTGGTTACTTGTAAACTTGACATTATGATGCCATGAACCTTCTTTGGAAATTGGTAAATGAGAGTTGTGCAACACTGTTGCCTCTCTCTTGTGTTGGCCATCAACAGCTCTTCCAACTTCAGACGCCTGATATATTGAAGTCGAGGCACCATAGTACCTTGCTGGATCACCACCTTTATCATTGCTTTCACTAACTTTGGGATGCCATTGCTGATTCACAGAAAGCTTCGTGCTGCTACCATGTGAACTGTCTGGCACCACATGCCTTCCAGAAAACTGAAAGGCATTCTTCAGTGGCTGTATGGTTTTCCCTGGCTTGACATAGTTCTTGCAACTCAGCTGAAGGCTCGAGAGGGACTTCCAGGCCTGCCAGAAATGACACCAAAAAATTAAATAAAAAATGGCAACACCAATTCAGTAGAAAATGAGTATCTTTCTAATCTAATGCTTTATTGTAATATCAATGTATATTTGTTTGCAAATAATAATCATATAAACATTACATAATTTAAGTATAGGAGATAGAGCTAGACTATCCACTTGAATATTTAATTCCATGAAGATCGGTCAACGTAATACACCAAACTCTAAGAGAAGGCAGAAGAGCCCAAGATATATTCCTAGTGTATTATTCCATGAAAAGTTAAGCTGGGGAAAAAATTTACATTATATTTACTTGACCGTGAACGGAAAATGTCACCTGATTCAATAAGTATGACCTACACCCAGGCAGAATTTTACCTGTTCCACCTGTGATCTATCAATACTCTGAACTTGCCAGTTCATCATCCTAAGGACACAAAACTTACCAAAATTAGAACCATATGCAGTATGAGGGGGGAAAAAATTAAAAAAAAAAAATTAAAAAATATAAATAATAATAAGAAGAAGAATATGTACCCACAACCACATACTGATAATACAATATGATAGTTAATCCTCGTCTTTTAAAAATGGATTATCAAGTTCTATAGCAAGTCTAGTTGAGTCAATCTAAAGGCCTCATCATGCATACCTAAAACTTCATGAATGCATCATATGATATTTGTCAAAGCACAAAAATAAAACAAAATGAAATCAAACAAACTATAGATGTCGCCTGCTTTTCAGTATCTTTTACAATTCATGTTCCCGCAAGCAAAGAGGTTTCATGTTTTTGTAATCAAACCAATATATGGAATAAGCCGGTATTCCTTTAAGAGCTGTCTAATATGCACATTGCACAAAGATCACTCACAAAAGAAAATTCATATATACGATACGGAATCCTTCTGTAGAGAGGAACCGAAGCTTTTAAATCTATCCCCTTAAGTCAAAGCCACAAAACCAAGGGAAGCAATGTATGTCATGACTCATGAGCCTCTCGTACATGGCAGAGCACAGGGACGTATGCCTCATCATAAACATATCTTACATTAGAATTAATCATTTTGCTTCAACTTCCTGATAAACTATCAAAAAGAACACTTTAAACATGTAGACATTGGACAATGGAGTATGTGACTGATTCATGGTTATTAAAAAGCATAAAAAGCGAGAAGTACAAATTGAACAAATTAAAGAACAATCAATGAAAGAACAAAGGAACACAGTAAAAGAGCATTTTCCAAAAAAAAATAAAAAATATTTACTAATATTATGCCATTTATACATATGGTTCTTCATTTTTGCACTAATTGTTTGAAAATTGGATGTTTGAGATATTATTTAAATCGCGATGTTCTTTCATTAATCTTCAATAATTGAAGAGCAAATGATGTACGGAGTATATTATTCAACATTAGTTAACTCATAGAACAAAGTATATGCCAAACATTAGAAAAATTTCTTTTTCATTTAATTTTTTTCCTTTGCTTCTTTGTTTTGTTTAGTAGATTATCCTTCTGGCTCCCTGCTTCTTCATATAGATATTGTGATTTTACTATATTCCTTTGTTCTCTTATTTGTTGTTCTTCTTGTTAGTTCAAATTGTTCTTTTGATTCAGCGTTTTAAATTGATAATAAATGACAGTAAAATCCAAAGCACATTGCATTCCAGATATTCGGGATAAACTTGATAAATCAATGGTCACAGTAATTTACCTCCCTTCAGGGTTGGGCTTTTGCGTAGGTAACGAGAAAAGGAAATTTGACAATAGGAATTTATCTTGAGTAGCAAAATTATCATGTGATTTCACATGCTCAAGCCAATTAACTTTAGGAGCCTCCTTATTGGCAGGCCCGTTCCTGACCCAGGGCAACAGGGGCGGCCGCCCTGGGCCCAGTAAGAAATCCTCCATTTTTGTAGTCTACAGCACAGCACATACATAATCTATCAACAATATTTGATTGGAAATTCATTTTCCATCTGGCGATAAAATAAATTACCCAGCAAAGCATGAACTTCATTGTATAATTGATTCTACGCGAAAAACAATCTTACCTCAAAAACTCTGCTTGCTTTAATGGAGGAAATCTGCTTGCTTTAATGGAGGAAATGCACCACAAAAACCACGCCCAACCTAGTCACAGTTAGTTAGTTCGACAGAGAAGAGGAGAGAAGAGGAGGAGAGGACACGGTGAAATAAACGGAGAGATGGAATGTTAGGTTTAGATTTTTTTTTTAATAAGAGCTTTTTAGTTTTCATTAGTATAGTAGTAGTACCAATAAATTTTAGTAACAAACTTTTATCCAACATTGTAAAAAATGGAATTTTTGTTATAAAAAAAAAAAAAAAAAAAAACACGATAACCGATAAAAATAAAATGGTGACCCATCTTTGTTACATTTGTTCTAAAAAGTGGACTAAAAGTTTGGTAGTAATTGACAAATTTTCCTTCTTTTTTAGGTGGTGGTCTCATGTGATTTAACAGAGTTAAGATAACAATAAGGACCCAAACTTTTATTTTTTTCACCGTTTGGGACCTGGAACTTTTTTTTTCACCGTTTGCTACCCAGAATGAATTTTCGGTGGTTTTTTTTAACCATGGTTAAGCTGGGCCTACCAAACTTCAATTAAGAACAATAACGTTGCATTCCTCTGTACTTTGGCGCCCTAAGAAAATTCTGCTCTGTTTCTTTCAACCTCCTCACCTTCCATGGTTGTTCGAAAGCCTAAATTTTGATCAATTAAAGCGATTTTAGGCGAATTTTTTTAGCAAAGACAAGTCTCTTCTTCAAGGTATTTTATTTCTTCAAATAACTTTATACAATCATGAAATTTTATTTGGGAAATTGATGGGTTTTTAGGGTTTTGTTTAAATTTTGAATATTAAATTACCTTATTTTCCAATTTCACGCTGCCTTGTTTGAATTATGGTTGCTTTTGTGATGTTGAGAATTATTTTTCATGAAATTTCACAAAAAAAAAAAAAAAAAATATATTGAATCTTTTATGAGTTTTTAGTTAGGGTTTAAGGGGTTGTTATAACAGGGGAAGGTTTAGTGAGAAATGGATTTCTGTAAAAGCATTTGAGAAAACATTGGTATTGAGTGCTCTAATGTTTTTCTAATAATACGGCAACAAATTATTCCGCATATGCCATGAATTAGTATACTGAATACTATTATTTGTGATTAATTTGGTCACTTAATGTTGTTATTTTCGATTATGGAGTATATAGTATATTATTCTGCATATACCAATGAATTAGTAAACTCAGTGACCAATTTATTAGTATCCTATTATTCTGCTTACGCCCATATACTACTATGTTAGTGTATATAATTTGTTCTCTTTAAATGGAATGATGCACTTATGTACGTATTGAAATGACAGGAACATGGATTTACCAAAATGCATTGTCATTCATCATGGTGGAAAGTGGATTAATAAGCCAAGGTTGAGTTACAAGGGGGTATTATGAAGTTAATTAATGACATACCTGATGACTTTGATTCAAGTTATCTTAAGGGCCTAATAAACTTACTAGGGTACAACAACATTGTTAAGTTGCATTATTGTGATCCCTTAAAGGAACTCCATCAGGGAATTAGATTTCTTGGTTATGATGGCACCAATTTTGCTATGTTTAAAAGCTTGTTAGATCAGTACATGATGATAGATGTATTCACTGAGCATGATGATGATGAGAGTATTATTATATATTCTAAAGAGCAACAAGTTGAAACTATAAATCAGGATACAATGGTCATTGAAGATCTCACGACTGAAAATGAAACATTCTTCGAAGATTTGATTGTTTTGAATGATGTTCACCCATTTCATGGTGATGGATCTAGTAATGTAAGTGATGATATTGATTATGATGAGGAGGGCTCAGATAATGAAGATGATGAAATCAGGGAAGCAAGGGAGAATTTACAAGCAGAAAAAAACAAAGAGAAATCCTTTGAAGATGAAGTAGAATCACTTAGACGATTAGCTACTAGGAGAGGGAAAAATGTTGAGGTAGTGGATTCAGATTATGATGGTCAAAGTTCGGAATTTGATAGTCCTACAAACTCTGAGGATGAAGATGATTGTGGCTACTTGCTACCCCAACTAGTTCACGAGAAGAAGCAGAAGAAAGCAACACTTGTTAGCTTAGAAGGATATTTGCTTGAACAAGAATGTCCATTCTACTTAGGACAAGAGTTTGAGAATGCTGTTGAGTTTAGGGAAGCAATAACTAACTATTGTATGAACATTGGGAGGGACACTTACTTCCCGAAGAATGATGCAAAAAAGATTGGTGCTAGATGCAAGGCAGGGAAGTGCCCTTTCTATGTGTATGCATCAGTAGTGACGGGAAAGGAGCACTTGACGGTTAAGACACTGATTCCTCAACATAACTGTGGTAGATCAGCTATAGTTAAGAAGATTAGAGCTTCTTGGATTGCTAAGACGTACCTACAGAGGTTTAAAATCAACCCTTACATGAAGTGTCATGAAATAGTTCACACATTGTGGTCAGAGAAAGGAGTTAAGGCATCACTGTGGCTTGCCTTAAAGGCAAGAAAGAAGGCTCAAGAATTGATACTTGGTGAATACAAGGAGCAATATGGTTTACTTCATAGATATGCCCAAGAAATATTGAGTACAAACCCTGGGAACACAGTGAAGTTCAAGCTCAATAATGGTGTATTTGAGAGATTATACATATGCTTTGATGCCATGAAAAAGGGATTTCTAGCTGGTTGTAGGCCGTTCTTCGGTATTGATGGATGTTTCTTAAAAGGTCCTTTTGGTGGGCAGCTTCTTGTGGCAGTTGGCAGGGATGGAAACAATCAAATGTTTCCAATAGCTTGGGCTTGTGCTGAAGTAGAAGATACTGATACTTGGAGTTGGTTTTTGCAACTATTGGCAGATGATCTTCAAACAACTGATGGTTTTGGCTATACTATAATGTCTGATCAACAAAAAGGGTTATTGAAGGCCATATCAATTGTATGGCCTAAAGCGGACAATAGATGTTGTGCTAGACATGTTTACTGCAATTTTAGGCAAGTTTTTGGTGGTGGAGTGCAGTACAGAAGAGGCTTTTGGAAAATTGCAAAAAGCACCACGGAAGCTAACTTTGAGGCTAATATGGCACTCTTTGCTGGCATCTCCAAAGTTGCAACAGCTGATTTGAGGAAGAGAAACATTAAGAAATGGGTGAGAGCTTTTTTCACTACTACTCCACATTGTGATTGCATTGACAACAACATGAATGAGGTTTTCAATGCCTATATCTTATCATTTAGGCATAAACCAATCATCACAATGCTTGAGGATATTAGGGAGGGATTAATGGAAAGGCTTCACAAGAAAAGGGACACAATATCTGTTGGGTGTGGCCCAAATTTTTGGCCCAAATTCTACGTGCTTCTAGAATCTACTTAAAGATGGTGAAGTTGCATATAAGAATCAAGATTTTTCTAGAAAGAAATTTCTAGAGAATGATGGAGAATACTAAAAAGAACCACCATCATTCTAGAGCTTGAATAATATAGAATATTCTAGAAAAATCTTGATCTATACACCACCTCCATAGTTCACCTATATATATAGGTTTACATGCACACACCCATCATCATCAACAACCAAAGAAGCCACACACATACTCACCCACAAAATACATAAGTCTTTCATATTAAACCTCCACCAAAATAATTAGTTTATAAGTCCACTATACCTATTGTAATACTCCATTGTGAGTAAAAATAGAGAGAGTCTTATTGTAATACAAACACCCTTAAAAGGGATAATTGTACTCTCCTATATTTCATATAGTGGAATAAAAGGCTCGTCGTCAAGTGGGTGTTCCCACACAAAATCGTCCATTTTTATCTCAATATTAGTCTTGCATATTTTCTCCCTTATTATATTTCTCGATCAATACATCTTCTCTTCCGCTGCGCACTCTCGACCCCTAACAAGTGGTATCCGAGCCAAAGGTTCGTTGGAGTGTATCATATGAAGATGTCTTCGGTAACAAAATTTGAGATTGAGAAATTTGACGGCAAGACTAATTTTAGCATCTGGAAAGTCCAGATGAAAGCCGTTCTTGTGCAGAGCGGATTGAAAAAGGCTCTGGATGGGAAAGCTAAAAAGCCAGAGTCAATGACGGACGAGCAATGGCAAGAGTTGGATGAAAAGGCATTATCCACAATCCAACTATGCTTGACAAAGGAGGTTCTACGCGAGGTCATTCACGAGGAGACAGCTGCCGGTCTATGGCAGAAATTAGAGTCATTATATATGACTAAAAGCCTCGCAAACAAACTACGACTGAAGGAAAGGCTATACACTATCCGGATGGCTGAAGGTACATCTATTCAAACTCATCTCGATGAATTTAATTCTATTATTATTGATCTTGAAAATTTAGATATTAAAATCGAAGATGAGGATAAAGCCGTATTATTAATTGTCTCCCTACCACCTTCGTATAAACACTTCAAGGAAATTATGCTATATGGCAATAGTGATACTCTTTCTTTTGAGGAAGTAAAATCACATTTACTCTCAAAAGAAAAGTTTGACCTTGAAGTGAATTCAAATGAAAATTCTGAAGGATTAAATATAAAGGGGAGATCAAACGGCAATAAAAGTACCACTAAATGGTCCAAATTTAATGGACATAAATCCGGAAAATCTTGCAAATATTGCAAGAAACTTGGGCACACCGTTGAAGAATGTTGGTTCGCAAATAAAAAGCTCCACAAGAAAGAGCAAGAAGAAAAGCCGAAAGAAACGGCTGAAGCCGATTTTGGAGAAATAGAATCCGATGAGGAAGTCCTCTTAGCCACTGCGCCAAGAAGAAGTAAAAATTCTGATTGGGTTCTTGATTCCGGTTCTGCCAACCATATCTGTTCTCTAAAGTCTCACTTTACCGATTATAAAACGGTAAAGAATAGAACAGTTTCTATGGGCAATGGATATCGTTGCAAAGTTTGTGGTGTTGGCTCCGTTCGGATCAAGACTGAAGATGGTGTGATCAGGACTTTAGCCAATGTTCATCATGTTCCTGATCTAAAGCAGAATATCATCTCTCTTGGCGTCCTGGACTCTAAAGGATACGAGATTTCGGCTCAAGGTGGAGTACTCAAAGTGTCAAAAGGTGCTCAAGAAAAATTGAAGGCCATCAAAAATAGAAATCTCTATGTACTACAAGGGTCTTCAATAGTGGCTTCATCACACTCTATACCGAATCGGCAACAACACCCTTATAATACGGGTCCAAGAAAACTCAAGTAATGTCGATCGGGAAATATACGGCGAGCGCATACAAAATTTGGTCCAAGGTGGAGATTGTTGGGTGTGGCCCAAATTTTTGGCCCAAATTCTACGTGCTTCTAGAATCTACTTAAAGATGGTGAAGTTGCATATAAGAATCAAGATTTTTCTAGAAAGAAATTTCTAGAGAATGATGGAGAATACTAAAAAGAACCACCATCATTCTAGAGCTTGAATAATATAGAATATTCTAGAAAAATCTTGATCTATACACCACCTCCATAGTTCACCTATATATATAGGTTTACATGCACACACCCATCATCATCAACAACCAAAGAAGCCACACACATACTCACCCACAAAATACATAAGTCTTTCATATTAAACCTCCACCAAAATAATTAGTTTATAAGTCCACTATACCTATTGTAATACTCCATTGTGAGTAAAAATAGAGAGAGTCTTATTGTAATACAAACACCCTTAAAAGGGATAATTGTACTCTCCTATATTTCATATAGTGGAATAAAAGGCTCGTCGTCAAGTGGGTGTTCCCACACAAAATCGTCCATTTTTATCTCAATATTAGTCTTGCATATTTTCTCCCTTATTATATTTCTCGATCAATACATCTTCTCTTCCGCTGCGCACTCTCGACCCCTAACAATATCTAAGAAAGAAGTGGAGATTTGCCCTAGTATTCAAGCTAAGTTGGAGAAATCTAAGGTGGATGCAAGAGGTTGGCTTGCCTTTTGGGATGGCCACTTCACATATGGGGTTAGAGAGGGATTGACTCAAACTAGGTATGTGGTAAGCTTGTTAACAAGAACATGTAGCTGCAATGCTTGGCAACTCAGTGGAGTTCCTTGCAATCATGCAGTAGCTGCAATATGGAAAGCAAAAGAACTACTTGAGCACTATGTGTCACATTACTTCTCAAAGGACACATATTTGAAGGCTTATCAATTCCCACTAGAGCCATTAAATGGACCAGAACAATGGCCTCAGTCACCCTATACACCAATAGTAGCACCTCCTATGAAAAAACTCCATAATCGTCCAACTATGAAAAGAAAGCCATCTGTTGGTGAAGTTACTGGTACAAGGGTCTCTAAAAAAGGGGTAACAATGAAGTGTAGCAACTGTGGAGAGGCAGGACACAACAAAAAAATTGTCGTGTTCCATTGAAAGTACAAGTTCCTGTAGAACCAAAGATACCTAAGCAGCCAAGCAAGAAGAAGCCTCGGGAGAGTGTTAATCCACCAACAAACACGGTCCCTATGCACAACAGACAAGCAACTGTAATGCTACTTCTTTTAGTGTTAAATTATAGCCATAATAGTATAAATAATTAATTAACTATTGTGCATATGTGTTGCAGATGCTCAACTTATGTGAAAGTTAGTCAAGCAGCACAACAACAGTCAATTTCACAACTCTTGGATCATTGTATAATGGACCAACACGTTTATTCTAAACCAAGAAAAATGTAAGCACTTTTATTAGCATTAAAAAGCTTGATTTAGAACATGTTTGGATGTTGACAGAAGGATTGTGTTGTTGTAAGCGTCTTAAGTCTATTGGTGTGTGTGTTATAGCTTTGCTTTATTGTCTATTTTGCTGTAGATGTTATGTTGCAGTACATGGGCTGGTCTTTTATTGCAGGTTTGTGGTGATGGTACAGCAGGGCTGCCTGTAATGGTGCGTGTGCAGCAAGGCTGCCTTGCTGCTGAGTTGCAGTAGGGCTCCCTGTTATGGATGTTGAGTTGTGTGGTGTTGGGTTGATTGTTGTTTTGTGTTGTTCGTTGGTTCTGGCTGGTTGGTGTGGCACCCGTTACACTGGATTTTTTTTATGTAAAATCAAGAATGTTAGATCATAATTTCACAGTGAACATGCATAGTAGAACCCATTACACTAGTAGGTAATCACAATTAGCCACCATTTTTAGAATATATATGATAAATTGACTTGTGTTTTGTTGTGGGTAGCTCTGTTATAGTTGCCATCATGTACTCCTTTGTTCAAATAGTAGCAGCTAAGACTTCCTTCCCTTACATCATCCCTCATTATAGCTTCAACTCAATCCTTTTTTTTTTTTTTTGAAAAAGAACTCAACCTGTTTGGTTGTAAATTGCAGGTTTGCTGTTGGATTACAAAGTGGATGATGATTGCCTAATGGAGTTCAAATATTATATTTTTGGCCATTTTAGATGAATTCCCCCATTTTATTTTTGGTTTTGTAGCAGTTTTTTTTTTTTTTGTCCTGTGAAACAATTACTTTGGGTTTAAATGCTTCCAACATATATTTTTCCATTTATAAAAGCAATTATATTTGTTTTTTTGTTCTAGTTGGATGAAGTTGGGTTAAGGTTGAGTTAACTAGCCGAAAAATCTAACTGCAAGTCCTTAAAAGTGCTTAAAAAAGTTCCAAGTCCTAAACGGTGAAAAAACTAAAAGTTGAGGTCCTTATTGTTATCTTAACTCTGATTTAACATGTTATTTCTCTTAATTACAAACACAAAAAAGACAAAAGTAATCGACCTAACCCTTTTTTCCCTTAAAGCACTCTTAATAAAGTATTTTTCCCCTATGTAGCAAACTTAGGGGCACATGAAACAATTATTTTAAATTAAATTGTTTTGGATGACGAATTGGTAAAAAAAATTATCTTCAGATGACAAATTGGTAAAAAAAATATCTTCAGATGACAAATTGGTAAAAAAATAAAAACAAATACCTTTGGCAACAAATTGGATAAAAAAAATTCCGACGGCATTTAGGTCAAAAAAATATTTTATTTTGCATTTTTCGGTTTGGTATCTAGTGATTATGTTTTCATTGTTTTTTTTTAAATTAAATTTTAACTTGGAGTGTTTTCCACATTGATTTTTTTTAAACCATTTTTTTTTCTCTTTTTTCATACTAAAACACATAAAAAATTCATTTCTTTCCCAATTAACAGAAATATATTTAGTATCTATAAATGTTTGTTTTGCATTTTTTTCTTTTTCTGTATACTATTTAATTTTTAAAATTCTCGATTTTTATCTTCAAATAAACATTGTTCCTTAGGAATTGTATTTTCCATTATTTTTTTTATTCTCTTCCGAGTCACCATATTTGACCATTGTAAAAGCACCATCAGCGTCATCCTAACCAAATATTTCCCACACGTAGATTACCACCACTTTTACCACACTGCCACCTTAGATGCCCACCACCTGACTACAATTGAGCGTCGAGTTTCCGACTAACTTCATCGAGAATCCCCAATATATAAAACACAATAAAAGTATTGAAAACTTACATTAAAAGCTGAAAAACGATGTAACATTTCTTTCCTTTCAAATCTATTTGTTGATTTAATTCATTTCCCTTCTCTTACATCTAGGAATGAAATATTATTGGGTTTTTCTCAGTTATACCCATGAGGTATTGGGATTTCCCAGCTGTAGCCATGAATTTTGAAAAATTTCTGTTATACCCATAACGTTTTTAAAAATTCTTAACGATAGCCAACAAACATAATAATAGCTAACATGGTTAAGTCGTTAAAAATTAACATTAATTTTCACCACCACAACTACCAAATCAACCTAACAAAAATCCACCACGCCCCCAACTTTTTTTGCAAAGTAAATGGTGCTAACGTTTGTGACCTATAATTATGTTTTTTGGCTACGGTTAAAAAAATTTACAAACCTCATGGGTATAACAGAAAATTTTCAAAATTGATGGCTACAGGTGGGAAATCCCAATACCTCATGGGTATAACTGAGAAAACCCCAATATTATTTGAACAACTCGATGACGTCGTTTGGTTGGAGAGTATTTTAGAGGGAAATACAAATTCTTAAGAATTTGCTAAATATTTTTTTGTTTGGTTAGCAGGATATACCATAATCATAAATAATAAAATTTCTTTTAAAAAAAAAACTGTTAAATTGTTCTTTTCAAACTTGACATTTATATAGTGTAATTTTGGACAAAATTTTCATGATCTAATTTCAAATTTTAATATTTTTTAAAATTATATGAATGAGATTTTGAGATTTATAAGGCACAAAATATAATTTTAAAAATATTAAAACATTTTTAATTATTTTTTCTCTTATCTGTCCATATCAAGTAAGATAAGAAATATAAATTTTATTTCTCTTTCAGTTAAGAGAGCAAATGTATTCAATATGTATTTTCATGTACTCCGTATTTTATATCATTAAGAAATTTTATGAATAAATTTAAGACAAATTTAATTTTTTGATGAAAATATATGGTAAGTTGTTATAAAAATATACATAATTCAATGAAATAAATTATAAGGTTATACCATAGTTATATTTCATCTCTTAAACAAATATATTTATACGAAGGAATGCGGTTCATTCGAGAAAATCCTACCTCTCTATCTACAAATTAATTTATATGAAATAATTTGTAGTTTTTTAATTTGTAATAAAAAACCTACAAATTAAAAAACTATAAATTAAATTTTTATCAAATAAAGCTAAATGTTGCCCCGGGCCCCAAAATATCAGAAAAGGCCATGCTTATTGCATTCTTGCCCGGAAATGAAATTATTCGCGCTGCATTATACAGGAGCTAAATGAGCATCATTCTTACCCAACCATTTCACCAAAAATACAGTACCAAAAGAAGCAAAATTACCTCATAATTTAAGTGTTTCGGTTTCGTCATCAATTAAAATATCCATCCAAAATCTACCATATACTGCTACGTAAACAAAGTGTGGCATAAATTACTGAATGATAAAGCTTATCATAACCTTAGATGAATAATAGATGGATAAAGATAAAAATTGCAATTTTTTTTAAAAAAAAGCATGGATGAAACTTACTTGTTGACGATACATCAATCATCTAAGATTGTGTTGTCTGCAGCAGCTATTATTAGTTCAGTACAGTTGAATCAAAATGATTCAAACAGCTTGTAAATTTCGATTAAAGTTAGTTCATTCGTTGAATTTTCAGAACAATGACTGAATTGCGAAAATTGAACTTGAGAAATTAGGGTTTTACAGTCGAAATTTGTAAAGATTAATTTATGGAAAGAAAATTATGAAAATTGAGATATGAGAACAAGACAAGAGAGTAGAAGGAAATAGGAAGAGGGGAGAATGGAAGATGAAAATAGAGGAGTGAAGTGGGCGGGAATTTCCAAAATATTTGAGAGGTTTGGCGCACTCACCACTCCAAAATAAAAAAAAATAAATAAAATTTGTTTTTTTAAAGGAAAAGTACACTGTACACGTGTAGGTGGCAAACGGGTCGTTTGAGCCGGTAATGGGGCTGGCTGGCTCGGGTCAGCCTTATGTGCAGGTCGAGTTTGAGTGAAAATGTGATCGGATACAGTTCATACACTATTCGGGTCGGACTGAATATGGGCCATGTTTCGCGAACATTACTTGGTGGTGATTCATTAATTAATGTTAATTGTGATGGTAATTGATATGATGTTTTGGTTTTATATGTAAGGGTATTGTAATATTTATAAAGTTGCTAATTAGTTTTGTCAAATAGCTTGTTGAGAGAATTGTACCTTATATTCATTGGATATGTGATATTTTATGGTAATGTAATACATTGATTAACAAACGCACACTTATAGTGTTGCAGGTGCATTTAGCTGGAAACGTATACCTACAATAATCTATTATTTGTAAAGTAGCTAATTTCTTTTATAAAGTACTCCATCCGTAACATATTAATGGCAACAATTCATTTTGCACGCACAATAAGGTAATGATTTAAGGGTGTAGATGGTAAAATTATTTGTGATTGTTGTCGAAATAAACTGGAATTTAGCATGTTGAAAGTCGTTAATGATTTAGTACTTGTTTTGTTCGGGATGTGGTAAAGTTGCATATTGGATTTATTCCATGGTTGTGGTTACTTTAGGAAGTATATCCAAAGAACTATCATAATACTTATTTTGAAAATTAATTTAGGATGTACTACATTTTTAAAGTTATAAGAAATGCAATGTACGGAGTAATTGAAAAGAAATTTGTATAAGAATGATATAAGGATTGTTGTGTAGATATAACATTATTGGTTATCTTGATTTTGTGTTTATAAGAAATGCATTTATTACTACATGATAACCTGGTTAATATGTAGGTTCTTTGCTTGTATCTTATAAGCAGTAGAATGCATGAAATATTAAACAACAAACTTTATGTTACACAATATAATATACCCACTTTATATCATAGAAGAAAGTATATGTAACGGTAAGAAGCTAGAATGCAGTGGCATGCATTCTTCTTGCTTCATACGATACAAGATAATTTATGATACAAGATTAGATATTAGCGGTATCCTTTATGTGTACGCAATTTTATTTTTTTTAGTTGGAATATTTTTAAAATTGGTTTAAAAATCTAATCAATAGTTTTAAATATAATTGATTACTAATTTATTATATTATAGATAACGTATACAAGCGAGATAATTATACCAATAAGATGTAAAAAGGGTAGGAAAATAGATTTTATTGTAAATTTTATATGAAACACTTCCTAAAAAGAATCAGATTGAAACATAATTTCTAAGTGGAAAGCAAACATAATAAGATCGATGTACTGATTTGATCATATGAAGCCAAATTTCTTAATTTCATCATTATATTTTCATCTAATCTTATTAAAACTATTAACATTCTCTGTTAAAGTTTTGTAAAATTTATAAGTCAATAATTAGGGCAACAAAGCTATTGAATGCAACAAGGACATAAGTGAGAAGGAGAACATCAATGGAAGATGGGAAGCACAAAAACCGCTTCAATGGATGAAGAAAAAAAACAACAAATTAGAAATCATGAAAATCTTAAAGAACAAAGTGTTGTTTTATATATTGTATAGATACAAATAAAATTAATTTACTTTGTACAAAGAACAAAAGTGAAGTCGTCACTTATCACACACTTTGTAACTTTCTTCAAATTTAGTAATTTATCTTTTTTTCTTTGTCTAATCCGCATTTTTTATGCTTGGCACCAACCCGGATCCATCCTTCAGTCCATTCTATCTCTATTCAAGCGGCAAGCTCTCATTCTGCAGATCATGAACAATTATCAAATAAACTTTGAACAAATTAACTAATAGTCAATTAAACTCTTCAAAGTTCTATTTCTTATTTTTATCCTAATTACTTTAAATCCAAAACAGCTCAATTAAACATCTCAATTTAGATTCAAAGTTCTATTTCTTATTTTTATTTAAGTTCACATGTCCAAAACTCCAAATCTAATGAGTAAGAAAAGAAACAATTCGAAAAACTAAATTGGTTTTGTTTTGTTTGAAGTGAAATAAAAAAAAATCATTCCAACGATTTTGATTTAATCATTGTTTTGTCTGAAGTGAAATACAAAAATAAAAAAAAAAACATTAGAACAAAAGAAACAACTCATTACACCATGCAAATGAAAATTACAAACCTTAGGGAAGAAATAGCCAGCATGAAGCTTTCTCATATTGGTATTTCATGACACCTTGTTCGTGTGAGCTGCACCAAATATGCATCACAACATCATCAATTAAGTACTTCAATAAATATTCAGTCAATTCATATTCAATCAAATTACTAAAAATTTATATAACAAATTCAATTTGATCAAATTAAAAAGTACCAATTTGTTCAGCAAGTTGAATTTCAACACATTTACGTATACCAATTAACTCTAAAGTCACTCAGTTAGAGTTAAGTGGTATATACATATGCATACCAATATAGAAATTTTCCAAACCTAATTCAATTCTGTCTACAAAGCCTCAGGGCATTAATAGCAGTTAAAAAAGTGTTTACACCTCAAAATTCACCAAAAAAAAACCATTTTCTTTGCCCCACCCAATATTCAAACCAGGTTAATTTAGATTCTAGAATACACAACATTTTCTATTCATGCAAGTTGTGAGCAATCAGATCATACTCTTCCTATTTTGCCTAAACCTGAATTTGTTCCTCTTAATCAGAATGAGTTTGTAGATGAAGTTTCTAATTTAGCTTCTATCTGAGTGTTGGTGATGAGCAATGAATTGATGAACAATTGACTTCTCCAAGGCGTGGAAATGCACTTTCCTACTAATTCGATTCGCCCCTTTTATATTGAGATCACCGGGTTACCACGAACGATTAGTGAGATACAAAGGAGAACGAAAACCTTATACTCAAGTGATCTATAGAGTATAAGAACAAAAGGAACTTGTGTTTGTTTGTGTTTAGTCACACCTCACAAGATTAGCTATAAATTATAAAGTGCTAGCAAGTTTTAGTGAGAATGTAATTCTGATTTTTGGATATGTCAACAATGAACTAAGCAAGCCTATTTATAGGCTAATAGGGCAAGAGAAATCAGCTCCAAAAGCTGAACAAACACACCAATAAAGCTCCATAAACTCAGAATTGATGGTGATTAATAGAGAGCTATTAACACCTTTGAAGATGCCATTCACAAGGCCAACTTTCAAACTTTTGAGTTTAATCCTCTTTAACACATGTTTATATCAGTAATGAAGGCTTTAACACATGCTTAATACGTACAAGCATCCTAGGCAAAAGTATACGTAAAGTCGCAAAACTGTTCGACTTTTTTCCAGAAGCAAGTCGCGAGACGCGAGGAGGGCTCGCGAGTCGCGACCCAGGCTCGCGAGTCGCGAGTCTTCTCTGACTCGTGGCTCGTGACTTGCTCCTTTCCATAACCTTTTCACGAGTCGCGACAGGTCTTCGCGAGTCGCGAGATACCCGTAGGACTCGTAGTTCCTATTTGCCTAACTTCTCTTTCCTTAGTTCAAATAACCGAGCCCATTTAATCATAAATGTTCCAACAATCCTCCTCCCATTTATGAACTAGATGTTGACAAGCTCAAAACACAACTTGCAATGGAAAACACAAACTACATGAACATGCATAGAAATATCGAAACAATTGAATTTCTACTTAGTATATACACTTTACAATAATCCCATTCATAATAATAGACCAAGCTTTGAATTACACAAATACTACGAATAATTGAAAATGTAATACAAATGAACACAAACAATTATCCTTTAACCTCCTAAACCTATGTCGCCATGGTGTACATATCTTTTCATGAACGTTTCAAGCAAAGCCTAGACTTGATGAAGCGGCCAAACTTCTTGCTCACATAGGTAGATCTTTACGCACATGCTCCTGCAATTGAGCCAATTACAAAGATCTATTAAGAATTGAAAAACCCAATTCAACCTCCTTTAACATTGCAGTAAACTTAGCACTTACCTCGGGATGTAAACTTTCAAGTGCTCACAAAATCATATAAAAATCTGTCCTCATTGAATTCGAGATCCAACGTTGTATTGGACGTCAAATTGAGTTTCATTTTATTGACTTTGTACAATAGGCTTTAAACCCATCCCTTTGTTCATTTTGTTCAAAGAATCCCTTGGCAATGGTTTAGTAAATGTATCCGCCAAATTCAGATTAGATCGAACAAAATCAATGGTCACATTACCATCTTTAATCATCTCCCTTACATAGCTATGTCTAACCCCAATGTGCCTTGACTTGCCATTGTAGACTTCACTATAAGCCTTAGCAATTGTTGAAGCACTATCACAATGGATAGCAATAGGTGACATTGGTTTCACCCATAAGTCAACCTCACTCAACACATTCCTAAGTCACTCCGCTTCTTGACAACATGAAGCTAGAGCAATAAACTCCGAAGCCATAGTGGAATCGGTAGTACATGTTTGCTTCTTAGAGGCCCATGAAATGTCACCTCCTCCTAGAAGAAACACTCATCCACTTGTGGATGAAAAATCCTCCTTATTGGAGATCCAACTTGCATCCGTAAAACCTTCTAAAATAGAAGGCTCACCGGTATATGTCAAACCATAATCTATGGTTTTCTTCAAATACCTCAACACTCTTTGTAAAGCTTGCCAATGTTCCTTACTAGGATTACTAGTAAATCGGCTTAACCGATCAATAGCAAATGCTATATCCGGTCTAGTGCTAGTCATAGCATACATCAAGCTTCCGACCAAGCTCGCATACTCCAATTGTGAAATTGGAGTACTACTATTCGGAACCAATTTTATACTAGGATCCATCGGAGTAGCAAAGTGGGTTGAAACCGACTCATTGAACTTCTTTACCACTTTCTCAATATAATGAGATTGTGTTAAAGATACCGTCCCATTACCTCTCACAATTCTTATACCAAGAATCATATCCGCTTGACCCAAATCTTTCATTGAGAAGCTCTTTGAGAGAAACGTTTTAGTTTTATTTACCTCATCCAAATCCGTCCCAAAGATAAGCATATCGTCAACATATAAGCAAATTATAACACCTTTACCGTTGTCAAATTTACTATATACACACTTATCCGATTGATTTATTTTAAACCCGTTAGCCAAGACTATATTATCAAATTTTTGATGCCATTGCTTAGGTGCTTGTTTTAGTCCATACAAAGATCTAATTAGTTTACATACTTTGTTTTCTTGTCCTTTGACATCAAAGCCTTCCGGTTGATTCATGTACACTTCCTCCTCCAATTCACCATATAGGAATGCCGTTTTTACATCCATTTGGTGAATTTCAAGACCATGAATCGCCGATAGGGCTATCAAAAGTCTTATAGTAGCTATCCTAGCTACCGGAGCATAAGTGTCAAAGTAGTCAATACCATATTTTTGCCTAAAACCTTGGGCCACTAACCAGGCCTTATATTTTAGTATGATTCCATCGACCCTTTTCTTCTTAACGAAAATCCATTTGCAACCAAGAGGTTTACAACCCGGAGGTAAGTCCGATAAAATCCAAGTATTATTACCCATTATTGAATTCATTTCATCATTCACGGCTTCCTTCCAAAATGTGGAATCATGAGACTTCATAGCCTCACTATACGTTTTTTGATCCTCCTCCATATGGTAAACATATGGAACTTGAGTCACAACGGACTCCCTTGACCCCTCAACTAAGTATAGTTGAAAATCCGGTCCAAAAGATTTTTCTTTTCTAGCTCGTTTACTTTTCCTAATTTCTGGAATTATAGTATCATGATCCTTATTAGGATCATCCATAACCCCAGAAATAGTACTAGGTACCATGTCCTTTGGTCTAGGAATCGATGAAAACCAGGTTTCATCAAAAATTGCATCCCTTGAATCAATCACGGTGTGAATAGAGACAAAATCATTATGTTCAAGAACATAAAACCTATAGGCATTGCTATTTTGAGCGTAGCCTATAAATATGCAATCAATCCCTTTTTCACCCAATGTTTTACGTTTGGGTTTCGTCAATTTGACGACCGCCCTACAACCCCACACTTTAAAATGTGTAAGATTAGGCTTCCTTTTAAACCAAAGTTCATATGGGGTATCCTTGTTCCTTTTATTTGGAACCCGATTTAAGACATAACATGCTGTAAGCATTGCCTCGCCCCAAAAACGGTCACTTAGACCCGAGTTAGATAACATGGAATTAACCATTTCTTTTAATGTCCGGTTTTTTCTTTCCGCTACACCATTACTTTGTGATGAATACGGCGCGGTTGTTTCATGAATGATGCCAATTGATTTAAAATAATTTGGGTCATAATACTCACCACCTCTATCCGTCCGAAGTGTTTTAATTTTCAAATTAAGTTGTAATTCTACTTCGGTTTTATAGATCTTAAACATTTCAATTGCCTCATCTTTGGATGATAATAAATAAGTATAACAATATCTAGAAAAATCATCAATAAAATTTATAATATATTTTTTATTACCCAAAGATGGTGAGCTATGAAAATCACACAAGTCACTATGCACCAAATCAAGCAATACCGTTTGTCTTGTCACGTTATGGAAAGGGGTCCTTGTGATTTTATTTAGCATACACGTTTTACACTTCTCTATATTTAAATCAAAATGTGGGATTAACCCTGTTTTAGACATATCATATAAACGACGATAATTCACATGACATAACCGATTGTGCCATAGAGAAGAAACATCAAGCAAGTAAATAGAATCACTACTTTTATTATCAACATGGAATTTAAACATACCATTACAATAATACCCCTGACCAACATAAATACCACCTTTGGAAATTTTAAATTTTTCCGACTCAAAAACAACTTTAAAACCGAATTTATTCAAAATACCTCTCCCGACACAAGGTTTTTCCTAACTTCGGGTACAAAAATAACATCCTTAAGAGTAAGTATTTTTCCCGAGGTTAACACCAATTCTACTTGACCAATTCCCTTGGCCTTTACCGTAGAATCATTTCCCATGTACAATATTGGCCCATCATTCAAATCTTGAAAAGTTTTGAACAAATACCGGTCCTTGCACACATGTCTGGAGGCACCAGAATCAATCCACCAAGAGTCGTCACCCTGCACAATATTTATTTCAGAAATCATAGCAACAAAATGAGTTGGTTCATTTAAAGCTACAAGTACAACTGTACCTTGGGTTTTATCAACCTTTGGTTGATCCTTCTTCCCCTTCTTGTTCTTTGAAGGGCAATCCCTCTTGTAGTGAGGTCCGTTACATATCCAACAAGACACCGCATTTCGCTTCTTGTTTGTAGCATTCTTTGGTTTAGAATTGTTGTTGGATTTCTTTGTTCCATTGGAACCACCAACCCCTACTATGTTTATAGTGGATTTTTGTCCATTGTTGTTTGAGTCCTTTTCTTTATCTTTTTCCATTTTTTCTTGAACCCGGATATTCTCCTCAACTAAGAGGTGATTAGCCAATTGCTCTATATTTATGTCTTCCTTTTTATGTTTTAAGGTGTTTTTAGTGTCCTTCCAAGAGGGTGGTAATTTATCAATTATGGATGCTACCGCAATGGATTCATCCATTGCCATCCCATGAGCACGGATTTGGTTTAATGTGGTAAATCTCATGAAATTGTTCCATGACAGGACGATCGTTAGTAATCTTAAAAGAATTAAAATTGCTAACAAGAAATTTCTTACTTGATGAGTCCTCGGCAATATACTTCGCCTCCAAAGCATCCCATAAAGCTTTCGCACTCTCTACATTTTCGTAGAGATCAAATAGAGGGTCGGATAGAGTGTTCAAAATATGCCCTCGGCATATATATTCATCGTTCTCCCACTTTGTCCGCTTCCTTGTGGCTTGGGTAGGCTCCTCTTCACCCTCCTTAGGATAAGGAGGCATAGGTGTGGTAAGAGCATACACCACATTCAAAGTTGTTAGAAGAAAATGTACCTTCTTTTGCCACCGGCGGAATCCCACGCCTTCAAATTTCGCCAATTTTTGAATGTTCATCCTTAAATCTTTGAGTGTAGACATTTTCAAAGAAATTCGAATTAGTAGCTTGTTGGTGATGAGCAATGAATTGATGAACAATTGACTTCTCCAAGGCGTGGAAATGTACTTTCCTACTAATTCGATTCGCCCCTTTTATATTGAGATCACCGGGTTACCACGAACGATTAGTGAGATACAAAGGAGAACGAAAACCTTATACTCAAGTGATCTATAGAGTATAAGAACAAAAGGAACTTGTGTTTGTTTGTGTTTAGTCACACCTCACAAGATTAGCTATAAATTATAAAGTGCTAGCAAGTTTTAGTGAGAATGTAATTCTGATTTTTGGATATGTCAACAATGAACTAAGCAAGCCTATTTATAGGCTAATAGGGCAAGAGAAATCAGCTCCAAAAGCTGAACAAACACACCAATAAAGCTCCATAAACTCAGAATTGATGGTGATTAATAGAGAGCTATTAACACCTTTGAAGATGCCATTCACAAGGCCAACTTTCAAACTTTTGAGTTTAATCCTCTTTAACACATGTTTATATCAGTAATGAAGGCTTTAACACATGCTTAATACGTACAAGCATCCTAGGCAAAAGTATACGTAAAGTCGCAAAACTGTTCGACTTTTTTCCAGAAGCAAGTCGCGAGACGCGAGGAGGGCTCGCGAGTCGCGACCCAGGCTCGCGAGTCGCGAGTCTTCTCTGACTCGTGGCTCGTGACTTGCTCCTTTCCAGAACCTTTTCACGAGTCGCGACAGGTCTTCGCGAGTCGCGAGATACCCGTAGGACTCGTAGTTCCTATTTGCCTAACTTCTCTTTCCTTAGTTCAAATAACCGAGCCCATTTAGTCATAAATGTTCCAACACTGAGCACCACAAAATACATTTTGTGATACCATAAGTAAATATGATAAAATTTCTTCGGAAGTATCAAAACTTAAAAAAAAGTTGGTGGCTAAATCCAAAATCAAGATCAACAAAGGGCTGAAACAAAGTACATGCAATTTTGATAAACCAATAAGTAACAAAAATCAAGACCATGATGAAGTTACAAAGTAAGCCTTCAATTCCAATAGCAAGGAAAAAAACACTAATTGCATTGATCTTATTAATAAACTTAATAATACAATAATGTAGGACATATTAATATAATAACCTAGAACATCAGAATCTGATGAACAAAATAACATATGTCAATTGAATCGAAATTGGAGAAAACATATAATATCACAAGTTTGTTCTGCTTTTCTATAATATATACATGGATGGTTTGAGCAGATATATAAAATTTGGAGAGACAATACAAATTTAATTATGTATAAGTGCTTCAGCTTTTATACAACTTGGCATTCACAATATCAGAAACCAAAGTATCATTCAAGTATACACGATCACTTTGACCCAAGCCTATATCATCAAGTAATTGATGTAATAAAAGAAAACGAACCAATGCATTAAAAACAAGCAAAATCCAACAAAACATAGTAATTCAGGAATCAAAGCAGTTTCTAAGGCATTTTAGAAGCGTAAAAAAGTATAGACATGTTACATTAGTTGGCACAAAAAAATTATTAAAGTAATATCTATAATACTGAGATCATTGTTTATGAAATAATATCAGTCTCACTCAGTTTAAGACCCTTATATCTTCAACATGTACTTCACATAAGTAATAGATTAGATGGACGTGCAAAGAATTGGATCACTTGCTTCACAAGTTTTGCTTTCATTTAACAAACACAATATAACGTACTAAACAAAAGGACTAAAATATGTAGCCCAATTCATCAGATAGACATCAACTCAACTTCCAATTGCATCCCCAAACAAAGATCAAAACCCATCAAACTAAATGCAAACTGAGAAATCGGAAATCAAAACCTCAAAAAGTATCTCAAATTTGTGTGTAAAATATAGGGAGTGAAATAGAGGGGGTTTTGAGTGAAATAAAGGAAATAAAATAGAGGGAGGATTTAGTGAAACATAGTGAGTGAAATCGGGGGGGGGGGGGGGGTTAGTGAAACAGAGGGAGTGAATTAAAATAGAGGGGTGTTTGAGTGAAAATAGAGTGGGGTTTGATTGAGTGAAATAAAGGAAATGAAATAGAGGGGAAAGTGACGTAGTTCATCTCTTTTTATCACCCACATTATCAAAAGAAATAAGTTGGAACATGTGTTTAATGTACATAATGGATTCGAAAACAACTTAAATTTTTTTTTTGGTTTTCTAAAAATGGTAGAAAATAATTTGAACGATTATCAAAAAAACAAGTAACTAAGAAAGAATTACTCATAAAAAAGTAACTAAGAAAGAAAAATGGAGTTAGAGCTAACTTTGAGAAATTGAAAATGATTGGCATTGGGAAGAGGAGAATGAACTGGAAAAAAGGAATTAAATGATTTAATAACACCAATATGAAAAAAATTGTGTATTTATATCACCTACCTTAGCTTGATGAAACCATCGACCATTACCATATACCAACAGTGCCAAAATGACAGTCTCCACTCTAGTAGTCTATTAGGCTGGGACGCTAGGTAACAGAGTGGGTTGGGAGGCTGGGTAGCAGGCTGGCTGGTTGGCGGACGGGACGGTAAAACTGCCAAACTAAAGAAAATCTTCCTCACAAACATCAACAATGACATTGGCTTTTGGAATGTTGATCGATAATGCTTAAAACAGCCTGTGATGCAATCATATTCATAGAGGGTCAAAACATCATGGTGGCAAATGATTGAAGAAAATAAATATGACAGACACTAAGACACTCTATGAATTCATGGGTTTGTGTAGTTCTAAAAGTCATTTAAGCATAGTTATGAGACAATTTATAATTCACGTGTAGTTCTAAAAGTCCATCTAGGTTGCTCTGCCCAAACATATTTCGGTATACTTTATACAACCGTATAGATTACACCAAAACAAATACAGCAAAACCGCATATAAGTAGCAAAATTAAACACCAGCTTATAGTTACAACAAAACAATTGCATTAGTAGTAAGAGCAACCCGCAAAACAAAGAATAATTTTAGCAGATCATCTATTTATTTCAGCAACTACAGCATATTTCGGTATACTTTATACAACCGTATAGTTTACACCAAAACAAATACAGCAAAACCACATATAAGTAGCAAAATTAAACACCAGCTTATAGTTACAACAAAACAACTGCATTAGTAGTAAGAGCAACCCGCAAAACAACATAATAATTTTAGCAGATCATCTATTTATTTCAGCAACTACGGCATATTTCGGTATACTTTATACAACCGTATAGTTTACACCAAAACAAATACAGCAAAACCGCATATAAGTAGCAAAATTAAACACCAGCTTATAGTTACAACAAAACAACTGCATTAGTAGTAAGAGCAACCCGCAAAACAACAGAATAATTTTAGCAAATCATCTATTTATTTCAGCAACTACCTCTGAGGCTTAATCATGCTTTTAACAAAACAAAACTCATACCAAAATACATCAAAATAACTTAGATTCAAACCCTAACAATATCCTAACCAATAGTATCCAGTAAACTCTTACAAAAAAAAATTTAAAAAATGACAATAAACCCTAAATGGTGTTTGGAAAAAAACTTACTCCAACATAACTGATTTCATCATCGCCATTATTGCACTACAAAGATGAAAAACAATTGTTAATATATTAGGTTTTACAGAATTTGAAGCTAACCACACAAGAATTGTAACTGAAATCGAAGATTTCACAACAAAAATCATAATAAAAATTAAGAAATGAAAGAGAAGCAACAATGGAAAAAAAACCTTAAAAATTCGAGAAATGAAAGAGAAGCAACAATGGAAAAAAAAACCCCAACAATTGAGAAATTAAAGAGAAGTAACAATGACAAAAAAAAACCCCTAAAAATCGAGAAAATTCAAAGCACCAAAACCTTACTTCAAAATGTAGAGATCTGTCATTTTTTCGTTGAAAATCTTCCACTACCACCTCGGAATCCTCTAACCCTAGTTCGAAGCTTTTCGATCTCTTCGAAAATGCCAACGAAATTATGAACACATACAATCTATCTATGGAAGAAAAAAAAAACCAAAATCATACAAAAACTCGAGAAATGAAATTGAAGCAACAAAGACCCAAAAAACTCCAAAAAAAAATCGCGAAATGAAAGACAAGAAAAAATGGCGAAAAAACCCCTAAAAGATCGATAAAATTCAAACCAGCAAAATTGTACCTTAAAATTCACAGATCTGCAATTTTTTTCTTCAAAAATCATGAACACCAACCAAAATCACAACTGCATTTTTTTTGTTTTGTTTTAGGGCTTATGGAGTAGATGGGGGTGAGAGAGAAGAAGAATAAGAATTTAGGGTTGATGATGTTGAGAGAGAAGTGATGATGGTGAAATGTAGAGAAGCAAATGGGAGAAAATGGGAGTAGGGAGACGATCGTGAGAAGGAACTAGAAAAGCCTAGGGTTTTTTTTAAATGAAATAGTTGAGGGCCCAATGACGTGGAACAACCAAGACCGCACGATTGATTTTGCTAAACGTGAGCTACACAATCGTTACTGTTCATTGATGAACAGTAACGGTGACTCGTGCTCTTTAATATGTATGGATTTCTAGTTTAGTTTTCTCCTAATAATAGTTTAGCTATGCTTTAGCTATTTTGATGTATTATTGCTCTTTGCTACTCTTTTTTTTTACTCCCTCTGTAACATATTAATGGCAACAAGTCATTTTGCTCGCACTATAAGAAAGCGATTTAAACGAACAAATTGATCAAAAATAATTTTAAGATTAGTAACTTATGATCTCAATCTTACTTATATTAAAACCATTTTGATTAATTTGTTCATCTACACCCTTAAATCATTACCTTAAAATGCGTGCAAAATGACTTGTTGCCATTAATATTTTACGGAGGGAGTATAATTTTTCCATTTTTGTATGTAACTCATGCTTTACGGGATTCGATGAGTTGTTCGAGTCTTGGATACATAAGGCAAGACATGTTTTGGGGCACCTTACAAGAGGAGCGGTCGCTCGCTTAGTCCCACCCGTGCTTTTAAATGAAGCAGATTGCAGTTAGCCAAAGGAGTGTTCATTCCCTCATTATTCACTCCTCCAAAGGAATGGATACTCCTACGTCCTTCACGGCCGCCCCTTTGGCTTGACTTGTTTTCCTCACGTTTTACGGGTGTTTTTGTTTTGTAAACTATTAGTAGTATAAATATACTATAAATCAATTGTCATTATCATAATTTAACCAAACAGGTCATAAGTGTAGTGTTTCTATGAAATGTATAATGCCTGTCGATAATATACTTATAGGTTTTTTCGAAAGATTGAAAGTACTAGGGAGGTAGCTAGTTAAATCTTCCCAGAAATAATAAGTTTTTTCGAACAATATAGGGTATGTTTCATTCATTTGAAAGTATCTTAATTTTTCTAATTTAATCTGATTTGGATTTTTCTAATTGTCGTTAACATGTGTTGTACCAATTTTGTGATTCATATGAAGTAAATGATGCATTTTGTAGTTGGTTTGGTTAAAGTTTAAATTATGAGGGGATAGAAAATAAGCTTTTGCAGGGAAAATTTACAATAATAATCTCAACTTTCACTCATCTTCCTAAATTATTATTTTTAGTTAGATCATTATTTCTCTTACTACGACGCTCCTTATAAAATCTAAGTTTTTTAGGGCGTGTTCTCTTTACTTTTTTTAATATTAATATATTGTGGTATGTATAACAAAAAATTATAAAGTTATATATTAAAAAATTGTACATCGAGACAAATCAATCAAGATTTCACATGATTTTAGAATAAATAAAAAAAAACGAGAATTGATTGGATTAGGGATTATAAATTAAACCAGTAAAGAGAACGTGGCCTTAGAATAATAACTTTGCATTGCCCCTATGTAATCGACAGGGCCGGTGAATAGGGCGTGCAAAGAGACCTACCGCACAGGGCCTCATCATTAAAAGGGCCCCAAAATTTTAAATTTTCATATATATTAACTAAAAAAATTACTCATCCTCCTTCCAATGTTTTAGAAAATCCATATATGTTAATAATATAAAGGGCCTATTTTTGATTTTTAGCACAGGACCTTTATTAAGTTTAAGACGGCCCTGGTAATCGACCTGACTTACCCTACTTGGCCATACTACTCTATTTGCCCAATAGAGTATTTGCCCATGGAGTATATAATTATTTGTAAGGTTATGTATTCATCTTTGTTGAGAGTGAGGGATAACTAAGTTAGTAAGAATTTCCTTCCCGGTTCCATGAGATTCTGAAATCGATTCTCATCTTTACTCTTGTGGCTCTCTAAACACAAAAAAAAGGTATTTATCTTTGATGGGTTAACGACAACCTATATCACTCATATGCTGCCTTTTTTTAGTTCATAATATGGCTAAGTTCAATTTTTAAAATTAATTCAATAAAAAAAAAGGACAAAGAGGGTTATTCAAAAGATTTGTATGCCTGTATCTATATTTTGAACAAATATTATGAGACTTGAAGGAGTACAACAATTGCCAAATGACAAAACTAATTACCAAGATATCATCAAGTCATCAACATGTTTTGATGTAGTAGCTAGGCTACATCATTATTAAATGGTGGGGCGTATTTTGTAAAAATAAATGAAGGGTTACAAAGTTAATTTGTGTAGGGGTTTACAAAGTTAATTTGTGTGGGGAGGTAACAAGGTTTTTGTAACCCCATAAAATAACTTTGTAATTCTCAACCTCAACTTTGTAACCACAACTTTGTAACCTCTTACAATAATTATGTAATCCTTCACAATAATCTTGCAACCCCATACAAATAAACCCCATCAAAGAAGTTTGTAACTCGACCCTTTTAATAACTTTGTAACCCCTCACAATAACCTTATAAACATTATACAAATGAACTTCGTAACTCCTCAGTCCTCACTCTGTAACCCCATCAAAGAAGTTTGTAACTCTTTCTTATACGCAAGTCGCACGATTCTTAAACTGTGCGGCTGGTTTCGTATAAGAATTTGTGTTATATGTATATTTTGAACAAATATTATGAGACTTGGAAGGAAGTCAAGATCCTCTATATTTTCTCTAGGAAATTGATGATCCATTTCATAAATCAATTGTTCATAATGTATGTAAGAGGAGATATAGGAAATTTTTGCAAATTTCATTTTAATGTTAAATTAGGTGTCAAAATCTTTAGATAAAAAATGAAGAAAATGAAATGGAGAAAATCTTAATTTCTTGGAAGGAGAACAACAATTGGCAAATGACAAAAACTAGACAAATTTACACGAAAATTTATTGGAGGATTAGACTTTAGACCCCATATGGACCTTAGCTGAAATAGTGAGCAAGAAACGTTAAAAGTTAAGCCATATCCCGTGAAGGAAATAAATGCCACTAATTGTAAAACTCTTTCCCATCAATTTATTTCATTTTCATTTCATTCTCGTGAAGCCATTATTGCCTCACTTCCCTCCATGCAAGCCACTTATCCATATATATAAATATGCATCATAATTCATACATTCTAGTATTCTACCAAAACGCCAAATTCTCAAACCTCAAACTTAGCTAAAAAATAAGATGGGTTTTCATTCCTTATTACACACCACTTTTCTTACCTTATTATGTATCCTTAACTTACCCTTAGGAATTTTACCCTTTATCGTTATAATGTCAGATTCTACTACTCCATCAGCTTTAGTTGATGCCCCACAAATGGGTTTTACTATGAACAATAACGGGGCCCGAACAGATAATAGGGAACAAAAGGCAATCTATGATATTATGTTGGCAACTGGTAACTCATGGGCCACCGAAATATCTGATGTTTGTCGGGGTAGGTGGCATGGTATCGAATGTATGCCTGATAAAAATAATATCTACCATATTATTTCTTTATCATTTGGGGCACTATCAGATGATACCGCTTTCCCTACATGTGATCCGACCCGAGCATACATATCCAAATCAATCACCAAATTACCTTACCTTAGAACCTTGTTCTTTTACCGTTGCTTAAGTAATACTCCACAACCCATTCCATCGTTTTTGGGTCATCTAGGCCCATCACTACAAACATTAGTGTTACGAGAAAATGGGCATGTAGGCCCAATTCCAAGTGAATTGGGTAATTTGACCCGACTAAGAGTACTTGATTTGAGTAATAATGATCTCAATGGGTCGATACCAATGTCATTGGGTCACATAAATGGGCTTAGGTCATTGGATTTGAGTCAAAACAAGTTAACAGGTCAGTTACCCATTTTTTCTTTCCCTACTTTGAGTGTCTTAGACCTTAATCAAAATTTGTTATCCGGCCCAATACCAGCAAGTATTGGGCTTAGTGAATCTCTTATCAAAATGGACCTTAGTCGCAATAGGCTATCTGGCCCAATTCCAGCGTCAATAGTGGGCCTCAAAGATTTAATACTAATGGACCTCAGCTTCAACCAACTTACCGGTCCATTTCCAAGTTCTTTCAAAAACCTCCAATCCCTCCAAGCCCTAATCTTAAAGGGCAATCTAATGATGACCACCACAATTCCTGATAATGCTCTAGAGGGCATGAAAAATTTGGTCACATTAGTCTTATCCAATATGAAGTTACAAGGCCCAATCCCGAGTTCGTTGGCCCAACTTCCGAAAATACGGGTTATTCATATAGACGGAAACGAGTTAAACGGGTCGATACCAAATAGCTTCCGGGGCTTAAAATTTCTTAATGAGTTGAGAATAAATGACAACTTATTAAGTGGGCCACTTCCCCTAGATAAAGATATGTTATGGAAAATGGGCAAAAAACTTAGGTTATATAATAATACAGGGCTTTGCTTCAAATATGCAAATGATGGTGATTTTGCAGGTGATTCAGATTTATTGATGCAATGGGGTATTGGATACTGCAATTTACATAAACAAGGCTTAACAAGATCAGTGGAACATGCACTAAAAATTCACAATAGTGTGGAAAATAATGCTCCAATATTAGTCAATAAATCATCAATGATAGTCTATAATTATTATTGGCTACTTAATTTGTTGTCTCTTCTTCTTGTAATTTTGTTGTAGAAGTGGTTTAACTTTTTTGTAACCTAGTTATATATATAGTGTGTAAATTCTATGTATATAGTGCTACAAATGAATCAATACTTTTTTGTAACCTAGTTATATATATAGCTGTAACTTCGAGTTTGAGTCGGAATTTTTCTAGTGGAGTCAACTCCTGGTATATTATTTTACCGCAATTGAATCAATTTTGTCTTTTGCAAATCGGACCGGGCTAGAATTGGATCCGAATTGAATTGTAAAGATAATAAATAAACTTAGACCTTGTTTTCTTATGACCATTATTTCAACACCTTATTACTTATTTTAGATCGGATCAGATCATATCAGAAAAAATAAGTTCAGATCAGAGAATTTAATTTATTGTTTTTAAACTTTAAATATCTTTAATCTCGTAACAAAACATATTATTAAAATTACATATTAAAAAACTATTCATTAATACAAATAAAATTAGATCTCAAATGATATATTTTTTCCTTATGGATTAGCATATATACGCGGTCAAAGTTTAGTCAAATTAGACAATAAATTCAAATCAGAAAAAATAAGATTAGTCTAGATCGATCATATAAATAGATTTCAGGTGAAACTAACAAAGCTTTGGTGGAATGAGTTGGTTGCGCTATATCCATATAATTGTTGTAAAAACATCATCTTATTAATTGGTTTCGAGTGGATGGACCACGGTTTAGAAAATCAAAGTAATAATTAATGTTGGTGAAATGGACCATAAAATGATAAAATAAAAGTGCTAAATACAACCATAATTTATATATTACGTCAAAAGACGGGTGATTTTGACATGTATGTAATTTTAAATTATGACCCAATTAAAATGTATACTAAGTGCTTATTTACAATCACACAAATATCATAACTATAGGCTACAATTTAAATTGTAAATTTTTAGGTGAAACTGGCTAACGATTAACCATCTACTAAGCTACTACTATACGCCGTAGTTTTTTTTTTTTTTTTTGTCTTCAATGAAACCACACACCTAATAGTTTAGTTATACAATTTTTAAAAAAAAAGATAAATAATAAAAAAAATGTAAAAATTAATATCCTGAGTTTGTGAGGAAGTTATACATAGGACTTTAAACTTCTATGTTTCAAAAGTTAGATAATCCGAGAAGGTCACACAAGAATTTTGGTATTTCATGAATGTCAATGTACAAATATTTTTCTAGATTTTTTTTGACAAGTTGTTGATTGAAATATCAAACTATAGTGACAAAAGAAAATGATATCAAATAAATAATTATGATATGATTATTTATAAATCAAGTTGCCTCGTTATTAACACGGTTACATATTAAGTCAAATTAGCTTATTGTCGTTGCTCTCACGAAATAAAATTGACAAAAAAAAAAAAAAATTAAAAATAGCATCATAGCCAATTTTTGCAAAATTTCAAAGATTAAAATTAAGAATATAACATTTTTTTAAATGGTCCGTCTATCAAATTGCTACTACGAATCTACGATTGCTAAATGCTAAGGGCTTGTTTACTTCAGATTATATTCAGTTCAGTTCAGTTAATCTCTATTCAGTTCAATTCAGTTCATCTCTATTTAGTTCAATTAATACACTTCTATTCAGTTCAATTCAGTTCAGTTCAGTTCATCTTTATTCAGCTAATGTAAACGAGCCCTAAGTGATCCACATGCCATAGCAAGGAAAACTTTACGTTTGATAAAAAGCACACTACACAATGTACACATGCACATACATTTATAAAAGAAAAAAAATAAGAAATCCTCACAAATACTATACGTGCAGTGAGAATCGAACTAAAGAACTCGTGTCGTGATATCCTCATCTCAACAAATTTTTAGTTGGACAGTGAGCAAGACGAATAAACAATTTTTTTCACGCTAAAAGAAAAAAAAACATACAGAAATTCAAAACCATATTAAATGTGTTAGGAAACGATTGACTAATAAAAATAGTGTCATGAAGAAAAATAAAGTACGAAATAAGACACGATATTTTTACGTGGAAAACCCTCTTAAACTAGAGGAAAACCACGGTCCTGTCTCCAGAGACAAAACTTTACTATAATATATTTGGGAGTACAAAGGATATCACTACAACAACAATATTAGGCAACATATGTTTAGAATAAATTGCTACTAGTATCCTTCACATTGGTACTTCCACAAATCTAATCCTAAACACCTTCCCACTAATATTGTGTTTGCCTCACACCAAATTACTCCCTCTCATACTTGTGTATTTGTGCTCTCATCCTCCAACACCATATCATCTCATGGTGGAGCTACTAGCACAACATCACCACAAACAAACAATCAATCTTCTAGCCAACGAGACACGCCGCCTGGCCAACATATCAGGAAGACTTTCTACGCAAGAACACATCTTGTACTGCCGCTAGCACCACCCTCACTTACTCGGTGTTGTATAAAAACATCACTTGTACGAACACCCACACAACCCAACCGTACCCTTACATTTACACTCCTCACTTTAGCACTCTTCTTCTTTTTGTGCTCTTCTTGAGGTACTACTTTTGGCACATTTGGTACACACCTTCTTTTGTTATTGTGCACCCTTCTTCTATTTTTGTGCCCACTCAAACATATGCCCAAGTACTAATATTTATATACCTTCTCAAGCTTGTTATACAAGCCTCTTCACCTACTGGACAATAAATACAACAAAAACTTAAGCATCACCTTGGAGACTAAGGGACTCAATTCCATGGCTCATATTTTTTTTGTCTTTTCATTTTGTCTTTTTCTTTTTTTTTAATACATAATAAATAATGCAACATGTATTTGATATTTGGGGAGATTAACCTAACAAAATGGGCTAGAGCATGTAAATGTTACAACGTGATTAAGTAAAGAAAAGGAAAATTATGAAAGATATTCTTCATTATTTTTTTCCCACACCCACAAGGTATTCTATCTCAAAAAATATCATTCATTAGAGTCTGAATTTTCCACTGACATGTACACCATGTTTGGGAGTTAGTTGTTAGAAGTTAGCTGATTGAATTAACTTATTTGACTAGATATTTGTGATAGCTGATTTGACTAATTGATTATATTACCTGTTTTGTGTAAAAGTATTTGGTAAATAGTGGTTAGCTGTTAGATATTTCAGAGTACAAAGAACTAAAAGGCTATAAGATCTTCCAAAAAGCTCCTCATATGAGTTTTTTTTTTTAAAAAGAGCTTTTCACCATAAAATTTTATTCCAAACCTCTAACTACCAAACACCCAAAATAGCTTTTTGAGTTGGTCAAATCTCTCTTTCCTCTCAAACCTCTCATTTTCCCTCAAACCACTAACTCCCAAACACCCCCGTAAATTTTTCCTGCAAAATACGAATAACTAATAAGTTGTCGTATTCTATGAAAATATTTCTAAAACCTAATTTAAGAGCTAAGGGCAGTAGGGCACCAACAATAAGAGGTTTGTTCATGGGCTTGTTTTAACCTTTGAAGTTTGTGAACAAACCTCACTATTGTTGGTGAAAGTTACAAAATGAGAGGTTACAATATTGTAACCGGTTTGTACTCTCCCAAAGAAAACAAAAGTGGGTATTGCTTTTTGATAGAAGTGAAAAGTGGCACACCACAACAACAAAATTGGACTCGGCCGACCGCCAGTTACCGACCGTTAGTGGTCGGTAATTGGATTTACCGACCGTTTGTAGTCGGTAAAAATTGGTCGCTGAAATAATAGTCGGTAAAATATTTTACCGACCGTCGAAACGGTCGGTAACAAATCACCGACCGTCTACCGACCGTTTACACAGTTGGTCAAAAATGGAGGGAAGAGGCGCGTACCGACCGCCTCAACGGTCGGTATTACCGACCACGTAGACAGGCGGTCGGTAATACCGACCGTTCACGCGGTCGGTACGCGCCTCTTCCCTCCATTTTTTTTGGTGGGAAAAAGTTATTTACCGACCGTTACGCGGTCGCGAAGTAACTTTTTCCCGCCTTTTTTGGCGCCATTTCTTTATTTTGAACACTGATTTACCGACCGTTGAGCGGTCGGTAATTTGATTTTTTTTTTTAAAAAAAAACCTTAAAAAATAGGGCAAAAACAAATTAAAATTAAAATATAAAAATAAATTAAAATTAAACAAATTCAAATTTTCAAAATTGCATTTTATATTAATAATCCAATAATAGTAATATAACAATATAATACAACTATGATACGAAGGCTCCAGAAGCGCCGGAACCGTCTGTCGGATCATCAGGAGGGCCTCGGTGAGTGAAGGAAGGATCGCCGAATCTCCTCGCGAAGGCGTCCATCTGCGCCTTCAACTGGGCGAGGTACTCCTCCCGCTTCTGTTCTCTCTCCTCCCGCTCCTTTTCTCTCTCCTCCCGCTCCTTTTCTCTCTCCTCCATCTCTACCCTAGCGCGCTCCATCTCTACCCTAGCGTGCTCGGACTCCTCCAAACGCCGGGACATCTGTTGTAATTGAGCGGAAACCGATGGAGAATAGGAAGATCCGACGTGCCGCCTCCGCGAGGTTCTCTCGTAATAGAGAGAAGCGCCCTCCCTGCCGAACCCTAGAACCTCTCCCTTCCTGAAGCCACCAACCGTATCAAAGAAGATCTGGTTGGCGTCCGTCTCTGAACCACTAGCCTGAGACTGGGAAAGGTTCTGGTTATATTGATCCTGCAAATTATGGAGTTAGTTCAAACGATTCTAAACAATAAAGAATCAAGTTGACATTTTAGGTCATTTTCGAGCTTTTTTTTGCATTTTCGCACCTAACTTGTCAAGTAACGTTCCATTACTAGATTTCAAAGCTTATACACGTCCTATAACACACTATTATACTTTCAAGGGGTTGATTATGTTGATTATAGGGCCCCACCACCATTTTAGGTCAAAACTTGGCTTTTTAGGTCATTTTCGAGCTTTTTTTTGCATTTTCGCACCTAACTTGTCAAGTAACGTTCCATTACTAGATTTCAAAGCTTATACACGTCCTATAACACACTATTATACTTTCAAGGGGTTGATTATGTTGATTATAGGGCCCCACCACCATTTTAGGTCAAAACTTGGCTTTTTAGGTCATTTTCGAGCTTTTTTTTGCATTTTCGCACCTAACTTGTCAAGTAACGTTCCATTACTAGATTTCAAAGCTTATACACGTCCTATAACACCCTATTATACTTTCAAGGGGTTGATTATGTTGATTATAGGGCCCCACCACCATTTTAGGTCAAAACTTGGCTTTTTAGGTCATTTTCGAGTTTTTTTTTGCATTTTCGCACCTAACTTGTCAAGTAACGTTCCATTACTAGATTTCAAAGCTTATACACGTCCTATAACACCCTATTATACTTTCAAGGGGTTTTTTTTTGCAGTTTAGGTCAAGTAATTAATCATGACAAACAGTAAACATCAAATGCAACTAATAAACAAACAATCTTATTCGTACTCATCGGCTTATAAGCCGGAATTCCGCTCTAAACATCAAATGCAAATCATAAAAAACAATCCTATTCGTACTCATCGGCTTATAAGCCGGAATTCCGCTCTAAACGTCAAAGTAAACAAAGAAAAGAACATTACCATCACTTCCTTGGCCTTCTGGCTAATTGGTTGCGGTTCCATGCCTTCTTGCCTTTTGAAGTGAGTGTCAAGGAAGACATCCGCAGCGTCAGGGAACTTCCCTCCTTGCTCCTTAGCCAATTTCTTGGCTCGCTGAATCACCGACACAGATCCAGCGCAATGAGAGGCCGGGGCGGCGCCACTAGCGTTGCCAGCTCTCCTGTTTACCTTCGCCCGAGCTGACCTCTCCTTAGACTTCTCGTCAGTAAGTCTATCCTTCATTGCGCTGTACATCTCATCACCTGTCATGAAAAACAATCAAACTTAACACTTGATGGGCAGTATTGATATTTTAGCAAATTTTAGAAATGACTATCCAATACTCACCGAGCCAGCTAGGTCGATCTTTCCGCTTGTGAACCACATCGTTGAAGATGTCTTTCAGGCGTCTTCCAGCCTTGCTCTCATAAGCATCTCGTACTGTGCCCTCGAGCTCAGGCCTCCAACGATACTGTTTCTGCATTCGACAAAATCCAATGAATTATGTTATTGTTAGAAATTATATATAAAAAAACACTATTTATTACAGAGTTTGTCTTTATCACCTTCCACATGTTCCACCAATGTGCCTTGGTTGCCTGATCCACCTCGGTGTAGTTCTTCCAAGGCTCACGGAAGTAGGACTTTATCACGTGTGATATGGATCGAACAACACTGCTCGTGTCAAACCTTGCACACGAAACAAAGTAAGATTAAATAAACAACAAAGATGAAAGGACCCAACCGACCGTAGGTGCTTCAACTCATCAATCAAAGGCTGCATGTAGACATCCAAGTTGTTTTTCGGATTTTTTGGCCCAGGGATAAGCAAGGAAAGGAAAATGAAAGGTTTCTTCATGCACATGGACGGCGACATGTTGTACGGTGTAGTTAAAACAGGCCAACAAGAGTATTGCTTTCCAAACTTCCCAAAAACGGAAAAACCATCTGTGCACAACCCAAGTCTAACGTTTCGAGGCTCGGATGCGAAGTCCGTAAAGGTCCTGTCGAAGTGCTTCCAAGCTTCACTGTCACTAGGGTGAGCCATATTCCCTTGCCCTCAACGATTCTCACAATGCCATGTCATAGCCTCAGCAATGTTTCTAGTTGCAAACATTCTTTGCAATCTTGCTGTTATTGGGAAGTACACCACAAAGCTTTCGGGAACCAAAGTTTCATTCGAAGTCTCCTTGTACTGATTCGACCCGCAATGACGACACTTATCAAGCTCAGCATCGTCCTTCCAAAACAACATACATCCTTTAGGGCAGGCGTGTATCTTCTCGTGAGGAAGCTCTAATCCCTTCAGAAACTTCATTGTTTCATAATAGGTGGTACACTTAGTTTTTTCGGAGGTGGGGAGCGCATCGTTGAACAATGACCCAATGCTGTCTACACACCTGAGTGGCAAGTTGTAGTCACACTTCAAGTTGATCATTCTGGAAGCCATCTCCAAAACAGACATCTTGCTCCCATCATACAACGGCTGCTCGGCTGCCTTGAGCAACTCGAAGAACATTTTTGCCTCCGCATTTGGTTCTTCTTCGGCCGAAGTTGCCTCCTCAACGAATGATGAGTCCACGTTGTCCCCAAAAGCATCGACAACCATTTCCCGGTAAGGATTCGGCTGAGTAGAAGACGAGGTGGACTCTGTACTCACCCTTTCACCGTGACATAACCATTCATAGTAGTTCGGAATGAACCCCTTCTTATACAAATGTACCTTGACGTTGGGCACATCCAAGTACTTCAAGTTCTTACACCGAACACAAGGACATCTTATCTTGTCCTTGTCATTGAGCTCGGGGTGCTGCTGAGAGAAGGTAACAAACTCATTCACCCCTTTGATGAACTCATCACGAAGTTTGTGTTCCTTATCTTTTCTCTTGTACATCCACTCACGCTCCTTCCTTTTCATTTCGATTAATACAATTCTAAGACATTAACAAAAATTTTAGTTCAAAGCATTCAAACATACTTCAATGTCTTCACTCCTATCTTATTTAAGCCGTTCTTAAATATTCTTGTTAAAGCTTTCTTATGTAATGCACATGTATATATATTTAAGTCATATTTACGAAAAATACAATACATATTTACATACATACATAATTAAATATATACTTACTTACTTACATACATACATACACTTTAATTTTTTGCTAAAAAAAATACACATACATACATATACATACACCTATTATTACACATTTGATTCAAATACAAAAATACATTAATCATTTCTTTCTTGATATATATCTTTCATTCAAAACCAAAAAAAACCAATCACTTATTCAATCATTTAAATCATTTGAAACCAAACAAATTGCTTACTCTTTCAATTCATTCATTAAAAATAAATCAAAACCAAAAATCAATTGCTTACTATTTAAATCTACATACATTCATACATACACAATCTACATACATTCATACATTCATACATACATACATACATACATTCATACATACACATACAATCTACATACATACATAAATCTACATACATACATATACATATATTCATACATACATACATACATTCATACATACACAATCTACATACATACATAATCTACATACACATTCATATATACACAATCATACATACATACATAAATCTACATACATTCATACATACAAAAACTAAATAAATTAAACCCTAAAATTAAAAAATGAAAAATAAAAATTAAATCAAACCCTTACTAGGAGGAGGGGCGGTGGTGCGGCGGCGGCGAAGACGGTGGTGCGCAAGCAATACTAAATTAAAAAAAAAAATTCAATTCAATACAACAATTAAAAAAAATAATTCAATTAAATTAACCACAATAATTACCTAGGAGGCGGTGGTGGTGGTGCTAGTGGTGCGTCGGGAGTCGACGACGGGGAGGTTTGTGCGCAAGAGAGAAGTGGTGGGGGGGGGTTGTGCGAGAGAAAGAGAAAGAGAGGAGGGAGGGTCGCCGGAGGGAGAGAAGTGGTCGCCGGAGTGAGGGTCGCCGGAGTGAGTGTTTGTGAGTGAGGAAGGAGTTGTCGCCGGTGAGTAGAGAGGGTGAGTGTTTGTGAGTGTTTTGGTTGAAATGCGATTCAAAATCGCAACGACCCAATTTTTGATTTTGGGTCAGAAGATTTACCGACCGCTAGGCGGTCGGTACATCAGATTAGTAAATTTACCGACCGCTTAGCGGTCGGTAATTTGGTACAGTAGTTGGGTATATTTAAGTGGAATAAATTTTCCACCAAACCCAGAACCCTGTAGCCATATACCGACCGCTAAACGGTCGGTAAATTTAGAAGTCGAATTTACCGACCGTTTAGCGGTCGGTAAATGGTCTGACTAACATTGGTTTTGGGGGGAAAAAATTGCCGACTGTGTTCAGTCGTCGACGGTCGGGAATTTACGACCATCTATTGACGGTCGGTAAGTGCGGTCGGGCGAAGAGGATTTTCTTGTTGTGCACACAACCAATTATAAAATTTATTTACATTATTGATAGTAGGTCCCATTCACAAACCTTTAAATAGGTTTGTTTATTGTTGATAAAAGGTTTGTTGAGGAAAAGGTTTGTCTGCTAGTGATGTGGCATAGGGACAAACCTCTTAGAAGTTTGTTCTATTGTGAATGCCCTAATAGTAGGCCATTTCAGAGGGTTGATGCTTCAGCAATTAATGAAGAGTTGTTGCCAAGGTTGTAGAAACGAGCTGCCAAGACATTACCAATGTTTGAAGTATATCAATCTATTCACTAAGTTCATAATTAAAACTTCTTCTGTTCCTATATAATTACATCGTTTGCAATTTAGGTATTATTTATAATCACTCATATAACTACCTTTTGTGATTTATACATGTAAATCATTATAGTTATGTGAAATCGTCTCAATATGTATTTTATTGTGATCTAACTTTTATATTTTTGATAAAACGTAACTAAATATATTACGAATATAAATTATACATTGGCAAGCGTGAAAAAACAAACGTTGCGATTAATATGGAGCGAAAAAAGTATGTGTATAGATCCGATTTTTATTTTTTTCCGCAAATTTATATCTATACTTAAATATTTAAAACAAGAACTTTTTTGCCACATGTCATTTTTCTAATATAATTGTGTTTTTAATTTTCTTTTTCCTTTTTCCTTAGACCATGTATCCCTCTTGGTTAACCCTTCATCAATTATCATTAATTTTAATCTTATCAAGTTCATTCAAAGAACAGGTAGTTATAATGAAATATGATTCAAAAAATATATATTTTTTTTCTCAACTTATTTTAATGGAAATAATTTGAATGAACTTGATAAGATTAAAATTAATGATAATTGATGAAGGGTTAACCAAGAGGGCTACAATTAATATGGTTTAAGGAAAAAGGAAAAAAATAATTAAAAACACTATTATATTAGAAAAATGACATGTGGCAAAAAGTTCTTGTTTTAAATATTTAAGTATAGATGTTATGTATTACTCATGAGTTTAATTTATACTAGCCCTTGAAATTAATTTTATACTCTTTAATTGAGGTTGAAGGAAGGAAATAAAGATTTTTTTGGCCACGTGTCATCTTTCTAAGATAATTGTGTTTTTAATTGTTTTTCCTTTTGATTAACCCTTCGTCAATTATCATTAATTTTAATCTTATCAAGTTCATTCAAATTATTTCCATTAACATAAGTTGTGCAAAAAAAATATATTATTTTTTGAATCATATTTCATTATAACTACCTGTTCTTTGAATGGGAAAAATACTATTTGTCAAAGTAACATTGAACGGGAAAAATATAATATTTATTGAATCATATTTAAAACAATAATTTTTTTTGCTAAGTGTTATCTTTTTAATAAATTATTTTTTAACCATTTTCTTTTTCCTTGAATGAACAATATTAATTATAGATATTTTGATTACCCCTCCATCAATTATCATATCAACTACAAAAAATTCACACAAAGAGGACAACTTTTCATGATTAAAGAGGGCAATATGAGTATTGTTTTACTTAATGATGCCTACAAGGGCAATTATTTTTGCACTCATTGATATTAACAATGAAAATAATATGATTATTTTGCCCTCTTAGACTTTTGAAACTTTGCCCTATTTGACAATAAATAAAGTGTTTAAATCAAGGAAAGCAAAATTTATTGTCTTTGTTGATGATTAATGAAGACAATTTTGTTTGTCCTTTTTGAATTGAATCAAAGAGGGCAAAACATCTAAAATTGACTTTGAAACCTAATACAACGGGGTTACAAGGGCAACATGAGGGTAATAATAAAATTGTCATTATAACCTAAGAAGACAAATTTTGTATCAAATAGGGCAATTTTCATTGTCCTTCTTGAACACATTTTTTGTAGTGATCCCATCTGATTTCTAATATTTTGTGCATTAATTTTGAATTCAACTTGAGAATTTTTATGGTGATAATTGAATTGGTTGATTTGATGTAAGCATTAAAAAATAAAATACAATAGTACAATTCTATATTATTTTCTAAAATTATTTTTTATTTTTGACATTATTTTTTTAAAAATATCGCGTGCCTTAGCTTGCACGGGCTCAAAAACTAGTTATATTTTACATCAAAACCGTATTAGGGATGATAACTTATAATCACATTCTTGCACGGGCTCAAAAACTAGTTATACTCCCTCTGTAACATAAAACTTTCAACAATTGATTTTGCACGTATTTTGAGGAAGCGAATTAGTCAAAATAGTTTTAATACAAGCAAGAATGTGATTATAAGTTCCTAATATTAAAATTATATTCACATTCTTGCTTGTATTAAAACTATAATTTTATATTCACGTATTTTGAGGAAGCGATTTAAAGGTGTAAACGAAAGAATTAGTGAATATAATTTTAATATTAAGAACTTATAATCACATTCTTGCTTGTATTAAAACTATTTTGACTAATTTACTTCCTCAAAATGCGTGCAAAACCAATTGTTAAAAGTTTTATGTTACGGAGTGAGTATTAATTATTGCTTATAAAAATCAAAAAAAGCGAGCCATACAAGTTCAAAACTTTAAACTAAAGTTGCAAGTAGTATGTGTATTACAATGTCAGTAACGGCAACAACAGATAGGAGAGAGAGAGAGATATACAATTAACAAACAATTCAATTCAATTCAATTGGAATCAATATTCTAAAACCCCCTTTTTTATGTTAAAAAAAATTCTTCCTTCACGACTTCCAGCTTAGCTGCAAGAGAGTCAAAGTTGCTTATAAGGGAAGTTTTTGTCTTTTCAAAAAAGAAACACAACCCATTAAAATAAACATAAAAAATACAGAAAAACTTAGTGAAAGTAAGCAGAGTCAGTCAAGATTAACGTATTTGAAAATTTCATTTTCTGGGTTTTCTGATCTCCGGGGGTGTGCTGTGATATGGGTTTGAATTCATTGTTTGTTGCAGAAAAGGGTTTAATTTTCTACTTTTAGTATTTCCATAAATTTGAATTTTTCAGAAATTCAAAGAAGCTGAATTTTGAAACGGAGAAGGAGAAAGTATGGCTTTGGAGTCTTTATTTTGCTGTGGCAAGGGTTTCGATCGGTATGTTTATCTTTGTGTTTTTTTTTCCCCTGATTATTCCTGCATTTTTTTTTAATATTTTAAAGTAAAGTTAGTTTTGGTTTCATTTTTGGTTCATTTGTTCATTTATTTAGTAAAGAAAATTTATTTATTTATTTATTTTTTGGCAAGGGAGAAAATTTATGTTAGAATTGGGTGCATTGACATTTTGGATCATATGAAATGAACCAATTTTCTTATTTATATAATTTTTTTAACATAATTTGTAGGTTTTTCCCCTGGTTTTGGAGTGTGCTAGTTCCCCCCCCCCCCCCCTTTTTTTGGGAAGATGATCTTAATAAAGCAATTCTTTTATTAAAATAAAAAAAATAGTAATATAGAATAATTTGTTTTTTCAAACCAAATCATTCCTCTAAAAATGGTTGTTGGGATTTTTGGATAAAAAAATAGAAAATTAAAAATTCAGTGCCTATTTTCATGTTCTGTAGAAGTTATGCAAAGATTGATAATTGATATGAGTTCTCTTCTTATTCCCCTAGAAGTCTAGTGCTTCTTTGATTTTTGAAACTGAATTTTGGAACAACAACATTTGCAGGAAAAAGAAGGTAGAGAAAAAGGAACCATGGAGGATATTCTCTTTGAAGGAGCTGCATGCTGCTACAAACAATTTTAATTATGATAACAAACTTGGAGAGGGTGGTTTTGGAAGTGTGTACTGGGGTCAGCTATGGGATGGTTCACAGGTAATGAGGGCTTTCACTTTTGTGCTTTACTTGCAAAATGGAACTGGAAATGGGATTTTTGTGTTGAAGTTTTGGAGTGTAGCTCTTTAATTATGTAGGGAATTTTAATAGATGATATATGATTGAATTATGAGGTGGTCCAGCTTCCATTGTTTTGTCATCTAAGACATTATGTTATATTGGCATGTGCCGCATGTTAAGGTACAACATGGAGTTTGTGAGCTGTTGTGATTGAAATTGTTATGTTGTCACTGCAAAAATGACTTGAACATTGGCGGATGCCTAAGTATTAGACTTGACTATGTTATGAATAACTTGTTTTCGGATCGAAATGAAAGGGTGCGTGTCTCGTGTTCATTCCCATGTCGAACTTTGAGGGTTTGTCACAGGTATGTATAATAAGATGAAGGCTTAGTGTAACATAGGTTTTAGGAGTGATTCACTCTGCTTAGATTGATTGGATGTTGAAAACCCCCTTTTGGATGAGAAACAAGCCCAGCACCATTAAGTGGTTAATTATCATCATCATTATTATTATTATTATGTTTAATTGTAAAAATCTTAACAGATGATTAATGAATATTTACAAGTACTCTACATTGATTATTTTGGATGAGAATAGCATTATTGTGTCTCATGATAAAGGAATATGTCATGCCACTTAACCAATGTTTGTCATAAAGTTTCCATCATTGTGATCCATTAGTATTGATTCGATTGAAGTTTGTTATAAAATCATTTGCTCCAAGTCATTGAAGATTGTTATGAAAACAAGAGATTTGAGGTCATGCTAAAAGCATAAAGCTTGTGATTGCTTGCTTTGCTTAGACGCAAGCTGAAGTTGTGGAGTTGCTTCGATGCATTTTTTTATTACATTATATGTGATTTGCAGTAGCCCAATGAAAATTTGTTTTCCATGGAGATTATAAGGTTCCTCCTTAACAAAATTACACTATAAATTCATTACTATTACCACAATTTATTACCAACAACCAAACGGGCCGTTAGGGTGTTGCAAATTGTGGGATTATATCTATATTAGAATCTTTTCTGAATGCTGGGTTGCTGGCATGTATGGTTGAATGCACAGAGTATTGACATGCTTGTCTGATCTCCTCTTAGGTTATCAAAAGCATCTATATATTTTTCTTATCTGACTTAAGTCAACATGGATGATGTCTTTGGAATTGAAGTATGTTAACATTATGTTGCTGGTTTTTACACTTATTCTTGTTCCCTTTATGATATGCTCTGAAGTGTGAACTACTCATCATAGTATTACTAAGAGATGTATAATGTTTGTAGATTGCGGTTAAAAGGTTGAAGATATGGAGTGACAAAGCGGAACTGGAGTTTGTTGTAGAGGTCGAGGTTTTAGCAAGAGTGCGCCATCTTAATCTGCTGACTCTCCGTGGTTTCTGTGCTGAAGGACAAGAACGACTCATTGTATATGATTTTATGTCAAATTCAAGCTTATTGTCCCATTTGCACGGACAGCATTCAGCAGAAAGTCTCCTCGATTGGAAAAGGAGGATGAAGATTGCTGTTGGATCTGCTGAGGGAATCGCGTATGTAATTTCATTATTAGTCCAAACTATGCCTCTCATTCTTGCTCCTTTTTTTACTGTCACTCCCCTCATTTCCTTCTTTAAAGTACTTTATGTTTGTGTTTAATGCAGATATCTGCACCATCATGCGACCCCACATATAATCCACCGAGACATCAAAGCCAGCAATGTGCTGCTGGACTCTGAATTCCGGGCTAAAGTTGCAGATTTTGGGTTTGCCAAATTTATTCCAGATGGTGCAACACATGTAACCACAAGAGTGAAGGGCACACTTGGATATTTAGCCCCTGAATATGCCATGCTAGGTCAGGCATCAGAGAGCTGTGATGTATATAGCTATGGAATACTTCTGCTAGAAATTGCCAGTGGCAGAAGAGCTATTCAGAAGCTAAGCCCGACTTCAAACTGCTCAATTGCCGACTGGGCAGTTCCGTTGACCCGTGATGGGAACTTTAGGGAACTAGCTGATCCAAAACTGAAGGGCAATTTTGTGGAAGAAGAGCTCAAACGGTTAATCTTAATCGCTCTTACATGTGCTCAAAAAAAGCCTGAGAAAAGGCCAACAATGCTCGAGGTGCTTGAGCTGTTGAAAGGTGAACCAAAAGACAAGCTAACCGCTCTAGAAGATAAGCTGTTCAAGAGTTGGGAATCTGTTGATGATGACAAAGATGATGCAGACTCAATATCACAAGAGAAAGATGTTACTTCTAAAACTGAATCTAAAGTTGCAGATTCTACCTCAGAGGAGAAAGACACTACTCCTAAACAGGAATCTAAAGTTGCTGATTCTGTTTATGAAAGTGCACTGGATCACTAAACGAGTCTTTTTATCAAAATATTTCCATTAGAATAGTCTAATACTCCATTAGTAACTCAACTTCTGGTTGCAAGTTTGGTAGGTCACAACGCTTTTGTATACTCGTTGTCTAGGTATGTTTGTGCTGCAAGTTTTGGTTTGGTTTATATCACGGGTTAATTGTAGCAGGCTTTTGATTTCATTGGTGTGCTGGAGTGTTCAACAACTTATCCTTTGTTGTTTGTGGAGTGAGCTAGAAACTTTGAGTGTAACTGTATATCAACTGCTTTTGTATTGAATTTGCCTCTATAAAATGTAAATTCTGGTTCTTTTTTCAATTACTTGTAATTTGTATCATGTCTATAATTCTCAAACTCGAGGTGCATTGAACAAGTATTTGATTTGAAATATTCGTCTTTATCATTATTTTTTAAAATAGATGGACACCCTTAAACACTTTGTGGTATAACAACAAAGCACTCTTGGAGGGCATGAAATGTTATGGTCAGAATCTGAAGGGTAATTTATTTTTTGTTTACCAACTGTCTTACCCATGATAAATTTGGACAATTACTTCATGGTAGTTGGGCCTTGTTCATTTGAACTTTATTCCCGAAAATTCAGTTTAGTTCAAGTTAATTCAATAAAAAAGAATAAGGTTTTAGACTCTCGTCAATCAGTTAGAGGGAGCATTACAAAATCTTTACTGAATCAATATGTATTCACATAACATCGAGTTCCATGTCACAATTTTCACATCTATCCATTATTAAAACAACGATAGTCTTGCATCAGTTTTCAACAATGAGATGGTATGAGCAAAAAGGTATTTCTTATTAAAGTTGTTAAAAAAGACCAGCTAACACAACCTAAATCTTATTAAAATTGTTAAAAAAAAATCAGCTAATATTTCAGTGTTATCACATGTGTCATTCACTTAAGTTGGCCTAGAATATAAGTCATTAAAGACCAAAAGACATGGGCTTGTCTCTAATATTATGTCAGAGAAATGTCACAACTAAAAAAATAAACTAATGGATGAAGCGCAAGATTACATTATATGCTCTAATGCTCTATCAGTAGTGTATGATATGCCAATGTTGGTCATTAGATGAATTATTGAGCGGTTATTGATTCATTCATGTGGGTGGCCACCATGGCACTAGAGGTGGGAAACATGTCGTGTTGTGTCGAGCTCGTGTCGTGTCATTTAATTAAACGGGTTCACACACCTCAATCATAACCCGACCCGTTTAATAAACAGGTCGTGTCGTGTCAACCCGTTTATATTAAACGTGTCGAAATCATTGACCCAAACCCGTTTATTTCGTGTCGAGTTCGGGTTGTGTTGGCGGGTTATGTAGTTTTTTCACGCTAAAGTTGAAAATCAAGTAAAATCGTGTCGGATCGGGCCGACCCGTTTAATTAAACGGGTTGAACTCCCTTGACCCTAACCCGACTCATTTATTAAAAGTGTCGTGTCAACCCATTTGATTTAAACGGGTTGACATCGTCGACCCAAATCCGTTAATAACAGATCGATTTTATGTCGAGTTAGCAGGTAGTGTGAAGGTTTCCCACCTCTACATGGCACAATGCCATGTAATCATGTATTAGTGCATTATCTATTGGGGCTCCAAATCACTCAAACAAACCAATTACTCCGCAGTATACAGAGGATTGATTTCATGTTAAAAAGGTAATTTTCATGCTACCCTTAAACCCATCTAAACCCACCCCATAATCCTCATTTACTCTTTCTCTCCGATCAACATTTGACATTAAAATCAGTTACTCTCTCTCACTTCACCTCATTTACTCTATCTTAACTTCAACCATTCAACGGTGACGGTGGTGGATGGTGAGCTGTAAAAGGCAAACAATATCATTTTTGAATAATTTCAATGTCAAATTGGAGAATTTATTTGGTGAACTTGAGAGAGTGTTCGAATTATATCTGAATTTATTTACGTAAACAACGAAAGACAAACAATATTATTTTCAGGTAATTTTAGTTCCAAATTAAAGAGTTTATTTGGCGAACTATAATATTCGAATAATTTCTGATTTTTTATGGAGTGCTTACAGTAGAATAATGTATGCTGGGTTTGGATTGGAGGTTTAATTTCTAAAGGATGGTGAATTTGGTAGAACAAGTTTTTTGGTGGAAACATAGATGGTTAACATACTAGTTACATGTGGCATATATCATTTATAAAAATGTATAAAAATCTTCTTTTTCTACATTAAATGTACATGTGTAAAGGAGAAAGACCGATGCATCATTCTCCTCTATAAAAGGTGTAACAAAGGCATGAGTGGCGAGTAGGGACATGAAAAATAGTTTAGCCTGCTATTGAGAGTGCTACTAGAAAGAGTATAAAAAAAGATAAGACAAAGCTATTGGAATTTTCAAAAAATTCCATATCAATTTATGTACAACTGGCACTGCTACAAAGGATGCTACACTCTGTATTCTACTCCACATATTTAATCAACAGAATGATACAAGGGTAAGTACTCATTGTTAATACATATCGTTGTCTAAACAAAAGGTTTACTAATTGAACGCAAAAATTCTGAGGACAAAGTGCAAAGAATCAAGTAAACGTGTCCTCTCTATCTCCTTCTGCAATATCAGTTTCCTCCATGTTGCTAAACTCTAAATAGTGAGTAGGACGATGTTCTTCGTGGTAATACTCCTTGGGAGTCCCAAGCTTGACACCGTACTTCATGCTGACAGTGTGCTTCACTCCCATGAAATTGTAATTCCAGGGACCGGTATCAGGAGTCTGGGGGGAAACACAAATTATTAAATAAGTACCAACTAATAATTCAACAGTTACAATATACGATGCTGATAAATAGGATTTTCCAAATTTTTGATGATCTTACCATATAGAAGCCAAGGAACCGGTCACTAAGTAGCATTTGAACTTTCTCATAATGAGTAGGAAGGTAGCCATGGGGGTTGCTTCCGTTGTCTTTGTTTGCACGACCCCACTCATAACCTGATGGGGTGAGCTTGTAGGCAGTTAATGAACACGAACCGGGAGTAAAACTGCAAGTGAGAATGATGCATTTCTCCCCATCCCACTGCTTGTTTGTCTCCAAGACACGAGCATGACTAGTAACATCCTGTATTTGAGAAGAGACAAGGTGAGCAAACATGTAACCTATGCAAAATTAATGGAAGATGAAGCTGCATCAAAAGAAAATTGGCGAGTGGGATGGACTGCATTACCTGTGGTGATAGCTGAGGAAGTTCATTTGGCTGTGTATGCATCCACCCTAAGGGTTCCAAGTCATTCAGAAAATCATGCTCAGGCAGCTGGGAAGGAAGATTCACTTGCTGATGAGTTCCCCATTGTGGTGGCATTGCAATGCAGCGAATCTCTTTGACCTGAGGATTGTCTGGCGGGCTTATGCCATACAAGTATCCTGCAATCTGTGTCCTCAAATCTGCTATGCAGATGAACTTCTTCAAAATGTTCTTTGGCATGATATAAGTATATCCCGTTTCCTGTTGAGAATTTTTTTAAGTTAACACATTTTTTTTTTTACCAGGGATATACCAAAGCATATGCATCACAGAAAGTAAATAAATAAATACAAACAAGCAAATGTTTGGTCAAAAGGCAAGGAAAGGGAGCACTGACCTTTATGTCCTCAGAATTGACATAAATATGATTCACACGAAGATAGAGATTTGTAGCAGAAATTGCTCTGACACGCCAATCAGTCTTGGACCCAAATGCTGCTTGCTCATATGGACTCGTGGTGGTGACAATTAACTCCTCACCATGCACATTAACAGTCTTAGTTGTGACTGCTGTCAACTGGTTAGATGCTTTGGCCTGCAAATATAATTAGAGAAGAATCAAATCAAAAACAAAGTTTAAGATAAAAAAAAATATCAAAATTAAAATTGAAACTGCATTGAGCAGTGCAGGAAGTTAAACTGACCTGTTTCTCAATCTCTGCGATCTGTTGTCTCTGTTGAGAAGGAGGGGTAATCTCTGCCCCGAGAATAATATCACGAATCTCAGACTGTGTCAAGGCAGATGTATTCACATTGTTCTTCTTGGCGTAGTCTGAAAGTATAAGATCTCTCAAAGCAACCTCAACCTGCATAGAGTGGAGAGTATAAAATAATAGCCAACAGAACTAGGATTGTTTCTCAGGCTCTCAGCTAAAATTATAGAGATACTAAATAGTAAAAGAAACCACTGAACAGCCAACACCAGAGAGAATGAGAAAAATAGCAGTATCAGAAAATGGACAATTAGAAAAATAATCATGAAGCAAATGTAAAGTACCTTCATCCATTGATCATCAGAGAGAGAAGGCCATATATGATGAGGTTCAGTAATAACAGTTCTATCAGGCTTTAACAACATCTTTGCTTTCTCGTTGTTGACATGAAGTGCTCGGAGGATGAGGATGAGCCGAGAGAATGCTGTATATGAAGATATGCTCTTTAACCAATCATCATAAATGTTGAACAAAACCATTTGTGGCTCAGTAGCCTTTAAGATGAGATCACCAAATTTCTCAATTTTTAAGCAGGCCTGAAAAGGAAGTTGCAGTTCACTTCCTTTGATAACTATGTTTGGAAAATCAAGCAAGTGGACTTCCAAAGGATCCAACATTCCTTTACGAGTCACGATGATCTGTTTCGGTTGTTCCTCAACAGGTAAAGACCGGACAAGAGCTGCAACTTCTTCAGCAGTTTTCCACTTGGCCAGCTGTCCCAGACGCTTCTGTCCAGCCCATACACTAGTGTGAATAACCTGCCAAATGATGAACCCAGGGAATGTTAAAATCTCAATTTCAAGAAGGAAAAGACGTAGATAAAAATACATTCGAAGTAAGATACCTTCAAAAATAACTGCCCAGTCCGAGGATTAAATATGAATATAGCACCATTGATCGGTTTTGTGGTTAAATTTCCCTCGAAAGTCTTATGGATTGTCACTCGATAGACATTAGTATCATCAACAAACCATATGATCTGATTACTGAATATCTCCCCATAGTTTTGAGACGACAGGTAAGGCTCAGTAGGTTCAGATGAGTACAACTGCAGACCTTTCCTTATGCGTTCCCTTAGAACATACAATGCAGGATTTGACTGCACGCACAAAAGCAAATGCATTATAAGAAAATCACAAACAGGCTACCTTACAAATCCATAAACGTGAGTGATACAATACAGAATTAAAAAGCACTAGCAAGACAACATACCTTCATGATCTTATTCATAGCTTGAGCAAGCAGAGGCTTAGACCCAGGGAACCAATTGCCAAAAGCTGAATGCAAATTGTACGCCAGATCTATCGCAATCATTACTCCCATGGGAGATGGATAGATAGACATGTTATCTGTTGTGTAGTCCAGGAACTTTGCTCTAGTGTATCGCTCAATATCATGAGAATCATAGTCTCCCCAACGGAGTTGCACATCTATCCAATACTTATTGCTTGCCTTCTGGTCAAATACATCTTTTGTTTCTGCCACCAAACTGGGTTTTGACATTGGCCACCTATGAGCAGCAAAAAGAAGTACATCTGCACAAGAACTATTCATTTTATAACTTTTCCTGGGATGGATTGTTTCCTTTTGAACAGTCTCAATCTCTAAGGCATCCAGCTCCTGATCCAGGACTTGGCAAAGATCCATTACAACACTTTCATGGATCTTCTGCCATAAATGGGCACGGAATATTTGAATCAGAGATATCTTTAAAGTTGGAATCTTCCCATGCATAAAGATACCGGTCAGATCGAGCTGTACTTGGAAACCCACATAGACATTTGCACGATTAATTGTAGGAGACCACCAGAGTGTAAACCTACGATTAGGAATCTGGTTCAAACCAGATCTTTGAGCATTTGTCAACTTCTTATACTTCATTGACTCCTCAAAACCAGAAGCCTTTTCCCAGAAGAGACCCTCCCATGTAGGGAAGTATGTGCCCTTAAACAATGTATGCTCCAATATTCCTTCCACTCCTCCAAGTGCCTGGATCACATCAGTCCTGTAATTGTTCAAATTCCATAATTTTCCATCATGCCTTTGATGAGTCCACCAGAAAGGATTCTGCTTCAAAACTTGATACTGCTTGAAATCAGTTCGAACTCTCCAACCCTTGTCATATGCCAAAGTATGACGATCCTTTTGAAACAAAGTATTGATTCGAGGTATACCACGATCCCAAGAATCTTCCAGATCCTCTAAAGTCAGGCGTCGATTCTGTGATTGTGCCTCCTGCCGTTTAAGTGCATACTCTGCCCAAACACGCTGCGAATCAATGAACTCGCTTTCCCATGGCTGTATGTACCGGTACAAGTTTGGAATCAGTTGATCCTCTTCATGGCTCATACCACTCCTGAAGTGGGTCACACCAACATCAGTTTGCTTACTGTATCGAAGGTCGCTTTGTGGAATCAAAATGTGACCCATAGACAACATCCCTAGCCCTCCAATTTCTTTTGGAGTGTAGAAGATGACAGGAGGAAACCTGCTGGGCATTTTTGAGTTCAAACCAATCTTAATACGAGTTTGAATTTTGTTTTCACACTTCACCAGCAAATCTAGCAGCTCCTGAGTATGAACAGTTGCTTCACGGAAGTAGGTCATGAGACCAATAAGAGCAGTGTTCCATTTGTTGACTATCTTTGTGAAGGTAGTAGAACCTGACGACATAAGAATCTGCCTAACACGATTCTCAAACACCTTCATGTGTTCATCATCAACTCTCAAAAAGGCAACGGCAGTTCTCTCTTTTGTTTGCTCATTCTGCAAGTTCCACACCCCATCTTTGGTGTTGCTAAATGCCTCCTGAGTCATTCTTATCTTAGGCATTATCCGCACCTCAAACCCACACATGCTGAAAAGTAGATTGGGATTGTCCTTGCTATACACAGACACAAAACTATTCTCCCACTCTAATGTAGTAATACTACGTGGTAGACGATTCTTCATGTCCCAGAAAACACTTCTACCCAAGTTCACATCGTGCTTCATGAGCCTCATGCGAGCATCTCTTGGCCAACACTTTTTATTGTTATATCCAACCATATTCTCATTATTGGGATCAGGATGCTCAGTAAGGTATCGCTGGATAAGATCTCGAGCCTCTTCATGAGTAAAGCGGAATAATATATGCACCCTATCAATATAACGAGAATATAGACGAATAGGATGCCTAGTTTCCACCTTGGTATCCCAAAAGGTCATGAACTCATTTGGCATTTGTGGGGGACCAGCAATTTCACTACCACGCGTCAATCCCAGAAGAAGGAGATCAAGTACAAGACCGTAGTATTGCACAACAAAGGAGGCAAACTGAAGACCACGTATCAGCCCATAAGAGTTGGTGTGACTCATATCCTTGTAAGACAAAACCACGTTATTCTTGGCAGTCACATAATCAGCAATATTGTGATCAAGAATTAACCGCAGCAGTCTGTTCAGCATTGTCAAATCAATCTTCTCGAAGAACTTCTCAAATTTGGTCTGCAACATAACCACACACTGCCCCTCACTTGTATCCCATACACCTTGCAGGTTATTGATCCCTTGGCACCATTTGTACACCAAGAGAGGGGGTGGCTCAGTATCTGCAGGCTTCACCCAGTTGGGGAACAAGTGCCTTTTGTCCCCTTCATACCACAGATACTGATCAAGATAAGCATCTGTAATCTTTTCAAGAGGCTCAATCTCATAAACAGGGATGAGATAGCTGTACAGATCCATAAACTCGATTCCAACTTCTTTAAAGGCACGCTGTGTGAGCAGGTGACGCTTGATTCTAGACAATGCCTCATGTGGGTTATCATAAGCCTGCTCAATAAGACCCAATTCCTCTCTTTGCTGCTGATTTAGTCTAACAGCAACACTATATGATTCTTTCAACCTCTCTAACGCAAGGATAAGAAGCTTTGTATCATGCTTATATGACAGGGGTGGGAATGGTATTGGAGAGAACTTCCTCGACTCCAGCCAATGAACAGTCGTAGTATAAATAGCCACAGCTTCCTCAGGTGTAACATACGGCCCATCCTTCAGATAGTTATGCTGACGTTCCTGCTCTGCTTTTAGCCATAAACGAGTCAACCTTCCAAGATTCTTACGACAAACTGTCTTATCAACTGTGGCTCCTCGTCTAATACGTTCACGATTATAATGAGCAACATTTGTCCACCAATCTGCTTTTGCCTTCACATAACGAAGGATCATATTTTCAATGGGGACTGGCAAACCTGGAACCTTCCAGGGAATATTTGCTTTCCAGCAACGCCATGCTTCACTTAGATGCTGCAGGATAGTTCTCGCCTTATTTTGCTTGATACCCTCTGGCATTGCGTCAAGGACATCATGCATAACAGCAGCTCGAAGCTCCAAGTCGAAGTGACTTTCAACACGCTGCTTGGTGACTGTCTTCGCCACTCCTTTAGAATGCCGACCTTCAAACTGTCTAGCAAGCAGGTTACCCAACCACCTCTCCAGCAATGGCACAATACCGCGAAGGAAGAAGAGCCAGACCCTCCACATGGGTGCCCAGAAGCCACATCCAGGTCCTTTCCCAACTGGTCCGGTGTTAAACCGGTAATAAATTAAGTGCTTCAGATCCTTGCACATTCTGATCTGTCTCATGAGCCTATACTTGTAACGATACATTCCAGTCAGCTGCCCAACATGTGAAAATATATATTGCAAGCCATCAGCCAATTGGAAAGCATCCACATTACCCAAACGGAATTGTACATTGGCATCAACCACAAGTTTTGTCAACCGGAGGATTTCACGACACAAATGAAATGCGTTACCAAACCGTGACTTCTTACGTTCCTTAGTGGTAAGTGTCTTGACCGGCTTCAAATTGAAGTTATAATCAAGATGCAAATAGTTCAAATTTTTCCGGTGAATCAGCAGGTTCAACATGTTGTAACCTTGCCTGCAAACCTGTAAGCCAACTTCAACCCAATCAAGTTCAGTACCCTGGAAAAACTTGGTTGCTGCAAGAGATCTAAAAAGATGTTTCTTTTTCTGAGCTTTTGGAGGCCTGTGATGCAGCTCATTCAACACAAAACACTTCAACAACTTCTGATAGCTGACTCGAACCTTTACAGGGTATGAAGGTGGGCTACAAAGGACAAATTGTATCAGAAACAAGCATTAATCAATCGTTGGAGGACACATATTCGTGAGCAAAAGAGACTATTTAAACTAAATGAAATGATCTCTTACCAATGCTCTTTGTACCACTCTGAAACAAGAGGTATATCTTCAGCCCGTCGAGTACGGCCAGACCTCATGTTAAATGGCCGTGGTGCACAAAGCAGTGAGATTCCAGCTGCTGTGGTGTCTGTGTACAGTTGGGTGTCAGTTAGTAATGGTTCCACCCCTTCTGGAAGCTCAAAATCATCATCATCTTCTTCATAAACTTTCTTATCGCGACGATCTTTATGTGCAGAGGTTATTGGATGTATTAATGGATCATAATAAAAGGCTGGAAGATCAGGATCCTCTGTTTTTATATACATTATCATTGGTGTGTGGTATACACCAAGCCTTACTTTCCTCGGTCTGTTGTTGTAGAGATGAGGAAATGCAATTTTGTACTCTGTTCGAAGTGGTGACCGGATAATAAGCTTGTTAATGTCATTGAACTCGTTCCAGTCCTCATCACCCTTCTCCATGTCACGGTACAAAGGCTCAAACTTTGGGCCTCCTGCAAATGTGTATTGCCAAAATATTACAAATAGGCCATAAACTATCATCACATGCTGAAGCAGGCAACCATAAAATAGTTGAATGCTATTGAAAGCTTACCCAATTCAGTATAAAGCAGGCAACCAGGAGTTCAATTAATACAAGCTTGAAGAGGGGGGAAAAACAGTTTTCTTGAACATAAATTAAAGCATATTTTCATAAACTGATGTAGCTTTGAGATTTAAAAAAAAAAAAAAAGAAGAAAAAAAAGAAAACAAACTGATTCGAACATTAACATACCAGGTATGCACATATTTAGTGCTTTTGCTGTGAAGAATGATTCCATGTCAAACAAGTAGAAATAATTTCTATCGACCATGTCAGAAAGTAATTGCCCTGCAAACCTATAGAGTGTTGCCATGATTGGCAATGAAAGATGCCATCTTCTATAACTTGGCCCATTGATAAGTTTTGTCTTAACAAGAGGCTTATGATCGTAAAACCATGTGTACACAGCAGAATCTTCTTCCTCATCCAATTCTAGCTGAATTGGCTCCAAGGGATCAACATCTAAAACATTATCAGCATAATCCAATGGGGGCTCTTCATCATCAAAAGGAGGAAACCTCATTCTTTTAAAATGCCTACGATCACGCTTCTCTCTTCTCATCATAATCCACATCGTACCCCATTGAGCCAAATAAATAGGCTCAACAACCCATGGTATTTCATTTACAAAAGTGATGGCTCCAGTTATATGATATAGAACTTTGACATCACGAACCTAGAAACACGAAACAAGAGTCGGAGTCAAAACTGCTAATAATCAACTACTGGGAAGAGTAACATCATTGCTACAAGAGAAAACCACACTTCACTTTAGTGTAATTCTTGGGAACCTAACATGAGATTTGTCCTTGTGAAAAATAACTTTGCAAGACAAATGAGAAATTGTTGACATATTTCTCTTTATGCATGAAGAAGCTACAAATGGAAGTAACAGTCTGAAAATTTACCTGCTCCCAAGGCATTGGCATGTTCTCAAGAAGCTTGTAGACAGCATGTGGAACAAATTTCAAGGCCCCAAGATATACACGTTTATCATGCCGATATTTCTTAGACGACATGTCACCATGATCTCTGAATCACAGGATCAAAAAGCACACTAAATTAGCAAAATAACAAATATTGGATAATAAGAAACACGTGATAAAATGCATCCAAAAACTAAAATGTTGTCTCTTTCAAATAACTGGCATTCAATCATATTTAAAAGGAATCATTTCTAGTGACACAAAAACAGTTCATGCATCCATGATTCCTCCTTTAACTCAAGTCCCACTCGTAAAACACAAAGCTCCAGCAGGACAATCCCAAAATCCCCCCCCCTTTCCTCCTCACCCCCAAGGAATAGGGGTAAAATGTCCTCTACTACCAAAAAAACTCCAACAAGCATATTCCAACTTTAATTATTATCTGGCCCCCATTAACCAAACAACCATCCACCATATCAATGAAATCACAGCTTGCATCCTAATTTGAAATGGGGCTACTTATGTACCTTACAATCACACAAAAAAAATAGTAATAGTTACCCTTACCTAAGTTACCTACTAAGATCCCAAGCTCATCATACATGATCTCAATATCAGTAACAAAAGCAACACTAGAAAACCATAACTACCAATCATTCCTGCTTCTTTCACCGCTTTATGTCCCGCCCTAATCCTTTGCTTATATAAAAGCTACAAACAGAATATTGCAGTGGCCCTTTTATGTCTTAAACAACAAATAACTCAAATTGCAAACTTTTTGTGATCATTTAAACATATAATTCGACAAATTGTTTGACCATAAATGAACAAAACTGAAACAATATTAATTACTCAGCTAATATCAGCATATCTCCACTTATTTGTAACTCTACAACTTTAGGCCTCAAACCAACAATACCTCCATGTAACAAACAAGTCATACAAAAAACAAGTACATCAAACTGAAATAATAAAATGAAACATAGAGCTGAAAAAAGATAAATTAACAAAATGAAACAGAGAGCTCATCTTAAACTTATAAATATTGAAATAAACCAAATAAATCACCAAATTGCCTTCATTACCTCTGTAACCGAAAACACAACTGTACCTCTAAAATGATCAGTACCCTTCAAATTATGTTTGTAACAAGTTTGGGAGGCAAAATCCTTACATAACCTCAATGTCACTAAACAAAACACGCAAATCAACCAGAATAAAACATACAAACGAACTAAGGCAGCACTCATCCTATGATCTTCCTAGCATCCTCTAAGATGAACTAAATCAATACTCATCCATTAATTTTTGACGGATAATCATCTTAAGACCTCTATGTAACCAACCAAAAAAATACAATTACACAACAAAACAGCATAAATAACACTGAATCAACTGAAACACCAAATCAATAGTTACAATGAACTAGAAACAAATACTCACCGAATAATCTTACGAACATGTTCAGGAGGCATGTCCTCTTTCTGAGTCTCAACAAAACCAAACTTCCTCTTATCACCATAACGTTTAGCATTGAGCTGCATCCATTTTCGAGCTTTCTCCTCCAGCCTCGCCTCAGCTTCTGCAGGAGACTCCTCCTGCTGCGCAGGCGGCTGCAGCACAGTATACGATGGTTGCATAGCCGGCGGCGGAGGAATCGAAGTACCCGGCGCCGGCGGTGGCGCCATAGGATTATTACCGTTCCACATCGCTCAATAAAAAACCCTAAACCTTCAGACAAGTTGGAAAACCCTAGCTAAAACCTTAAACCAGGTTAATGATGCTGATTTTGGGGATGAATTCGAGGTATAGAAATGAGATTTGAGGATGAATGAAAGGATTAATTGAGGGAAAAACTTCTGTAGATTGATTTTTATTCTCTCACGAGGGAGAGAAATGAAGTAAAAACAGTAGGAGAGTGTAGGAAGTAGAGATATAAGTAGGACAGACTGTCGAAGAGGAGCCAAAGGCGGTAGAGAGAGTTCGAAACGAAACCGACCTTTCTGCTTTCTGGAAATGGGCTAAGGTGAAGGAGAATTGGGCTTGTGGGAGGTAATTTGTGGGCCTGTGGTGATAATGAGCTGAACTTAAACAAGCTTATGGTCTTAAAATATTTCGACTTTCTTTGATTCAACTTATTTCTACGCCTTTACTCATTTCAGATCATACCAAAAATAATAAGTTCAAATTAGATTATATAATTAAATTTGGTGTTTTTTAAACTTTAAATATATTTAATTAAGTAACAAAAAATATTACTCCATCTGTCCCAAAATAACGGTTCCTCTTTCATCTATTACAAAATAATTGTTCCACTTTTCTTTTTTATCTATCCCAAAATGACTTCAATCAAACACAAGCCATATACCAATCTATACCTATTATATTAAAACCCACCCTTAAAAACACATATGGCACATCCCCTTTTAATGACACATACACATCAGTACATGACCCGTCCTTCTCTCACCCTAAAAACCTTTCACATCTCATAACGTACTAAATATGAAACACTTCATTTTAATTATATTAAAAAAAAACAAAGTTAACTGAACCATCCACATACCAAGACTAAATATTACATTAAAATATAATCTCTATATTACAATTTTCAATATACAGAACTTCTCATTTTGTTTGATGTTATTATTATATTTTGATTAATTAGTTTATTTTTATTTCATCTTTCATTCTATCAATGTCTAGTTTTGTACGTTTTTACAAATTAATTCATATATAACAATAACATAAATAATCAACAAATAGTTACACATAAAAATTAACCCAAAATTTAAAATTAAACATCGATCATGGAAAAGAATTATATTAAAAACTTAATTCATACAAAAATCCAATAATTCAGCCGGTGAATATCATTCTTTTTTCCTCCCAGTGACACATCATTCATCTTCCTATCAATGACAAATGACCTTTCATTTTGCCTATTTTATTTTTCTTACTTTTAAGTTTTAGAGATTGTGCCCCATGTTCCCCTAAAATATAATTGAAAGAGAAGAATTACAAGAGGTACTTTCACCATATTAGTTTTAATTATCTATATTTGTTTCATTGATCTCAATCATAAACAATTATGAAATCATTATGCTCACTCTATCGCACCCTCCAAACCTCATTTTAAAAGCTTAATTTCAAGTCTCCGAAATTAAAAATTCAAAATAATTATTTGGTTTGGTTTTAATTGCATGGTTTGATCCTACAAACAAATTTAGTTACGGAATGTACAAGTTCATAATTAAATTTCTTTTGAATTGTTTGAGTTCCATTTTCTCATATTCCTTACATTTATTGAATTAATATCATTTGAGTTTTTTTTTTAATCAATGCCCAACAACAACCCCTCAATGGAAATTGAATCGTAAGACTTTATGCTTCATCATCAATACTTATTAATTATGATTATATATAGAGGTTTTTTAAAAAAAAATAAAATAAAATTACAATTTTTGTACACACCCATTGTTAAAGTTAATTAGATATACAATATAAATATGTGTATATATTTCTTACTTTTATTAATGTTGTTAGGATTATTATGGAATTTTAAAGTGTAACTCGTAATATTTTAACCAATTTTTTTTAGGAAAGCTTATCTTAAAAATGATTATTTTGAACTATTAGGTATTGGTTTTTTTTTTTTATCTTACAACTATTACGGAAATACATAATACATGAAACAAAATTACAAACTATTACACTATGGTGTGTTTGGCATTGTTTTGGTTTTTCAGTTTTTTGTTTTTTAAAAACTAAAAATAGTTTTCAGTTTTCTCAAAACTGTTTGTTTTGAATTTAAATCTTGTATCATCTATAAGTTTTAACTTATTATTATAATTTTATTGTTGTTGTTATTATTATTATTATTATTTTTTATCATCTATTTCACACAAAAAAAATATGCATAGTAAAAATAAATTTATTAATTGAATAAGATTATAACAAATTTTAACGGACCAAGAAAAAATGATCAACATAAAAATGTCAAATACAATATAATGTAATATATTATTTTTAAGAGAGAAATATAATGTAATAAGAGAGAAATGAACGCTTGTTAGAGATGAGAAGAGAAAAGACTCAATTTTAAAACAAAACCTAGAAAACACCTTTTTGGTGTTTTGTCAAAACTGTTTTGGTTTTCCAAAAGTTATTAAAAAGTTGTTTTTTAAAACTATTTTGCCAAACACAGTTTTGTTTTATTTTGATTTTAAAAAACAAAAAAAACCAAAAACTAAAATGGTGCCAAACACTACATTAGGGCTTGTTTACTTTAGATTATATTCAGTTCATCTCTGTTAAGTTCAATAATACACTTTTATTCAATTCAATTGAATTCAGTTCAGTTCTATTTAACTAATGTAAACGAGCCCTAAGTAAAAACAAAAGAACATATACAATGCACGGGCTAAAGACTAGTTAGTAGTTATGAGTTACAACATGTAAAAACACTGCAGCATGTAAAAACACAAGAAGCAGATAAGTGAAAAAGAAAAGGGTAACAAAAAGTGTTAGATTAGCGGCTCTATATTTCCCACATGCCCAGACTCCACCACAATTGTATTCTCTTGGCACTTCTTGCCTTTTTGGATGAACAAGTGAAACAACTCCATTTTTTCTCACATCCAAAAACCCAGAAAATCCAACACAAATTTGCATTCCTCTCGAAGATACACACTCTCTCGCACTCACACATGAACAAATTCATTCTCTGACCAAAATATTTAACTCAAAATCACACTTTCCAAAATTAAAATCCAAAAAAATAATAATCCAGTAGTGCGGTAAGCAACGACAACAATGGCGGTCGCATCTTCCTCTATCTTCTCACCTTCTCTCACTATCACTTCGTGCGAGCGCTCACAGTCACCTTCTCTAAGTTCTTCTTCTTTCATCAATGGCGGCCTGAGTTTTCGGTCTAATCGCAATTTTATCGCTCTTAATTTGCCTTCTTATCGGAATAATGCGCAATTTTGTAGGAAAAAGCGATTAAGTTCCAGGTTTATAGTAAGAGCTGCTTCTTCTGATTATTATGCAACTTTAGGAGTTTCTAGGTCTGCTTCTGTTAAGGATATTAAAGCTGCATATCGAAAGTTAGCTCGACAGGTAGTTATTCATTGTTTTATTTATTTATTTTTACAGAGTAATTCATTATGAATTACTGATTTTTGGATTGTGTTCTAGTATCATCCTGATGTTAATAAGGAACCTGGAGCAACGGAAAAGTTCAAAGAGATTAGTACTGCTTATGAGGTATGTCAAAACTCAATAGTGAGACTAGTAATGGTTAGTTGTTTGATAAATGATTTTCAAGGTAATGCATGTTATTGGATGTCGTTAAGAACTAGGATGCACGGATACGGTTATGGCCAGGAATAGGATACAATAGGAAAATGCAAAATTGCAATTCAAAAATCAAATTCTACTTATTCTTAGTCATTTTTTTTCTTCATTCTTATTTAGTTATTTTAACATTTATCGTTGTTTTGTTTTCAATGATAATAGAACAATGCTCATAACTTATTATGACTTTATTTTAGCTGTGTTATTGATAATATGTTTTTTTTTTAAATAAATATTTAGCTTTAAAAGTTGTATAAAAGTGGTCTAAAAATGTTTTGTAAGTTTCAATCTCCATATACATAAAAAATGGACACGCCTTTGACACGTAATTGTGTGTGTCTGACGCATCATACACTCCAATACATGTTGATACACGATATGGGACACACCACCTGTATGAAGTGTTTTTGCAACCTAGGTTAAGAAGCACTGATGGGGTCATTAGGAGAGGCTGAATATATGTTCTTCAAATGCTTCTAAATCCTACTGTATGATGATTTTTGTAAAAGTATGTTTTGGTTGTGTATGTGATTCCACTTGCTATTTGACAATCCCGATGAAATATATGTTCTTCAAATGCTTCTAGATCCTACTGTATGATGATTTCTGTAAAAGTATGTTTTGGTTGTGTATGTGATTCCACTTGCTATTTGACAATTTCGATGAAAATACTTTTCCAGTGATAGAATATTCCTACTTGATAGAGAATTCCTTTTCTTTAATGTTTCTTTGACTTCAACAAAGTACTTTATAGCTTTCTAATTCCTGGTATCATCTCATCATTGGAGGTTGTCATTTTTTTTTGTATCTTGTGTCAAATGATGTGTTCCAATTTGTTTGGGTGGCATGTTGATGAGACCCTTATGGAATTGTCTATATGCTTATTATTGGGTATGGTTGTATGAAGTTTCTCTGAAATGATACCATAATTTTATATAAAAATATAAAATGATACCATAAATAGAAATTAGGAAAAATGTAGCAAGTCACTGCTATTAGAAGGAGCCATAAGAGCAATAATTTAACTGATTTTAACAAGTCATTTTTGAGTTAGGTCCAATAAAAGAAGATAAGGTGTTGAAGAGGGTTTATTTCGAAATTACTGTACGTGTGACTGTTAAAAGAAGACCACCCAAAGGTGAGATAATTAAAATCCATTTTCCTTAAAATACCGTAATTCATATATGAGCATGACAAAAGTTTAATGCTTGGAAGACAAGCACTCTCAACTGGTACACCTTTTGATCAATATCATTTTTATAAGCAAAAATACCTAAAAAAATGTTGAGGCTGTAGCTCCCAACATACTTACTTAGCTATATGTATATGATCACTTTATTCACATGTATAGCTGTTGCCTTTCTTTAGTTCTTAAGCAGCTGCACGTTCTGCATTGAATTCTCCTTCAAGAATGATTTCTGAGTTCTTTAGGAATCTTGACTGCATAACATGTAGCCTGCAGACTTAGTCTCTCCTTTAAGAATTCCATAAAAAAATCCTCTATAAATTTTGATTAATTTGGTTAGCAAACTAGAAAAATCTGATATAAAGTAAATGTTAATGTGGCAATTGGCCAGGATTAGTTTCAGTAAAGGTGATCAAACTTTATCAACTAGAAGAAAAGATATGCTTCGAGTTTATCTTCTTTTTTTTTCTAATAAAACTAGATGGAAACACTTGCTTCTGGCTCTATCTAGAGAGGAAGAAAGTGATTGACTGATTGTTGCTGCTTGCAACCACAGGGTCATGAATAGCTATATTGCACTAAGTCTCTCCAGCAAGCTCTAGCTGATTTGTAAATTCTAGCGTGTAACGTTCGAAATGAAAAGTAATTTATAGCATTCTGTAATGTCATCCTTTTGGGGGATATGCGTTATCTATTATGATGTCTGGAATGGTCGAATCTTTCATATTGCCTTTTGAACGCTGAAGTACAATACTGTCAGGTGTTATCAGATGACAAAAAGAGAGCTTTGTATGATCAATATGGTGAAGACGGACTGAAAAGTTCAGGAGGAGCAGCTGGTGCTTACACGGTATTGTTAAGTTTATGAAATTGGTTTTTATGTTTCTTTTTTTGGACTGCCACTAATAATTTGACTGTGTTGTCCTCCTCCCTGCTGTCCCTAAAGACCAATCCATTTGATCTTTTTGAGACTTTCTTTGGAGCAAGTATGGGTGGTTTTCCTGGGATGGATTCTGCATTTGGGACACGTCGTCGTGCCACTGTTACAAAAGGTGAAGATATACGGTGAGTGTAGTGCCTTGTTTCAGTGCTTTTGTAAAATCATTATGAATTTTCTGTTTTTCTTAGTTTTTTGGCTCTTTTTTCTTGATTAGCCTGGTTCTTGATGGTTCAAGCTAAGTGGTTTATAGACCCCCATTTCATTTTATAATCAACTATGAAGCTGACATGTGATTTTAAAGTGTTTCAGCTATGACATGACTTTAGGATTTTCGGAGGCAATATTTGGGGTGGAAAAAGAGTTTGAGCTTTCACATTTGGAAACCTGTGAGGCTTGTGCTGGGAGTGGAGCAAAAGCTGGCTCTAAGATGAGATTGTGCTCTACTTGTGGAGGAAGGGGTCAAGTGATGCGAACTGAGCAGACACCTTTTGGCATGTTCTCACAGGTTAGAAAAGAACTTGTTTTGTTCTTTTGTTTTGAAAATAAGTTCATAATATAGCAAAATTCTAAATATTTTTGTCAACCATACTTTAGGGTTTAGAAATAAGTTCATAATATAGCAAAATTCTAAATATCCGAGGCAACCATACTTTTAGGTTTAGTATTTTGCTAATATTGTTGTGTTTTTTGTATTATATAGTAAATAAGAAGTCTGCAAAATGCAAGGTTGTTCATATTGTTGTTAACAGAGAAGGGAAATGTATTGAAATTGATAGTTGCATTTTATATTCAAACCAATTTCTTTATTGGATTGAGTCACTTCTCTGTAGTCTGTACTGCAATGCTTATCTGTAGCATTCATGCTCAGCTTGATACGGGGTTGTACTGTTCAATTTGATGATGCCAAAGCTGTATTTTGTTTTATGCAAAAGCTTCTAGGATGAATGAGCTGTTGCAATGTGAAAATTTGATGGCTTAGCTTTTCTTGTATGAATCCTAGTTCTGTTTTTAGAGGCATTTAGATTTTAGTGCCATTTGTCCTTTGTATATTTTGTAGATGAGATCATTAATGGGTCTGCAGTGCGATGGTGTACATGTATTTGTATTGAACCTTTTGCCCTCGTGTGTTTCTTGGAGTTCAAGGACTTGGTGAATATATATATATATAGGAAGAAGATCAACTAAAAACGTTTTCAACTTAAAAACCCCTACATTTATATATATATAGAGTCAGGATCTGCTAAAAACCTAGACTTCGCTGAAAACTAAAAACTTTCATTTATGACCGTTAGATTTAGATCAATGGCTGAGATTTTTTGTGAATTTTTTTTTAAAAAAAATTGCAGTTCAGGGGGTACGTATTAAATTTTGCGGGATTACATACTAAATTTAGGTGGTAAATATTAAATTATGGGGTTACATACTAAATTCAGGGGATTCATATTAAAATCAGATGGTACATATTAAAATCATAGGATAAATATTAGATTTAGGGTGTACATATTAAATATGCATAAAGTAAATATTAAATTCAAGAGATGCATACTAAATTTAGGGGGTACATATTAAAAATAGGTAGTACATATTAAAATTAGGTAGTACATATTAAAATTATACAATAATAACTTGATTTTATTTCTATCTATACCTAGTCTATAAAAAACTAGACTATTTATATACTAAATTAAAGGGGTACATATTAAAATCATGGGGTACATGCTATAAACGGAACATTTAACTAAAAGGGGTTATTTATACAAAATGCCTAGAATTATATCATTACCCTTATATAACAACCTATGTAGGATTTGAACCTACGTCCTTGTGCATTAGCACAATGCTCTACCAATTGAGCTAATAGGTTTAAAATAAAATGTTAGAAATTAACATGTACCATCCCAAATTAACATGTATGTTGTAATATATAATATGTATGCTCCAAAAAATCAAAACAATATTGAAGATCTATCTTAGGCATTTTATCAAACACCATATATGCAACACTTGGTCTATGACAAAAAATTGTTAAATATCATCATAATCAAAGACTAGAGAAGAAGACATAAAAATACATGGCGAATGATACTGTTTAACTTTATTTCCAAAGATTTCAATTCATAGCTAAAAGTTACAATTGGTACGTAGTTGAATTAACATACATCAATCAACACAAAATACATCAAACCTCTTCAATTCCTTGAGTATATCTCATCATACATCCAACTATCAGGAATATCAGAAAAATTGGAAGAAACTAAAGCTCAAAAATACCATCTGAATAATCATGCATCAAAATAATTCAAAACAAAATTAAATCAAGAAAAACATATTTTGAAATTGTGAATGCAAAATTGAAATTGTAAATTTTTTGATGCAAAACAATATCATATCAAGAAAACAATCAAACAAATACGAATTGAAGAACAAAAATCACTTGATAACACAACAATCGCAGAGTATAAATCTGGAAAAAATATAAACAACAAATGAAGTACAACATTCGTGTAAAAATATTAAACAATAATAATCATTCGAACCACCACAATCGTTCAAATCCAAAATCGCAAAAAGAAACTTACAAAAATAGATGCTTTTACTTCAAATCTTCAATAAAAATCGATGCTTCGTTCTACTTCAAATCTTCAATCAAATTCGACGTGAAGACAGAGAATACATCAGATCTAGATGGAAGTTGGAAATTTTGAGAATAAAGAAACAATCAGAGAGACAGAGGAAATAAAAAGAGGAGAGAGAAAGAAAGTAACGTCAAATGAAAAGGTTAAATAACCTAACCCTACCCCTTCCCCTTAAAAAATAAGATTTAATCACAACCCTTGATCTAAACTGAATAAACGCTCAAGATTAAAAGTTTATAGTTTTCAGCTAACTGCTTGGTTTTTACGAGATACTATTCCTATATATATTTACATATATACATACATACATATATATATATACATACATATATATATATATGTATATACATATATATGTGGGTTGGGTTCCAGTGAGATATTTCTTATTGTGAGAATGAGATAGATGACTTTAGCCTATGGATACATTGTTTACAAACTTTAAGCAGAGTAAGAGGAAACAATTTGATTTAATCTCGACCTTTCATTTGCTCATCCAAGGGTTCTCATTCTTTTTCATCCTTCTCACCACAACTAGTCTTCTCACGTGAGTCTAACTATATATTTATATATAAACTATCACACTGAATGACTTTGCTTTTAAATTTGTTGATCTGGTTTGAAAGATATGACTTTGCAAAATAGGCCTCATACTAAGTAGAGGATATGACACTTGTACATCTTTTGTTGTCCATTAAATCAGAACCAGATATAAAAAGAATAATTAGTTATTTTACATAAAGAAAGAATTTTCCTTGTATTTTTAATCACTTGACTGGGAACCTCTGGCCCTTTTGGTGCGTACGGATCCTAAAACCTGTCACATTTTTCATGGCCTCAGTTGCATAATGAGATGGTCAGGTTCTTCTATTAGTCACGGTATTGTCAGAAGCAATGAGTTTGACGGATTCATTGGTTAGGGAAAGGGAAGGGTTAGAACTAGGAGATGAGATTCCTTGAGAAAGTATGGAAGTAGTTGGCTCAGTCTAAATTTTTATTTTTATGTAAAAAAAGGAGCATATTGGTAGTATGAACTATGAACCTCTTCATTATGGGAGTTTTGTTGTCCTTCCTCCTTCCACAATATAAATTTTCTATTCCTTATCTCATTAATTTAGTCTAATTTATTTTCAAATAATTCATAAGATGCATATGTATTGCATTTTGCATGTAAGTCCAATGAGCTTAATTTTTTGAAATTAGAAATTTTCTTAGCGCTAAAATAGAATATGTTGTGCATTCTTGTATCTTAAAGTCATGTTTATTTTCAAATAATTCAAAAGATACATATGTATTGCATTTTGCATGTGTCCAATGGCTTAGTTTTTTGAAAATAGAAATTTTCTTAGCGCTAAAATAGAATATGTTGTGCATTCTTGTATCTTTAAGTCATGTCCTTTTGTCTTAAATTTTTTTACCTAAGAATCGGACTGTCAGATTTTGACCCTCATTAATCCTTTTCCTCAAGCTTGAGTGGTAAACAAATCATGGCGTCCACAGTTGTAAGATATCTGAATTTTTGAGAGGTAATAGGAGAACATTTGTTGAATGCCCTGTTGCTAATTGATTTAAGGACTTTGTTATATTTCTCTCTAGTCTCTATATCAGGTTCTAGATGTATCTTCTGCTGAGAATAGTAATGTGAGATGTGTGCGTCTAAGAGAAAATCAATTATGGTATGCTGGAAATCTTCCAATGTCATAGTATGCTGTGTGTGTATTATTTTGTTCAATTTGCCATTTAATGTTTGATCTTGTTGACATTTTGTTTCTAATAGTTTTTGTAGGCAATCTTCAATTTGTATCTAAATTCTGTTGTTTTGGTAAAAATTGTGATTTTCTACTTCCCTAATTTTGTTTAGTTTTTTCAATTTATTTGAAGCACAAATTATACCTTGTCTTTGGCTTTATAGGTCTCTGTATGCCCAACCTGTGGTGGCAATGGTGAAATTATTGCTGAGTATTGTCGCAAATGTGCTGGTGAAGGGCGAGTCCGTGTTAAAAAGGAAATCAAAGTCAAAGTTCCTCCTGGGGTCAGTAAGGGTAGTATCCTTCGTGTCGCTGGGGAGGGTGATGCTGCACCAAAGGGGTATGCCAATTGTATTATGTACTATAGTTTGAAATATTCTGCTTCAGATTTTTTTTTTAATTGACAGAGCTTTTCTTGAGTGTCAGGGGACCCCCAGGAGATCTCTATGTTTATCTCGAGGTTGAAGAGATACCAGATATTCAAAGAGATGGTATAAATCTTCGTTCAGCAATTTCTATCAGCTATGTAGATGCCATACTGGGGACTGTTGTGAAGGTGAAATTCAATTGTCCTCTTGCTGTAGTTGAGTTGGAATCCCACTGAAAAATATCCTATAGTGGCTTGATGAATTAGTAGTTTTGTGTATTGGTGTTGTGAAAGAGCATTGGCACAGTACGCCCGCCCCCTCCCCCCCCCCCCAGGAGTGTACTATTATACTTTGATTTTGATTCATTATTGTATTTTATTTATTTTTATGTGATGATATGGTACTTAGATAAAGGTCAAAGTTTAACCGAAATACAATGGATCCCTATGATACTAAATAGTTAGATTAATATTTTTTAATAGTATTGCTGGGTGATGGTAATTTTGCAAGTTCACCATCATGTCTAATATTCTTTTAAAAAATAATCTTACTTTTTTTGGCTCTGAAATGGTCACCTAATTTCTGCTTATTTTAGAAAAAATAAGTTTGGCTCTGAAATGTTCACGTATTTAGTCAGATTGGTTTGGATAAGCCAAAATAAGTGCAAATAAGCCTTGTAAGTTTAGAAATAGGTTATGTTCTTCTGTTAAGCTCAGAAAAATTCTAATAATTCAGATTTTTAAAAAATAAGTTCAGATTAGTCAGAATCAGTGATTTGAATGCTCTTTAAGTAGGCGGTGCCATGATTTTGTAAGCCTTTTGCATCCCACACCCCCACTGCCCACCTGGATAGCTTATAGCCGTAGGTAATTAAGTATGTAAGTATGTTGCATCATGCATGTAAATTCCATGTAAAATTTGAACCAATCTACAGTTATGACTTCTGAAAGCCTGGAGATTATGCTCTTTTTAGACTTTAGAGTGTCATTTTTACTGTTTTGGAGTTATGAAAACCACACAGGTAGCCTTTTATCTTCATCATTTGGTACCTTCTTATTTCCTGAAATCTTTGGTAACCTCTATGCTGACAGAGCCAGTGCTTAAATATAAATTATATTAAGGAACAGTTCATGTATTAAACCTCACAAGTTGTCACTTACTCACTTGCATTAGGACTTTGAAGTAACAGCCTATTAGATTTTTTAGTGCTGGACACTTTGACTTCTTGCTGGGGGCTGATTATAATGTTTTTCTGAAGCTTAATATGAACTTCTTCTCTCTCTTTTTTTTTTTTTTTTTTATTTCCTCCCTGTAGTCTTTGTTGAATTTGAATAATAAGTTTCTAGCTTCTATGCATAATAACATTTTTCCTGCTTAAATGATTTGTACTGACCATATTAACATCTTTCAGATGTCATGTAATGAAGCTGACAATGTTAATGGGTTGTCCTTTTTTTGTTTCTATTTTCCAGGTTAAGACCGTCGAAGGAACCATTGATTTGGAGGTTCCACCAGGTACCCAGCCAGGAGATGTCCTTGTTCTTGCTAAGAAGGGTTCACCAAAACTGAACAAACCCTCCATACGTGGGGATCACTTGTTTACTGTAAAAATTTCTATACCAAAACGCATCAGGTGGATACAAATTTGCATTATTTGTTTTATAGTCTCTTCATGTGTTGTATACTTGTATGTTAACAGTTAGCCATTGAATTTTTTTGATGTTGTGATTTTAGTTAGTTATCTTCATGGTATGTTATTTAGGTTGATGTGATTGGTTATGTTCTTCTGAAATCACTTGCTAGCCATCAGTTTAACTTGCAGAACTGAAATTCACAAAGGCATTTTTATGTGGTGTGCTTATTCCAGATCCTTAACTGGAGGAAAAGATGTCCTCTACTTAAGTATATATAAGGCGAATGGGCTACTTAGAAATTTCAAAACCAGACAAGGTGGGAGCTCTGTAAGGGAATGCTCTCTAAGTGAATTATTGCATGTGTTATTTATTGAATTAGGAGTTTGCAGCTCTATAAGGGATCTAACACTAAAATAAGCATTCAAAACCAGACAGAGTGGGAGCTCTGTAAGTGAGGTTGACTCTGTGGATGTCAGCTTGATGGCATTCTAGAAGATAATCTCTGGTTTGTGTGAAGATCATACTCACGATAGAGCATATGCTATTGACGTTTTGGCAGGATCAATCTCGAATGTTGGATGTGATGTTACTGTGCCTCACTGCCTTGCATGTGTAGTCTTTATGATTAGGTTGCCTGGTCTACTAATTGGTTTTTTCATGGACATTGGGAGACCTTACTGAGGACGGAGTTTGCTTATAAGAGCTGCAGGAATTTAGTTAGGTGACCTGACTACCATGGGTTCAAGCCTCGAGGTGGTCTTAGACACTAATGAGCTTATTTATTCTCTGTGTTGATGCTATACTTTCATACCTGATTTGTGACATTTGTCAATTATAATGCCATGGTTGTGTATTTCTGTAGCTGAAGTGCCTGCAATTACTGCAAAAAATCTTCCTGCACCTTCCTTGGGTTGCATGGTTATACTTATTGCTGCAAATTACTGTTTTTTAGCTTTGTTTCAAGGAAGGTCAGATTTTATGAAAGAATTAGTGTGATGACTAGGAAACAAGGTTAGATATCGATTGTGCCTTCAATTAGAAAAGAATTTAAAAGAGTGTATTGAATAGAAAGTTTTACCAAAATCCATAATTAATGTTATCCTGTTGGGAAAAAAATTTAAAATACTGCAGTCATTTGAGACCATTTTTTTTTTGTCATTGCCAAATACAATGAGCCAAAAAAAGGTGAAAACCAATGAAAATTTCCCGTTTTTTTTTGTACCAGCTTCTTTACCCTATTTTATCCTTGATCATTGACTCTTTATATGAGGCTCTTAACTTGATACTATGATCTAACTTCTACTAACCAATAAAACTCTTAAAGACTAGAAGGATATAGAAATAGTACAACCTCTCTATCTGTTCCCATCTCTTAGGTGGATGCCTGGATTTGAATCACCATGGTCATGTTATTGAAAAAGTTTAATTTAAGATGTTTCTATGCTTTGCTGGTTTGCTAATTTTGTTGCATCTTTGAAGTAGAGTGTTTTATTTACATGCACAATTTTATCAGTTCTCAAGAACGCGAGTTGCTTGAAGAACTTGCTGTCCTTAGTACCAAGAAATCCAGCCGTACACGCCCCCGTCCTCAACCTCGATCAGCTGGTGAGTTTCCCTTTTAGTTGGTTCTTTCAACTTGTTTTTGCTTATCTCAACTTATCAGAACGTTTTAGACCTGATTTTGTGAGAGGGGCATACCTTATTTTTATTTATCAGAACATGTTTGAATTTATTTAACTTAACTTATTTAAAGCAAAAATTAGGTGAACTGAATAGGCCCTTTCTCTGATGTAATAGCTGCAGAATGTTTAGGTGGCCGCAATATCTTGTTTACAGTTAGCATACCAATTCTAGTTTTTCACCAAGGTAGAAGGTGGGGAGGTTTCTGGTGTATACAATCTTCTATATTATACTGATTTTTTTCTCTCCTTTCCCTGAAAATCATAGAAGGGCTTCTTCTAGGTGCATAGATTTTTGATATGAAAGGTAGTTGACTAACACTGTTTTGCCAAAAAAAGTAGAAAGACAGTCATGGAGTACAAGTTTTATTTGTCTTAGTCCATTGTAATTTGAAGCTGAAAGCCTAAATATCAGGCTGTTGAAAGTGGAAATTCTTGTTTGATAAAGCATATTTCATGATTTTTTCCCCGAACACATTGTTTGGAAAGAAGTATTTGGAGAGAAAGTAAGAGGAGGGAAAGAAAGGAGAACCCAACCCCTTATTTGGGAAGCAAGTTGGGGGATGAAAGGGGAGGGATCCATTATCCTTATCCTTCTTTGAATAACCATTATCCCTCCAAGTTGTAGTGATTTGGAGGGGAAATGAAGGATTCTTTCCTCCTTCCTTTCTATCCCCTCCCCTTCCTCCTTTTATCCTTCCTTTCCTTTCCTCTCCATATTGCTTACGAACATATTGTAAGCCAAAACAACTTGGTAAACTTTGATGATTTATTTAGCTAGCAAGATAGAAGGGAAAGGAGGGGGGGATTTTTTTTGGGGTTGTGTGTGTGTTGCTGAGGAACAGTGGCGGACCCAGGATTTGAAAAATGGGGGTACGGATTACTTTTGTTGGACATTAAGATAAAATCAAACCAAAAATTTACAACTAAAACAAAAAATAGCATATATATTTTATCCACCTGACTAAAACAACCAAGCTAATATATTAATTGAAACTAAAAAAATAAACAGAAAATGATACATATATTAAAAAATCAAATTGAATAAACAAAAAAAAATACACTCTTCGGCCATAATTTTATTTCATTTTTAGAAAGCATTATGCTAGAAGTTACAAACTCAAAAAATCATAAACTAAAAACAATCGAAATTAGACTCAAAGATAAGGACAAAATAAAACCAAAATAAGTTAAAAACTCAGATGAAACATTCAAAAAATTTAAATGATCAAAACTAGACTAAAATTATAATCAAACTAAATAAATTGAAATAACAAAATTGGAAATTCAGAATCAACTAAACAAACAAGAAAAAAAATTATTCTCAATGGTATTCCTGATGAGTTTTAAAAAAATCTCAGAAATATACTTAAGATTGCTAATATAATTCAAGTAATGCTTTGTTTCTGGCCAATTAACCGCGCCACTAATAAGTAAAAAGGTTAAGGTAAAATTATATTATTTACAAGGAGATTACACCAATATATATTACAAGCCTAAAGGAAAAGAAATAGCTATACATGGGGTAATAAAGGAAAACAGAAATATAATGTACAAAAATAAAGAGATATATTCTCCAAGAATTAAGCAACCTAGCTAAAGTCAAATATTATGGCCTAATATATATGCTGAATATCCGTAAATGGATATTGATTGAGAATCAATATCAAACAAGTCAAGGGTATTATCTTGAAGTATCCTTAATAATAAGTCCTTAGTTAATTATAGTTGTTTATTTAGGGAAAAAAATAAAAATTAACAAAAAATTACAATTTATTAACTTTTTACACCTACCATAAGGAAGTATATTAGCGTTGATTGAAATGTAAAAAGTTAATGTTTTTTATCTTATGTTTAATTTTTAAATTTCCCCCCAAAATACACTAACTACATTTAACTAAGGACTTATTCATGGTGGTTAATTGGTCGATAATAACCATTAGAAGTGTTAATTAAACTATATTAGGTTATTAGCAACTTAAGTATATTTTTAGATTTTTTTAAAACTTATGTGTACCATTAGGAATTGAATAATCCAAAAAAATAGAAATAGCTAAAAGCAAATAATAAAAAAATCAACATTCGAAATAATTAAAAAAACAAGGAAGGGCAATTAAATAATTAATAGAAACAATTATCCCATTTTTTTAAAAAAAAAAATTGAAAAAAAAATTAAAAAAATTAATTACCGACCGCCAAACGGTCGGTAATTTATGCTTGACGGTCGGTAATTTTTGGTTCAGAAAAATTACCGACCGCCAAACGGAATTACCGTCCGTTTGGCGGACGGTAATTTTTCTGAACCAAAAATTACCGACCGTCAAGCATAAATTACCGACCGTTTGGCGGACGGTAATTTTTTTTTCAATTTTTTAAAATTTTTCGAACTTTTTTTTTTTTTTTTGCTGAGGAAGAAGGGGAGGGGGAAAAGAGAGTGGGAAGGCGGAGTTCCATTTTCCCTCTCCAATTTTGCAAGGATGGTGTGTTTACTAAAAAGAGAGGGAAAAGGACCCCTCCATCCCCTTCAGATTTTTTCTTCCCAACCCATTATCCAAATAATGAAACCTCTTCTTCTTCCTTTCCCTTCCCTCCCTTTTTCCATTTCCTCTTAATGTGTAAGTGAAAATCTTGCATTTGATTGCCTTTTTATAAAATAAAATTGGTCAGCAATGGAACATGTTTTATTAATCCTCCCAAAAACATTACAATAGCTCACACAGGACTGGCAGGAGCAAAAAGCAGCCTACATGTAGCCTAATATAAAACTGTTACACACCAAGAAGTAGAACACACCAGTGTTCTAAATGTAAAGCATCCCACAATTGTCTGTCCTCTTCAAATCTGTATTTCACCTAAAAAACCACCAATTCTGCGTTTGACTACATATCTCACTTGTTTAGTTGCCAGATTGATTGTAGGGACCTTATGATCCCCAGCAGCTGCATTCCTCATAAAGTCATAATCCAAACATGAAGACCAAATCTAGACAAGCAATATTAACTCCTTGCCTTCTGAATCTACTGCCCCTCCACCTCCTTTTCAACCGATTCACCAATTTTTTTTCTTTTCGGAAGGTAAAAAGGGATTACATTCGAGCACTTACTGCCAGATTATGAGTTCATGTTGTACACATCTCTCAACATTTTTACAATGGGCATAATTAAGAGTGCTAGCTATGCTAATAAAACCCCCAATTATAGCTGTAATTGTTGTTTAATGCTTGGATAAGAACTGAGTTGTCAGTTTCAATTATTATGCTAATAAAACTGATTCACCATTTGATCCATATTACTGATATCGTTTCGGAAACCAAGCCATTGCATGAGGCCAGCCATCAATGTTTACTATACTGGCTGCCAAAGAGCAAAATTTCATGGGTTTCAACTTTCAATCTGATCCCCACAGATGCACCAGGACACCATGACTGATCAGAAACAATCCCCTTCCTATAGAGTCTGTATCTAGTAGGTAAATGTCCTCAAATCAGCAAACCAAGAGATTAATCTGTGCTTATATACTGCTCTGCTTTCCCTATCACCTTATCCCTGCCACACATTCCTTCATCACTTCCAAGAGCTTTACAAACTTTTATTGATCGCATATATATACCATTGGTTGCCATTTTATTAACAATAAAATAAAATAATGAGAAAAGTGATTATACTGCTTATTTTGAAGTTGAAGCGACAGAGACTCAGGCAAGTACAAATACTGAGGAAAGCCAGGACTCTGGAGATCAGAGTGACCCGTGGAAGCAATTAAAAGATTTTGCTGGGTAAACTACTTGTGCCTTGCAACCTTATTGTTTATTTGTGAGCTTTTAATATATGCACCCTTGCTCTTAATCATCACGATGAGATATGAGTTTGTTGTGTCAATTGCTGAAAGATGATTTTGAATGCATCTTGTCTCCATAACTAAGTAACTGGTAAGGAGACATATTATTTCAAAAGTGTTTTATAAACCGTTGGCTGCTTTTATGTGTCAATTACAATAAAGATTGTCTCTTCCTTATCTTTTATATTTTTTCCTATGTTACAATCTTCCGTTTTTAAAATGTGCAACAAACTTGTACACATGGACTTCTAAGCAAATTTTAATTGTGACTTGTGAGTGGGAAAAGGATGGAGAGAGAAAGAGAGGTGGGTAAAAAAGAGACATAGAAAGAAATGACAGGAAAAAAGGGAAATAAACATTTGTTGCACATAATAGAAATATTCTATTTTTAGTAAATGTATTGCACATTTGCACGTAATGAAAAATGTAGGAAGTATTTGATTTTTGTTAAGGTTGTATATATGGTGTAAAGATTTCAGAACTTTTTTTTATGCACAAGCCTCCTATTACCAATTCTTACTCTCATAGAAACAGGGGTAAGTTAGTAATGAACTAGAGCATGAGTCGGACCAATCAAGGAAAGGGAAATAAGGATGAATGGTGCTATTTAAATGTAATAAAAAGCTGTCATGTGATTCATTCTGAAAAAGAAGGGAGAGAATACTTTTGTAATTCTATTATACAATAGCTTGTCTTAGCTCACTGTAAAAAGTCTAAAAACCTTTTTGGTGCAATACAAACTCTCAACCTTTCCCTCTTATATTTTTGTGCTGATTGCATTTATTTACTGCCGCCATTGCTATTCTGTTGGTGTAGCTTGTGTATGATTGCAGGAGCCTGAGCCATACCATTTTTCTAGTTAAATTAGTTAATAGGTCTAAAGCAGCCCACTAAACCTCACTTCATTCTGACTCAATATTTCAGTGTGACTAGTTGGTCTTGGGGTTGGTTTATAATATGTCAGGGTGGCCTTTTTTTGGGTTATCTATTAGGGGTAACTAGTTACAATGTTGAGAAATGATTTATCTTATTGTTATATTGTTTTAACATTTAGGGGTGATTTGTTACACTTCTATTCCAAGACTAACTGAAAGAAACATATTTCCTTGATCAACTTATTGTGATTATAAGAATATGTTTCATCCTTCGATTTGAAGTAATTTGACCTAAATTTTTTTCAGTAATGACTCTAATACACACTTTCTTTTTCTCACCTTCTGCAATTGAGATTTTCTAAGCCATCATGTCTCTAAAATTTGAAACTGTTTCCTATTTATCCACTTTCCACAGTGCACCCCACCATTACCAAGTTCTTGTTATTTCCAGGGGTATGCAAATGGCAAGACTACGCATATCATGCTTCTCATGAATTAACATAAAAAACTGTCTAATCAGAGATCCTTTTTTGCCCCCCCTCCCACGGTTCATTTTGGTATTCTTCTTCTTTGCTCCGTTGTTAAGGCTATATGCAGCTTTTGGTCTCAGTAAGACTTATGCTTTTTTTTTTTTTTATAATTAACAATATAAAGTAAAGTTCAAAGCTTGCATAATTTTGGGGACTGGGAGTTCTGATAGAATCATATTTGTGTAGTATGCCAAGTTATTATATTTTGCAGATTATGCTAGCTTGTTTTTGCATGTATTCTCTCATGTGATAAGTAGGTGGATAATTGTTGCAGGAATGTGGCAAATGGTGCTCTAAAATGGCTGAGAGATAATCTTTAGCTCTGATCTCATCATCTGATTCAGATACCCTCTCCTGTATGAGCATATGAAATGCCTCAAAGCCTCTGAGAAAGTACGCAGAATCGGTTAGCAACCAAAATCGCCAGATAGATCGGCTGCACATGGGGCAATTTTTTGATTCTTTGCGCAATTTGTAAATGGCTATTGGCTAGTAACCTGAGGTTGCCTACTTGCCTTTTTGTTATCTGCGGTAACGTAATGCGCAGATGTAGAAAATTATTATAGACTTTTGTTAACATATGAATTGATTCAGGGGCGTGCATTGGTCAATCAAACAGACTGTTTGTTTGGCGTGTGCTCTTTTTTCTTTAAGTTAAGTCAGCAAATTATAAACATAGTATTATTACGTACAACAAATTAATAAAAAGTATGTTTGGTGTCATTGCCAATTTTCAAATTTCAGTTTCTGGTGTTGAAATGTAGTCTTATTAATGTGCAAAATTAATATTTTTAATTATAAGGTTATGCTCTCTTCAACTTATTAATCCTGAACAGCTGAACGTATACGAACTTATTAAACATACTAAACTTGATTGAAATTTAATGAACTAATCTTATTATTGAACTTATTACACTTTATTCAAACTTATAAAACCTGAATTTTTTTAAGGGTAAATAAAAACACAATTTGAATTACCCTTATTTATATCTATACTATATACTAAAATAAAGTTCTAATGTTGACAAAATCTTTTTAAAAATTACTAAACTTATAACTTTTTATTTTGTAAATATAGAATAATGAGTACTTTTTAAAAAATCTTCAAAAAATAGTACTATCTAATCATGCAAAGCAGAGAACTAACTTAGTTATGACTTGTAGCTTCTTAGTAGAAATTGAATTACTCTCATTTCAATGTTTCTAGTTTTCATAAAAATAGAGAACTGAAACTCATTTTGGTAACAAATAAAATCTGATACCCCTTATCCACGAATATTTAAATCATTGCAGCTATGGTCTCTATCTAAAATTGTTGCAAGATTTGCCAACTAGCAAAAACATAGTACCAAGTACTCATAACTTCTTGCTTCTCTACTCAAGGGGCCTTGGATTTGTGCATCAATGACTCTCCTGCTTCCCTCAGGTGGTGGGATCGATGCTTAGCTTCCTTCTACCCTAGGCAATGTGGTACGGCACAATGCACCTTACCATGTTTATAGTAACTTCAAATTGATTAAATACATGATTGTTAAAATTCATATTATAGTAACTTCGAATTGATTAAATACACAGATTCTGCTAGTAGTAATTAAAGTGAATCTCTATTTGCCTCTTGAGTCTTGTCTCCATTGCCACATTGCTTCAAAGCCTAACCAATGATGAAATTGAGTTATGCTTGTGTCCCATGGCCGTACTCGCCCTGCTATTACGGATGATTCATTCTTTGCGACTCCCTTTGAATAATAGCAAAATGGCTATGACTACAGGAGTTGAAATCATCAGCAGAGCCTGTGTGAGGTTGGGTCTGGTTATGTCTGGAATAATAGCACTGCCATATTTAACCACGGCTGAACCCAAAACTGAACCAGCAGCTAACTTCAGCAAGTAGGTTAAGTCATCCTGCATCATTAGTTAAAAAACAATTCAAAGTACAAACTCATTAAGGTAGTGTTTGGATATGTGGAATTCATTTCAAATGGATGAATTTAATTTCTGAAATTGAAATGTTATAATTCAAATGATAATTATTTGTTTGAGCTGTTTTTAGAATTTGAAATGACACGGTTTTGTTAAGTATTTGAAATACACAACATTTGCTTGTTAAGTATTTGGGTTAGGAATTGGGCCAAATGCAATTCCATTTTTTTTCTTTGCCAAACATGTAATTTGGCCCAAATCCATCATTTCAAATAAAATCCTTGTATCCAAACATAGCATAAAAGAAAACGCATCGAAGTGTACATGGTGTCGACCGTCGAGTAGCAAATAAATCTACGACCTAGTGAAAAGATGGGAAGAATAATGCAAGATTGCTTTGGTCGGTGGCATAAGCCGAGGTATTGTATACCAAGGCCCAGTTCTTTTGAATTGAACGAATATGAACTGAACTAAGACACTTGTTTTTTTAATTGGATTAATCTGAGCTAAACTAAACTGAATTGGAAACTAAATCAAAGGCATGGATATTGGGTTGACTTATTTTGAGTTAATCAAAAGGTTGACCTAATTTAATAAGATCGGATAAAGTTTGACTTATATTTTACAATTTACCTTTTTAAAAAAAGATTATAGGTGGTACCATTTTAGTTTCATCTTATTCCATACAATATATCATATCATTCAATTAACTAAAATGTTAATTAGGGAGCCAAATAGGATTAAGACTTTGTCTCATTTTGCATGTTTCAATTTGCATGCTCAGGTACCGTTTTGGGAGTTTGCATGTTTCAGTTTGCGTGCTTAGTTAAGGTTTTGGGAGTTGCTTTATCCCTTAACAATAAAATTTGAGGTCAAAATTAACGATGATCATTTTTGTTAATTTTAACCTCAAATTAGATCAAAATGACCCATAATGCTTTAATTTAGCCGTCCCGTACATCAAAACATAGAAATTGATACAAAATTCTAACACTACTTAACTTTTAATTAACATTTTACTTAGCATAATGTTACAATAGATAATGAGAAAGGAAAAGGGAATCAATCATCGGATATTTAATAAGGATAGTGTTACATATTAGTACTAAACTTGGACTGGGTCGGATATTTCAGACAGGATTCTTAAAAAATGAGTGCTACCAAATGAAAAACCAAATCAAAAATCACAAATAAAAATATGGAAATGCCTAACACGGGCAACTTCGTACAACCTGAGACGGTGGGACCTACTCCCTCCGTCTCCGTCTCTTTTTAGGTTCTACATTTACTTTTTGGGAGTCAATGTTAAAAAACTTTGACTAATTTTTATGACTTTTATAAAATATAAAATAGATATGTGATATATTGTTAAATTCATTTCAATGTATAATTTATTAATAAATAATTTTTAGAATTTAATTAAATACATAATTTAAGTTATTAATGATCAAAGCTAGGTTTTAAAGATGGGTGTAAAAAGAAATGTAGCAATTAAAAAAACAATTGAAAAAACTTCCCCATAAGCTCCCCAACATGAACTCCTAAATACCCCGGCTAAAAATCGAGCATTAGGCTATCTGATTATTAATGAAAATGGTGTGTAAGAGATGGTAAAATCAAAATTCAGAGAGAGAGAGAGATAGATTATTGAGCTAAAATCAATAATAATCCTAATCACAAAAACTTCAAGGACTCTAAATTAAAAATGCACAAATTTCTGGAATGAAACAAAAACAAAATCAACAGAGAGAGAGAGAGATAGTCAGCACCTGAAGAGGAGGAGGAGGAGGTGAATTGGGGGCGTTAGTAGGTGAAGTGGGTTGAGGAGAATTGGGGCCTGAAGAAGCTCGAACAACAGGACTTAATGGAGGAGTTCTGGTAAATTGCTGAATTTCATATGGGCAGTGTTGGATTCTTGTTATTAATGGTGTTTTTACTGATTTCTTGGTGTTGTTGTTGATGGAGGTCGAAGACAAACAGAAAGTTGGTGCCAATGTGCCCAATTCTGTTGCCATTTGGATAAAACGCTAATAGCTTCACCAATTGCGTATCCTTGTAGTATTTGATTTGAGCTCTTTCTTTTCTTTTCCTTTTTTTTAAATAAAATAAAATAAATTAATGAGAATAGAAAACCAGTTACCTTTGTGTAGAAGGCCAACTATAAGCGTCCTTAAGGTTAGCAAATGATTTTAGTCTTTGTTAGCAAATGATTGAACCAAATGGTCACGATTGGATGGTTTTGGCCTTTGTTAGCACAATAGTCTGCTGTAAGGTTTACTTTTCTACAAATGTGGCTTATAGTGTAGGTTGGGTAGCTATTTAGTTTGTCAAGGTCTATTTGAGTGTCTTGAATTAGAATGTGGATTTCCCCAAGGTGAGTTCCAAGTTCTTCGCACTGCATTAATAAGAGTGATATTCTCTCCTTCTATTTAGAGATTGGATATTCCTAAAGAGAAAGTGTTTTTTATTCCTTCCCTGAGAGTTAGAGCTTCACCAAAAAGGATTGAATGGTTGTTGTGGATTTTCATAGCATCCAAAGTACGAATGTTGCCCATATTGTTTCTGATGATGAAACCAATAGTTGTGCTATTATCGGCATGTTTAGAACCCCAAAATTAAGTTTATCATTCTGAGAATCTGGAAGGGACCAGCTGACTTGTTTAAGGGGAGTTGTTGGGGTGAGTTCGATTAGCCACGGGGAGGGTCTTGGTCTAGGATTTTTTCCAATTATTGATAGGGCCATTAATTTGCCGGATAATTTGAATAATAGAGATTGTTTCGTTATGATAGGCTAAAGAATTTCGGGCAAACTAGATAAACCCTAGGTGGTCGCGCAGGAGGTAAAAGATTCAAGACTAAACTTATGTTTGATTTGGCATAATTTATCCACAATAGAAACATTTGAGTAAAACTGATCTTCTAACTTATATCATGGTTGAGCATGGAAAAAACATCTTGTGTAAAAGGACAGTAATAAATGAGATGTTTTAGGGATTCATATGTACTAGTGATTGTAGAATTGACAATATTAATGAACGACAACATTACATTTGGCTAGTCTTTCTTTAGTGTGAAAATTTTTAAATATGATGTGGAGATGAACCCTTTGTCAATATGTTCTATAATGACAATCTAAATCAAGATCATTTGTCCTCAAATGAAGAATAAGGTTATGAGCTATACGTTGGACAGATTTGTTATCACACTAGAGAACCAATGAATTTGGAACGACCATCTATAATTCATCCAACACCCATGCTATCCTATGAGAAATGCCTAATTCCTAACTATTAGATGTGTTTTACACATCTAACATTCATTTTTTCGATCCGCTATCTATATTAGCTAGCTCATACGTAAACACATATTCCCATATCCTATAGAAAACATATATGTTTGAAGACTTGATGAGTTGATCTGTTGATGCATTGAACCTTTTATTTCTGTTTATAAGTTTCAAAAATCACTATATCCAATCTTGCTAGCTTGTTTTTTTAATTTTTTTTTAAAAAAAAACCATGCTAACTACTGGGCCATTACATTACTGACTACTGTTAGAGCTGGACATGGGTCGGGCCGGCATGAGGGCCAACTCGGCACGACACAATTTGGGCCCGGCACGAGCCCACTATGAGCATGGCATGATGTGAAACATTTTAAAAGTTTGGTACGAATCCGACACGAGAACGATAGGCCGTAATAATTGAGTTGACACGCTTATATTGATTAAAATTTTGTATGTTGGGTACAATATATAAAGATTTGTATTAGCACGAGTGGGCTCGACACACACAAAATGTGGGTTGGGCCGTCCATGACCTCCATGTGCCTTATATTTTATAACTTAGCACGAGCCTAGCACGTCACAAACTTTCCTTGGCCCGTTATAGGCACGACACACCGTGGCACAAGACACGCAGTGACGCAGACTTGGCACGTGGCCGCCCATGCCCACCTCTAATTAAGTACGTGCATAATATATCTCCATACAATCCAATACATCGTATTCATTCATTCCAAAACATGCAAACACAAAGTACACAAGCAATTCGATTCAAAGGCAGGCATTATTGCATCAATCAATTGATAAATACATACACATATAGAATGAGCCAAGTATCGGTCTATACTAAAGAATTAACCCCACCATATAATTCAAACACAGAAACAACCTTCTTTTGAAGATCATTCTTATTAGACCCAACCATACGATCCAACTCCTGTCGATCTAAAAAGAAGAAAAAAGCCGGGGTAGCTTGAATGTCGAAAGAAGTCCCGAGTTCTGGGACATCATCAACATCGACACTTACAAATAAAAACGACGGATATTTACGTGACAAATCACCGTAAAAGGGTGCAATAATCTTACATGGGCCACACCAAGCTGCCTTAAAACAAGCCACGATAATTTTACCATGTTGGTTTAACGTATCCTCCCAAGCGTCGATAGTTAAAACATGTTGAACATTTCCATTTGCATGAAAAGAGTCTTCATCATCATCATCTGTTGACCATCCACATAACCCCATTATGCAATTTCCCCAACATATTCTTTCCATCAATGAATCCATCATTTTTATTTATTTAATATTTTTCGAATTTTTTTTTTGGTTTTAATTTCAGGAGGGGGGCAGATCGATTAGGCCGGCCTAAACCCTGGCCTGGCCCCCTTCTGAGGATGAGTTGACTCAATTCAACCCGTATTGTATGTGTTGATTGATTTAAAGGTAATATAATGTTTTTTTATTAAAAAAATTAAAAAAATGAGAGGAATAATGAATCTTGTTTAGTTAATCAACAATGTGAAAAAAAGAAACAAAAAAAAAAAAATTGAGGCAGAAGATAGGGATGATAGATATATGGCGTTAAAGAAGGAAAACTCAATGCATGAATGAATACATGCTTGTTTAATTTAATTAGATTTTAACCAAATTAATATTAACCACCCAATACAAATCAGGGTTTGACAGCTAAATCCTTTTTGTTAAACATTTTTATTATTACACCTCTATATCATAGCATTATGATTCCTTACACACTACCTCAATCCTAATTAGGCTGTATATTAGCATCGAATTTCTTTCCTAAAATAGTCTAAAGTTAAGAATAAATTCATGAAAAAATCATCATCACAAAAACAATGTAATTAATAATGCTTCATTTTTTGTTTATTAAACTTGTCATTTTAAGCCTTTTTTTTTTTGACGTACATTTTAAGCTTATTATATATAGCCCTTAAGGTTGAATTAATATATCTCCATTTCTTTGTATCCATTTCTTATCTCAATATTTTGGCATCTAATTTAGGCTTAAAATAAAAATCCAAAAAAACCCTTTATTGTTCCCCTTAGTATATTCTGAATCATTGATTTAGAAAATGGAATGTACATTTTTTTTTTGGTAAGAAATTGAGAGGATCTTAACTGATGTATACACTAAATCAGTGTACAACGGATTAAAGACTAGCTACCATAAAAAATTACCCAGCCTTGATGCTTTTATATCAGGGGTAAGTTTTATTAATTTTTGGGTAACTTTTAGTCTGTTACACACTAATTTATTGTATATATATATATATATAATTTTTTTCATAATATAATACTTTACTAGTGCATTGACAAGGCTTGTCGCTAACCTATCAAAAATAACGTATCAACTCTAACTAATGTAGATAGTGAAATAGGGTCGAATCCACAGGAGGTACAGATTTTCTTCTAATCCTAAAAAGTTTAAACTATGTAAAAAAAAATAACCTTTGGTGGGAAAAATTATTAGACTACAGAACACAAATAAATAAAACAAAAAATTAAAATTTTAAAGATCTAGAGATCTAGGGTTTAGTTTCACTATGATTAAATCCTGAATTAATTAAAGATCATTATTCAATAATTCACAAATAATTAAGTTTTAACCAAAATCTAATAGGCTCTCGCTATCTACCAGATTAATTTCACATAAAATATTAAGTCTATATGAAATTTGCACCTATCGGCTACCGACTCAAAATTTACTTAAATTTATATGATAAAAATAAGATTTTTAGATGTAACACTTCACTTTTCACACTTGCCGAGACACAACTTAGACTCGTAACATCTCTAAATATATAAGTGTAAAAATTATATATTTGGAAAGTGTATTCCGAGGCGAATCCAACAAGATCCCACATGACTATGTTTTTCTTTTATATATAACAATTAACAGTCAAAGTGAGTCGAATGAATAGTGCCAAAATCAAAGTGTTACATCTAAAAAAACGGAGGGAGTATAAGTTCAGATCAAATAAAAAAAATAAGTTCAGATCAGATCGTATAAACAAATTTCAAGTAAACCAAACAAAACCTTAGTCAAACACCATCAACTAATCGAAACGGGTAATTCAATAAGCTAACCTCTAATAGACTAATAGCTAATAACCTAACCAATTAGTGAAAGGAATGATTACAAGTTTACAACCCAAAGAATATCAAGATCGCAAATCCTCGTTAAATCAGTCAAACAAAAAGTGTCAAAATCAATTTTCAATAGGCAGGGAAAATAAGAACACTTGTAAGCTTGTACAGCTCGACGTTTTTTTTTTTCCTGCAATTTCCTGAATCCCTAAACCCAATCCTCGTTATTCTCTCTCTCTCTCCATTATTATTATTTCTCTCTCTAAAAATCCTACAAATTCTCGTTGCGCAATTTCACAAAAACTTCCTTCCATTGTGTATCATCTTAAAATTTAGCACTTTTTAGGGTTTTCTAATCCTCATACCATTACAAGCACGAAGCAATTCTAATTTCTAGGGTTTTCTAATCAAGTTCTGCAAGATGGTGTTAGCACAATTAGGAGGGAGCATATCGCGTGCTCTCCAGCAGATGAGCAATGCAACAATCATCGATGAAAAAGTTCTCAATGATTGTCTTAACGAGATCACTCGTGCTCTTTTGCAGTCTGATGTTCAATTTAAACTTGTCAGGGACATGACCACTAATATTAAGAAGATCGTTAATCTTGAGGATCTTGCTGCTGGTCATAACAAGCGTAGAATCATCCAGCAGGTTGGTATCCTTCCCCTTCGCGTGTATAATTTAGGGTTCTGATTAGTTGATTTTAGCTATAGTTTGTTGCATACAATGTTTTTTATCCTTGAAATAATGAAATTTGATAAATTGGTGGCAGAATCATTAGTGGAGAGAAATTTATTCTCAATAAGACATGCATTTACTGAGAACGAATTGACATTTTTTCTTTTGGTGCATCCGTAGTAGTACTGTATTATTGATGGTTGAATATCTATTAAATTTTTAGTTATTTGTATAATTGTATATCAATTTAAAAGTTTGAATTTTTGTTATAAACTCATAATTCTCATACAAGTGAAAATGTGTATTGGCCCTCCCTACTGATTTCAATATATGTCGCTAGGGTTGGGAGATTTCCATCGTCTTTTGGGCTTGAGTGACTTTGCCATTTCCATAATTGGCACTTGCAGAATGAATGGTTTTTGTTTGTGGAAATTCATTATCGTACTACCCTGTATTGGTGATACTTTTGATGATAGACCTGTCTTTGAATCGACATATTGTTTTCTTTCCTTGGTTCAGGTACATGTTGCCGATCCTTGAACTATGGAACATTCAGATCCTAAATATTGACTTAAATGATTCTATTGACACAATTTCACTTTCCATGGGTACTTGCCAATGTGTAATTAGTGAGGCTGCGTGCATGGGTTAAAGGGTTGCTGTTAGTGCAATATAGAAACAAGTGACTTTAAGTTGGCGTCTGATTTCATGGTGGGGTAGAGATGTTGGGGGGGGGGGGATGATACAGTAGTCTTTGGACACGCTGTTTAAACTTATCTATATGGTTAGTTGAATTTATTCATAATGTAGTTAGTTGCATTTGCCTTTTACGTAGGGATTAGATATAAATATTAAACTTTATGCCCGCTTAAACCAACACACTATGGAGTTATTATTTTTCGTTTATTTTCTTTCTTTTTCTTACAAAAATAGTTGTGAAGCGAAAATATTCTGCTAATATAATTATGCTTTCAGGCTGTATTTAACGAACTTTGCAAAATTTTGGATTGCGGGAAGCCATCATTTACTCCGAAAAAAGGAAAACAAAGTGTTGTCATGTTTGTTGGTTTACAAGGTATGTAGATTGTTGAGATGTAATATGTTCTAATCTGGAATCCTCTTCTTAAAATGAGGATCTTACATTCTTAACCTCTCCCTCCCTGTCTATGTTACTCAAATTTGACCTTAATCTTCCATCGATGACTCTTCTGCATGCTTAAATGTCCAGGGTCCGGAAAGACAACTACTTGTACAAAATATGCATATTATCATCAGAAAAAAGGTTGGAAACCGTCTCTAGTTTGTGCTGATACTTTTAGGGCTGGTGCTTTTGATCAGTTGAAGCAAAATGCTACTAAAGCTAAGATTCCCTTTTATGGAAGGTAATACATTTTTAGGTCTGGTATGTACTTTGATGAATCTGATAGTATCATGAATAGAAAATGGTTGAAGCAGAAATAGCTGTGACCTTGATTGGTGAAGCCATGGTGTAATTTTTTAAAATAGAAATCTTTCATTTTTAACTTGCATCATTTTCCATTTTTTAAAGATGCAAATCACTAGCATAATTTCCTTTTAAGGCAATAACTTCTCCTTAGTCCTTACATCTCTCCTATCACGTGTCTTCTTTTCTTAATCTTTCTCTATCTCTCGCATCTCCTTAAAAATTATGCACAAGACATATGATGCAAGTAAGAAAAACTAAGGAAGTGTTTTTTATTTCAGATTTTAAAATGTTAAAAATATTGAAAATGTGGATTGAAAAAGAAAGAAAAGGGCCTCTTTGTGGTCTATGAGGAAAGCGATGCTTGTTGCCTTGTTGGGTAGGTACCCAGACATTGTGCTTGTGAGTTGTGAGGCCTGATGAGCTAGGTTGGTGGATCATTTATGAATTGCTTGATTACATAATAGGATGTCGAGAATGCAAGTTAGAATGGGGCAAGTACAAATTAAATTTGAAACTTGGGAGGAATTCACTTGGGGCATGTAACAGGGGTAACATACTGACATGTTTATTTTGGGAGTGGGATACGGGTGACTGTTTACATGAAGATGGTGGCCTCTTTAAATTATGTTGAAATCAGATCTTATTTGTTGTCATTTTGACATGTTAAGTTTAGATGCAAATTTCATTAGTTATCTCTAGCTTGTTCACTTTGCGAGTTTGTTCTTATTGGGAAGTTCATCATTCTCCTGGAAGAGGAATCTATTTAGTCTAAATAGTTTGACTAATCCATGGATCTGGCGCATTATTAGTTTGTATGGTAATCAAATATCCTGTTTCCTCTTCTTGGGTTGGTGGAGACATAATGGAAGTGAAACCAATGCCTTTGTAGCTAGTTAGCTTGATTTTGGGTAAAATAAGAAATTGACCTAAATCAGTTTTATAGGTAGATATCTGTATTGTGTTCGATTACCCCCCCCCCCCCCTCCCCCCCAAAAAAAAAACCGCGTACACACACACAACAAAGAATTTGCAATCCAAAAGAAGAATATTACATACCAATGGAGAATTTTGGAAGTTAACATTTTAAAAACTATCTTAAAGTAAAAATTTCATCGGTTCTTAATAAGATAAAAGACGTAGTGATTCCAGAACTCACTCTTAGATATGAGGGGTATATTCACTGTATTGTCATGATGACCTTTTATATTCATTATTACTCAAGTAGTTTTGGTACTGTGTTCCTTAGATTTGATTGTCAATTAGAAGACAGGGTGCTGTACTGCTGTGTTGCTTCCATGAATTGATAGTTACTAGTTAGACATGTTTGTAAGTTTTAACAACTGTTTGTATATTTATGCTAATGAGTAACTTCTTTGGTAACAGTTACATGGAATCGGATCCAGTTAAAATTGCTATTGAAGGTGTAGAAAGATTTAAAAAGGAATCCAATGATCTCATTATTATTGACACCAGTGGTCGCCACAAACAGGAGGCTGCTCTTTTTGAAGAAATGCGTCAAGTTGCTGAGGCAACGGTATTTTTTAAGCCCTTTATTCCCTGCAGTGCTTGTCCTTTTGTAAGTGTTTTTGCACTTCTGTTAGTAGAGCACAAGCATTGATAAGCCTTCCTCTATTTTGTTTGTTTCAGAAACCAGATCTTGTGATATTTGTCATGGATAGTAGCATTGGTCAAGCTGCTTTTGATCAAGCTCAGGCTTTCAAGCAAAGTGTTGCTGTTGGAGCTGTGATTATTACTAAAATGGATGGTCATGCAAAAGGAGGTGGTGCTCTTAGTGCGTAAGTCTCATGGTGTTTGCAAGTTGATGCATTTTTTCTTCTTCTGTTTTTTGGTTTATTGTTTTGTTTTTAAATGGACTACATCCTCTGTCCTTCATCTAAGAGAAATAGAGAAGATATGAGATTCTCTGGTAATAATGTAAGACTAATGAATAATGATTGAAGAGAGTTTAGTTGTTTACCTTAGACTAGCAACTGAAATGGAAGACTGGATGGACGGTGATATAGGATGAATTATCTGCAATAAATACCTCCATCTGGTTTTTCTGATAACCTTCCATGATATAGTGTAGCTGCCATAACCTGTCTTTTCCTTAAACAACATATTTGTTTGGTGAACAAAAGTTTTGTAGTAATATGCTGTCATTGAGTTCATGTTGATGTCCTAAGGTTGCCTGTCCTGCTTAATGTTAATTATTGACATGCTACCATAGCCCATAGCATTGCTCTTTGACCTACCCATTTGATATTAAGGGTTGTTGTCATTGAGTTGGTGAGTTCAATGTTAGTTACTGACATACAGCTGCAACATTTTGTCTTTTTTTTACTTAATCAATAGCATTACACTGTTTTTAAATAGGATATTGTCATTGAGTTGAAGAGGTCATAGCGGTGCCTATGAAATTCACCAAGTTTTTTTAACATAACACATGTCCTGCAGCGTGGCTGCAACATTTTTGTCTGTTTTTTTTAGCTTCCCCAATTGGGTATGACAATGTTTTTAAAAAGGATGTTGTCATCGAGTTGATGAGTTTATAACGGTGCCTTTGAAATTCACCAAGTTTTTTGAACTTGAAATGTCATGCAGTGTGGCTGCAACCAAGAGTCCTGTGATATTCATTGGAACTGGAGAGCATATGGATGAGTTTGAGATTTTCGATGTCAAGCCATTTGTTAGTCGCCTTTTGGGTACACAACTACCTTCATATTTGACTCTTCTATTTTTATTAGCATGCTCTCATCTGTTGGGCTATAAATATCTGATATGCTATGGATGATGATAAGTTCTCTTTCTTCCCATTAGGTATGGGAGATTGGTCAGGGTTCATGGATAAGATCCATGAAGTGGTTCCCATGGATCAGCAACCTGAACTTTTGCAGAAGCTGTCTGAGGGACACTTTACTCTCAGAATCATGTATGAGCAGTTTCAGAATATCATGAAAATGGGTCCTATTGGTCAGGTATGCTATTCCTTTGAATTCTTTTATTTTTCACGATCATTATGATGATGCTTAGAACCTCTAATCTGACCCTGAGCTAGCAGAGTGGAGATTAGGTCAATCTAACCAGAAATTACGAGATCTAGAAGAGGAATTTCGAGGGAATAACTTGGAATAAAAGAGTAATTGATCGAGAGAAATTAGAGAGGGAAAAAGTGTTTGATATTTTTCATTGATAATCTCCTTTTTACACCTTAGGCCTTTTATAACTTATAAGGCATCTCGCAACAGCCATAACAGCCTTTTTTATTAATTGATAATCTCCTTCAGTTGTACTTGGACATGAGCTGATACAATTTCCAGTACATTCTGTCCTCTAGGTAGATTTTCTGACATCAGCTCCCATGTGCTAATCATGAGCCCCATCATTATTAGTGAATATTCCTTCTTTGTCCTTTGCTTGTGCGAGAGTCAGCATGGATTCTGTACTTGGACCTGTAATTGGACCTTGTTCCTGAGCCCCAATCCTCTCCTGCAGATTTTCAGGCCCATCAATCACATCACATTACAACTTTATCCCTAAATGCCTCTCTTACATTTTCTCCCTCATGTAGTCCATGTTCCTTTTGCCAATTCCAGATTCACAGTGCTCTTGTGCACTGCAGAATGTCGGATATTTTCTTGGATAAGACATATTAGACGGCTGTTAATGCCATCTCTTTCCTTGACTCCCTCTTTCCTTCTGTCTCTTTATTTATGATCATTTTTCCACCAGGACTGGTGTTATTACTTATTAGTCATTTTTGGCAGGGAGGTTGTTGCTTTGAGTTTCAAGATAATTCATTAATTCTGCCTGGATGTGTGTAATTTCATCTAATACATATTTTTCACTCTAGGTTTTCTCCATGCTTCCTGGATTTAGTTCCGAGTTGATGCCCAAAGGTCAAGAAAAGGAGAGTCAGGCAAAGATCAAGCGCTATATGACCATGATGGATTCAATGACGGATGAAGGTAAGTTGCATATACCTAGATTTTTTTTCTTGTGGGGAGCGGCACCGTTTTTAAAAAGTCTGACTTATTGGTTGAAAATGGGCAAGTGGTTGGTTAGTATGTGTGTATAGCTGATGACTTTTGGGATTGCCGTTATGAGATTTTTGGTGCTACAAGGTGATATTGGGAATCTATATCTAGATTGCCAGTATGATAGCACCATTCAATTATATATAGATATAGATCTAGATCTAGATATAAATTCAGAGAACATAATTTCGTTAATTATTGGTATTATCCGTGTAAATTTTGAAACAGGATTGTTACAAGTCACTTGTATCCCAATATTTCATTCTTAAAACAAAATATTATCATTAATGTTGTGACTAGTTATTTGTGTGAACTATGCTGTCTTAGTGAATGAATCTTAATTTGCAGAATATATGTATTTTATAAAAGTTGCAAATGTTATTGAACAAAATATCTTTTCTTTTAAATTTAGATTACCAATAAAATAAGCTGTTTGTGTGATCCAATCTCTGTAATGAAGTGAACTATGCTGTCTTAGTGAAGGAATCTTAATTTGCGGAATGTCTGTATTTTATAAAATTTGCCAATGTTATTGAACAAAATATCTTTTCTTCTAAATTAATATTACCAATAAAATAAGTTATTTGTGTGATCCAATCTTTATAATGAAGTGAACTATGCTGTCTAGTGAAGGAATCTTAATTTGCGGAATGTTGTTAATTTTATCAAATTTCCCAATGTTATTGAACAAAATATCCTTTCTTCTAATACCTATGTATCGCGGTACTTGCTACATAAGTATGCAATACGGACTCTTAGGCAAAAAATAGATTTAAAGAGAGATAGAGTTAAAATTGAATAATTAATTGGGCCCACAACAAAAGTAAAGTTAAAAAAAAAAAAAGCTACACATGGGTTACTTTTCTACTAAATATAGTGAAAACATATTTGTTGCAAATATTGTGTTACAACCTAAAATGAAAAAAGTTGCGAGTATTGCGATATATTCTCTCTTGGGGAGAGCACTCTCTTTTCGTCTTCGGTAGTCCTAGAACATTATTGACTTTATTTTGATTTAATGATAATTTTGCAGAGTTGGATAGTTCAAACCCAAAGCTTATGAATGACTCGCGAATGATGCGGATCGCTCGTGGAGCTGGCCGTCATGTTAGAGAAGTTATGGATATGTTGGAGGAATACAAACGCCTTGCAAAGATCTGGAGCAAGATGAAGGGACTTAAGATTCCGAAGAAGGGAGAAATGAGTGCATTGTCACGTAACATTAATACACAACAAATGAGCAAGGTTCTTCCTCCACAGATGTTGAAGCAGATGGGAGGTATGGGTGGTTTGCAGAACTTGATGAAACAAATGGGTAATATGGGTAACATGGGTTCTGCCAAAGATTTAATGGGTATGCTTGGTGGTGGAGACAAGTAATCGAGTTTTGGACGTGTGCGAGCAATGTTCTTTTGAGTATTAGCATCAGCTGGCATGAATTCTTTGGCTATATCGTTGGCCCCACCGAGCTCAAAATGCCTTTTGCAGCTGTTGCTAGAATTGTGACCATCTGACCAAATTATAAATGGTGACAGACAAGTACAGTGATAGGTTTTATATATATTTCTTTTTTTCAGAAGTCTACTCAAGCTGTTATTTGAGATTGTAACTTTGTAAGCCCCTGTTCGCATTATTTATGCAAGAATTTACCAAATTCATGAAATTGAATGGCAATATCAGTTCACCTGTGTCACTTTAGCATTACAAGTTGTACCTTTTGTTTTTGCAAATTACTTTTGCAGATTCAGCAACATATGTGTTTTGTCAACTCTATTTTATCAGTAATGGGAATTGATTTCTTCAGATTCATATTGATAACTGCACACCAACGAAATTAAGAGAGTAATTTTTTGTGTGGAGGTAATCAAATTATGTGTGCATAAATCACCTTCCATCAGTAATGTATGCATAAAGAGCTAGGATTATGGATGCCGAGTGCAAAATCTACCAAAAAAAACTATATGAAACCTTTTCTCTTAATATTGTTCTATTCAAATTTTAGGCCTCTTTTGATTCGGAACCACCCCCATCTGCGTATGGCACTGAATTATAACGAAAAAAATTAAAATTTCCACCCAAAGGTGTTTCAAAGCCAAATGAATATTTTCCAAGCCACGTTGATGACAAATTAGAATTGCTAAATCTGCAATGAATATTTGATAAAACAGCATAAATCTCCCCAAAAAAGGCATCAGATAGAAATACCTCCAAAAAAAGCTCAAATCTTTATCTCCAATAATACAGTTACCTTTATGTGCAAATTAAGTATTACAATGATAACATTCTAGAAAAAAAAAGTAGTACATTGATAACATAGCTCTACATTATTAATTCAGAACAGTTACAAAAACTTTCCTAAGACTGTTTGCTTTGATGGGGTGTCTTTCCCTTCATCTTTTGTATCAGATAGGTCAAGTGTCTTGAGAGCACAACGGATGAGTGAAATTATTTGTTTCCTTCTTGTGGCATTATCAATGAAGAGCTCTGTAACTATCTTCCTCAGATCATCCACTGTCGAACAATTTGACGTGTCTACTGAGTTTTCAACATCTTGTGCAAGCAGCTGTGCCTGTGAAAATTCATAAATTATCTTTAAAATAAAAGCACAAGCTAGGGTAGAGCAACAAACGGCCTAGATAGAGATAGTGAAGGGAAAAGGAAATAGAATAGTAGAAATTGCAAAGTTTCATGGAACAAGAAAGATGATGCAGGCTGGCACATTCAGCATTAGATGTTTGTGACATGATCATAAACTACGATGACAAGATATGCCCTTCCATAAACTTTCATTCTTTCTGCAGACAGGGAAAAGTCATCAACCAGATAGGTCTAATAATGATAGGGCATCCATCTTTTTTTTTTTTTAATGAAAATATAATCATTGAACCACTTTACTAGAAATGAGGTTTTGCACAAAAAGATGCTTTTAACTAAAAAAAAAAAATCGCAACCAATTATGGTGGTGGGGATAATGGGATGGGCGGCTCCTCAATTTTGTGTGAGTTGTACTTGTAAGGTAAAGAACTTCTATCACTATCTAGGTATCTAAACAAGATAAATACTAATAATTCATACAGATTAGAAGTCCTAGTTAGATCCCAAGTACAAATCCAAAATATTTCTTAGGTCAAGTCATGGGTTTTATCTCTGTGGCTATATGAGAAAGAAGCTTAGGTCATGCATTTCGAAGTGCAGGTTCATTGGTATACTCTTATTTAGAATCCAACCTACGTACTTAAACAAAAATGATAATCTTGTCATTACTTCTTGTTGGAACTCTCTCCCACTTTTAGAAAAAAAAAAAGTCCTTCCCATTGAAATTTTAAGGTAAGAAAGCCATGCATAATTGTGCTTCTCTCTTCTAGTTATTTATAATTATTTTGTTTTTTTTTTTTGGTTGGTGGTAGTGGTTTTGGGGTGGGCGGTGGGAGATCCTACAGTACAAGGAAAAACCCATATATTTAGGAGTTTTTTTTACTTAGAACTAGCCAACAGTAATCAGGAAAAAAGGCTTGAAAGGTTATTTTACAGACAGTATTATCATACAATAGAACAGGTCATCTTAAATTCTATTAGAATTTGATTAGATAGCCATGCAAAGAATAAGATTATGCTTGAGCCTAAACATATTTTTTAGACCTGTTCATCTGAAATTCAATTAGCAGAACCAATTTAAACTTTTTGGCTAAATCCAAAGGACAGCAGCCTGGTGATCAAGCTTGGGGTGCCCTGGGGAAGAGGGGTTATCTATCACAGACAACATAAAGCAAAAACAAGAAAAGTGCATGTACAAGAAGGTACCTCAGCCAGAAGAAGACCAATTCGATTATCACATGTAGTAAGCAGATCAATAGCATCAGAAGGTGAAGTATCCAGCACTAATTTGTCTTCCTCTTCAACTAAGAAATTCACGCTTGATTCTTTAAGCCGCTTTTGAAGAATTGAACATTCATGCAGCAATTTCTCATTGACAGCATTTGCATTTTCCTTTATTTGCTTTTCATTTTGGAGATTTTGCTGGCATCAGATAATAGGAGATATAAATTCCAACTTCCAACACTAACCGCAAAAGTAATGACAAATTTAAAAGGACATTAAAACCTTTTTTTAGGAAAAGACATTAAAACATTAGTATAGCATGATTATTGCAGAATTTTTTCCTTGTCCAAAAAAGTAGACAAAACATTTGCAGATAATGAAACCCAGTTGAGTTAAAGCCTTGAGTTTAGGCAAGAGAAAATTAGCAAGCTTCTCAAAATAAATGTCAGCAAATTTCCTAAAAGAAGAATACGTGACCAACGGAGATTTAAAAGCATTTATCGAGAGGTCATCCACATGCTTCAAAGTGGCGACTAAAAATGTATTTTTTTAATCTTTCGCTATGCTTGGATAGCAATGTAGAGGGGAAAGAAAAGGGAGGGGTGAGGTGGAGTTCCATTTTCCCCTTCAAATCTCTCTAATTTTGGAGGGATAATGGTTATTAAAGGAGGGAAATGGATCCCACCCTCCCTTCTTTCCCCCAATCTATTTCCCAAACAAAGAGATCTGTTCTCAAACCTTTCCTTTACCTTCCTTTCTCTCTTCTTTCTATCTAAACAATGTGTTTAGGAATGAAATTACCTCCAGCTCTAGCTTTTCTTTTGTTAGTCTACTAAGCTCCTGCTTCAAATCTGATTGAGAACTCCGAAGAGACTTCACCTCTTTAACAAGTACTTTCAAATCTGTTTTTGACTTTGCTTCAGACTCTTCATGATGTTTTTGCAGGTTCTCAAGTTGATCGTTGGACACATCTAATTCCTGTCTCAGCATTTCATTCTCCTGGATAACTGCTGAATTTTCTGAAACCATATGCACATTTTTATCCTGGAAAATCATACTTAGATATCATTAAAGAACCTAAACCCAACTTCAAAGTTGCATAGGAAATTAATCTCTAAAATAAGGCACTGTGCACAATTTAAACCTGCTCAGCTTTCAATTTCAATTCCATTTCTAGACACTTTTTCCGAAGTTCCTCCATATCCCATTGCATCTGAGTATACTTTTCCTTTTCAGCTGAAAAGGCTTGTTGAAGATTATCTTTTGTAGTCTCTTTGGTAGTTTCCAGGTCCATCTCCAAATCTGTGAGCTGAGAACAAAAAATCAAGTTGCATATACACTTATGTCACAAGGCAATGACCAAAAGCAGCCTAATATACTAATGCATGGCAGGGTCATGAAGGGACAGATGGTAAAATAAACAAAAAAACTATTACAAGGAATTCACGCTGAAATTCTGCAACAAGAAAAAAATTGAAATACCCAAACACGAAAATATAACCCATACCCATATGCAAGCCATTTGATGGAAAGGCTATGAACTCAAGGTCTAACATCACATCATCAATTCTGATGTAAATTCACTTGGAAATTCATGAAGAACAAAGCAAGGAAAACAAGATGCAAAAAATATAGAAGGATATGGGCATTACCACTCAATTTTTAAAGGTTTTCCTAATTAAAGGATTCTAAAGGGAACAAAAAAAAAAAAAACTCCATTAAGAACACTTAAAGCTAAGCCATTGAGAAGATAGAAAACTATCTTATTTGATTCATCATCAAGAGAAAAGTTCCCAACATCTCTAATATAAGAGTCATGTAAATGTAATGACCATAAATGGACCTTTTCAAGAAAAAAGACTTTGCAAAAGTCAAAGTTTTCATATCACGAACTAAAACAGTTTATTCAACCACCTATCTTCCTCACAAGTTTTGAAGTCATTGTTCCTTATATAAAGAAGTCTACCACTAGCAAGCTAAATAATTAGATTTAATCAAAGATCTGCAATCTATATCTATATATATTGTTACAGCCTACAAGATTAAGTTACCACTTGAAAAGAAAAAAAAATTAATAATAATTACCCTCCCAAAATCACATTTTCACTCTCAAGGCCTTACTTTGCCTCCCATTATCTATATAAAAAAACTCTTCTTTAATACTCACGACGGTATATTTATTATTCCCATTTGACATGCACGCTTGCCAATAATGAATATTAATAAAATACTCATTGAGATGAATCAAACATGACTATATGAAGAGGTCTATATATATCTATAACTATTAAAAAGTGGTTTTTGGGTTACTGTTCATATGAACAGTGCTCTCACATGGAAAAAAAAAAACGCTGAACTTTTGCTCCAAACGATGTGTCTCCCTTACCCCCCCCCCCCACTTCCCTTTGACAAAGTCATCAGCTTCACCCTCAACCTCACACTCTCTCACTCCATTCTTATTCTGTTACGATCTCTCTCCTCCTCCATCTCTCTGCTACTACTCTCCTCCTCCATCTCCATGTTGCTACTTTCCCTCCTCCACTGCAAACAAAGTTCTCGGTTGAAGCAGCTCCATTTTGAGGGTTTTTTTTCCCCTTTTCACGATTAGGGTTTCGATCTTCGATTTTTTCATATAAGTCGCAGATTTGTCAATTTTGAGGTAAGCTTTTACTATTTTAAATTTTCTCGAATTTTAAGGATTTTTTTTTTGCCATTGTTTAAGGTTTAGGGTTTCGAATTTTCTCGATTATTTTGTACGAAATTTATGATGCTTTTAGGGTTTGAGATTGTGCAAAATTTGTGATGATTTTAGGGTTTGAGAATTTTTTCTCCTTTTCACGATTAGGGTTTCGCTTTCCGATTTTCCCATATAAGTCACAGAGCTGTGGATTTTGAGGTAAGATTTTACTATTTTGAATTTTCTTGAATTTTTGGGTATTTTTAATCATTGTTTAGGGTTTAATGTATCGAGTTTTCTTGAAAGAGAAAGAGAAAGAGCGAAGATGTTTGCGGGAATGTTTCAGAGGAAGCCAAGCAAGGAAGAAGCTCTAAAGCAGCTCCTCGGTCACACGGTTTCATGTTTGGAACTTGGGTTGCCATCATTCGTATTACTCCTTACCTTCTTCAGTATTTCCAGAAAGAAAAGCTTGCTTTGGACCTTTAATTCCCTTTCTTTTTTTCAGGTATTCTATTCACCCCTTTTAATTTCTCTGTATTTGTGTGTATGCTATCTTTTTCTTTTCGATTAAATTAATATTTATTTATTAGATCTTGTCCATTGTTGTTTGTTGGAGCAATATACTCATTTTAGTTATTCTGATTACAATTGGAACCTACACGTATATTTTCATTATCTATGATCTATGAAATACATTTTCATTGATTTTGTGTGTTTAATTGGAATTAAAAATTGGAACATGTTGGAATAGAGCGATTTATCTTGAACTGTATCTTTTGGGGTTCAATGATGGTGATTCGATTAAATAAACCAACTTTTGCCCTTTCTTGTATAAGAAAAATGTTTTTCTCCCTTTAATAATGACTTTGCCTTTGAAAAAAATTACTCATCTTTTATCCCGTGCCATCCAAACAAATGAAGTTGGATGAATGGAGGAATACAATTTCATGTGAAAATGTAGAATATTATTTTCTTGTTAATTAGACAAAGCTTACAAGAAATGAAGCTGTTTTCAGCAATCTTTGGCAACCTTTTTTGTGAAGTTTTTGTGTTGCCAAAAACCATTGCAATTTTTCTTTCTCAATGCTTCCTGAATGCATCACGAATTTGGCCACAAAGAATTTCCAGTGCCCAATCAGGAAGGTGGCTCTTTTTCTCTTGGACCGTCACTATGCTTTATAGAGCCAAAAGTATAGTGCAGTGCAGTAACTTTTTTTTTTTTAAATCCCCTGCTGCAACATTTTTACCTACTCCACACTGCTAGCCTTGATCAAAAGTATATTAATCTTTCACCCTTTCTCTACATTGATCGCATAGGGCTGAATCTTCTTGCAATTGTCAAAATTCTAGCTAAATTCGTAGTATATATATTTGCTGTTTGCCAAAGGGAGACTTCACTCATGTTTGGTTTAAAGAAAATTCTTTTGCACTACATAATATCATTAATGCAATCTGGGTTTCAAGTTTCATATTGGTCTCATTGGTTCCTTATTAGACAAGCAAAAAAGGGAAGTGAGGGAGAGGTCATTGGATGGAGGAGAGGAGGCAGGTGGAAACAAATGATATCTACATTGCTTTAACAGCCAAACAAAGGAAAAGAGGAAACTTGGGTTTGCTGGAAAATGATTTTAATTTTAACCAGATACTTTGGGTATGATAACATATGCTTATCCAATGATTAAAAAAAATGAATAAGCATGACTTGTATGCATTATGTTGGGTCTGATATGTTGTTCAATTCTTAAGTTAAAGATAGTTGTTGAAAGCTTATTTTTCATCTTCTAATTTTCATTATCTGATTCTCTTATATGTGTAGAATTTTAGGGTTTTCACATTTCGCTTTCAATTTCATGATGATTCTAGGAGAATCTTTTTGTTGATAGCTAGGGTAAGTGGACAACCTTCATTTTCCTTCGTATTGCTTTTTTTAAAATATTTTCTTTTCTATATCCTACATACTAATGGTTGAATTCCAACTTTTAGATGTTAGAGAACTATTAGGCACTGTATTGGTGATTTTTGTAGAACTAAAGCATCTATTGAGTATTGTGCATGATTGATGGAGTACTCTTTTGTATACCTCATCATTTGTTGAATACCTCAACATTTTTTCTATCATTTTTTTTAAAAAAAGAGTCATTTTGTCGTCTTACTATTTCACTATAATTGATTAGAATATTTGGTTAGGTCCATAATAATGTGAAGTTGAATTTGCATTCGATTAGCTTGACATAAGGTGATATGCTTATGTTTTAAGGTTCTAAAAATATTTTTTCTTGATTCATATTTTTCGGAATATGTTTGGTGTTTTGTCTTTGGTTCAAGAATGAGTGACTTACTGTCACCATTTGTTGTTCTTTTTTAGAATGATGTGGATGCGTTTTTTGTGTTTTGATATCCTTGCATTCTTTGTTTTCAAGTTGGTAAGGAAGGCATAAAGTGTTATTGCTTCAATAGCAGTTTAGGATTGAGATCTTTCAATTCGGTACCCTTGCCTCCTTTGTAATAGTTTTTTGTTTGTCCTTTCCCCATCACTTTAGTAGGCATAATAATAGAAAATTTTGGACACAAACCATTATTGTGTTAAGAAGCTAGCAATTTTTACGAGTTCAATCATAAATAATACAAATGTCATTTTACATTCAACTTTCAAGTAAATGATTCGTGACTAAATTCTATATTTAATATTACATAAATTAAATGGAAAGATTCCAAGTTGATGTTGCTGCCACTTTCAATGGTATAATCAAAGCTCTCAAGGAAAGGTGAAACTTATGTCTTCAAATAAACCAACTATACTGGCCAAAGGTATGTTGTTTAAAATAATAGGCTATACCTTCTTTCTTGGTATCCATAATTACTATCCAATATGTTTGTTTTCTACTATTATAGGTCATGGCTAGATAAGAGATTAAGAATGAGTTATGGTTTCATAAAAGTATGAGATAGAAAGACATGATGTGCTTAGCGGCGTTAACGCTATTGTCATCTATTTGGTAATTAATTCATACAAGATGCATTGATTCGTATAGGTTTGAACCAAAACTTATTGAGTATAGATGAAATACTTTTGTAGCATATAAAGAATACTTTTTGGTTTTAAATGGCTTGAATCACACTGATCTTTCAATATTTCATTAAAATGTCCCCTATACCCCTTTGTTTTCTAGATATTGATGTGCCAATTTATGCACTGAGCCCTTGAATGGCTCGACATTGCTTAATTGCATATTGTTCTCTTTTACTTTATGGCATCATGAAATCCAAAAGATAGACTGTACTAGCCTAACATAATAAGCTTTTCCCTCTCAGATTGCTGGTATAAATCACTGGAAGCATGGTCAAAAGGGTCATGGTATCTTCTGTATTCAACAAGAACAAGATGAAGTTCGCCTCAACAAGATTACTTAGTAGTTGTTCAACTTTGTTGGGGAATCTATTCCTAAAGTGTGTTTCAAGATGATGAGAATTGGCCAAACATATTATATGCATGCTATATCTTATCTAGATGTCCATTGTTTTAGTTTGTAAATTTGATGCTTCTTGGTTGTATCACATTCAGCTAGAAAAGAAGTGTAATGAATCAAATATTAGGATAAGGGTAATTTAGGAATTCTATAATAGTATAGATACTAGGAGATTCTAGAGTTTCTTAGGTCTATAAATAGAGCTAAAAGAGGTAGAGAAAGGGATATGTTGATGAATGAAGATGAAAATTATGTTTAGTTTTGTAGTTTAGTGGGAGTGTAAGCTACTTGAAAAGCTGTGTTCACCATTTTAATATCATCTCCACTTTCTGTCTTACTGTTTTATTGCCATTATTTCTTAGTGTTCTGCTTAGATTGATACTTTATGATTATTGTGCTGTGAGGTTGTTGTGTTGCTGTTCTGTTACTGTCCAGTGGTGTGTGTGAGAGTAGGAGATAGCAGGTAGTCCATAACAAGAAGTTAGTGGAGATTACTAATGTTATGACACTTTGGATGAGATGATTTAGAAAGTAATCAAAGATATACAAATTGACAAAATTTGCCAATGACAGGAGTTGTCGTCAGATTTGAATGAGTATATGTAATGTAATGGGAATTGTCCAAAGTCAAATTTTCAAATACTCTTGATTCCTAGATAGAATTTGGACAAAATTTAGGGATTAATATAAAATGCATACTTTTAAATAGGTTATTGATGTAAATGGTTTTTTTTTTTGGGTTTTCCTTCAATTTGAATACATACAAGAGATTTAAAGAAAACTCGAAATCTTTGAATTAATTTATTGTATATAATAACTTGCAAAAGTGTTGGTCAAATTACTTTTTGGTACATCAAAATGTTGGATAGTGACGTGTTGGACACGGTGCACAATAGTCAAACAACTAAAGCTCAACTCCTACTACTCACATTCACACCATAGCTTTGTGAAACCTTTACTTTGCACGATAATTTATATAAAAGAATAGTCGAACAATTACACAATACATCAAAGCGATAACTTTAAAGTGCTCGACAATATAGTGTTGGACACGGCGCGCAACGCGCGCCGTGGACAACTAGTATTAATAAAATGCAGATGATATTGTATTGGTGGATGAAACTAAAATAGGGGTTGATGCCAAATTGGAGCAATGGAGACAACGGCTGGAATCTAGAGGATTTAAGCTAAGCCGGACTAAGACTGAGTATTTAGAATGTCATTTTGGGTCATAGAGGGGGGAAAATGATGTTGTGGTGAGTTTAGACGAGAAAGATCTAGCCATGAGTAAGTGCTTCAAATATCTTGGGTCAATCATCCAAAAGAATGGAGAGCGGCCACAGGAGTGTTGTGCGATCAAAGCATCCCCTTAAAGTTGAAGGGAAAATTCTATAGGACCGCTATAAGACCAGTGTTACTATATGGTACAGAATGTTGGGCTTCTAAGAAGGAGCATATCCAAAAGGTAGGGGTTGAGATGGATGCGGATGTTAGAGATGGATGTGTGGCAACATTCTACGAGATAGAATAAGAAATGAAGATATCGGTAGGAAAGTTGGTGTTGCGGATATTGCGAGCAAGCTAAGAGAAAATCGCTTGCGTTGGTTTGGGCATGTAACATAGAGACCCCAGGGAGCACCAGTACGAAGAGTGAAAGAGTGGGATCAGGGGATTTCAAACTTGGTAGGGGGAGACCGAAAATGACTTGGCGAGAAGGAGTTAGAAAAGATATGAAGCAAATGGATTTACAAGCGATTGAAGCACTCGACCGTACGGGGTGGAGGAGGAAAATCTATGTGGACGACCTCCCGAAATAATCACTTTGGTTCATGTAGCCGACCCCATTTATGGGAATAAGGCCTTGATTGATTGATATATATATTCTCTTCTATATGAAGAGGATAAGAATTTCGAAGATTCTCTCCGGTTGTGAATAGAGTCAAGATTCAAAATGAAAATAACAAAACGAAACGGAGGGAGTACTACCTAAGCCATAAACAATACAAAACGAACATTAAAAAATTGGCCCCTGGCCTAGAGAAAGAGTTCATAAAAAGTTAGAGTAAGGCCTATTAGGAACATTATATAATTCTAAACCAAAAATGTACCTGTTCTGGACATCCTAAACAAAGAAGCAACATAAAATCTTACTAGATAGGATATCCCGGGGGATAGGTGGACTCAAAAACCAGTAAATCACAAGTTCAACACCACTGGAATGTGATTTTATACAGCATAACTTACAAATACAGAGAAAATAAACGACTATAGATTGAGAAAGATACCTTTGTTGTAAGGTATTGTCTCACTGCAAGCTCTTGATCGAGTCTAGCAACAAGGTCCTCCATGTCTGCTTTTGCAGTTGTCAACCTTCTTTGCATGGTAACAAGAACCCTACTGAATTTATGGCGTTGATCTGATGGAAGAGCTACCAATAATTTGGTTGGAGATTGTATATCCTCGTCTATTGGACCTTCAGACCCCACAGTAAGGTTGATCCCGCCTTCATCATGGAGTCTAGAAGTTCCCCCGTTAGAATTTTCACTGGCTTGTAAAGAACATACTTCACTTCCAGCACTATCAGTAGACAAGTCCATTACATTGCCTACCACCTTGGAGTGCTCTCTTTCGAAGAGAATCTCCTTTCCATTATCATGGGATGTATTTCCAATGCCAGCTTCATAAAATTCATCCTTTACTCTGGCAGTATTACCCCTGTCATATGCTATGCATGCACCAGTAATTTCTGCTCCATCAGTAAAGTCAATATCTGATACTGAATGTCCCCTGCTAACCACAGATGCAGCATGGACTTCAAGATCAGGTGTTCCAATATCAGGTTTTTCATAACCAGTGCTATCACCATAAGTTGATGCAGCTGATGAAGCATCACCAATCACAGAATTCTTGGCACTTGGCAGATATTCAATGAATGAAGAGATGCTGTTCCCAGATAAATCATTGAATGCTGATAACATACAATCAAATCATATCATTCTATTTTTTTTTTTTAATTTTTTTTTTAAAAAAAAAAAACTCATAACATTCTATTAAAGGTTGACAATTTCAAAATCATGGTAAAAGTGCTAAGGTGGTCCAGAGCATGCAGGAAAGATAAATGATAAAAGAAAACAAGATGAGACCATCAATGAAACTAAGATTAATCAGGAAAACACCTACAAGACCTAGCAGCAGCTTCCAACTCCAGAAATATTGCCACAGGTGCACTCCTTGACACATCAATGCTTGATAATAACTTCTCCATCCAAATTTCCAAAGCAATTCTTCTCTGCGTAAAAGAGACAGTTACAACTTACATGTGTATATTTCATTAAATTTCCATGGAAGTATGAAGAAATCACAAGTCACAACAGTCTGAATACAATAAGAGACAAGTAGATCTCTTTGTGAAAGTGAAAATTATAGAGCTAATGAAGAAGTAACCACTACAACAGGAGAAAGAAATTAGTTTTAATTCATAAAAAATGGAATCAGTTTAAATAGAAACATTGGCTATAGATGGATTCTGTCATTCAGTTAAGGTTGTTCCATTGTTCACTTTACTATGAAACATAAGATCTAAAAACCATTCTCTTGAGAAATCAGTTCTCAAGAATCAAAGATGAATATGTACAATATTGTAGCCTTTATTAATTATTTACATTATCCGTTCTCAATTATTTGTACCAATAATCATCATTTTAATCGATCTTACTATGATTAAAAACTAAAAAGAATGAAGATAGATCATAAAATGGTGATTAAAAAGAAGATTGTCAACAAGCAAGTCTTCCAAAATCTGTAATGCACATAATTCTTTTACTCTTCTCCTTTTGTAACTAGGGAAAAACTAATAAGAGCATAGCCAACATCAATTTTACGCATTAGCAAAAAACACTTCTAAGTGTTAAAAAAAAGGAGAAATAACTTTCATGTTATCCAGGTTATTGTGATGGATCATAAAAAAGAAAGACAAATTTGGCAACAAAAGATGACAAGAACGAGAGTTGCACTATGCTTCGGGCAGCTAACAATCATTAAATGCGCAAGTACACAATAGGCAGATACATGGCCAGGTAACCCACTTTCGGAAAGTTGAGTAGCATGAGACTTTTCATGCAATCTTCACCAAGTAACATTTGGATGTTAAGAAACTAAATTGGCTGATGTTTGTAATAGTGAATAAGGTCATATAAGATAAAAATGAGACTAAAGCTCATTAAGATACACTGAGAAAGCATTACTATTACCTCTTCAATCGCACTCCTGCTTTTTGATCCCAAAAGCTTCCTTGGAGGAGGTACGGCTAGAATTTTCTGGGGAAATAGCTTTTGAAGCTGCAAAAATAGTAGCTACATAAACTAGTGCTAGTGAAGCTCCATACATATATAACAATTCAGTAAAAGGGAGACATCAATAATTTATGTAAAAAGAACCAATGATAAGTAATTGAACAAACCTCTGAAAACAGCTGCAGGAAATCACTAAATCTATGTAATATTGCTCGAGTTGTTGTGATTGCTTCTGGTGTCTGTATACCAACTTGGACCCTGTAATACTGATCCTTATGATAGTGAGAACATAATTCCCAAAAAGCACCATATAGGATTAAAGGAACCATAAAGATGAATACAACAAAGGAAAGAAAGAAGGGGGGGCTACATTAGCTGAAAAAGTTCTTTTGGATTACAAAATTATTGTGAAGTCAATTGCTACAACCTTCAAACTAAATATAGTGCACAGTGCATTTAATCCATTTTCAGCAGAACAAATAAATGCTTCAAGTAAATGGCTAGATTACATCACAAAAAAAAGGAGAGAGGCATGCACCTTACGGACAAGCATAAATATAACTAAAATCAATTATGGCCATCTTCCAGGAGTCAAGAAAATTGGTACGTCAAGTAAAGACAAAATTTGAGTAGAAAAGGAAACGACAAGAGACCAAGACTTAATGTCAAAAACACAGACAGCACATTGAAGAGGGCAAGGTGCCATGGAGCTTCAAAATATCATATAGAATCACCTTAGCTGAGGACACAAAAGATCGAATATGCAAGTATGCAGCCCTAGCCCTCCAATTACAAAATAAGAAAATAGAGAAGGCTTTAATAAGATGGAAAAGGGGAAAATTCTATATGGAGACCCTCAACTTTGGGAATTTCTATAAAGTCGACATCCCAAACGATGTTTTCTGCGTAACCCTATGTTGTTGTATAAATACTGTGTGATAGTATAAGACAGGAAATTTCTATATGGTGACTCCAAATTTTGAAATTTCTATGTGGTGGAAAAAAGGTTCTATTCCACAATGTGGCCCTCAGGTTTTAATTTTTCCATTCTATGACCGGCCTTTTAAAGCACTAAATTAAGTTAATAGTTTTTCTAATTAGGCTAATTATGCTTTTGATCAGCCTAAATAATTTTCTAGAAAGCTTCATTATCTTTCTAATTCTCCTAATTAGCATCTATTTTGTTATTTTTCTGATTGGCATAATTATCTTTAATTCTCTAAGTATTCTTCTAAATAGCCTCATTTTTTTATTATAGTGATTATCCTAATTATTTTTCTAATCATCCTAATATATAATGAGAAAATTATTTAGACTAATTAGAAACAAAATTAGCATAATTATCAAATAATTAGGCCAACTAGAAGATTAATTAGTGTACTTAAAATATATACGCTGATTAGGCTAATTAGAAACATAATTCGGCCAATTGAAGAGAAATCAGGGGAAATTAGAAAAAATAATTAGGCTAATTATTTCTTTTAATGGCAAAAAGGCTTAGAACTTAGAAGGGTCACAAAATGTAACCAAACCTGAGGATCAAGGTGTAGAATTAAAGAATTTTTTTCTAGCATAGAATTTCCCAAAATAAGAAGTCATCGGTAGAATTTCCAAAAAAAAAAAAAAACAACGATCAACATTTTTCATAGAACTAACTTCTTCGAACAATGTCCTAATTTAGAATACATGAAACAAGAGTTAATGATACGGAGTATTAAAGACTTAAAGCTATTATCTTGAACATAACAAATTGCATGCACTTATAATATGAAATATAGAAATCTAAACACAAATTTAGTGCACATAAATTGCTCTTTTGTCTTATCAGGAGAGTCTAAGTAGCAAATCAAGCACAAAATGTAACGTATACCACAACTGGACCTGAGCCTCTTGAATTGGACAGGGTAGTCCAGGAAGGAATATTGACACAGTATCTCCATCCATTTTGAGTATCATGAGGCCAAACAGTATGATGCCCATCCTGTAGACAAAACAAATATTGCAGTCCAATAAGGCCAATTATATTATATAACCATAGTCCAGCCACAGATACATTATACCAATTTATTATTAGGTGTAGAAGTCTAGAAGAATATCATCCAGCACAAATACGAATCTGAAAACCGTGTATGCTAGGGTAAAATGACCTGTTCTACTCATGAAGTACGCATACAGTTTTCCATTGGGATGTTTTCAAGTCCTTGCCTCCTTGGCAATTTCAAGGTCAAAGTTGGATTAGGGATTCTGTTTAGGCTTTCCTTAAAGAGCCCAATATTTTAAAGTGTTAGTATGGAAATATGGAATGCTAATAAAAAAACTATGGAAGGTTGAATTTTTCATTACTTCCTGGTGATTGAGAAGATGATTTAGTCTCCAAGCTTTTGGAAGTCTTTAGGTTGAAAATTTTGAGATGGAGTTGGTAACGAGGAGTTGGTCTGATGAGATGGTAAAATTGGCTCCTATTCTTCTGAAAAATTTCACGATCTCCTTCAAAAATATTGTCTGAGGTCTTCTCTGCTACTGAGAATTGGACAACGAAATGACCTCTATGTTTTTTAAAACATGATCAGACACTAAAGAAAAGATCCTCACTGAGAATGTTTTAGTTTGTGTCTTCAACTCTTCAAAGAGAAAAATAACATCATATATATCCTTATACTTGGCACTCATTAGTCTTGTCCTTTGTACCTTGAAAGATGTTCTTATAGCTTGGGAAAGAAGGATGATGGAAGGCCGGCTTGGGGAAAGAAGGACTAAGGGTTTTGAGCACATAGATTCTCCATATCAAGGCTTCAATATATGTCCTTATACTTGGCACTCATTAGTCTTGTCCTTTGTTCCTCGAAAGATGTTTTTATAGCTTGGGTCTTCAACTCTTCAAGGAGAAAAATAACATCATAAGTTCTTAACTATATGTCCTTATACTTGGCACTCATTAGTCGTGTCTTTTGTTCCTCGAAAGATGTTCTTATAGTTTGGGAAAGAAGGATCAAGGGTTTTGAGGACATAGCTTCTCTATATCAAGGCTTCAAGTTACTTTTCTTTAGGCTTTTATAGAGTCGTGAGCAATACTTAGTTTCTTGATTCAGTATATAAATGATTTCCATATAACTTGGGGACACCACTTTTGTTGTAACTTGTAAGTAGTTCCCTTTTTGTATATGGTCACAATCCGTGTCCTTATGCTTTTGAATGTTAAGAATTTACGGCTAATTTTGTTCTATAGCTATTTAATATTGAGAAGCAACAAGAGTCCCTCAACAGTTTACTACTTACTATCAAAGGAAAAAATGAAAAATTTGTTTATAAGTGTTCCTTATTTAAAGGTACCAATTATGTTTTACAAGTATTTTATATAGTTACCAACTTTAAAGGGACTTTTATTTTATAGGTACATAACCAAAATTCCAGAAATCACCTATTAAATCGATTATTAAAACAATTAAATCAATATTCTGGTATAATACGATTGTAAAATACAGTGATTGGAATGGTGCCATGCGCTTTATTTCTCTGATTTCGTAAGTTATTTTTGGTAATATACCTATGATATACAAGACCCCTCAAATTCGATACTTATATAGAATAAAACATACCATTAAAAAAAACACTCATAGTTGGAACCTTTAAAAACCATTTTTCCTACTATCAAATTATTTAGTCAATTATTCACTGAATATATATCTTTGAAATACTTCTATCTTCGATATAACAATTCTCTTAATATCTTTCATTTGAATTAAAAAATTACATCTAGAAACGGCCGTCAATTTAACATTTAGCAATTCAGCATTTCGTATCAGGCTAATTCTCTAAACACTTCATGTGAATCATTGCCTTGAGCCCTTGACTCTTGTAATTCACATCATAAACATAGTTTCCCTTGACAATCTCATTCAAAGACTGGATATTTCAGTCTTTCGATATTTAAAGTTCAGCTTCAGCAGAATCGATAACTAGTCTTGATGCATATATCACCTTCCATTATCTTAATTGTTACTATTATTCATTCACCTATTCTCTCATTTGTCGAAATCCTAGCACAATTCTTATTCTCTTAATCTACAATTTTTATCCAAGAAGTAGACAATTATATTTCACTGCTCATTGAATTTTTTTAACTGAAATATGAAAAAAGTAATCAAATTACCAACACCCATTAGACTAAATTCTTACAGTAACAAAATAACAAAATTCAAAACAATAATTAAACAAAACACACACACACACACAACCCAGAAATCAGAGATCAACGGAAAATCAGCAATTAAGTACTTCATCCCCAAAAAAAATGGAAACAAAAGAATAATATGATTAAAATTGGGGGCAAAAAAGGGGGAAATTAAGGGTATACCCATTTTTGAGGAGGGGGGCTCCACTCCATGCCCAAAGGTAAAGGTGAAGTACCATCATGACGAAAAGTGGTTTCAACTTGGAGAATTGAAGAAATTGCAGATTCATCAAGTGCTATGCGTTGATAAAGATGATGATCATAAACCCCAAAATCCAACAATGACAAGTCCATGTCCATCACAATAGATAAGCTTTCATATAACTAGAATAAAATTGATACATATAATTGTATCTGAATCTGCCTATTTGAACTTTTCTGAGTGTTATGGTGGCGTCAATTGCAGGTGGTGAGGGAGAAAATGCATAGTTTCTGGAAGGTGGAAGAAGTGCGCAACTACATGGAAGAGGGGTTAGAGGTGTTTGCTCTTTGTTGTTGGCATTTGTCTTGGTAGTTTGTTGGATTGGATTAGTGTGAGACTATTGCCTACAATAAAAACAAGTGTCATCTAGAGGTGATCAAAAGTTCGGGCTGGGCCTTAATTAAGTAGGTATGTCCAAAGTCTGGTTTTTTTAAATGGGTTTGGCGGGTCTTGCGCGGGCGTTTTGGGCCGGGCCGGGCCGGATTTTTGAACTAAAAATGCCTATTTTAAGCGCGCCAAAGTCCGCAAAACTTTCGGGTCGACTGGGTCGGGCCAACGGGCCGGGCTAATGTTGATTAGCTCTGGTGTGATCCATTTTTTGCCTCCATTTCTAAAATTAAAATAAAAATTCAAAAAACTCATCTATTTTCCCCCATAATACATCATTAATTATTGATTGACGAAATGGACTAGGAAATCGAGAAGATCTTAGAAACTCGTTTTTTAGTAATAGTAACCCTGAAAAAGTATCCAATGTTAACCACAAAACCGATCCAAAAAATTGTAATATCAACCCTGAAAACCTACTCAATTATATATATACTCTGTACTAGTTTTTTTTTTTTGAGGGACTCTCTGCAGTTGTACTTGTATATTTTCTTTAAACTTGATTCATTTTGATATGAAATAGCTAATTCAGAAAAAAAATTAAAAAAAATTCATTCAAATCTATATCTATACTTAAATATTTAAAACAGGAACTCTAACATCCACGTGTTATCTTCTTAGCACTTCCTCTTTATTTGATTTTGCTTTATTAGAAAAAGGAAAGAAAAAAATAATTGCTTTATTATTTTTCTATTGCTTGACATTCCTAATTTTTCCATAAATGTTTCAATTCCTCATCATTATTTATGTTTCATGTCTTTTGCTTTTCTATCATTTAAAAAAAAAATTAATTTTTGTGATTCATGTCCTTCAATTTAATGATGTCTTACAAGAGAAAAAATATATAAATACTAATATTTTTAATTATTTTTTGTGAAAAATAAAAATCCATGCATGGCACGGGGTTAAAACTAGTATATGAAGACTTCGAGATCAAATAGAATATGTTTCTTTCCATTCCTTGTGAGCCGCTTATTTCTCTGAAACAAGAGATCAAAGTGATTTTCATCTGTTGTCTCCCCGTTTACAGGATCGAAGTGTAAAAATGACTTGATTTCAATAATCGAATAATTTTTATAAATATTACAAATTTACAAGGAAAAACATAGTCATATCGAATCTCGTATGATTTATCTCGACATGTACTTTCTAAATATATAATTTTTATAATTTTTTGATATTAATAGTTAAAGTTGTGTATCGGGTGATATGAAAAAGTAAAAAGAAAAATTATTTTTGGAATGAGGAAGTAGTTAATTTTTTGGAATAAATGTGGCAATCCTAAAGGACGGGTAACTATTTTATTTTTATCGATTATCATGTTAATTTATTTTTTTTTAACAAAAATTCGATTTCTGACAATATTAGATAAAAGTGGTTACACCTGGAAAAATACAAAAATTTATTAGTACCACTTAGTCCTGTTCAAAGGACCGGGTCGGGGCGGAGATATTTGGTGGGCCGGGTCGGGCTTCACACATTCTTATATTTGGCCCGGCCCGACCCACATTATCCAAGAAGATTGGAAATTTAGTAACTAGATTAATTTTAATTTGTGGATGTTTTTGGACTATTACTACTTAATAGTTAATACTCCCTCTTGTCCCATATTTTTATGACCCTACTTTTTGTTTGATCTTTTTTTTTTCAAAGATGAATCGGAGCGAATATTATGTGTGGGATCGAATGGTTAGTTGGTATATCTATCATATCATATCATATACGACAAAATCTACTCCCTCCGTCCCAAAAAAAAATGCTCCACTTTTCTTTTTCATCCGTCCCAAAATAAATGCTCCATTTTTTTGGCATATGATCCACATACAATTTTACATTTATATCCTTATTTACCACTTAATACCAACTACTTTTTACCTACTTTTACTTACAACTTTACACTTTTACCCTTACTTTTCACAAAAAGTAGGTCCCAGCAAAAATCCCACCTCAAATATTAATGTAGTAGTTATTTTGAAACGAAGGGAGTACTATTTTAAAATGCAACAAGGTGCATGCATGATAGATATATACATGCATTTGTTACACGAAAATGGTGCAAACAATCTTAATTGCTTGTGCCGCGGCTCGCGGTACTGTAGGAAGTTTTTGAGAAATATGGGAAGAAATTTAAGTGGTACTTAAAAAGTCCAACCCAACCCATTTAGGTCCATTAATTTATTGACCCTATTATGATCCGCCCCATTTCTAAAAAGAGTTAGATCACACAAATTTTTAATGGGTCGAGCCAGAGTTTTAAATGGGCCCACCCCATTAAACAGGCCTACTACTACTGTAGTAGTGACAAAACCCAAATTTTTTTTTAAAAAAATAAATCTAACCCTAGCGCAACATTTCATCTCTCCGTTTATTTTAAAAAAAAAAAAAAAAAAAACATTTCATCTCTCCGTTTATTTCACCCTCTCCTTTCCTCTCCTCTTCAGTCTTCTCTGTCGAACGGGTTTAGGGTTTAGGTTGGGCGTGGTTTTTGTGGTGCCTTTCCTCCATTAAAGCAAGCAGATTTCCTCCATTAAAGCAAGCAGAGTTTTTGAGGTAAGATTGTTTTTCCCGTAGAATCAATTATACAATGAAGTTCATGCTTTGCTGGGTAATTTATTTTATCGGTAGATGGAAAATGAATTTCCAATCAAATATTGTTGATAGATTATGTATGTGCTGTGCTGTAGACTACAAAAATGGAGGATTTCTTACTGGACCCAGGGCGGCCGCCCCTGTTGCCCTGGGTCAGGGACGGGCCTGGATATGAATTGGCGGCGATCATTCTATATCTATAAATTGCTTTGAAGGAGTAGTTGGCTGCATTCTTCTTACTTTGTCTTAGTGTTTAATGCTGTTGCTATATGCTTCTTGTGTTGAAATTATATTTTATATAAAGAAAGAAAAGAATGGGAAAAGAAAAGAAGACATACTCCACAAAACTGAATAATATTTTCCATACACAAAAATAACAAATACAAAGCATCATCTTATACTAAAATAAAATAACAAGAAATACTAAAAATTAGAAAATCATCTCATGATTTTAAACATCTTGAACATATTTAACTGAATTCTAGTTTGCATTCTTCAGTGATTCTAGTGTTCTGATATATGTTTGGATCACCATAAATTCGTAGAGCTAGGACTCTGTGCTTCTGGGCTCTTGGAGCAGGAAATACTGTAATTGTTTATTTTCTTTATTTTTTTTGTTCTAAGTTTAAAAAAAAGTTATAAATTTTATATCTTTTTTTTTCTGGGTTGAATCAAGCTCCAATGTGAATCTATGGCACTTTCTGTATCTTTGGAATTGAATTTAGTTTCTATCATATCATCCCTGATGGAAAAAAAATTACTTGATTGTGCAGATGAGTGAAATAATTGAAAACAGCGATGATGTCAATGGCATCATAATTGGTAATGAGATTGCTGCAATCGATAATAATGATGCGGTGACACTTGTAGTGCAGCCAAATAAACGCAGGAGAAAGAAGTCTATTGTTTGGGAATACTTCACTACTGAAACTGTTAGCTCTGAGTGTACTCGGGCTTGCTGTAAAATGTGCCATAAGTCGTTTGCTTACATTAGTGGCAAAAAGCAAGCAGGTACCAGCCACCTCAAGAGACACATATCCTTAGGTATCTGCCCTGCAAACCGTTCTAACCAGAAAAAGAATCAAGTTGTCCCCTATATGCCACAACCCCAAAATGGAACTATTACAGCTCCTCCAAGAAAGCGCTGCAGAGCATCTCCTGGGTCAGTGACTGTTGCACTGGACCAAGATCGCTGCATTCATGAGATAGCCAGAATGATTATACTTCATGATCTTCCAGCAAACATGGTAGAACATCCTGGTTTCGTTGACTTTGCTCGGATCCTTCAACCTCACTTCCCTGTGGTAAGTTTTGAGTCTGTTCAGAGTGAGATTTTGGCTATCTTTACGAGAGAGAGAAATTTACTTGCAAAAACTCTTGCTGAAATCCCTGGGCGTGTTAGTCTTACTATGGATCTCTGGACATCAGATCAAACATTGGGCTATGCTATTCTAACGGGGCACTTCGTTGATGCTGATTGGAGGTTGAAAACTCGGGTCCTCAAGTTTGTTTTAGTGCCATTTCCAGAATCACAGGTTGGTTTTAATCATGCTGTTGTTTCATGTCTGTCTGAGTGGGGTCTGGAAAACAAGTTGCTAGCACTTACCATTGATCCATCTTTTGCAAATGATGCTGTGATGAATAACCTTAGGGGGCTGCTAACTATAAAGAATTCTATCAGAAAGAGTCAGTTTTTAATTGCAAATTGCTATGCTCGTTTCATAACAAGCATGGCACTGGAAGCCCTCGAGGCAACAAGCAAAGTGGTTGCCAAAGTTCGTAACATTGTGAAGTATGTGAAAACTTCAGAATCTTGTGAGCTCCCTTGTACACAGAGTTTAGTCATGGACAATCAAAACACGTGGGATTCAACTTTCCATATGCTGTCAACAGCTTGTCAGTTAAAGAAACTTACTTCTTGTCTAGATCCTTCTGATATTGATCATGAGCAAGCTCTTTCGAAGGGTGACTGGAATTGCATAGAGGTCCTCTGTAAATATTTGGAGCTTTTCTATCATGCTGCTTATATTCTGACTACTGAATTCTATCCTACTGCAAATATGTTCTTTCATGAAGTCTGGAAAATTGAGTTCAAACTGGCTCGTGGAGTATTGAAAGAAGATACTTATATCAGCAACTTTGTTAGACCTTTGTATGAAAAGTTTGATGCATATTGGAGGGATTGTTGTGTGGCCTTGGCTTTGGCCGTAGCTATGGACCCTAGATATAAGTTTAAGCTTGTAGAGTACAGCTTTAAGAAGATTTTCGGGGAAGAAGCTGACATGTGGTTAAGTGCTGCCGAAGTGAACCTACACGAGTTATACCTTGAATATGTTGCTCAGACTTTACCCTTGCCGTCCATACACGTAGAACAAAGGTATGAAGGGTTTATAAAAACAGAGGCACATCAAGATGATGGGTTGTTGGATTTTGATGTGTATGTTTCAGAAATTCCAAGCAATCATCCAACAAAATCAGAACTAGATCAGTATCTTGATGAGCCTCTTTTACCTAGAGAGTCACCAGAGTTTGACATTCTTGAATGGTGGAAGTTGAACAGAATCAAATTCCCAACTCTTTCCAAGATGGCTGCTGATATATTGTCCATACCATTTGCTACAGTTTCTCGTGATTCTGTGTTTGATACTTTTAGTAAGAAGTTGGATAGTCACAGATGTTCGTTGAAGCCAGTTACGGTAGAGGCTCTCGTATGTGCAAATAACTGGTTGCAGTATGAAACACAGCAGAATAAATCCTTGTTTGATATCTCATCGATGTGTATAAGGACAGAAACCAAAGTGAAGGATTAACAGTGGTGTGTTTATGGCCTTGTGGGGCTCTGCTTCTGATCACTAACTTACATTCACCCCAATTTTGAAGATAGGTTTTATAGGAGTAATATACTTTTTAGCACAGGTAGCTGTAATCTTGCATAATTCTTTGGTTGGGTTAGCTTCAGTTTTGGTTGACGAGCTTTTTAGTTATATGATGTAAAGATGCATTTTTTAACATAATAATAAATTAAGGTGCTCAAAAATCAAAACCCCATTGCTTTCTTATCCTATGTTTTGGAAATGGTTTTGGACTTGTTTGGTTGAGAGAGCTTTGAATTTTTTAGAGAGTTTAGAGTTTTGACCAAATAAAACTCTAATTTAGGTTTTTGGTAAAATGGAGTTTAAAAGAGAGTTTTGTACCAAAAACTTTGATTAAAACTCTCTTTAGAAAAAGCTGGGTTAGGCATTCTTTTCTTGAGAGTTTTGGAGAGAGAAATATTAATTGACTAATTTGTCCACATATTTAAACCTATTAAAACCTAACAAGTTATTTTTAAATGTCCATAAATGTCATTTTAGACAACAAAACTCTAAGCAATCAGCTATGTTTTACCAAACACTTTTAAACAATCAATTATTTAAATCAGCAGTCAAATCCTCTAAACAAAAAGTAATCATCTAATCATAAATTTTAAACTCTAATCACCAAATAAGGCCAAATGTCATTTTGTATTTAGTTAGGGTGTCAAAAGTGAAAATATTAATTAAAAACAAATACTCCCTCCGTCTCAAAATAATGCTTCATTTTCCATTTTTCTATGTTCCAAAATAAATGATCCATTACCACTTTTTAGAGTTTTTACTACTGTTGATATTATTGCCCACCAATATAATTACACTTATAACTTAACATAACATTAATTAATTTTACTTTTACTATTTTTAATATTATGGCCCACTTATAAATTCAAACTTACTGTTTTTGATATTATGCTCCACCTTTAAAAAGGGACAAAGAGAGTATTAAATTACCAGTAATTTTGATATGCATTTTAAAAATTTATAAGAGTTATACTTGTATATATCATTATTTTATATTGGAAAGCGTTGTTAGAAGGGAATGTATGGTGAGTGAATAGGTGACAGATGGTATTTTTTCTTCTGCCTTGATAGGTGTCTTTTCGGGCTTGATAAGTGGTTAGTCTAACTTAATAAATTCTTGCCAATACTTTATAACTGAAAATCTCGTAATCCCATCGTTAGACTAACTGCATCAATATTGTTCTTGGGGAAAAAATGCAGCTTTAAAGAGAAATTGTTCGAAATAACAGCATAATGCAGCATTACATTTTGCCGTGACACCAGAGGTGGAAGTTTCAGCCTAAATCAAATTATCAATACATCAAAAATAGTCTAACTTGATCCTTCCAGCAACTATTACTCTCTCAAGCCTAGTACTAACACATGGTAGTGCTTTCTCTTTAACTTATAAAACCTAACTTGATCAAAACTGGTGAAACATGATTAACCAAAATCTGATTGAAACTTATCAAAACGTTTTAGCTTGATTAGAACTTTTTAGCCCTAGTTTAATTCGATAAGCCCTGATTACTGACAAAATAAGTTAAAAATGACTCACCCTAGGTCTCTTTTAGACTTGGTTTTGTACATGTGTTGCTTGTATTTTTTTTTTTTTTTTTTTTTTACACGGTAAGGTCCACAAGTGGGGTTCCTAAAACTGGTCCTATCTCAGGATACCAATACAGGGGAGGGGGGAAATCCTCAGCATAACGCTGAGGGTGAGGTTCGAACCTCCGCCCAAGCCGGGGAAGGTAGGGCAGCTCCCCACTGAGCTAGCCCTTTGACCTCACATGTGTTGCTTGTATATGAAACAGCTGCTGTATCTTTTGTGTGACATATCTTAGCACATAACACATGACATGCTCACAGTGCATGAGGAAGAGGATGAATACTGGATAGACATACCATCAGGAATCTCCAGTCATTTTGTATTCAAGGGAGAAAGTCTACAATTCTATACATGAACTTCCAGGCAGCACTAACAGCTTCCAAAATAATTGTAGTATTGTACAGCTAAATTCTAAGGCTATTCATGTTTCTCTTCTACATTATGGACTTTGTTCAATGACTCTTCAAAGGCTTGCAAAGCACTTTGGTAATGGTCTAGAGAGATGACCCCTTCCTCCACCACTCGCAACGCACGTCTATACAACTGATTAATCCATTGAACCCGATCATTAATATCTACAACAATGTTAGAATGATCTAGGATATACAACCGCTTATAGTCCTTTTTCCATCTTGACAATATATACTTTGCAGGGATCTCTTCCACCCCATTATAGTTGAGCACACATAAAGCATGTCGACATAGGTATCCATTGAAGTTAAAGCAGCTGCAAATGCACCGAACTTCTGCTGATCCTCTATTGTAGTAAACTTCATAATCTCGAATCTCTCTCCTGTTGTCTTCACCAAGATGACGCTCTTGCACTAAAAAAATAATGTACGGCCCATCAACGTGGAGTTGCGTTGTGCTAAAACAAGAATACATCTCCTCCACCTCAAGCTGGAATTTCTGGAATATTTCTTTTGTATAGACCCTAGAAAGCTGCTGTTCGAATGAGCATCTTGTTTTAAGCGGAAAGCTTGAGCTTCTTGACTCGCTGTCAGAAAGGGTTTCTTCCTTGTGCTTTTTATGTAAAGCTAGCTCATACTTGTCAAGAAATTCTTTTAGGGGTGTTTGTTTATGTACATACTTTTCAAAAAATGGGTGCAACAGTTCAGCAGGTTTCGCTGTTGACATACCAGCAAAGAAGGTATCTTTCAGATAGACAGGCGCCCATTGAGCTCGATCTTCATACAAAGATCGAAGCCACTCGTGATTGGAAATTCCAAATTGCTGAACCATAAGTCCCCAAGCAGCCTCAAATTCACTCACCTTCAATGTTTCATACACTGTTTTGGTCAATTTTTTCCTAATTGCATCATAGTTCTGCAATCCTCCCAATTTTTCAGGGACTTTTCTAATAATATGTGAAATACCATAACGATGAAGTGATCTAGGGAAGACCTCAGTAATTGCAGTTCTCAAAGCCTGAGACCTATCTGTAATGATGGTTTGTGGTGAATGACCACGCATACATCTGAGCCATATGTTTAGTAACCACGTGTATGACTCTATTGTTTCTCCAGCAATCAGACCACAACCAAGTAGCACAGTTTGGCCATGGTGATTTGCTCCAACAAACACCACCAAAGGAATTTCATATTTGTTAGCTAAGTAACTGTTATCCAAGAAAATGACATCACCGAAGTAACCACATGCAGTTCTTGACCTAGCATCAATCCAGAAGACATGTTTAATACACCCTTGATCATTGAAATCCATCAAATAAAAGAAGTTTGGGTCGGTCAATTGCATGCGACAGAGGTAATTATAAATAGCCTGTGCATCACCTTTCTTGAGGTGCAGCTGATTAGAGAAACCTTGAATTTCTTTTGCGCTAGTATTCAAGTATCCACTGTCTACATTATCTATGACAACCGCTTTGTATAATTTGATTGTCTGCCCCTCTGCATTAGAATTGGATATAGATTTCCTCTTTGAATCAGCATCAACAGTCTTTATAGTCTTGTACATTTTTGGTCCCAATAAATGGTTGTGTTCAAGTGTAACTTCAAGAATCCTCCACCTTCTTGAATCCACTAATCTCATCCTAATCATTGCCGTACACCCAGTACGGGTCTCCTTTCTCAAACGATTAACATCCTTGATTCTTTTAAAACCCTGGCTACTGCAGCAAAGTACTGCACCATACTTTTCCTTGCTATGACGTTTAAACCATGAATTTTTCACTCTGACACGGAAGCCCACTTCCTTGGCATAACAGCTATAATAATTGTATGCATCATCATATGACTCAAACTCCATTCCAACAGCAGGAGGAACAAATTCTCTCTTCCCATCAGATAACATGTTTTCAGAATCTAGTTCTGCCCTGGCACTTTCACTCCCCAAAATTAAACTGCCATTTACATGTTGTATTTGCACAATATTATCTGAATCTTCATCCATTTGGGTAAGGGAGCCAAACTGCTAAAGTCAAAAGAACAAGGAAAATATTAAAACCCTAGAGATGTTCCTTTTAGAATCATTCATCAATACTCGCATTTAATATGGAAAAAATACAGCGAATCAACACAAAAGAGTGAAAAATGAACATGGAAAGCCTAAACATATAGGCAAAAGTTATAAAACACACAAAACTCTTGACATAGATTCATTGAGAAACAAGCTTAAAAAGCCACTCTTTTTCTCTTCTGAATGTACTTATGTAATCAAACTTGCCATAAATGCAAATAAAGAGAGTTCTCTACTGACTTAAGGTCCACATCTTCATACTCCTTCATAAATAGACGAATCTAGTTCTATCATAAGTAGACAGTAAAAACTGAAGTCTTGCAAATGCTTATAACAAAAATTTACATGAGCTGAGCTAATCTAGTCTATGTAGGCTCTAAACCATAGTTGACTAATGTCAAGGAGCTTGAGTGCTTGGCATCTATAGATGATTACCTAAAAAAAAAATTTGAAAGTATTGCTTACTAAATAGTTGCAAAATTTTTGAAACAAATTATGTCTGTCTTAGTTTTAAAAAGCACATCCGAGCCTAGACACACCTTGCTCTCAGGCTCTAAGAAATGGGCTTCAACTAGGCGAGGCTCAACTAACACGAAAGTTGCGCCTCAGAGTGCCTTTATTGGAGAGCTTGCGCTTTAAAGAAAATAGCTTAATTTAAATACAAATGAAAGAATGATTGAAAATTCTTCATAGACTTGTCTTAGATTTAAAATTATCATCACTAATATCATTAAGGATCTTTTAATTAGTATAAAATACAACAAAGAAAAAAAATAATTGGGACTATTTGCGCCTTAGAGCGCCTTGCGCCCTTTTAAACTAAGGTCCCTGTTCTATTAATAGTTAATATACTATACAGAGCATATCAGACTTCAGATCTATGCAATTATTATGAGAAAAGCCACTCACTACTCCCTCCATGATCTTCTAAAACCTTCCCCAATTTCTATAGGTTCCGACTTCAAATCTTCATTGCTAAGATTGGGTTCCAATTCTTCCAAATCATAGTTGAGCTCCGAAATCTCCACTGGTTAAAATTCAGCCCAACCCAACGAGACAATCATCCAATAAGAGCTCAACATATATGCCCTCCCAACTCAGCTTATACACCCAATAAAAGAGTCAAATATTGTCCGGGATAACTCGATTCTTTATCTCTATAAAAAGACAACTGCTCAACCACAAAAGAACTCAGTTAAAGTCTATTATTCCGGAAGAACAACATTTTAATCACATCATTTTTTCCATTGCCAAGTGCAAAGACAATTAAGGATCAATCCTCAAGCTGCCACAAACATTAAATTTTCACCCCTTTTTTTTCTAGATATAAGCATAAAGAGGGTCCCATGGGTAAATCCATGCTTATATACAGCTCCATATAAGTTCATCATTTTTAAATTCACAGAAGAGTCCAATCTCATTAAAATGCTCAATACGAAGTTAGGAATTATCCAAATGCTGAAGTTATTATTAACCCATAAATTCATTCAATTCAGCAATAATAAGCACCCGATATATGAACACTCAGCAATGATAACGGATAATCTGTATTCAGGAACTCTCATCAGAAAAAACTAAAAAAGAAAGTAAAAACCAGTCTTCAAGAAAAAAAGTGATGTCATCATACATCTTGAATTTTTTTAGGGCAAATTTAAATCAAACAATTGAAAAATCAGATAAACTAACCAGTTCAATGACAAGCTGTTTGATCATCAATTCTACTTGGAAGTTGAGGTCATCAAATTCAATTGGGATTTTCAGGAGCTTCTTCCATCATCTTGGGGTTTTCGGACATGGAATGAAAAAAAATAGCGGGGAACACATTTTTTCCATTCTACGGAGACGCCTTTACTATGAATGGCAATGGGTCGGCTCTAGGTCGGGTCCACCTATACAATTCCCAAACCCAAACCCAAATCCAAACTCATTTATTTTATATAGATTTAACATGATTCAGACTCATAGGTCTAGAATTCCAGATTCATTAGCGGGTTTACGGATTTTTAATGGGTCTTAAATGTGTCTTATTTATTTATATTTTGTACTCGTATCATAATAGTATAATACTTATCCTTCCCATTTTCAAATTTTATACCTTCATTCATTAGGCTCCCCATCTACCTTCTCTATTCTACTTTTTCATACCCCATTTGTATTTTGTACTTTTTTAAAAATAGAAAAATAAAGAAAAAGAATACATGTGACACAATTAACAAATGGGAGGGTTCCCTTTTGATTAACCTCCCCAAAAAAATTGATGAAATGGGGAGTAATTAACATTCATGGAAAGGTCCACAAATTTCTATTTTGTGAACTGAGAACTTTCTTTTTTCCATAAATATTGATTCTTATTACTTTCGAGAGGCTTTTAAAAAAATAATAATACTCATTTCATTTTATTATTTACATTTTGACTTTTACATGTGAATTAAGAAGATTAAATCTATAGATAATTTATTAACCATCAACATTCATTAACCTTCCCTTACTATCTTTTTTCCCACGTCATTAACCAATACTAGGCAATTGACCTTCATTAGAATCATGACTATTAGTTTATTAACTAGTTAGATTGCACATACACTTCATTTGGGTGGTTTGTCATGGCTCCAACATCTCAATCACACTCAATCTCCTGTCAGGTATGTGCCTATATTTTTATATATATAGACAATTATAAGACACTTTTGAAGTATTTTTAAAGGTTAAATATTTTTATATAAAATTTAGAATTTTAATTAAACTGGAAAAATAATTTTAAAAAAAATTCAAAATAGATAATGTATATTATTATTATTATTATAAAACAACAATAAAATATTCATTAAGAAAAAAAAGAAAATGAAATTTCATATATATATATATGGTGTTCGACTAATAAATAATAAAGAGGATAGACAATTTTATTACATGTCATTGTATCCTGCGTCCTAGTATCTTTATCTATTTATTTTGCTTCTTTTTTTGTATTTTATCAATGTCGTTATTTGTGTTATTTGTATACGTTGCTATGCAACTTAATTGGTTGGTAAAAGGTCACTAATCCATAGTTCCACACACACAAATTATTAATTGTATATTATTTTGTAGAGTTGAGTTATGTAAAAAGTGCAATATTTATGTTTATGAATATTGAAAACAATACTATTTGTATAGCATATGTAATGTTTCTCTGAAAGATATAAGGTCGGTTAAGTATTACACTAACAAAAAACTATGGTCTTGAGCTCCCCGGAGTCATGCCTTGGGTTTGAACCTCATACCATTTTTATGGTCTTGATATAATAGGAAGGGTAATTGGATGTGAAAAACGCAAATTTGGCAAAATTTGAAACCGTTAAGGTATCTCGTAAATAAACTATAAGCTCGGAGGTATTTCATGAAAAAAAAAATGTAAAGAAAATCAAACAAAGATATAGTGATGGAAGGAGAATTCCATTATGGTTGTATACTTGTAGAGGACATTGATCTTGATCCCAGCAGATAATAATATGAAATCACCACAATTGCCTATGTACTTATGTTGGCAGATCATAGGGGAAATAAGAAACAGATAGAGGAGAAGAGGTAGCATATTGCTCAGAGTTCCAGCATCAGCTTCTCTTTTCCCAGTGCCAAAAAAAAAAAAAAAAAAAATTTGCTAAAAACTTTACATCTTGCATATATTACACTATTATACATGCTTCTCCTCGGTTAGCCGAACTTTATTCAAGGACTCTAGAAAAGCTTGCCATGCCAACATATAATGATCTTGTGATACTATACCTGCTTCAATTACCTGCATTGCTCGTTTGTGCAAATGGTCGTACCATTGAACGGGATTGCTGGTGTCAATGGCATTAGAACCAAGATCAGGCACATACAAGCGCTTACAATCCTTCCTCCACCGTTGTAAAATATAAGAAAATGGTATCTCCTCCACGCCATTGTGGCTGAGGATGCTCAACGCGTGCCTGCAAAGATAACCATTGAGGTAAAAGCCACCACATACACACCGTACCTCAATCGCTTCTTTATCATATGTCACGTCGAAATTTCTTAACTCCTTGATGCCTCCACTCTCACATTCTTTCACCAAATAAGTTATGATGGGCCCAGAGGTATGAACTTGATCAATGGTCACACAATACGACATCATCTCGACTTCAAATTGGAATTTTTCAAATATTTCTGTAGTATAGAATTTGGACAGTTGTAGCTCATAGTAGCATCTTGTTCTTAACAAGAGATTGGATTCACTAGACTCAAGATCATCCAGTGCTTCTTTTAGTTGTTTCTTGTGCAAAACCTCATCATACAATTCAAAGAATTCTTTTACAGAGGTTCTTTCATGGACATGACCAGCAAAAACAGGAATGTACTCACCTGTTTGAAAAGTAAAAATTCCTGCTAGAAGTGTCTCTTTCTGGTAAACAGGAACCCATTTTTCTCGATCTTCATACCAGAACTGAAGCCACTCAAGGTCCCTAATGCCAAATTGCTCCATCATGTTATCCCATGAAGCCTCAAATTCATCTGGTTTCAGAGAATTATAGACTGTGTTATTGAAGATGGACTGAAATGCTTCATATTCTTGCAGCTGGCCCAAGTTGAGAAGGATACTTTGCATCACAAGTGTCAACCAAAACCGATGGTGGGCTCGAGGAAACACATCAGATATTGCATTTTCAATGGCTTTGAATCGATCTGTGACAATTGTTTGAGGAGGACGTCCTGACATGCATGTAAGCCAAGTTCTGAACAGCCATATATAATTTTCCACAGTTTCTTCTGCAATGAAGCCACATCCAAGCAAAATAGACTGTCTATGGTGATTTATTCCAATGAAAGACACAATTGGTAACTCATACTTGTTTGACAAACATGTTGTGTCAACAGCCACAACATCTCCAAAGTAACTGTATGCAGCCCTTGCCCTGGAATCAATCCAAAAAACATTCCTTATTTGACCTTCATCATTCACATCCATAACATAAAAGAAGTTTGGACTTGTAAGCTGTTTCTGACAAAAATAATCCTGTATTGCTTGTGAATCTTCAGCATTAAGCTTTAAGCAGCACGACTGAATGTGGTCACCATTCTCGACCCCTCTGGAAGTTAAACTCCAAGAACTGGTAGCATCGGTTGCAGAAGTACGGTATAACTTAATGGTCCTTACTTCTACATCAACAGATGGCTCTAGGTTTCGCTTTGCCCCTACTTCTATTTTCTTGTGTGACTTGGAGTTCTGCACCCTCTCAGGATCAAATAAATGGTTGTGTTCAACTTTAACTTCATCAACTCGCCATCTATTTGTTTCCGCCAATCTTAACCTAATCATTGCTAGACAACCCGTCCTCGAATCCTTTCTCCGGCAAGCTGCTTCTTTGAATGTTTTGAAGCCCTCACAATTGCAGCAGAGTACTGCGCCACGCTTTTCTTTACTGTTGCGTTTGGTCCATGAGGACTTCACCCTGATAGCAAAACCTAATTCTTTAGCATAGCAGTTGTAGTAGTTATAAGCATCATCATAGCACTTGAACTCCATACCCACAACAGGTGGATGGTAATACGCCTCTTTAGGCAAGCCATCTTCATCATCCGTGCCCATTATATTGTTTCCTTGATTATTGTCATCAAGACTAAGAACTTGCAAGGTATCATTTTCTGCATTATGATCCCTGACCTCAAGGAACTGTTGACTATCACTGCAGTGGTCCTCACCTTCAAGTTCAACCAGTTGCTCACTTTCATTGTGTCTGTCAGCATCAATCTCAAAAAAATGTTCACTGTCATTCTCATGGACGTCATGGCTCTCAATTCCAAATCCATGATGATCTTCAATCTCATGGCCATCGCCTTCAATTTCAAAGAGCTCATCGCCATCTTCTTGGTTTTCCATTTCTTCAATGAAATCCTCGCAATCTGGAGAGAATTCTGTCATCTGAGAGAGAAAGAATGAACTAAATCAGGAAAAAACTTCAATCAACGTAAAAAATAAAAGTTCAAAAATCAACGTAAAAAATAAATTACCAAAAATGCAACAACTCAAAGCAAAATTCAAGTTTCTATTTCCTCTCTATCCTTTCTTTCATCGTCTCTCACATGTCTTCTCCTCTACACTGTCAGCTTCTTTGTTTCTCCTTTTTCTTTCAATTTTCATATCTAATCTTGCATTTTTCGATCAACTTTTGAGGGATTACAAGAAACCTTTGCATCTGGTGGTTTCAAGCAGTGTTGGTATAATTTGAGCAACTGTATTCTTGAAATTGGGTTCCTTTGAAAAGACCCTAGCACCCAAAAAAGCCAAATTTAATTCAACAACTTTGTCAGGACCACCTAAATCATGCCAAGATTTCAAAGAACAATTCCATGCAAAATAACCAACAATTCAGGTATGTAATTCCTATTTACCCAAAAATCACTAAACCCAAAACAAGAAAGCATCAAGTATATTACGGGCCGAATGCTCTAATCAGTAACCACTAAACAAACTTTTCAATTTGTCCTTAGAGCTAACAACACCCACAGAGGTGAAACATCCTTTCTAATTCACTCCTTCAACCGACAACCTAAGTTCCAGGGAATGCCAAATAAAGTGAATTCTAGTTTGTGTAATGATTACTGAAGACGGCAGATTATACTTAAAAAGCAAGAAGTATTCTTCTCAAAGAATTGTAATGCTATGGTAAAAGTTGCTAATTTGTGTAATTTCAGTATCGCTCAAACTAATTCAACATCGACCAAAACCCTAAACCCTGTTGGATTTATTTAGTGTTAGAATATACTCAAGTTTATTTAATTAATTTGTGTGGACACGGTGTAACGAATTAATTAAATAATGTTTATAGGCGTGATTGCCGGACTTATATTATATCGTAAGATATAGAATATGGCAAAAATATGACTAAGTGTGGTAACATTGGTGCCATTTTGAGGTGTTGCGGACAGTAGCATTTGCGTGTCCACGACCATTTTCCCGTACCCACGACAACGAACATGAACCAAGCAGGACCACAGGCGTCGCACCCACGACAACGAACACGAACCAAGCAGGACCACAGGCGTCGCACCCGCGCCAAGGAGGCAGCGCGTCCACACCCCTCGGTGTCGCTCCCGCGATAAATGGGCTACAGTTTGTTCGTTGCGGTTTTAGTCAAAGCACGATCTCTATGTTCGTGGGTTATGTTGTACATGTATTTGGCCATGTGTTGGCTATATGTTGAGTGGAAAATCAGATTGAAACTTACAAGCTTTCATTCTATTTTTCTCATTGCAAAAGTTCCAAGTGTTCATCTTCTTGTTCACAAGTATACTTTGTTTCATTGGGTAATACTCAAAGAAAGCTTGAGTATTATTGTTCTTCGTTGTATCTCAAAGGTGGATTTCGTGATACCCGGGCTTTCATAGGGTCGAAATACTACTTTTAGGAAAGTGAATACACGCCTTGAAGATTCTTAAAATCTGTCCATACATCTTTGTTTCTAATATAAACCCTAATATCCCTAACAAATCCCATGGGATGCCGAATAAAGGTAAATTCTGGAATAATACTGAACAGAGATTATTAAACTTAAAATGCAAGAAGCAGTACTATCAGAGAACTGCTATGGTATGCAAAGGCTAGCTAACAAGCAAGTTAACAATGCTAACTTAAAATTAAAACATTAAAAAAACACCTGAATTAGAAATCGAAATTAAAGGAATGAAACATCGATCTGAAATTGGCAATTGCATGAATTCTTGGCGGGTGAAATCAGCTAATATTGATGATTAGAAAGCGAGAAACCTGAATCAGGGAGAGCGCAGAGTTCGACGACTAACAGGGAGTTTTCCGGTCAAGTCTTCATCATGGTGAGCTGGGGAAGGGCAAACAACATCTTTCAATCGAGTATTCCAGTTAATCAAAATGATACGTTTACTAGTGAAACTGATATAATAAACTATCAAATGATAATTTTTTTACTTTTCTTGAAAATATATTGACTAAATACCCTTATTTAATTGTTGTTTGGATTTTTGCCCTTAAAGTTGTTTAAAATTAAGTTAAAATGTTATTTTGAGATAAAGTATAAAACTGTATCTCACATTGATTAACATGATATCAGAACGCCTAAATTCTCAAATTTTGTGCTTAGATTATTATTATTATTTTTTTTACAAGATGGTTAGATGAGTTAGATACATTTGGATATCTCATTTTTGTTAATCTAATTTGAACTTATTTTTACTAGTTTGATATAGTTTTATAACTGAAATAAAAAAATTATATAATTGAAATCCAAAATTATGTAATCGAAAACTTTGGCAACGAACTTGAACAATTGAAGCAACAGGTTTATTTAGAGGTCGGACAATTCCCCTTTCTAGATCTGTTGATTCCTCCATTACCGACCTCAATTCTAAAAGATTAAGGATCATTGCTACAGTTATTAAAATGATGGGTTAATTTGGAAACAAATTCATCCATACTCTCTTAGAGCAACAGTTAAGTGGATGTTCGAGGTTGTTCGATTTCTCAAATGTTTGTTCCATTATAAATTCATCGAGGGAAGAGATGTTAGCTAGCATGGAATGAAGCTATCAAGCAAGGGTGATACATGGTGTGAGGTAAAAGATAGTGGTGGTGAAAGATAAGATTGGCAAAGTTGCAATATAATTTGGGTTAGTGGTTTGATCAAATTACACACAAAAAACACATAACATGGTAGAAGCATCATCCCTGGCCATGGATAATCTCTTTCTGGCAGTTTATATGAAGTTCATACAACCTGAGCTGCTTAGATCAAGAATGTAATATGCATGTCCAGTCATGTCTCCTATAATGCCAACCTCTATTAGGGTTGGTGCTGTTGATGAATTCGTGGAAGTAGCATTGAGTATCATACTGGTAAATGTGTGACAATGTTTAGTTAAACTCGTTATAGACGACAGGAGGAAACATAAATTGAGTTTATATGGAAACATCTGGAGAATATGAGGCGGCGATCTGCATATCGTAGCATACAACTAACCCCGATAACACATAATATATTTCAAATGACCACTTTAGTATAACCACTTGTAAGGCATTAGCGGTTAGACTTACACCGAAAAATCGAGAAAACTTGATGTTTTATGGTATTAGAGATTTAGAGCTAAAGGAAGGTATGGAGGAAGGTTGGATATTGAAGATGAAGGAAGGTAGGGAGGAAGGTTTGATATTGAAGATGAAGGAGGGAATTTGGGGATGGAAGAAGAAAAGGGAAGATACGTAATTTACCATTGCCTTTTATTAGTTGTTATTTTTCCCAGGTCAAAATTTTCCAGTCGGGTGTTGTTTCTATCCAGGTTTGCTCTTGTTTCTTTTCAGGTTAGTTTTTTTTTTTTTTCAGGTCAAATTTTTCCAGTTCATTTTTTTCCAGGTTAAACTTTTTTCAGTCTTCTCGTCTGATCATTTTCATTGTGTCAGACTTGTTTAACACAATATCTTCTCTATAATTAAAGTGAGAGTAAAAAAAAAGAGGAAAAGGTGGATAAAAAAAACTCCAACACAACAAACAATTGGGAACCCACAAAACAAAAAAAAAAAGAGAGAGAAGAAAGCAATCGCATTGAGAAGCAAGAGGAAAAACGACGAAGTAAAAAAAAACTGAGAGAAAAAACTTATACTCAGTAAAGGGAGCAGTTTATTTTTTTAAGTAAAAAAAACCGCTACTAGCAGTAGCGAATTTGTAGTAATTAAAATCGCTATTACTAATAATGGTTTAAGTGAAACCGAACAAAGAAAAGGTTTTTAAAGTACATAATTATATGGATGGTAATGTGGGAATTTTTAAAAGTGTAGTCATATTTGTGGAATTGAATAACTTGCCCACAATATTGAAGGAAAAGTTGTGTTATATTTCAAAATCAAACTCAAAACAGTATTTATGGAATTAAAAATTCGATAAGTATATCATCATTTTATTATATATAATTTATTAATTTTAAAATTTACAATGAGTTAGAAAATGAATTGGTATTAAAATTTGTTTGTCTCACTTTAGTTGTGTTCAACAACATCACAATGAGACGTTATTAATCATCCACATTATCATATATTAAAGGATTAATTGATTTTAATAATACAACCTTTGAGGGATTCACAACCAATAAACCAACCTTTTGATTATTCAATAATAACCCAACCTTTGCCCCCTAATTTGCTTTTTAATGAACCTTGACCTATTGAAACTTATAAAACAGGTAAAATGGGACGTGTGGCGCCTTACAATTGGTTGTCTTTTATAAAAAAAACCAAATAAAAAAAAAACCAAACTAAATTAAATTAGAATAAATTAAAAAAACCTAAAAAAAATCAAATTTATTTTTTCTCCTCCCCACTCTCTCTCCTCTCCTCCTCCTCCTCCTCCCTCTCTCTTCCTCAGGAGGAAATGCAGTACCCTTTCTTTCTCTCTCTCTCTCTCATGCGAGATGGGGATTTGGGTCAGTGGGGGGGTTGATGGGGGCTGGGGGTTTGGTTGTGGGATGGTTTTGGGGGTGGTGGGTTGGCGGGGTTGTGGTGGTTTTGGGGTTTCTGGTGGGGGTTCGATTGGAGGCTGGTGGGGTCGTGGTGGTTCTAGGGTTTCTGGCAGGGGTTCGATAGGGGGCTGGCAGGGTTGTGGTGGTTCTAGGTTTCGGGTGGGGTCGTGGGTTTGGGCGGGTACCACACTTTCTCTCTCACGCGGGGTGGGGATTTGGGTAAGTGGGGGGTTAATGGGGTTTAGCCGTTTAGGGTTCGGTTGTGTGATTGTTTGGGGGGTGGCGGTTTTGAGGTGGGTGTGGCTTTGCAGGCGGTTGGGTGATGGGGAGGGTGTTTGTAGGTTAGGGTTGGGGCGGTTTCGAGGGTTGCTGTTTGGTGGTGCCGGCAGCTTGGTGCAGCGATGGGTTGCTATTTGGTGATGCCGACGGCTTGGTGGGGCGGAAGGCTGTTGTTTGGTGGTGTCGGTGTTTTGGTGGGGTGGGGCTTTGCCGAGGGTGGGGGTGGCAGTGGGGATTGGGTGGGGTTTTAAAAAATTAAATTGTTAAAAAAAAGTAAATTATTTATTAAAAAAAGGTTAAATTGTTAAAAAAAATTCAAGTTTATCGATTTTTCAGGTAGCAGGTTAAAAGGTTCATCAAAAGAAAATTGGAGGCAAAGGTTGGGTTATTATTGAATAATCAAAACGTTGGGTTATTGGTTGTGAATCCCTTAAAGTTTGTGTTATTAAAACCAATTAATCATATATCAAATGTCATGCAAACATATAAATCCTAACATAGAGGAGTAATTGCAGCAGCGCATGTAGTGTTGGAAATTTAAGGTTTACACTTATAGTTTGATTTTTATTTTGTAAGGACGACACTTTTTTTATTTTCTATTATTTTATTAAGTATGCATTAATTACTCATGAAAAGCTTATTATAAAGATATGTGAATTTTTTTTTTTGACAAAAGAACGACTTTTAATTATATTTATGCTCAAAATTTAATTCAAACAAATCAAATCCACAATCCCTATGAACCATTTTGGGCACCTAATTGGCTAATTCCTCCCCAAAAAAGCCACCAAAAGCCAAAAATATTGGAGATTTTTCATGCATTTCGCGGTGACCCCTCTCCACTCTCCAGTCTAGTGAACTAACTAGTGGTCGTTAGGAATTAACAAAAACAGTTGATTGATTTGCCGCCATCTCTTTCTATCTCAACCCTTGAACCCCACCCTAATGGCGGCTGCATCTTGCTCTCTTCTCTCACCACCAATTCATCTTGAGTTTCCCTGCAATTATTCTTCTAGAAATACCATCCGCCATTGCAGCAGTTCAGGAAGAGCTTTTGGTGCTAGAATCTTCGCTAAAAGTGGTGGCAACGGCGGCGGTGAAGACGATGATAAAACGCCGTCGTTTAACCCGTTTGGGTTTGTTACGGACAATCCGTCTAGCAGGAGCGCTATTCAACTCCCTGACAGTCCCGCTGAGGATGGAAATGTCGGCCAAATGCTCTCTGTGCGTAATTTTCCCTGTCTATTTTTTCATTGTGATTGTGTGTTGTGTAATTGATTGATTATACTCATTAGCTGCTTTTAATTATTCGATTCAATTAAATTGGTTTAATTAGGTTAGTTGTTAATTTGAATTTGAAATGTGGAAGTGTGGAACCTATTACATGAATTGTTGTCTCCTGGAAAGAGAAAGTTTAATTTAATAAGAGTTATTAGTTCAGACCATCATAAACTAAATTAAAATCATTTACCCCAAGGCTCCGTTTGATAGTAAAATGTTTTGTTCATTTTCTCCTATTATTTACTATTTGGATGTAAACCAATTTTCCATCAAGAGCATAAAAGCTCTTGTATGACTGAAATTCATTTTCCTTTTAGCATGTCCATGAAGTTGCATTTGAGTCGTTTTAGTCAATAAGATATAGCCATTGCATAATCACAAGGGTAAGGACATGTTGATGTTGATAGTTTACTAGCAGTAATTTAGCCTCTCTTTGATAGATGTAAAACAGTTTCTTTCTGGAAAACTATTGTTTCTTGTTTTACTATTTTCCATTGGTTGGTTTGACAAGGGGTGTAATACCAGATTTAATTTTACGTTTATGTTTTACCATGTAAATTGTTTTCCATAAAAAAAATTTCCGTTAAAAATATTTACCCTCAACCAAACGGAGCCTGGGTGAAATGCTAAATTGCAAATAATACTAGATGTAATTTTTTCTACCAGTGATGAGTGATGTAGTGGGATTTATAAGCACAACCTCCGCTCCCAAATAATTGCATCAATTTTCTCCTCAAATTAATTGCAACAAACGTTTTAATTATTTCAAACTCTCCCTCTCTCCTTATCACATGCTTTTTTTTCTTTATCTATCCTTTTACACTCAGTCACTCAAAAACAAATTTTGTGTATGAGTCTGTACCCATTTATTTGTTGCAATTAATTTGGGGTGGAAGTAGTACTAAATTTAAGTAAATCTTCAATTTTTGTGGATTTTTTGCAGAGGATAGAGGACAAAGGAAAGGATTATGGCCGTTATATTAAATCTGGGGACTTGGTATGGTTTGTTAGAGAAACAGGTAAAGCAATCCCGCTCTCCTTTATTAAGTTGCTGAAGTTATGATTTCATCATTTGGTGACCCATAATACTTTTTTTTCGGTTAAATTTTCCCTCTTTTTTTCCCTAACATATATTACCATAAAGAGTTTTTGCATAGTAATAGCTGGATAATTGTTGAGGAATAACATGCATCCTTGATAAAGGAATAACTTACATTTGTTAGTTGAGTCTGTATGGTATTGAATTAAGAACATTACAACACTAACATACTCTTAAGATTAGTTTATTTGTGTCTGGAGCACTAAGAAACAAGGATAATGTTGCAAATTACATGTTACATGTTTGATAATCTAGAGTTTACAATATCCTCGTGATTTTTTCAACTCCATTGCAAATTTCTAACATTTTAATTGATTGGACATATCACATGATGTAAAATCATTGTAAGGGGCCAATATTTTCTTGCTAAAGTTTTAGCAAAGATTTGCTCACATTTTAAGAAACCTAAACAAAACTGTAAATGTCGCAAAGTGCATTTAAAATTGTTCTCACGAAGGAGAGTGTGATATTAAATGAAGTCTTTCATTAGTAACATAATTATGATGAATGCTCTTTCTGTAGGTTCTCCTGATAGCAGACGGGGAACCATTGTTTTCCTCCATGGGGCTCCAACACAATCTTATAGTTATCGAGTTGTAATGTCACAGGTTCGTGCCTTATATCTGCACTTAATTAGCTCCTCTATCACCTTTATTGTATGTTTTGATATTTTTAGGGACCTATTTGTGTATCATGCAATTTAACCTGTGATATGTCACTTACTACTTGTTTGTCTTGTATCTTCTCAATTCTGAAAGTTCCAATGTTTATTGCCATATGGATATCCAGCATGATTGGCAAGCTATATTGTTTTAAGAAGAGGACACCTTCTCCTCCTGTTTCTCGATGTATTCAGTGTATAAAAAGGCGCGCCGGCGCTGAGGTGCAAGGCTACCTTTGGTATGTATCTTTGTGGGTCTAGTCAAGGCGATTTTGATGAGGCGCAAAAAAAGTGCACTCAGGCGTACAAAAGTTGCACTAAAAGGCAAACGCCTTTTTTTTCCACAAAAAAAAAAAAATCCTCTGTTTAGTGCACCTCACTTCAATGAGGCGCATTAAGGCACACATAAGGCACAAGGAAATCCCTATTGCCTTGGACCCTTGGTGCACCTTGAGCTTTTTATGCATTGGATGTAATAAGGGTTTGCCACATTTTATTAGTAAATTTTCTCAAATATGGAAGATGAAGATATGTTAGTAATATTACTCCTCCGTTCCTATTTGATAGATATGTTTAGAATCTTGCACAGATTTAAGATAAATATGTATAGGAGCGAGATTCTTTATCTTTTAATTTAAGAAAAAAAAAACTATTTTTTAATGGAAAAGTACACTTCATAATGGTTTATTTATATATTTTTAATGTTTTCCGTTAAGTGTCACATTTTCTTTCCCTCTATTTATTTCAACTTCTAAAAAAGCAATCAATCCCATTCCTTTACAACCAATAATATTATTTTATTAATAAAATTAACTAATCAAAGAAATGTACACACATGGAAATCTTGTAACAAAAGTGGAAACGTTCCAAATGTAACCAATAAAAAGGAGTACCAATAAAAAGGAACATTGGGAATAATATTTTTCTCTATCTAATTTATTCAACTTCTCATAATTCCCTTCTTGAACATGATCTAAATATAACTATGATTTTAAAGTAGCAAGTTATTGTCATTTTTTTAGAAAGAATGTAATGGAAACCTTTTCTAAATGTAAAAGCGAGGTTTATGAAATCTCTTTCTGCTTAGCGCCCCCCCCCTGGCGGTCGGTGAGAATTCAGGAAGCCTCATCGGAAGTGCTTGTAATGATATGGTATGATATATAATTTTTTCCTAATCATAATCATAGATGTATATGAAATTATCTGGTGGCTTGGAGTTGGTCAAACCACATAATCTTAGCGCAGATTACTCAGCTATCATGGATTAGAAATGCCTTTCCACTGATAATTCCCGTTATGAAGCGTCATTTTTGTTTTTTTTTTACCTATATTTAAAGAGTAAATATGTTTGAACAATTACACTATTGCACAATTTTTTTGGTTCATCGATATTACTACCTCCGTCCCTAAATGTTTGCAACATTTGGGTATTTTTACTTTTAAAAGTTTTATTGGATAGGTAGTTAGTTTGTAGGATACGAGTATAAAGATGAGATGATATCATGGTATGTGTGGGACCATTTGCTGTAAAAGGAAATGTAGAAAATTTTTAGGGACATCCTAAAGAGGAAATAACTAGCAAAAGTAATAGGTCTTGTGAAGGAGCAGCTATGGAGGCAAGGTGAGTTGGGAAAAAACTCATGGACTTTCTCTTGATTTGGTTAAGAAGTTGATGAAGATGGTGGGATCAGTGATGGAGCTTCTGAAGTTGTGGTATATATGCACGAAGTAGTAGCATACCAGATCTGTGTCCTTTCCCCTGCCTAACCAAACATATCGGGAAATTTGATTTTTTTTAATTTATTTCCTTTTCATTCTCTTTCTTGATTCCAATCCTTTCTTTGGTCATGAACCAAACAACCCCTTAGTTGTTCAATAGACCAAATAACGTCTTTTGCATTCATCAGCTGTTGACATTTCTTTATGTGACATATCTAAAAATGTTTTGGTTAATGTGTATTGCATATTTAAATACGTTTGAAGGAGTTGCATATTACATTTTACTATATGTTATGCCATCCCTATTGATGGTCATGATTAAGACCTATTATTTCTAAATCCTTTGGTAGATTTAGTCACCATTTCATTACATTCCAATTATCGGTCACCCTCTTTGTTACATTAGAATACGCGAGTCATTTGAACCTTTTTGGATTGTCTTAAATGTGTTTTCTTATCTAAATTTTATAATGTTTGTGGTTCATCTTCAATTTCATTTTTGTTTATTGCCTTTAGTGAGCAGAGTAGTTATTCAAATGTTCCTCAAGAACTTCAATTTGCTATATAACGTTCTTTTGTTTCTATTCTGAAACTTCTTTTGTGTTGAATTTCCTTGCATATTTGTGCTCCCTATAGGCCAGAAAGATTCAAGAGATTCATAAGTGGTCCTCTCTTGCAAAACTCTGCTATTTTTTTTCTTTTTTCGCTAAACACTTGCTGTTCTTGATAGATGTCTGATTCTGGATTTCACTGTATTGCACCCGATTGGATAGGCTTTGGCTTCAGTGATACGCCATATGCAAAATTTGGTTTTGACTATACAGGTCTCAAATTTCTCATGATTCCGTCTTTGTGAAAAAAGTGAATATTGTTTTTAAAATATTGGAGTCTGATCACTGATGCATAAATGTACTTTAACAGAAAAGGAGTTCCATGATGAGCTTGATAAATTGCTTGAAGTGCTAGGAGTGAGGTCTCCTTTTCTTCTTGTAGTACAGGTGTGAACAAGATGCACTGTAGTTAATGCCCCTGATTCAAATGCATTTGAGCTGTCTTTGCACTGTATAACCAACTCTTTTCTGTTAGTCAGACAACCAAAGTTCACTATTTTTTTTCTGTTTACATATTTAGTAGCAATATAGCATAACTCACATTGACTAAAAGCTTCTACTTCACAGAACTGTCACCTTACTTTTGTGCTAATTTTGTATCTTGTAGGGTTTTTTAGTAGGTTCCTATGGGTTGACCTGGGCATTGAAAAACCCCAGCAGGATATCTAAACTCACAATACTGAACAGTCCGATAACTGCTTCATCTCCAGTCCCTGGACTGTTTCAACAACTAAGGTTTAGATCTATGAATACTATATGTTCTTTATTAAGCTCATTTATGAATAAATATTTTTTATATGATTACCTACTGACAATTTGCTTTCGTAGATTGAAAGCATGTAGGATGTGTGAAGATTGAATTGAGTTTCCCTTTTTTTTCAGCATTGAGCCTAATTTATAGGTTTAGTTAATTTAGGTGAAACAAAGATAAGATTGTGAAAAATAATAATATGTAAATTGTGCACCCGTGTGCACAATGAATATCATTCACCTACATTTAAAACAAAACATCCATATTATGTATTTAGAACATTTATATTGAACATTTAAAATATTCATGTTTTATATTTAGACCGCTTGATTTTATAAGATGAGTGCTTTAAAAGTAAAAAAATAAAAGTCCTAAACACATAACATCAATGTTCTAAATATATGATATAAAAGTTCTATTTTAAGAGTATTCTAAAACCTACCCCACACTTATTATTTATTCACTCAAGGGTAATCAAGATTCAAATAACATGGAAAAAGAGAGCAACATGTAAAGAAAGCAAGGGAAAATATACGTGGGCTAGATTTTAGAATCAAATAGGTTTAAAAGAACGCTTTATACCAAATTCAAGTTCTTGAGGTATGGTCCAATATATATATATTAGAATCAAATATCATGGAAGAGTGAGCAACATGTTATTTGTATGGTTCAAAAGAAGTAATATGAATCTTCATTACCTTGGACGCTATATTCGAGGCAATTATTCTCCATTTCTTTTGTTGCGGATTCAAATATTAAGCTGCATTAGCAAGTATGGTTTAGCAAAATAAGGCAGGGAAGATGGTAATATTGCAAGTGCTAAGCAATTATAATAATCTACAGCAGTTTCAGAAGGTTTCTCTCTCTATTCTACAAGACAAGTCCTCAATTTTTCTGAATTATTTTCTCTTTCTTACATGCCTCCTATTTATAGACTCATCTGTTATGAACTAATGTCAGTTGGAAGGTTATTATAGGTATTACATAATAAGTTGTTATTTGTTACTAGCAGAGGAGTAGCTTAAGGAATAATCTAGATAGTGTGGGTGATAATATTTTTCTATAAATAGAGTTTAGGGAGAGCAGGCTATGTTGAATATTGTTATGTGTTTAGTATTTTTCTTGGTTGATTCAAGCCTCTCGAAAGCTTGATTAGGGAGACCATCCACCTCTCGATTGTAGAATTATCTTGTTGTTTTCCTGTAAATCTTAACTATTAATATATAACTACCATCTTCATCTTCTCTTTATTTTCGCACATTCGTTAAATATTTTGTCCAACATGTCAGTTCATAACATCATCATAACAGATTTTATACTCTCCATGGAGTCCATGCCATGTTCTACAGCATTATAATAGACTCGACAAGATTCCCTTAATCCCTTTACTTCCATTCTCCAAATCACCCTTCTTTCGACGCCTCACTTAAGTGACGTGGACGTGGGGCATAGTTGGGTGCACGGCATTTTTTTCTGTTAGTTTGCTAATATCTCATCTCTGTTCTAAAGGGTTTGATGGGCATTAATTATAGGCTATAGATTTTACTCCTGGCCGACAAATATTGGTGTGTAATGTGCTATCATTAGTGGCTATGCCCTTTAATTCCCTCAAGCTTTATTGATGGCTTTTAATAGGCTTAAATTTTCATTATGGTCTAGCTCATTCTTGGAAACTTTAGGTCCAAAATCGTATGTGATCTAGATTGCATCCCAAATGGCACTTGATAGCTACTTGGAACCTAAGGTCCTTAGCTTTAAATCAACCTAGATCTTACATTATTAGTGTGACAAGGAAGTGGCCATAGCTTTTTGCAGTGCTGTCATCGACAAATACTCTGAGACCTATTCTATGGTTCTGAAGACTAAAAGCCCCAATAGACACCCTTTTCTACTTTTCAGGGAAAAGGTTGTGTTATGGACTTATGGCTCACAAATGGTCTTCAAATAGTCCTTCCATGGGGCAATTTAGAGTTTTCTATCATTTATGGTTGTATCTGATCTAAGGGATTAGTGTTGTATGGGTACTGCCTAATTAGCTTGTTAGGAAACGCTTGATGAGGAAGCAAGTTAGCTAGTTAGAGGATTGGGAGAGGATATATCAGGTACTATCACTATTATATTATATATATAAAAAAACAGAGAGAAGAGAGAGGGAGCAGGATAGAGAGAGAAGAGATAATCTGTAGCATGAAGTCACTTTAGCTTTTTTGGGGAGTAACTCAAGCTTCTCAAATGGTTGAAAGTTATCTTTACTTTCTGTGCTTTCAGTCCAACAATTGAATGTTCGTTTCATCATCGCCATCATCATCTTCATCACAATTCTACTCAGTTATGTCAGTTCACAACAGTGGTCTAGTTGGTTAATGTGGACACAAGCGATATTGGGACTTGGGAGTATATTTGGAGAGCCTTACCTCAAACTTTTTCAATATTTTCTTGTCATGACCTTTAACTTTTGTTGGGATCAGATCATTAAGATATGAAGAGAGTTATCCTTCATATTTGTTGAAGTTCAGTTTTCAATAGCTTTAGAAACTGCCCTGTCATTGTCTTGTGGACACTTTTCATTGTTAGTGACATATCCTTACTCCCATCATGGCCTTGAATTGTCTATTAGTATCACACTTGCTTTACTTGTGAATTGTGATTCTATCTTGTGTTGTTACTTGAAATGGCCTTGGGTGTCCTTGTCGATGAATAATGATCCTTACAGCTTGTTTTTGTAGTCACTAATAAATGGCAGTTACAGAAATGAATTTTAAGTGTAATATGACGAGGAAATCAACATGCTAACCGCCATGTTAATGCAAGCTCATGATTTTTCATTTCTTACCATTACCATATTTGGGTAATGTTATTTGGTGTGGTTGGAAATTTATACAGAAAAGTAGACAATTTAGGATGAAATTGCATTATAGTTGGTACGGGTATTGGTTTTTCTCGCAATTTTATGTACAATTCTAGTTTATGGTTTCCTCCATTTACAGCCACCTAGCAAATGGGACATAAGTCCCTTTGACTTAGGTTAGTTGGTAACAGGATGTCAGAGATAATTTGTGCTTTTGTCTAAGCCTCAATGAAGAATCAGAGATTTCTCTTAGTGTCTGACATGATGGTGCTGAATGGATGCTTATTGACCTTACCCAGATCATGAAAGCAAGGTCATTTTCCTGCTCGCAATACTCCTCAACTTATAAGAAAAAGATTCAACCCTTTTATAGGTAGACTGAGTTCAATGTGGTCTTCACAAATAGCTTAGCATATGAAATATGTCCATTGCGTGGTGGCCAAGTACATCATTACAATTTGGAAGAAAGGGCCTTATGGTCTTCAGAGTGGCTCTTTCTATGGCCACTAGGTATTGTTGTGCATCTTGATATAATCTAACTTCAGACACTTACCTTAAGATGGAAATGAAAACAACTAAAAATTGTTGAGAAATTATTTTTCATTTCTAGTTTATGGTTTCATTTTGGTGGGGTACGGTAGGGGGTAGCATAGCACATGTTATTTTTAGGGTCTAGAAAGTAACAAATCAGTTATCAGGAGATGGGATTTCTCTGTTGATCTTGCTTAACTTGTTTAACATTTGGACTTGAAGACAGGGTGAGGGAATTTAGTGATGTATATGATGAGATCAATGCCTTGAAAATTCCAGGTTGCTTAAATTATTTAGTTCTAGGCAACAACCTTTGTGGAGAGAGGTTTCCTGAAAGGCTAAACCGTACCAGCCCTGCAAATGATGATGTAATCTGAGGTCTGTATCTAGTCATAGTGCCAATTCAACCAGACCCCCCCCCCCCCAAAAAAAAAAGAAAAAAAAAAAAAATTATAAAAAAAAAAGAAACAAAAAAAACTGAAATGTAACAGGCCTCAATCTGACTGGAAGACTCCAAGAATTCTGACTTCCGAAGATAACGTATAAGCAACCTGATTACAACTCCAGGAACATGATCAGATTTTTTTTGTGTGTGTGTTCCTGTGAGCTTAATTTAGAGTACTGCACTTTCTCATTTGTATTTCTTTTTTGAAAATAAATATCTCAATAACTTGTATGGTTTTTAATTTCACAGAATTCCTCTTTATGGAGAATTCACATGCCAGAATGCTATTACGGCTGAACGTTTTATCGAAGCAGGTAGCCCGTATGTATCAAATCCGTTTATTCATGAATGGTCACTAGTAACTTTCTGTATTGTGCCAGGATTAATTGCATATACATTTACCCTTTCTCTTCTGTTGAGAAAACGGTTGATGCTTTTGCTTCACATTGTTATTTAGGACTATTCTATTGCTGGCAGTAACCCATTCCTAATGAAATCATTGCTGTGCTACTTTTGTTTTGTCATCATAATTTGTTTTAGTTGTTTTGCACAGATGCCAAAAGCTTGGGTCTTTGGTTCTCTCTCCACTTCATCATTGACAGATTTAGTAATTTTATGATGAGTTTACATTGCAATGGAATGAGACAACAAATATAACCAAATAAAAGATGCATAGGGAGATTAAAATTATTTGGCTATGGACTATGAGTAAGAAACCTTGCTTGCCTGCTTGGTATAAACTTGATTCTGTTTCTTCTGACCGCTCGAATGCTCTAGAATCTAGATTTTACCAGCTTTAGAAGGATTGGCTTCTTGAATGCTCTTAGTCCCATTAGCTTGACAATCCTGTCAATCAATTTTCCACCAGTTGTCCTAATAATTTTCCATGCTCAAATTCAACTTTGATGTTAGGTGGATCACACCAAGCACAATAGCTTCATTTTTTTTATTACCAATACTTGCCTTTGTAAATTCTTCCACCAAAGTTTGGCATTGGGCCCCTTAAAATTTTTCCTCAGTTCTTTAATAAAAAAAATTGTTGGTTCTCAATGAAATAGGAAGGTGTTCTGAGCAAATTATATACCTACGTGAATGTCTCATTGAAGATTATGAAATTGGGCAGCAATTTCGTCTAAAAAGCTGTGTCTCATGGCAGTTGCTTGAAATTTGTTTGTGATTGAAAAAATATGTTGTCCTTTGAATTGGTGTCGTAAATTTGGATCAGTAGGTGGGGGAAACAACGAAGTACTTCTATTTACTCTTTCTGAGACCTGATATTTCTCAGTGACATGCAACTGCATGCATGTTTCAACTTTCAACTGCCCTAAAAGCCTCTCCTCATGCAAGTAGATGCCATCTACATTATTTTCAACAATCCTCTCTTGCTAACTGTTCTATTTTCTTGAAAGCAGTAGTCTCTAAGTTTACTACTCCCTCCGTAACATATTAATGGCAACAATTTGACATAAAGTAGAGAGGAAAAATGTCAAATCGTTGCCATTAATATGCTACGGAGGGAGTATATAATTTCCACAAGGAGGTGGGCAAATAAAACTAAAGTGAGTGAGCAATAGCTCCCATTCTCCCAAGTCCCAAAGCCCCAGCAGGGGAAAATCCAGAGCACTCTTTCATCATCATTTTTCTAATATTTGTTTATGAGAAAACTTGAATGTGTTGGATGCACTTGCTTCACTTGGAGATCCATGCAAATTTGATGCTTATAAACAAATGGCCTAGGTTGATACTGATTGGAGAAAATGGACTACCATAGTCATGTTGTGAAATAACTGATACAAGGCAGTGGTTGATTTGTTAGTAAAGCATCCTTCTGATACTGAATCTCAACTGAAATATTGTTTGATTGGCAGATAGGTTTATACTTTGTTTTTCAAACTGTCATGCTAAATATGAAACAGATTGTGCTAAATGTAAAGGGTATATACTTGACAATGGGTTAGACACCAAAAATAGAGTTTGGAGGTTCAATATGTTGTAATTAGCAAAATTTACCGTCATTTGACTTTTTAGTTCAAACAAGTGCTTGACTAAACATGAACTCCTTTCTGAGTGCATTTATGTTGCCACAGTTACGTTCTGAAGCTGGAAAAAGCTGATGTATACCGGCTACCGTATTTGTCAAGCAGCGGTCCAGGATTTGGTTCGTCTTCTATTACCTTTCTTGTTTTTCACAAAGTTTAGAAGATGGGTGGATATTTGATTAAACCAAAAATCTAGTAGTCTGATTTCTTGTTTTCAATAAAATGTAATTGGAGCTGTTATGTCTGCAATAGTCTATTGACTTTCTTGAATTTCCCGGGCATAGATGGAATCGATATTTTTCATGAACTCTATTCAATTGTTTTCAAGCTATTTAGATTAATGTCACCCTTGGTTGGTAACATCGTTTTTTATTTGGAAACAAGATGGTGAAAGAAAATGGCATGAGTGTTATTTTTTTCTCACCTTATATATAGATCTGGATTCAATGCATGTTGATGAGAAACAAGAAATTTGAGAGTTACAGTTGCACAGCTCATATAAATATGTAAAAACCATTTGCTTTTGGAGTGATAATGTTGTCTAAAGTGCCTTTTTATGCTTGCTGAAGTTAGTTGATTCTGGTGTTTCAGCCTTACTCGAATCTGCAAGAAGACTTAACTTCAGAGAGATAGCAACTCAAATAGCTACAGGATTTGCATCAGGAAGGTTGTTACAAGTTACTACTCCCTCCACACATATCATTTTGTTAGGTACATTTGAAATATTAGGCGGTCATTAACTGATAAAAAGTGGAAAATACCTTAATATTTTAATATCAAACTACTCATACAAAATAAAAGTGAAAGAGAGAAGATAAATTAATAAAAGATGGGGTAGATTTTAGGTAGGAGAGAATGAATAAAATAATGAATGTGAGTTTGTTTTAAGAATAAAGTAAGGATTCGGATTGAATAAAGTGGGGTATGTTTTGAAAAAAAAAAGATACAAAAAAGTTTATCTAAATGGGTAGAATATTTGTGACACTTGAAAGATAAAAAAAAAAAGGTACAAAAAAGATAGGAAGGGAGTAGTTTATTATCACATCAGGAAAGTACAGTTTCAAGTTTGCTAAATTGCATTAACTCAAAAATAATTTTGTCGCCAACAATTAGGTCTTCAAATTTAAACACGATAGTACTTATCTGTTACAACTAGTCGATAAAAGTTTGCTTGACAATATTCTAAGGAGGACCCACCAAAAAGTGACTGTTATGGAATTTGATAGTATGATGTGAATAACGATATTGATTATCTGTATAATGTCTTAATTTCAGCTGGGATAAACCTATATTGGTAGCATGGGGTATATCAGACAAATATCTCCCACAATCAATAGCAGAAGAATTTAAGAAGGATAATTCTTCAGCTGTTCAGCTTAAATTAATAGAAGGAGCTGGTCATATGCCACAAGAGGACTGGTGTGTATTTCCTTGTTTACGAACATAATACCAATCTAGACTTAAGATTTATTATGCTAAAAGTTGATCAATATTATTTGAACAGGCCTGAGAAAGTTGTTGATGCATTGAGAATGTTCTTCTGATGACAATGGATAACTTGCGGCTGGAAAATGAGAATTTCTTGGTCAAAGAATAGTAACCAAGTGCATCTATAATGGTAAGAAAAGCACCCACACCACCCATGTTGCTGGAAAAATACACATTTGTACATGAAAACCTTCCCTATTGCACATCTTTGGGATAGAGTGTTTATGTGTCAGCTATGTAGCATGGGTACTTCATATGGGTAGCCATCCCGAATCCGATTCGTCCCCGTATTGGGGACAGTTCCAAATCTTCATGTTATAATTGATCCTAAACATTAACATTATTTTTTAGATTTGCCGTTTTCAGTCCCCGTATCCGTGTTCGTTTCCGAATCCGTTCCCGACTCAGTGCAACCTAGTGTATCGGCAAAAAGATTAAACAAAACAATGATGTCAGCTCAGTGCTACCTAGCCAGTGACCTGGAGTTGACTAATGGGTCACTTCTATCGTGTTTAGTTCACAATCGCATCAGGTGATTTATTTGATTTGGCTTGGTTTAAGTCACGTTGTTATTGAGTCTATCGAAAACTTAAATTGAATGAAAAATACATCAATATTTCATATTAATCATTGGATTATTAATGTTCGTGTCAACACCATTTCCGTTGAATTTGAGATCGGATCATCTAGATTCTTGTTTTGGATATAGTTCATATGGGTTTTTGGTGCTTCATTTTGGGTAATTTTGTATGGGTATATCTTGCCAGGCTTACCTAGTGCAGTGCCTATTTGAGAATAAAAACAGGCTCTGGGTATGGACTATGGAACCTAATCATACTGTTTTTGTGCCCTCTATCTAGTCATATCAGCCAGAATTAACCAGTTATAGAGTTGAATTATGCTGCACCTCCAGTCAAGTTGGTTTACGGAGAGCAAGAAAAGGAAACAATACTTGGGCATTTTATTACGGAGTATATATTTCATTCTGTAATGCTGCTGAGTAATTTGCTGGAATGTTATTTTATTTTGCTCTTTTGTTCCTTTGTGTGCTAGCACGTGACATTTGTTGGAAAACTTGTCGTACCCACCGGGTAGACTACCCACCACTAAATAAGTATTGTGGTTAATAATGATAGTGGATTCCAACTCATATGATAAATAATATTTTAATGCCTTTATTATTAGTGGGTAGTCAACCCACCGGGTTGATGTAGCAATGTCCACATTTGTTAGGGTCATGTGATGTTTTTGTCTGTTTTGAATAGTCCTAGAATAAAAGGGACACCTAGGGGTTTCTGCCATTCATTCAGAAAATATTGTCTCTTTTGTGGGAGAGAACTCACATCTCGAAAGTGCGATTTTGGAGTGTTTTAACAACTTTTGGCAGTGAATATACATCACCATTTTTGCTGTCAATCTTCTTAACTTGCTTGTTCTCGGAATTAGTTCCTAGCAAATTATTCCTGTTTGAGTATCAGATTGGGTTCTCCATAGATAGTCTAGATTTGGACTACAAAGGCATACTTCTTCCGCTCCATAATAATTGCAACACTTTGACCAAATATGTGAGAGCTTTTTGGTCAAACTGTTGCAATTAATATGGAGCAGAGGAAGTATTAGACAATAAGTAGTTAAGTACAGTACTACAGTACGTGATACACGGAAAAAACTTGTCATACACTGCAGTATTGCACACAACCAACTACACATTGATAATTCGTATAACCACTCTAACTTTTAAATGCCGTCTCAGGTGAGCAGAGGCAAATTCTGGAAACTTGAAAAATGATGGACTATTCAACGAGATACTGAACACATCTATCCATTCAGTAATGTTGTACATTCTGGTTTTGAACTCATTTTTACGGTAGTCTAAGAAGACAGCTCACCTTTTTTTTCCTTATGTTCTGTTGATGTTCATATGATCCCTTCTTTTTGTTTCATATTATCTCCCTATTTATCCGTATCTCACTCAAATGTAAGCCATTCTCATGTGATGAATGGAAGGATTTTAAGACAGCATTTAGTTGATTCCCTAAAATGCAAATGTACTGATCTTGGATAATCTCTCTCTGCCCTTCTTGTGTCTCTGTTTTTCCAACTTTTCTTGCTATGCTGTAATCTGCCAACATTCAGTATGATCTACTATGGAAAGGGTTTTTTTTGGGCAAGGAAAGTATCCCCACAGGCTAATCATGCTAGGTTATTAGAGAGCATGACTACCAACTCATTAGCAGGTATAGAATTACCAAGTTATTGTGTTATACAAATATCCTAACTGGTTACTTTGTTAGGGTTAGGATTTAAACCTCAGACCTTCGTGGTGTAAATTTAAAGTCATTGCTTCAAGCCTTTTGCCTAGATTTACTTTTCACAACTTGACTCCTTAAGATTGACTAAACACTTTTTTTTGCTTTTCTCTTTTTTATTTTCAGTTTTTTTTTTAAAAAAATATAAATTAAAAAATTTGGAGATCCATGAGACTATGGCAAAATAGTTTTAATTTGGTATAAATTTAAGATTATATAAAAATTAAATTGTATTTTCTAAAATGGTTGAATTTAAATATTAATGACGGTCACAAGAAATTAATGTAGTTAACGCTTAATTTTTCTCACCATTAAGGCTTGATTTTCTCACCATTTTGAACTTCTTATATATAGCCTAAAGGCTTATAGTAATACTTCCTCCATTCCATGTTACTCGCACCATTAAGGATTTTTACTCTTGCCAATATAAAATTAAGAATAACACTATCTTTAGTTTTGTTGTAGAAATTGGATTTTAGTGAAGTACGGAGTACTTTTTAAGATGAATTTTTCAAGATCTTACAAGACGATATCCTTTCTCGTGTATAATCAAAGACAAGATTGTGAATAGGGTAAAAAACACTAACATTGCGAGTAAATTAGAACGGGTGAAGTATTATAATTAAAACAAAGGATAGTGTAAAAAACACTAACATTGTGAGTAAATTAGAACGGATAAAGTATTATAATTAAAACAAAGGATAAAAACACCAATACCTAACGGTAAAACGCAATCTATTTAGTTCTAGACGATTAATCCTGAATTTAACTAACTCTAGCACCAACCTTCTAACTACTCCGTATAATTTAAACTACTCAGTTGGCAAATGATAATTTCGTATTATACTCAGATTAAAATCATGGAATTCAGCCATGCAAGGAACAAGTTACAAACTAGTTTTCCTAAACAAATAAATAGGCATATAGTGCAGACTGCAGACTTAATCATTTAAAAGAAAAATGCACAGACGTGCTGTCACCATCTGCCCTTCATGTCTCATTGCGCCAAACAAATGGCTTCCATCACTTTAATACAAAAGTAAACCACATGGCTCAATACATGAGTTGGCGTTGAGTCATCCACCAATACATATTTTGTAATCCACTCTAAGAAAAAACAACTGTTTATAAGGGCAATCAGGTATGTCCCAGAAAACCAGAAATATCACATGTCCCGCATAATTTTCAAGCAAACATAGAAGAGCATCACAATGTACCTAGAGCACATTACCGTTTGTCACAACCAACTTTATATCAAGTTAAAGTACTACATTGATTCTACTGTCTAAATATTGAACATGGCACTGCTAAGTGCTATCAAAATTGATGCTCATCGAAGCTTGGCTTTCTTATAGTTCCTGCCAGGCTGCCAGATAATTTACAAGACACGCCTACTTCCCATGCAATTCGAAAGCCAATCCTATTTTGCTTTCTTTTTGGTAGAACTCTGGGGCTTTTTGGCCCCTGCTCTCACTGGACTCTTCTGTTTATCATTCTTGTGATTATCACCAACACTAGCATCAGCATCAGGAGATTTCAACTCAGCTATAGCCTTCTTTGCCCCATCCCTGGATTTCTTGCTCTTGTTTACATCATTATTATCTTCTTTTTCTTGTGACTTCCTCTTTGCGGTAGCCCTAGTATCACGAGTTTTGGTTGCCTCTTCATTATCATCATTCTTATCAGAAATCTTCCTTGTAATCTTCCTGCCATCCCCATCTTCATCGTTACTGTCATCATTTTGATCATCAGCCTTGTTCTTTTTAGAAGCTTGTTTGTGTAATTTAGGAGAAGCTTTTGCAGCATTGCCTCCGCTTAGCTTTTGAAGCTCTGGTACGTAGGCTGATGTCTGACAAAAGAATACAAACACAGTTAACTAATTTTATTGCACAACAATTGTTTAGGGAAACATCATTGTAAAATATGCATACCCTTCCGCCTACAGTGACGAAGTCAATTTTCTTTCCTGTATAATATTAAGAAAATACTGTCAGAGTTCCATGAACCAAAACTTTGAAAAGGCTGTAGTTCAAGGCTGATAATCAGATGCAGGAAAATCAGACAGTAAGATTACAGATGAAATGGTCAGCAGAAAATGACCATGTTAGTAATGCAGAATAGGTAGTATGCTTCCAACTCTCAACAAGCTGCAGTTTAAAGCAATAAACATTCATATAATATATCAAAATGACTCAAAGAAGTTGTGCATTGAAGCTGCTTAATAATTTAGATATCTTAGTGTTCCAGGATAGGCCAAAGAAGCTGAAAAAATGACCAGGTTTCCACAACTTTGGCTCTCATTAGAGAGCAAGGGACCAGAAAGGCTTCAAGTCCATCAGGTCTCTTTCATGGCTGTAATTAAGCTCTTCATACAGCTTGACAAGTCAAATTCTTATTAGCCCTTCTTTTTGACAGCTTAACATCTACATAAATTTTACTCCCTTTGTTTCAAAATGTTGGTTATGTTTGCTTTTGCACAGTTTTCAATGCACGTGTTTAAACATCAATAGCTTCTTCTATGCTTTATAAAAAAAATTGTAGTTGATATTAAAAAAACTATACATCGAGACGACTCTAACAAAAGCTCATATGAATATGTTTTTCCTTATAAATAAATATTCTTCATAGTCAAAGTTTCTCTCTACTTGTAATCAAGATTCTAAACATTACCAAAGTAAAGAAACAGAGGAAGTATTTCACAACAAAAGTAAGTGGGTTTGCTCATGCTCCCACATTTGACAATATGGTTGTTCAATGAAACTTAAAAATATTGGCACAAATATTGAATAATTTCACAGATCCATGTTTTACATTATGCAAAATTCCAACAATTAATCATCTTAAGTTGATGCAAATCATGTACAGCAACAGCAATTTCATTGTGTTGGAAAGGATTGAAACTGTACAGTCAACACAGAAGTATTTACATTTAAAAAGGAATACCACAATTGAAAATAACACCAAAAGAACAAATAAGATTCTTAGTCAGAAACCAAACCATCAACAAAAGCCTTTCCAGGCTTCTTTTCCCGTGAATGAAATATCCAATTACATGGAAATTGACTGCTATCAGCCCCAACCTCAATAGCCTTCTCAAGTACCTATAAGTCAAGTGGAAAATGATGGTTTATTACAAGTCTTACCATCAATCTTTCCAGGTTTTTTACCCCAACGAAAATGAAACAACCAATCAAAAGGGAATTGCTGGGAATCAGCATCAACTTCAACTGCATGATGTATAACCTACATGTGTACAGCCTAGACATCCTTTAATCTTTCTCAAAGTTTCTTTCAATTGAAAATTTTATATTAAATCACTGTTGTAAGAGAAGTTCTAGGTATATAGAGACTACCCACCTCTTTTATGCATTGCAGGAGCTTGGCACTCTCATCTTTTGATAGGGAAGAAGCATTTTGTGAAGGATGTATTCTTGCCTGTGACGAACAATAAAATCATAAATATAAAATATTCTAGGATAAAACTGAATAAGCTTCATGCCTTTTTAAAAAGGAAAAATTAGTAAGATTTTATCTTTTTTTGAGGAGCTTTTAGGAGCATAACTTTATACTTTGGAGGTAACTCCAAGTTTTCATAGAGTTACCCCAAATCAAATAGATGGTGAAGGCTTCGGCCTTCTATACCATCCAGTACGTCTCGAACCTCATTGCACAAATTTGTAATGAATCTCTATCTTTTCCCTTGCAAATGTGTGTTGGCTAAATTGAATCGAGTGACTTGCAGTAGGGCTCAGCCTTCAAAGATGAGCATATGCTTATGCTTTTGTTCTTAACTTAATCTATACAATTATTTACACAAGATGAATGCATGGTATCTTGCCACATGTCCTAGTCTATAACAATAACATGATCTCACTCACTTCTTTTGCCAAGGCTTTCAAGTAATATGAATATATGATCCTCCTTGCATAAAAAATGTTTTTACTAAGATTTGAACTCACAACCACCTAATTGGAGTAGACAAGTTACCTCCTTATCTACACAATTGTATTTTTACTTGAATACACTAGCCTGGCATATAATATAAAAGATCATAATGTGCAATAACACATGTACTGATGATTAGATATAATGCCATGATAATTGAAAACATCAATTCCACAAACCTAGTTAGAGTAATCAGTTTGGTTAGTAATTGTTGGATCGACTGCTAACCTAACGCAAATTGAACTGAAATAACTTAACAAAACCAAGAACCAAATGACCCAAATTGAAATACCAACTGAAACAAAATGATTGCCCTTAACTGAGTCATGAATTGAAACCAATTAAACTGAAAAGGTTGACTATTTAAAACTGTTTTTAACTTAACATAACAAAAACATAATTGAATTGAAATTAAATGAAAAACTGTTCTAAACTGTTGGTTAACTGAACCAAAATGAATTGAAAATTGTTTTAAACTTTTGGTTAGGTGAACTAATATAAACTGAAAACTTACCTCAACTTGATTGCACATAGGAGAACTCACAAGGGTTTCCAATTTCCGTTATTATTCCAAAACATGTGAAAACCTACCAACACTTACAAAATTATTCAAGGATAAAGGAAACTAGGTTAAAGTTTCACTTATTTCAATCAAATATTTAAAAAGTTAAGTTTCACTACAAACACAAGGGTGGTGCCATAACCACAAAAAGACCTTTAGAGACCTTATTCCAAAATATCACCAAGCTCAACAGAATTATTCAAGTCCATAGCCAACAAAAGTACAAAACCAAAATCAAATGCTGCATAAATAAGAGCAGGGAACCCGGAGCAACAACCTTCCAACAGCAAGAACTACCAATTGTCAAATACAAGGGGAAAAAATCAGAGCTCATATAAAAAGAACTATTATATTTAACATCTATAAAAATTACCAAAAAGCTGAAGCAACATCAGCAGCAGCAACTTCATCTTCTTGAGCATCAGCTTCATCAAGACTCAATACAATCCTCTAACTCCTCTTGCAAATACCCAAACAACTAATTTTGTGCAATAACAAATGCCTCAACATTCTTAGGAAGAAAAGAAGTTTGTCATTTACTCAAAACCTTCTAAATCCTCTTGCAAATACCCAAACAATTAATTTTGTGTAGTAACAATGCCTCAACATTCTTAGGAAGAAGAGAAGTTTGGAATTTAATCAAAACCTCCCCCTCCCCCTCCCCATGCTGAAAGGGGACTCAAATAAACTGAAGTGATGGGAATGGCCAAAATATCCTTAGCCATTCGACTAACAATTGGAAATTGGGATGTGTAGGTACTCCAATTATTAAGTGCATCAAACTCATATTCATTGACAGCAAAGAGAGCACTCAAATAATCATTAAGTTTAGAATCACTTATATCACAGGAAGAATAAGAAGAAAGAACTTCACTTAAAAAATCAGCAGCCAAAAACTGATGGGAAGAATGGGATTAAGTCGAATACAATCAATGACAATGGGATTTGAAAGTTGGATGGATGGTTTAAGAAGAGAGGGGCGATAAAAGTCATAAAGCTCGACAATGGCATCATACATATTTCTCACCTTGACGTCAACTTTAGAAGGAACGTAAACCATATTATACAAACCTCTCACAAACTTCAATTTAAAACGAGGAGCAAGCACAACATCAATAGACAAAAAAATAGTATGATCATATTTCTCCACCATAGACACACATCAATCGAATGCTAGGCAAACTATGATTATAAGCTAGAACCAACCATTTCTCAATTGGAACAACGTGAATTAAATGCAAGTTGGCAATAGGGTATTCGATGCTAAAAAATAAAGTTGTTATATCATTAAAGGGCTCAAGAAAATTGTTAAAAAACTGAACAACTCATTCATTAGGAGAAAATCCATAATCAAAGTCAATACACGAGCAATACACAAATTTATAGCTTTCCTAACCTCTAAATACCTTTAATAGGTGGAATTCCACCTTGTACAAACAACATACTAAATCTGACTAACAAAGTAAGGAATCATTTCCGTCACACATTCGCCAAACTTGCACTTCCTATAATCAGAAGCTCCAATATAAATTATTGTTCGATGAAACTTAACAACACTTTCATCAACAGTTTGCAAACCACAATGCATAATCCAATATAGGATATATGCACAACACCTAACATGAAAAAACTTTCCATCGCATGGCAATAGAGTAGATGAATGCAAATCAAACTTCAACAAAGTAATCACAAGATCATTAGATGACGCATTGTCCACAGTCAAAGAAAAGGCTTTACCCTCCAAACCTCATTCCTTAAGCAAACCCAAAGCAAAAACGTAAATATTATGACCTCTATGAGGTGGGGGAAAATACCTAAAATTCATAATCTAGGACCCTATTGTCAACATAATATACAGTAAGCGTCAAATACCCATGCTTAATAATGTCGGACCAACAATCACAAGTGAAACAAATACAATTATCAATAGAAGAAGCTTAGAATGCAAAGTTGATGCTTTCAAAATCTCATGCTCTTGAACACAATATTTCAAAATAGTATTTTTAGAAACATGTTGCACCCCAGGTCGCAAATAAGAAAGCAAAGCCCTAAGTTTCTCATGTTCAACTATTCTCAATGAATAATAATGAACCATAACAGCTTTGGCAAAAAGACGAATAAAAACTTTATGTTAAAAACAACACCAACATAAGGATTTTCAGCAACAAATTTCCAATATGTTGGGCATGATTTAAGATGAGAAGAGGCATTAGAAGTACCATATCCTGAAATAGCCTTATACTTGTGCTCATGACAATTTCAGATATGTTTATGTTGTATTTTTGTGTTTATTTTTTGGATTTTTTTTGGAAATGTTTTTATATTTATTTTCGTTATGGATTTTATTTCTGATTTTTTTTGGAAGTTTTATTTTTTATTTTCTGGATTGCTATTGAGTGCGTTTATGATTCTGTACGTATGTATGTATGTTTTTTGTGAAATGTTTCTGTATGTATGTTTATGTTTCTATATGTGTGTTTCTGCAAATATTTCTGTATATATGCTTCTGTATGTTTATGTTCCTGGAAATGTATATTTTTATGTTTCTGTATGTTTATGTTTGTTTGTTGTTCAAGAATGTATTTATTTTTTTAATTTTCTGGATTTAGTTTTTCTTCATTTTCAAGAATTCAACCTAAGAAAAATGGAGGACTCCACCTCTCCTAAATCTTGAATGCGACCCCTACTAATGAACCACGTAAATTTATTTATTTTTTCTTTTTTTATATGTCATTTTTTGGATGGTTTAATAATTAAAAAATAAAGGTTGACTGTTCTAATTTTTATTCAAGAACAGTTGCTGATCATAAAACAATTGAGTCCAATCAGTACAAAAGAGGGAAAGAGATGAATGAATTGGCCAATTCAAATGAACAAAAGGGCCCTAGTATGGGCACACTATGATTTTTGGATTCTCAAGGGCGAGGAGGTTAAGCCGCACTAAAAATGTATTATGCAAGTATTGTTGGTATTCTCGTGAGCACAAGTATAAGGATAATTCAGAGTATGGTACTTCTAATGCCTCACATCTTAAATCTTGCTCAACATATCTGAAATTTATTGCCTAAAATCCTTATTTTTGTGTTATTTTGTATCGTCTTTTTGCCGAAGCTATTATGTTTCATTCTTATTCATTGAGAATAGTTGAACATGACAAACTCAGGGTTGTTCTTTCTTATTTGCAACCTAGGGTGCAACATGTTTCTAGAAATACTATTTTGAAATTGTGTTCAAGAGCATGAGATTCTGAAAGCAACTTTGCGTTCTAAGCTTGCTTTTATTGATAGCCGTATTTATTCCACTTGTGATTGTTGGTCCGCCATTACTAAGCATAGATATTTGACACTTGCTACAAATTATGTTAATAATGATTTGGTGATTAGGTCTTGTATTCTAAATTTTAGGTATTTCCCGCCACCTCATAGAGGTCATAATATTTACATTTGTGTTGTGTTTGCTTAAGGAATGAGGGTTGGAGGGAAAAGTCTTTACTTTGACTGTGGACAATGCATCATCTAATGACTTTATGAAAACTTTGTTGAAGTCTGATTTGCATTCAACATTCCATTGCCATGCAATGGAATTTTTTTTTCATGTTAGATGTTGTGCACATATCTTAAATGTCATTGTGCAATGTAGTCTGCAAACTGTTGATGAGAGTGTTGTCAAGCTTCGTCCTTAGTTTTAAAAGGCGTAAGGCGCAAATAGTCGTTGGAGACTAGGCGCAAGGCGAAGGCGCGCGCCTTTTGTAGGCGAGGCGCATGTGTTTCTAACTTTATATATACTTCTTTCAAATTAATTTTTTCTTTGATTGTAATTAATATTTATTAAAAAGATCCCTAAACCATTTACATATTGACATTTGTAAACCTAAGGTAGTCTTAATTTTAAAAAAATCAAATATTCTTCAACTTGTAACTTAAATCTAAGCTATTTTACATAAGGCGCAAAGGCGCGCCTTACCGAAAGGCGCAAAAGGCGCGCGCCTTTCGGAGGTAGCTGAGCCTCGCTTAGCTAAAGCGCAAATCCTAGAGCCCGGGAGCGAGGCGCGCTTTTTAAAACTAAGGCTTCGTCAAGCTGTAATTTATAAATGTGCTTCTGATTATAAGAAGTGCAAATTTGGTGAATATATGACGGAAATCATTCTTGATTTTGTTGGTCAGATTCAGTATGATGTTGGTACAATGTGGAATTTAACCTATAAAATGCATAAAAGGTGTTTAGAGGCTAGGAAAGCTATAGATTTTTATGATGCTCATGTATTTGAATTTGATTATGACTTGTCTCCTAATGAGTAGGAAGTTGTTCAATTTGATTACAATTTTCTTAAGCCCTTTAATAATATAACAACTTGGTTTTCTAGTTCTGTACACCCTACTGCCAACTTGTATTTACTTCATGTTGTTGCAATTGAGAAATGGTTGGTTCTAGCTCATATTCATAGTATTCCTATTCGATTATTGTGACAGTCTATGATGGAAAATTATGAAAAAAATTGGTCTGATCATACTATTATTTTGTTTATTGGTTTAGTGCTTGATCCTCGTTTTAAATTAAAGTTTGTGAGAGGTTTGTATAGTATGCTTTATGTTCTTTCTCAAGTTGAGATCAAGGTGAGAAATGTGTATGATGCCATTGTCGAGCTCTATGACTTTTTATTGTTCCTCCTTTCTTCTTCTTAAACCATCCCTCCAACTTTTCAATCCCATTCTTCTCACTAGTTTTCAGCGGCTGATTTTTTAAGTGAATTTCTCTCTTCTAATTCTTACTTTGGTGTAAGCGATTCTAGATTTGATTGGCTTTATAGCCTTGTGATTTTTCCTAAGTTATCTGAGGGCTCAAATTCTTAATATTATCTATCCTTTGGAAAAACAATTAGAAGAAAGTTGTTGCTGTGGTGGTGGTGTGCTGCCGTTGTTGTGTTGCTGTGGTGTGGTGCTGAGTGAAATCAGAGAGCTAAACTGCTGAACTGCTGTGCTGCTGCTGAGTTGTTGTGATGTAATGCTACTGAACTGCTAGACTATTCTGTTTTAAGTATTGTAATGTAATGAACCAAGAAACATGTAATGTAATTTGTGCTTTATTTTTCTTGTAAAACAGGAAAAAAAATTATTGTAAATATTCAACAAGAGCTTCATATCATATTCCCCTTTTTTTCACCATTCTAATTATTGTAAATATTTCATACCATATTCTCCTTATTTTTCACCATTCAAATTTGATAATCAAAGACAAATAAATTTTTGGTGTTCATGCCCCATGTCCATCCATGAAGTTTTTATACTAACCTAATAAACATGGAGATGGGGGTATTGATTTGATAATCGAGATTAGTGGAAGAGAATGAGAGGCTTCATAGACAGTAAGAATAAAATGAGCTACAACTATAATGGAGTAAAGTGAAAATTTACATTTTTTCATAATTATGTAATTTTGATTTTGTAATTCACAAGGGTTACTAATTAAATCACTTATTGATGCTTCTCTAAATGTGTTTTTAATTTAATATGGTTTCTTTCACTTTAGAGTAGTTTTCAGTTAATTCCAGCTCAGCTTAAGTTAATTTCGGTTCAATCAAGTTCCATTTTCTTTAATTAAAAAAAAATCAATTAATTTCAGTTAAATTCGATTTACAACAATTTTCATCAGTTTAAAACACTTTTCAGTTTATTTTGTTTCAATTAACCAACAGTTTAAACAGTTTTCGGTTCATGTTGGTTCTGTTATGGTCCAACACTCCAAGTGCCTCTAACTCCAACTATGGTCAGTTATAAATAGTTTTAAATAGTCAACTTTTCCAGTTCGGTTGATTTCAGTTCATGACTCAGTTCGGTTGATTTCAGTTCATGACTCAGTTCGGTTTCAGTTAAGGACAGTTTCGTTTTTTTTCAGTTGATATTTCAATTGTGGATCATTTTGTTCTTGGTTCATATCAGTTCGGTTTGCGTTAGGTTACCAATCGAACCAACAATTCCTAACCAAATTGACAGCTCTAGTCGTGCACGTGACACCATGCCTCTCTCTCATAATATATGTTAAAGTTCAAGCTCCCTTAAAAATATGAATATCAAAAGGATAATTTTCAGGAAGAATTATACACTGAAAATTTACCTAGAATACAAAGAATAATGTGTATGAATGTGAATAAATTCAGCAGGTAACATAATTCATCATAAAGGGTGCAACTAAGGAAATCCTTAATTAGGGTCATTTATTGCTTCTTAATATTCATCACTCAACAAAAGTTAAAATTAGTTGTTATTCTAAATTTCCATGTTAGACTGTTAAATGTTAAGTAATCAAACTTAAATAAGTGCAAGACAAAGTCCTCTAACAGTTTAAGGTCAAGTAGCACACTCACTTGATATAGTACTTCATCCGCAACCCAATTGCCAATGCCAGAAATAAAACCCTGCAAAATAAGAATCAAATGCAACATCAATGTGAAGAAAAGAAGATACAGCATTTGACAGATATAGAAGTTTGAAGGACATGAAGGCATTATCACTTGAAATCCAAAACAAATTTGCTCAAGTTATAAATGTATTGGTAAGAGATTCCAAACAATTAGGTAGGGCTAGTGTCACATGGCTAGAGGAAGCAGATACATGGAACTCTTATTTTTTATAGAAAGATGCATGAAACTTGAAAAACTTGATGTGTGTCCAAAAATGTGAAAAGAACATTACATGTGGAGAGAATGCTTCAAAAGCTACGTGGAATAAGTTATCGTATGAAGCTTGAGGAAGAAGACTTAGTTTCATGTAGAGAACGTTGAACATTGATATATGGAGTACATTATCATGACAAAATAGTGCTTAGATTTCTAACATGGTGCTTCAAGAGCAAGTCAAAAACCAGATTGCATTAGCACTGAAAAGGATACACTTGAAGCACATGTTGTGTCATCAAACTATTATAATAACATATAAGTTACATAATTTTTTTGCTGGTGACCACGAGAAAAACAGCCAGCCATGTAGATATAATAATTTATTCATAGGGGTTGTTTGGAAACAAACAAATAGCCTTTATAATCAACAGATAAATGTTATTAAACTCTTAATTTGCATGTACATTACTAAATGCGTGTAGTTCAAATTTTCTTACCTGATCAAGCAATAAAGACTTAATAGCAGTCTTCTTTTTGCTCGAGGAATTAAAGAACTCCTCTTCAGTCATGGGTTCCAACAAAGCATCAGGACCAAGCGCAGATATTGGTTGGACAGAGGTTGGCTGCATCAACATGTATGCAATAACTAGAGAAAGTACTTAAAGGTCAAATGAACAAGAAATGTGTAGGTTTGAGAAAATCGTATACATCATCCAGCAAGCGAACTGTAGCAAATCGCCTCTTGTCAGTGAAAGAAATCTCCAGACCATCATTTAACTGCAAAAGAATAAATTCATTTGAAAGCCTCATCAACAACTCCAGCATATCAAAAATGACGTTGGGTGCCGAAATAAAACCAGGAGCCATGCGATATGGAGAAAGAATACTTTATATACCAAAATTTGTTGGGCTATCATGAAATTCATGACCATCATCAAGATATGTTTTTGAATAAAGAGCAATTAGATAGTCAAGGACTAATACCTAAAAGCATCTGGAGCGTATTGTTCCTAATCAGGATCATAAACAAATTGTTTTGGTGAATTATGACCAATCCAAATAATATACTCAAAGAAAACTTGCTTTCATGAAACTATGCAAAACTGCAAAAGATAACCGTAATGAGATATTAACAGACATTTGATATAAATCCTAGACATATTTGCAGTCGCGTAGAATTCTTACTTCTATGAAGAACTTGGAATATTTTGAGGGCCATTCATCAGAATCATTTACAGCAGACCTGCACCCATTGAATACAAAAAGATGGATATGATTTTTCTATATGAAGCTTTAAAATTAAGAAGATGAAATACTTATCAACAACAAAACAATTCATTAACGGAGTAACCACGTACTCCCTCAGTCCATATTCCTTTGCTCCTTGTGGGCTATGCACACAAACTAAGGAGGGAGACAATCAGACAAGTACAAATTGTTAAAGAGTTGTGGGCCTACACCACGTGTGTAAAAGTTGAGAATAAATTTTGCCAAAAAAGGAAATGGAGCAAAGTAAGAGTTGCAACTCAGTAAGGAAATGAGGCAAAAACTCGGGACTGAGAGAGTAGTAAATACAATTAAGAACACATTTAAGTGAAGATAGCTGGTGCATAAGAAAGGGAACAACAAGAAAACAAGCAAGATGGAGAAAAAAGTACGCCAATCAAATTTTATGCTCAGATCAAGAAATAGCCAATTAAAAAACACGGATGCTTTAATTTCAAACTTCAACATGATTGTTTAGGAGAAACATCAAAGATAAGTTCAGTAAATTAGGCATTAAAACTTAGTCTAATTTTGTAGGTCAAGTTGCTTCATGTGAATTAATAATATAATTGAAAAAATTATGGTGTATTTGTCATTTTTTGCCACAGGGGAAAGTGTTATAGAGATCTGGGAAAAGACATTTAATAGATGGGCAATTACTAAAGATCAACATTTGTTAGTAATGATTCATCAATCCAATGCCTTAATCATTCAGCCATATGTCCAAGTTGTTAATCATAATTTCATGTGCAGTAATCTTGTATCTGAAATCTCAACCTATTCTTTTAGCATACAACTAGAACCTAAGCTGTGACTAATATCCAAGCCATTAAAGAAGCCCAATAATAACGATCTCTCAAAGATATAAGAAAGAAGAAGATATCCTAAACGTAGACCCACTGGGATAAAGGATTCTGAGACAGCTACACTCAAAGTCTCAAACCAATCGCTATTCCAATATTTTCAATCACAGGCCACCTTCAATCCTTCATGCCAAGGTAAGCTGCTCGATAAAGGTTATTGAAGCAAGCGGCAGTCTGGTAACGTTTCTTCCCAAAAATTGAACCCATTTGGTACGATAGGCTCAACCACTTCCTTTATACATCAACATTTCCCAGGACTCAGACACTAAAACACGCATTAGTCATGCAAATATCTGGTCATATTAGTCTCAGAAACCAACCTCAGCATTCAAACTCCAGCACATTCACAAGAAATTAATAATATGAACCTCATGGCCTAAAAAGGAAGACAATAACACCTTCTCTTTATTTGACAAGAACATAAACCAAGGCACAACATATTACAGAATATTCCATAAGCAAATAAGCCATTTCTTCATATAGAGTTACACCCTTCTATTATTTCCATATAAGCAAATAAGGTACCCCTTCAGATAGAATTACACCATTCTATTATTTTCTTCTGAATGATCATAAGATATAGAAGATTAACCTAGGATTCAAATAAATAAGTACAAATATCAAAAGGTATGAACTTAAATTTCAATCATAGATATCAAAAGGTATGCAACATATGAAAAAGTGAAAAACTAAAATAATCAAAAGGATGCTAAAACTGAAGAATAGCAACACTTGAACAATGATTGATTGATCTATCCAACCTTTTATATTTGGTAACTGCCACGCCCTTGATATATATAGCGCCTGCCATCCCTGTGGAAAATTTCCATATCAATTTGAACGTTATGATCTTCAAGTGTAAAGAGATCGAATTTGGAAATAGAATCGATATTCCGCTAGCAAATATGAGCATGTCTTTGTTAGACAACTACTCCCTCTATCCTAACATTTTCTTTTGCATGTAAGTACCACCTTCCTACCTTATTGTTTTATACTACTTAATCACAGATAGTGCTACAAGTTCACTTTCAATATGACATATTGCACAGGACGCATTGCCTATTTGTCATCCTTAAGAGGAATTGGAGTTGGGAAAAGCTACCAATATTGATTTTAAGTGCCACATCTTTTCCAAAAGTTAATGAGATTAGCATTTAGAGTTTTAGACAAGCCTTTCTAGTAGAATTACCTTGAAGGGCTTGTCTAAATGCTATTTTTACTTTTTAGTAATAATACATGCCATTAGTCCCAATACTAGAAAGGCTTGTCTAAATGATAGTATGATACAGTTCCTAGAAAGGCTTGTCTAAATGCTGTATCATTTATCATAAACTTATAAATTTATAATAGATGCCATTAATCCCCCATACTCTCTCCTTAAGATACATGTACACATTACTTTCTTAAATTTGAATCTAAAACGAGGGTTTTTCCAGAAGAAAAAAATAAATAAATAAATAAATATGTACCCATCAACGAATCAAAATCAATGTAAATTCCTAGAGCATCTACATTCACAATTCTACGAAAACAAAATTTCCAATACCTCACATAATCACATCTATTGTTCCAGAGAAAACTCTCAAAATTTTCCCCAAAATTTTCTTTAAACCCTTAAATCCCACATCAACTCAAACTAACAACCAGTGAAGACACATGCAATACAAATTTCCAAACCCCTAGTACACTTGCCGCATCACAAAAACCCTAAAATCGACTACTCTAGAGGCTAGACAAAATCATCGGATAATTCGACAAAAAACTTAGGGTTAGAAAGTTACCAAATTGGAAAGAAGGAAAAGGAGGAGAATCAAGCTGAAGCCACATGTTTTTGCCTTTACGATGAGCAGCAACGATGGTTTTGTTGAGGATAGAATCTTGGAACTGTGAATAAGAAACTCCATGGATGACCTTGGAATCATTATCTATGATTGCTTTCACTATCTTCTTGCCTAAACAGTGTTCAGCTATGGCGGACCTTGCTGCTTCTACCTCTGGAAGTTCCGGCATTGTTGAGGAGAGAGATAATTGGCGGAGTGTTTTACTGTAATTTTTTTGGAATGTGGGAGAACCCCAAAAAAAGTTGGACTATTGAAGACATGTTTCGCGGGCTTTTCCAGAGTATGGATTTAGGGGCTGGTTGTCGAAATAGGGAGAATAAAAGGAATAACAATAAAGGAGAATAAACAGCAAAATTGTTAAATTTAATTAGTTGTTTATTTTTTTATATAAAAAAAATAAAAAAATACACCATCACCACCCCAAATCCACCTCTACCATCCAAGTTCAAAATCAACCCCACCCATCTCCACGACTCCACCACCAAAACCACCCCCACCCCTCGCTGGCGCCATGCCAGCCTCCTCCCCTCCCCCACCCCTCAAAACCCTAACCCTAACCACCCAAATTAAAAAAACAACCGCCACCCACCTCCACCACCCCCCGAAACCACCCCAACCCAACTCGTCACCCCTTCTCCACCCATTACAGCCCCCAACCACCCCCCACGAACCAAATCAAACTTAAGACACCTAATTTATCTATGATCAACCATTGATTTTGGAAATGGACCGTTCATTTTCTTTAAGAAATGGAAAAGATTTTGACTCTAAACAACCAGTTTAAAAGACCAATACTTTCAGCCAGACAAACAAGCTTAAACTAGTCAAAAGTCGATTGCCAACCAGGGTCAATATCAATCACCTGCGCGGCAATGGGACTATGTACATATACTTCTATTTTCACTCTTCTGCAAAAAATACTCTTTAATGCACTATATTAGATCACTATTTAAACCCTTCTATTTATAGAGATTATGTCAAAACGGACATAAGTTTATGGAGGTTGTTTTAAAAAATTATCATCATACCAATGTCATTATAAATAAGGAGGCATGAATAAATGAAAAATTACTTTATGGTTCAATTTTTATGACCCTAATCTCTCATTAATAATTAATAAAAAAATTGTTGGTCTTTTGATAAAGTCTACTCAGTTTGTCATTCATTATATAAAAGGACAATTATTATGATGTTGTGTTGTTGAACATGCACTGCTCCTGTCGATTTTATGACAAGTAGATGCCATTTATGATCAAATGAACGTTAACTTAAATTGATTACTAATAAGTAATTTTCTTTAATAAAAACCTACAACGCTTAATATTCACAAACAATCTGCATGACCGAAAACACAACAACATGAAAAATTGATTGCTAAATATCCCGAAGCAATACCCGAGTTAAATAATTAGTACTCCCTCCGTAACGAATTAGTAACAACATTTGAACTAGCACGGACTCCTAGATGAAATAAGTTAATCGTGGTATTAGGTGGTATAATTATAAAAGTAAGAAAGAGAAAAGTAAGAGAAGGAAAAGTAAATGGGGTATTATGTGGTATGATGATAAAAGTAAGAGATAGAAAAGTAAGAAAGAGAAAAGTAAGTGGGTATTGTGTTATTTTTTTTGCCAAAAAACGAAAAAAATGAAATTGGAAAAAATTGTTGCAAGTATTTTGTTACACCTAAAAATGAAAATTGTTGCTAGTAATTCGTTACGGAGGGAGTACTACTTTAATGCTTAACTTAGTAGGTTAGATGAGGTTTTTAGAATTATTGGAGAATAATTGAAATCTTAGATGCATTTTGCATGCCTTCATGCCATAGATGAGGTATTAGATTGCTGAGATTGGAAACATGCTTGAAAGTAAGTTAAAAGCCTAAAACAACCTTCAATTTATTTTTTATTTTTAGCTTTTGGGTTCACGGTATCCTTCTCACAAGGGGTTTTTCCAATTCCAAATTGATTCATGACGCCAGGGCATATGCCAAAGTTGGAAACAATTAATTTGATTCCAGAATAATTCAATCTGTGGGCAATGTTCTTATTTTTGTTTAATAATCTCACTTCCTTGAGTAAATTTGGAATAGTCCCACCTACGGGTGCTTATTGAGCTGGGTAGCTCGAGGTCGACTCGGTTAAAGCTCGGTCAAAGCTCGACTCAAGTTGGCTCGTGCTCGCTTGAAACAGTTTGTGACTCGATAATTTTAATAAAAATTAATAATTTTCTATGTTGAATATTTGAAAAACAAAATTATATTAACCTTGATATTTAATATAATAAATTAATAACCTTTAACAATATATAATTTTCATAAAGAAAATAAAATATAATCAATAATTTTCTTTTGAAAAAATTAAGATTCAGGAGGACTAAAACATTAAACGAGCAGCTCGTGATCGGCTTGGCTCGGCTCGAAACTAATGAGCACAAGTCGAACAACCCCCAGCTCGCGATTGACTTGCTCGATAAGCATCCCTAGTCCCACCTTAATTAACATCTTATTATTCTTAAGTAATAACTCCGAAAAATGACTATGTTATAATTTAAAAAATAAAAAAACTTCTCATAATTGCTTTCGACAAGTCATTTTTTAATTTGATCCAAAACATGAAGATAAAAGGATAAGGTGGAATTATTATAGTACTCCCTCCGTAACATAATACTAGCAACAATTGGTTTTGCAGATATTTTGAGGAAGCGATTTAAGGGTGTAAATGAAGGAATTAGTCAAAATCATTTTAATATTAGCAGCTTATAATCACATTCTTGTTTGTATCAAAACAATTTTGACTAATTCCTTTGTTTACACCCTTAAAGCGCTTCCTCAAAATGCGTGCAAAATCAATTGTTGTTACTATTATGTTACAGAGGGAGTATTTCATAGATATGGAAATCTTAACATAAAACCCCCAAAATGTAAAATTATTAAAATCAATTATCCTTTTATTTATAGCATGATTGATAGGTGTACTGAGTTGTGGCTCATCTGACATAATTGTCTCACCGATAGTGTTCAACAATTGGGGGAGGAGATTATTTGTTGGTGATAATTGAATCTCGCACCTAAGGATGCGAGGATGACTCTATTGTTACCATGCTGGAGCTTGATCCTTATTACAATTGTTATAATAGTGAGAAAAAAGTTCAAATAATATTTTTTAATTAGAAGATGTCTTATCAATTTGCATAGAATAAAATCATAACTTTTTTTAGCATGCAAGCTTTACAAGTTATGGATTTATTATAAAAAATTTACTTACACATTTATAGTTAAAAGTTCTTTAATATTGTCAAAGTTACATGAAAAATATAGTATAAATATTTTAGCGTATAGAATTGATTTTTTTTTTTTTGAGAAAATGTAAACAATTGAAAGAAAATCAAGATCTATTCCTCTCAAAGAGATATAGCGTATAGAATTGATGGTAAGTAATTAAATTAGGTGTTTGCTTATCATTACTAATTAATCTCCTAGACAAAATTATACGTAGTATTTTAATTTTACATCTAGTTTCACATTGAATTGGCATCCTTATTTTTCCGAGCATATGAAAATTCCATACCAAAGTTTCCATTAGAAAGTTCTACTGTATTGTCTGTATTATTTAGCATAAAAGCAAAGAAAATTATATTTATCATTTTCTATCGTGAGTTTTACCATTCTTTGTTTAATTCATGGACAGTCATAACGTATAATGTCCGATAGAAGAACTTGGCAGTTGGCAAAATGCAATTAGTGAACTAGTGAACACAGACTTGAAATCTATTTAGTTGTCATCATTTAGCATGGAAAGTTAAAATTTTAGGAATTGTTTATTATTATTTTTTTTTTGGTGTTTTTCCGTTGACAAATTCATGGGAATGAGATGTAGAACTTCTTAATTCTTACAAAATAGATAAAGTTATTTACCTAGGGGGTCTTGATAAGTATAAATTCTCATGGAAATTTTCAATTCTCATGATACACCAAACATGCAAACAACAGTTAGGGTCCGTTTGGTAGGGCGTAAAATGATTTCCCTTAAACTATTTTCATCATTTTACACTGTTTGGTTAGACTGGAAATTGAAATGAAAAAGTTAGAGTGTAAAATGGTTTTACACCATCGCATAGTTGAAAACATTTTCCTCCCAAAATCAAAGGAAAACTGTTTTCTATTCTCATAACTCATTTTTATTCAACCAAACAACGTAAAACTCTTTTGAAAATGAGTTTTCCGTTGTAAAATGATTTCATGGAAAAGTGTTTCCCTCATTAAAATGTTTAACGCCTTATTAAATGGACCAGTGGTTCCTATAAATTACAATTACATGCATGAGAAAATAATCTTCTAAAAAATTTCAATAAAAAATCGTCATCTTTCCTTTTCTCCTATTCATTGTACTTGATTATAGCTTCCTCCCTTTCTACGAAGGAAATCGGAGTCGGTCAAAAGTCATTATGGACTAATATCATAAAACTACCCATAGTTTGGATTATAGTGTAATAACCTATAGTTGAGATTAACATTGGAAGACCTCCAATAGTTGAAATTATTCATATAATTTTTTCCTAATTTAAAATATTAACGATCAAACGTATGTATTGATCGTATACGTTTATTAAAGCAATTACGAAAAAAGAAATGGCTAAGACATAATATCATATAAAAAATATATTGAATCTTGGAAAATTAGAAACTAATAATCCCACCTTTCACACTTATCCAACTAATAATCCCACCATTCATAAATCTATGAATAATTCCACCATTTTCATATCGTATTCACAAAAAACTGCATACTGATACTGCATCCTGAATCCACGACGAGAGATTTGATTAAAACTTTTAAAATAAGATTAAAAGTTTTATTAACATGACATATTACATTTTTTTATATTTAATCCAACAAGACCAATCCCAAACCAAAAAAATGTGCTCCAAAATTTAAGATTAAACAAATGAACACTCACATATTTAAATAAGGCAATCTCAACTCTCAAATTAAATCCCACTACACAAATTCACATGTACTCACTTAAGATAGAGAGAGAGAAAAAAAAAGAGATAGAGAAAATAGAACAAAAAGACAACATGTCAAGCAATCAATAAGGTGAGGCCAAGATTTCACTATAATCTCCAAGGCTACTAAAACCCCAAAACCCCTCCTTATCCTCACCTCCTATCTTCTTCTTCTTTCTTCCTTTTAACTAACACACTCCATTTCCCACCTTCTTCTTTTCTTGTTTCCCTTTTTATTTTCCTTTTTCTCTTCAACTCTGTTTTTGTCACCCTTTTCCCCCCTTTAACTTTTCTATAACAAAAAAATAAAAAAAAAATTAATGGCTCCAAAATCAGGTCGCAGTAAAGGTCACAAAGCTAAGTCAGATAAGAAGAAGAAAGAAGAAAAAGGTTTTTTTTTTTTTTTTTTCTTAATAATTCTCACATTATATATATATATTTTTGGTGCCAATGAGAATTGATCCTAGAATCACCTGATAATTGTATGTTTTTTTTGGGGGGTATATAATTTAATTTGGTAATTTATGGTAATTGCAGTTGTACCAAGTGTTATTGACATTACTGTCATTACCCCATATGACTCTCAAGTCATTCTCAAGGTAGTTAGTTATATCAAGGTTTTTCATTGTTTTGATATGAATAGTATGATATTTAATTATTTATAATATATGATGAAAGTTTGATTTTTTTTTTTGAATGAACATATATGCAGGGTATATCAACTGATAAGATATTAGATGTAAAAAGGCTGTTAGCCTCTAATGTGGAGACTTGCCATATTACTAACTACTCCTTGTCACATGAGGTAAGTCTAAATTTCATGTTTCTATATATATATATATTACGGTAATTCTGTTACATTTTATTTGCAACGATGGTTTACTTTGTATTTATGTATTAATTCGCTGTAAATAAAAAGTTACGAAGAGTTAGCTACATCTGTTTCAAATTAGTTGTTAATGATTGAATATTTTGTACCCGGTCAAAAACAAAATTCATTTGGTACAACTAATTTGAAACAAGTGTAGTATAAAATTTCTTTATTTGACAAACAATGTTTAATTGTTGCGTCAAGTGTTATGGTTACATCCTTTGAAATTAAACGCAACAAATTGTTTTCACACATATATTAAGAAAAGAGATTTAATTGATTAAACAAACAATTTTAAATTAAAATAATTTCGATACAAACAACAATGAGTTTATGTCGTAAAATTGTTTTGATTAATTTGCTCGTATGCATCCCTAATTTTATTCACTAAAATGCGGAGTAATCAAATAATGCTATAATTATGAGTAATTACACTAATTAGTAACACGTGGGTTTTAAAAAACTATGGTTTCAGGTGAGAGGGAATAAATTGAAGGACAAAGTAGAGATTACTCCTTTGAAGCCATGTTTATTGAAGATGGTTGAAGGTAGGTGTGGTTGTGCTTTTAATTTTTTGTTTTTTTCTCCAAATATTATTAGATGTAATTTTTATTTACAATAATTTGACATAAAATAAAGATAAAATCCAGTCAAAAAAATAAAATAAAATAAATAAAATAAAGATCATAATTCCGAGTATCTTCCATTCTTCTTTCTTTTTCCTTTTCATTTTTTTTAAAAAATAAACTACGTTTGCCACTAGATTATGGAAATCTTGTTCCGTATTTTATTAGTAGAGTAGTGCGTAGTTGTTAAATATGAGCTTCGATCCATATGTTTTTTTTTAAATAATGCACAGTAGTTAAATAGCATATTTTAATATAGTCCATCCGTAACATAATTCTGGCAACAAGTTATTTTTCACGCATTTCAAAGAATCAATTTAAGGGGTAAACGAACAAATTAATCAAAATGGTTTTAATACAAGTAAGATTGAGATCATAAATTACTAATCTTAAATTTTTTTTGATCAATTTATTCGTTTACACCCTTAAATCGCTTCCTTGAAATACGTGAAAAAAAACTTGTTGCCAGAATTATGTTACGGAGGGAGTAATAATGATGGAACAATAGATGGTCTAATATGATTTTTGGAATGATAATCACGTTTTATTGTATTTTTGTACTTCGTAAAAGATTTTTTATCAATTTTTTTAATTGAAAAAGCTGTAGAAGAAATCTAGTCTAGTCTCTTTTGGTACGTATTTTTTAAAAAGTGAAATGATGCATGTATGGAGTACTTTTGCATAGATTTTGTTGATTGGCTATATTCTTTCGGACGAGTTTATTTCAGTTCAACTCGTGTTGATCTAGGACTTCATTTAATTTAGTCTAGGTTAGAAAATTTTGGTTCAGTTCAGGTTAGATTAATTCAGTCCAAAGAACATAGCTACCTATTAAAGAAGAAAAATCTTTTGTACATAGATTGCGTCTACATTAAATTGATATAAAGCAAATTAAAAGTTATTCTAAAACCATAAAAGTTACCCTAACACATAAAGAGTGACCTTATTAAGGGGGTCAAATCCTCTCTTGCATAAATTATGTCCAATCTGTGTTCTACTTACTTTAATTGGTTGTAATAGTTATTATAACCTAACTTTCAAAATTAAGTTTTTAAAAAATAATCGTATGAATCAATCAAAATGAGTGGAACACAATATATATATATATATATATATATATATATATATATATAACAAACAAATGATTATTACTCAATGCAATCGGAGTGACTTTTAATTTGTACATTAACTCAGCATATACAAAATGTATTTTAAAAATGTGTCCCTAGCAAATTTTAGGTTAGCGGAGCCCACCAACCCTATGTAATGTAATAATGTATATGTGCAATGTGCGTGCTTAAATGTCCCAAATCAAGATTTTGTTATTTTTGTATACATTGTTTTTCGTGATTGTGAACTTGTGATGCTATGATGTGAAAGTCTGGAATGGAAGTACTACAGTACATCCAGAATTTTGATTATGTTTTTTTGGATTGAATTAATTTGAAGTAAATTAATTTTGTCTGAATTAAATTAAATCAAAGTTTTGACTCGATAGAGCTGAATTGAAATGAATTTGTTTGAATTGAACTAAAATTTTAAAAATATGTCTAAAAGAACGGCCTTTGTTTACTACAATATGTATTTTCCTTAAGAGAATAATGAGAAATTGAGAATAGCAAATAAACTAGACAATCGTAATTGGCATGAATCAAACTCCTAAAAGTACTGTGACTTATAAAAAAGAAGTAACGAGTAATTTAGTTTCAATTTTATGTATAAATTGAAAAATAAATTCAAATTACTCCTACATTTAACAAAATCTTCTAACTTTATAAATGAGAAATGGGGGTGGAGCTATTGTTATATACTCCCTCTGTCCTGAGAACACTTTCCCATTATATTTTGGGGTGAGCCGGTGAGGTTTAATTTGGGACCCTCTTTTGTGGTAAGTAAGGGTAAAAGTGTAAAGTTGTGTGTAAAAGTAGTGGTTATTAAGAGTGCGTTTGATTTAACTTAAATAAGTACTTCTGTGCTTATTTTTCAGAAAATTCAGATTAGATTAGAAAAAATTAGATTAGATTAGAAAAATCCAGATCATATCAGATTTCATCAGAAAAATTCAGATAAGAAATTTCAGACAAATCAAACGGTTATTTTAGGAGGTGTGATATTAAGTGGTAAATAAGAGTATAAATGTACAATTGTGTGTGGCCATGCTACCAAAAAAGGAAATGAAACAGTTATTTTGATACTCATGAAAAAAAATGTAGTAGTTTTTTTAGGAGGTGTTGGGTACTTGGGTGTAGTTCACTAATTTGCATTGACATACATTTAACAATTTTTTTTTTTGAAGGAATAAAACATGGTTAATTTACTTAATTAAAAATAACAAAGAATCTGTCTCTATGCTCCTTGTATGCATATATTTTTTTCTTCACACAGTATTTACCAATGAACGGTGCAGCTTCATGCATGAATTTTGTTTGGTAGTGAAATACTCCGTACTCCTTTGTTTGTTAATTGGTGCAAGTGGCATATTACTATATATATATATATATATATATATATATATACTCCCTCCGTTCCATTTTACTTGCTACATTTCATTTTGGAACAAATTTTTATGCAAACTAATTTTCATGTGGGTCCACCATTGGTAAAGGTAAATGGAAGAAAAAGATTGGCTTAAAGTGGATAAAAATGACAAAAAAGAGGGTAAAAATGTAAAATATGTGTGGGGCCCATAGATTATAAAAGGAAATGTAGCAAGTATTTTGGGACATCCAAATAAGGAAATTGTAGCAAGTAATTTGGGACAGAGGGAGTATACGGAGAAACTCATATATGGCTCATGATAATCATTAAGTGTGCTGTTCATCTAGGACATATGCTGATATGCATTGAATTGTGTACTGCTCTGATGGATATTCTTCCATTTTTTAAGTGCAACCAAACAATACAATGTATATGACCTTGTTTGGTTTACCATACAAAATTAAAATGGAGTGAAAATCTTGACAATTTTATGAATTTTAATGCTATGTTTGGATATAAAGTAGAGAGAAAAAATGTCAAATTGTTGCAATTAATATGTTATGAACGAGTATAAAAATTCTAGTTTTAATTTAATAGTTGCAAGCATAGCAACAGCGGAGCTACATTATACCAAGTGGTGCTACTTGAACTTGAATGTAGAAACTTTACTAGTGCAAAAAAAAATTACTTCATACTTTTCTTTTTGCTTGTAACAAACTGTTTTGTACGTATTTTAAGGAAGGGATTTAAGGGCAGTGGCGGATCTAGAAAAAATATTTAGTGAGGTCAAAATGCATTTGATAAATTTAATATGGGTCAATAATTCCAAATTATAGGAGAAATTTGAAAATTTTCTAAATTTTACAAGAGAAAAATTTACACATTTAGGTTCAAGTGGGGTCAACAGACCCCACTTGTTATAAGGTGGATCCGCCACTGTTTAAGGGTATAAATGTACAAATTAATTAACATAATTTAAACACAAGCAATAGTAAAATTCGAAGTTACCGATGTTAAATTTTTAAAAATTAATTTGCCCGTTTATACCCTTAAATTTTGTTCCTAAAAAAGCGTTCGTAAGTGTTTGTTGCAATAAAAAAACAGCAGGTAGTATAATTTTTCAAATTTATTTTTGTAATTTTGATTAGTTAATTCCAATAAATTTTATCAAACGCATTTTGACCCCATTAACTATTTCTCTTGAATCTGCCACTAGTTCCAAGTAATAATCGAATATTTTATAGCTCACAAATAATAATACCTAATTGTTGCAACTATTTATTTTTTCTGAGGCCTGTTTAGTTCAGCTTAAATTCAATTCACTTCAGCTCTCAATTTTCTTTTCTTATAAAATACTACTTTCAGCTGTATTAAGTTCGGTTTAGTTCAGAATACTTTAGTTCAGCTCAGCATAATTCAATTCAGTTTAGTTCAACTCAGCTGATTCATTTGAAGTAAACATGCCCTGATTAGAAGAAAAAAAAATCCAAGTTGAATGCCTCCACAAAATTATGTTCCAAACATTGAAAATTAATCATTAGGAAGTACAATTGTTTTGAATTTTTGATGATAGAGAATTCTGCATTTACAGATGAATACAATAATGAGGGTGAAGCCGTGGGTCACGTGAGGAGGCTATTAGACATTGTCGCATGCACAACATGGTTCAACAAGCCCAAAGGACAACGGCCCACATCAGCGGACCACAAGATTAAAAAGGCTAACGCCCGTAGTCCAATAAATGTGGGCCCACACTCTGTAAATAAAAACGGACCGTCAATTTCGGTAATCTCTGAAGAAAATGACATGGCAGCGCTTCATCCTACACCTAAACTTTCGGAATTTTATGATTTCTTCTCTTTCGCCAACCTCACTGCCCCACTTACTGGTAGGTCCCACTCTCTTTTTGTTTGGAGTTTTATTTTCGAAAAATTTGCTAATGTAAATATTGCATTGTATTTGCGTGGTTGAAATTTATGTCGTGTTTAATTTTGTGCGATCTAATCATTTTTTTAAGTATTTTGTCGCTTTTTGTTAGTTACACTTTGATTTTTTGTTTTCCGCTAACAAAAAGGAACGAAAGGAATGCGTAATAAGTTTGATGTAATTGGTTAGAAATCAAGCTCGTTTCGTCATACTCTTACATGTCACGGCTCACGACTCACGAGTTTGATTGGTGCCAAACTGCCAATTATAAATAGGAAAATGATATATATAGCCCTTAGGGCTATATTTAAGGTACATAAAAATGGAAAGTAAAAATTGAATCAAACATTTATCACCTTGATTATTGTGTGATTGTATTAATTTCTTATATGTAGTCCTAAGAGAAATTGCTACATCTACTCACCGGGTAAACTACCCACTACTAATAAATTATTAAAATATTAATACTTAAGTAAGTTGGATTCCACAAACATGATTATCATAGCTTTATAATTAGGGGTGGGTAGTCTACCCGATGGGTCAAACATTTTTTTTTCCAGTCCTAAGGACTACGTATAACATAAGGGAATTGATTGAGCAACCCTAAGGGTTGTCAACACTCTTCGACACAATAAAATATTATTGTAAGTGCTATAAATTAGAGAGATGTGACATATAAAAATATTTTATACATATATAGCTTTTTTTATAACTTTTACAAATTTTTCCTTTAACTTTCTCCGGTTAGACTTGGTGTTACAATGAGACTGTCTCACCTAAGAATTTGTAGGAGTCAATATACTTATAATCATATATTCATATACTCCATGTCCCTCCATTTTAAAATAAATGAACAGTTTCAAAAAGTTTCAAAAAAATTGCAACAATTTTAATCTTTTTATTTTTGCTAGTTTTTTCTTCCCATCTCTTACATCATCACACACCCCACTTTTTCATGTCCCTTTTACTCTCACAAGCAAAATTTGCATTTTTTTAAACGGAGTATATAAAATATTCTATTGTAAATTTGTAACTAGTTAACTGCTTTCCAAAATATTAAAAAAGAATTAGTAAACCTTTTTAAAAAGCTACACAGTTGATATTGCAAGGGTCTAACATTTTTCAATCTGTTACCTTGTGAACTTTAAAAAATTGCAAGTATTTTAGTATGTTTCTCCTTATCTTTTCCCTTTTTTTTTTAATTTTTTAATTCTTTACCCTTGACGTTGTTGAGTCACAGGAATTAAAAAGTGTGACAGGAAGTTGGAAGAAAAACGTGATGGGGACTATTTTGAGCTGCAGGTATATTATATTAATTCTAAAGTATTATCTTTAGATTTTAGTGATCTGTTCATTCTTTTGATATGATTCACATTGTTAATATATGTATTCCCTCCGTCCCCTTTTTTTTTGCAACAAGTACAATTTTGTCACTGTTCATTGACCAACTTTGACTCTCTCTAATTTTATGCACATAAGAAAAAATATAGTCAAATGGGATGATTCAACTTGATATGTACTTTTTTAATTTATATTTTTTATAATTTTTTATTATATGTATTTAAAGATATTTTTATTTAAAGTTGTGTGTTGGGAGGTGTGAAAAAGTAAATGTTGCAAACAAAAGGGGACGGAGGGAGTTGTTATGTACCTTACTCTGTTTCAATTGAATTTGTATATCATGATAATGACTCTATTGACCCTTTGGATATTGATGGGGTTAACTTAACATGTTTTGATCCATTTGCTAGAATTGTTTCTAGTGGAGAAATGTTAAATCCAATTAACATGCTTTTTTGTTTGATAACTACTTCATAAAATACTAGACCCTTTTTTATTTTCAAATTTTACAGTATATGCAAAAAGAAGAGGAGATTAAATTACTACCTCCGTATCGCAATACTCTCTACATAAGTAGATGACACGGACTCCAAGGCAAAAAATGGATTTAAGGGGAGAGATAGAGTGAAAAATGAATAATTAATTGGGTCCACAACAAAAGTAAAGTTACAAAAATAATAAAAAAGCAACACATGGGTAACTTTTATGCTAAATATAGTAAAAAAAATATTTGTTGCAAGTATTGTGTTACAGCCTAAAATGATAAAAGTTGCGAGTATTGTGATACTGAGGTAATATGTTTTATGAGTACACTGCAAAAGTGCAAACATATGCTTAATGTGTTAAATTGTTTTGCATTTTGGCATTCATGGGATTAGGTAAATTAAACCAAACATAAGTGAGGGATCCATGTTTTGGAACCACCATAGGAACAGAACCAAACAACTTTTTAGTCTTTTTAACTGGTTTGGTTCGGTGTATAATTTATATCCTACACCCAAGTGAACATGTGTGTTATTTGCTTAATTAATAGGGAAATTGATAGTTAAAGGTATCAACTATAGATGATAATTGTGTTTTAATCCTCATAGTTATCAACTTTAAGGGGTGGTATTCAACCAAAAGTAAATCTTGAAATTGATTGCATAAAACACATGAAATTATTCCAATTAATTTATTTTTGCATCTTATGAAACTGGAATATAGCTCTATGTGTCATCTGCAACTAATTTATTAGGCTAGTTTTGGTCGAATGCCTATAAAATAAAAGGATCCTTAAAGTTGATACCTATGAGAATAAAACATAATTAATACCTTTAAAATAGAATCGTCCATAATTGGTACCTTTAAAAGTAATTTACCCTATTATGTTTTGCTTATGAAACTGTTTCAGATTGCTCTTTTTCAGTGGGTGTACTTATGCCCGAGTGTAGGATATACTTTTGGGTTTCGGCTTAAATTGTAAATTTGGACCTTTACAAAGGATTTAAATATTTTACAATGGAATTTGAGTCTATTAGTTGAAGTTTTATGGGGATAATTATTATTAGCTAAAAGCTTGTTCAAAAATCTGAAAAAACAGAGAGGCAGATGTATTGTATTGTTGAAATGGTTAAATTTTGTATGATGAAAATGACCAAATCAATCTTCAAATAAACTGTAATTTGCTTTGGGCAATGGGTAATTTAGGATTTTGATTTCAGTATATTCTTGAAAACCTAAACTTGTAGACTTTTTGGTAGCAAAAGGTTAACATGCATTGTAATTTATATTTAGGACTTTGATGATGTTATAGTGGTTCTAGTTGTGAGTAGTTTACTAATGCAGTTGAATATAGATCAAGATTTGCAATGGGAAGATAATACAAGTGGTTGCATCCACCAAAGGCTTCTATACTTTGGGCAAGCAGTTGGTACAGTCTCACTCCCTAGTGGATCTCTTGCATCAACACAGCCAAGCATTTGCTAATGTGAGCACTCTTGAGAAAACTATGACATTTATAAGACCAATTTAGAATTTAAATGTAGTATCTTAAATTTTAATAAGAAATTAAAATCATTGATTGTGGTTTGTACTTCTACTTCACAGGCATATGATGCCCTAATCAAAGCTTTTGTGGAACACAATAAGGTAAAAGTTACAAAATAGATTCCTCTCAAACCCTTATACAAGTGTATGTTTTGTTGTAATGATCTTTGTGCTCCATAATAGAGGTGATCAAAAGTTCGGGCCGGGCCTTAACTAAGTATGCCCAAAGCCCGGATTTTTTAGGCGGGCTTGATGGGCTTTGCGCGGGCTTTTTGGGCTGGGCCGGGCTTTTGAACTAAAAATACCTATTTTAAGTGTGCCAAAGCCCGCAAAATTTACGGGCCGATCGGGCCGGGCCAATGTTGATCAGGTCTAATCCATAAGAACAAACAAGATCAAGCTAATGAAACTTTGGAAATTTACAGTTTGGTAATCTTCCTTACGGATTCCGTGCAAATTGCTGGATCACCCCACCTTCTCTTGTGGAGAATCCATCAAACTTCCAACCCTTGCCAACTGAGGATGAGAACTGGGGTGGAAATGGTGGAGGTCAAGGAAGAGATGGTGAGCATGTTCTTCGACCTTGGGCTACCGAGTTTGCTACTTTGGCTAACTTGCCTTGCAAAACCGAGGAGGAGAGAGTAATACGTGACCGAAAGGCTTTCTTGCTTCATAGTTTATTTGTCGACGTGTCAATTTTTAAGGCTGTAAATACCATTCGTGAGTTGATCGAATCGGACTCACATGGAAAAGATTCCCATGAAAGCCATGTGGGTGACCTTTCTGTCGTGGTTAAACGGGACATAGCTGATGCTAACTTGAAGCCTGATGACAAGTCTCTCTTCTGTGAGGTCTTTGAAACATCTGCTAGAAAAGTTTTTCAAAAGAACTTGATCAAAGGGTTGACTGCTGATGAAAATGTGACTGTCCATGTAAGTTTTTTTTTTTTTAATAAAATTGTAGCTTCAGTTGATTGAGCTCTTAAATGATGTAGCAAACTGCATTGTTTTTCAGGATATTTCTTCACTTGGAACACTCACTCTTCGGTATTGTGGCTATACTGCAACTGTTAGAGTTGTTGGAAATGTCAAGAAAAATTTTGAGCATCATGATATTGTTATTGATGATCAGCCTGATGGAGGAGCTAATGCCCTCAATGTTTACAGGTTACTTTTTAAGCCTCTTAATTGCAATTTACTCCTAGTTCCCTTTTTCATTTAAATAGTTTATGTCATGGCATGTCAAAATTACTTCATTAAGGGTTTGTTTACTTCAGCTTAAATTCAACTCAGCTCAGCTCTATTAAATTCAGTTCTGTTCTATTAAGTTCAGCTCAGCTCAGCTCTCAATTTCCTTCCCTTATGAAATATTACTTTCAGCTGCATTCAGTTAGTTCAATTAAGTTTAGTTCAGCTCAGCTAAAGTAAACGAGCCCTAAGTTTATACTTACAGAAAGACAAGCATGTTTGATTCCATGATTTTGGGTTCCGGTGATTTGTTGCTATCATCAGTCATATTGCATTGCTTGATTGCACATTGTCCTTCAGGATTGAGTAGTCTTCTTTCTCTTGTTATTACTTTTGGAGAGAAGAAAAACATTGATGACCTATAAATTGCTGATTATGACTATTGGCAGACATCAGGAACTTGAACATCGTTACTCATATATGCTAGCAATTGAAATAATCGGTATTATTGTATTAGCAAAGCAAATTTTTATAGTTCATAACTTCATATAGAAGAAATTCAGGAAAATGTATATAAACTTCTCAACTGAAATACTAATATGCATTATATGTTGCATTATGTCACTGGTAACAGCTTAAGGATGCCCCTACATAAGCCGCAGCATGCTGAATTCTCTTGCGAAAGCACATCTCCTCTGTCAAATTCTGATGAACTAGAAAGCTCTAGATCTCAAATCATTAAGATTCTCAATGAGAGCTGGGCTAAATTGGAGGAAGGGGAAAAACCCATGGAGGTTGAAATGGGCATTAGATGGGAACTTGCTTCATGTTGGGTACAGCATTTGCAGAAGGAAATTGCTGAGAAAAATTCCAATGAAGCCGGGAATGATAAAAATAGTAATATGTCAATCAAAGGTTTAGGAAAGGAATTCAAATCACTAAAGAAAAGAGAGAAAAGGCCAAACAGCTTGGATTCTGTAGAGGGACAGAACGAGGAAGAATCTAAAGTTTCTGAATCCAGTGAAGGCGTAAGCAATGACGCTGAAGCTTCTGAGCTGGAAAAGTTACTTTCTAAAGAAGCTTTCTTACGCTTGAAGGAAACCGGAACTGGCCTTCACCTTAAGGTCTCTGAAATTTCCATACTAAATTAATCTCTCTGAAATTGTGGAGTATATTGCTGATGATTTTGTCTTTGGTTTCTAACTCAGACTGTAGATGAGCTTATAACTATGGTTCAAAGCTATTATGATGAAATTGCTTTACCAAAGCTGGTAAAATTTTCAACCTTTTTTTATAGCATCATTTGTTTGTCTCCTTTGATTATCTGTTGTCTAAGTGAAATCTTTTTATTTTTTATTTTTAATGAGCTCAGGTAACAGATTTTTCATCACTTGAACTTTCTCCTGTTGATGGGCGTACACTTACAGATTTCATGCATCTCAGGGGACTAAGGATGCGTTCTTTGGGCCGTGTGGTAAGGAAACAGATTAAGTCATTTCATTCAATACTGTCAAAATTGGCAAATTATTATAGGGGGTGTTTGGTATAAATTTTGGAATGGAAATGGAATGGAAACAAATTAAAAAGGGAAAGGGCAATATTAGATGCGTTACCATTACTTGTTGTTTGGTATAATTAAGAAAATGGAATGGAAACAAATTAGAGAGGAAATGATTTTGTTTCCACAAGGTTATAAAAGGTAACAAAATGGTGTTAATGGTTTCCATTAGGAAAGGACATGTGTGTTACCAATATCTCATGTCCAACATTAGGTAATGGAAATGCTTATTTGATTCCATTTCCAACGCTATATAATAACAATACCAAACACGCTCTTACGGCTCGTTTGGTAGCTGGTCATAAATTATGGTAATGGGAATGAATTTATAACTAAATTTGGAAGGGAAATCAATATCCATTCCTACGGTGTAACTAGTTTAACTCCAATTTATCTATTTTCTTCACAAATATCCATTCCCATGATGAGAATAAAAAATGAGAAGAAAATTGAAACTTGGGAATGAAAATTTGTTTTCCATGGGGATTATAAGGTTCTTCCTTAACAAAATTACACTATAAATTCATTACCATTACCACAATTTATTACCAGCAACCAAACGGGCCATTAATGTATTTTTTGGGCTAGGTAATGAACTTACTTCATGACTTGAATAATGAAGTTTGAATTTCTTGCGTGTGATTCAGATCGAGTTAGCTGACAAGCTTCCTCACATACAATCCCTATGTGTCCATGAGATAGTCACTAGGGCTTTCAAGTATGTTGTGAAAGCAGCTGTTGCTTCCGTGGATGACATATCACAGATACCAGCAGCAATAGCAACATCTTTGAATATCCTATTTGGACCCTATTCAGCAAATAATAATGAAAATGCTGAATGTCAAGACTACAATCTCAAAATTAGGTGGTTGAAGGCTTTTCTATTAAGCAGGTTTGGGTGGAATTTCAATGATGAATTTCCTCACTTAAGAAAGTTGTCAATTCTTCGAGGCCTTTGCCACAAGGTTCACCTTTTCTTTTGTGTGATTTCATGCTCAGAACACAACTTCTTTCGCTTCTTTAGACTCAGTCTGACCTGTATATTATCCAAACCAGGTTGGTTTTGAGTTGGTTCCAAGAGACTATGAAATGGACTCTCCAAATCCGTTTAAAAAAGATGATATCATCAGTATGGTACCTTTGTGCAAGGTGATTTTTTTCTTTGCCCCTTTTCCTTTTTTTGTTCATCATTATCCTTTAAAATCTGACAGTCTGATTCTTATAACAATGTTTTGCAGCATGTGATATGCTCTTCTGCAGATGGTCGAACTCTATTGGAATCCTCCAAGGTAGCACTAGACAAAGGGAAGCTAGAAGATGCTGTTACTTATGGAACAAAAGTATGTGCTTAAGGTCAAACTTATATTTTGTTTCAATTCATATTTTTGTCTTTAGATATAAAATTTGATTCTGAATTTCATTTATATTTACCAAATGTGAAGGCTTTGGCGAAGATCATTGCTGTTTGTGGCCCTTATCATAGAACAACAGCTGGTGCCTACAGTCTTCTCGCTGTTGTCTTATACCACACAGGAGATTTCAATCAGGTAATGGCCCTGTTTGGGAAACAGCTGCTAGGGTTTGCTATTAAAGTTTAGAGTTTGCTGTTAGAGTTTTTACTTTTTTGTTTATAGATAGATAGCTTGAAATTTCATTATAGCTTTATTTCCATGTTTCATGTTGTTTCTTGCAGGACCTTTTACTTAAAACATGCAAAATAACCTAATATGATATCTTGTCATTTTCAGGCTACCATATATCAGCAAAAGGCATTAGATATCAATGAAAGGGAACTTGGGCCTGATCATCCTGATACTATGAAGAGTTACGGTGATCTTTCGGTATTCTATTATCGTCTGCAGCACATCGAATTAGCACTCAAGTAAGTATTAACTTGCTTGATTAGCTAGATACTCGTCATTTTTCTGTCGTCCTCATCTCTGATACATACCAAATCTAATGTCTGCCTATTCTTCAGGTATGTGAACCGTGCATTGTTTCTGCTTCATTTCACATGTGGATTATCCCACCCAAATAGTGCTGCAACTTACATAAATGTAGCTATGATGGAAGAGGGGATGGGAAATGTCAATTTTGCCCTGCGTTATCTCCATGAAGCTTTGAAATGCAATAAGAGGCTCTTAGGAGCTGATCATATTCAGGTCTCTCTCACAATTCACACTTTCTTTTAATTTTCACTGAAAAGCATTTACCGTACCAAAACTAATCGGAACTTAATCAAAACTTATTTTATTTGTGAATATAAGGCATAGTTAGATGTAATATGAACTTATTGGAACTCATCTAAACACTTCCAAAAATCTTGTTTATTAAAGGTACAAGAACATAAAATTTATGGTGTAGTCGGATTTAGGTTAGTAATATTTTTTTCTTTTGTTTTTGGACTGTTATTCTCAGACTGCTGCCAGTTATCATGCCATAGCTATAGCACTTTCGCTTATGGAGGCGTACTCACTAAGCGTTCAGCATGAGCAGACTACGCTCAAGATTCTTCAAGCCAAGCTCGGACTAGAAGACCTTCGTACTCAGGTAATTGGTGGGACCACATTTGAAAATATTATTGCATTTTTTATAGCATTTTAGGGTGCGTTCTCTTTAACTTATTAAACATGAACTTACTTGAACTCATTAAACTTATTGAATTTATTGGGCCTGATTAGCCCTGATTATAGAAACAATTGGACTTTATGGTCTTTATCACACTGGATTACACCTTATCTAAACTTGATTGAACCGTTTTTAAGGCGAAGAGAACATATTTTGAATTCATGATACAAGTTCTCAATACATAAGTATTTTTTGGTCTTAATTATGTTTGTAGGATGCAGCAGCATGGCTGGAATACTTTGAATCAAAGGTTATAGAACAGCAGGAGCTGGCAAGAACAGGAACACCAAAGCCGGATGCATCAATTGCTAGCAAAGGGCATCTTAGGTACTGAAACTGTTTGGCTGAGTTGTTGTAGTTGGAAGTAATGCAAATGGTAAATGTAAAGGTAATCATGACACAATCTGCAGTAACCTAACTAAAATGCAATTAAATGACAACTAGAATTAGTCAACAATGTTTGAGAATATTGGGTTGAGGGGGTAATTTAATACTCCTATTAAACTTTCTTTTCCACTTATATCAAGAAAAGAAATGATAGTTTACTTGGTTTAGCAAATCAAAACATGCTTTAGATGTTATGTAGTCAAATTTAATCTATCACATGGAAACTAAAATCAATTGCTATATTGTTATTTCAAACCAATAGATGATTATTTTGGTTCTTAGGCAATATGTATACTTATCACAAACATGTCAACCAAATAGGTTATTAAGATAGTTAAGTAACTGATTTATATGGTCTTTGACAGTGTATCAGATCTTCTTGATTTTATTAGTCCTGATCATGATCCCAAGGGTGATGCTCAGAAGAAACGGCGTTCAAAGGTATCTAGTGGTTATAACTATCCCTATGATTATTTATCAACAATAGTTCTTGCTTTTTTAATCAAATTTATACTTGTTTTAAATCAATACAATGCAACATTATCTGTTACTATTGCCTTTATATTTTAAAAAAAATTGGTTTATTAGATAATGCAGGTTGCTGAAAACTCACAGGGCCAAGGGCAGGGTCCAGTGGCCAATGGCTCAGCAGATGAAGCTCATGACATAAAAGATACTGTTTTATTGGAAGAAGGAACTGTTAATAAGGAAGAACAAGCAGAAGAACCAGTTCCTGAAGATTCAAACGACAGTGATGTCACTCTCGGTGACCAAGTTGTCACCGGAGAGGTTGTTGATACAAGTTCAGATGAAGGGTGGCAGGAAGCCAACCCGAAAGTGCGTTCTGCTAATGCTAGTGAGAATAAGTTCCACAGAAGACGGCCTAATCATCTTAAAGTTAAAGTCAAGCATTCTTTACCCTCGAATGCTAAAGAAAACGGCCAATTATCCGGGGATATGCCTAAAGAGCCGAAAGTGATGAATCATAGCATGAACTTGAAGGAGACTTCTTTGCCCAAGAAATCAAAAACTCAAGTTCAGTCAAAGAAAACCTTAACTGCTCTGGCTTCCAAGGCATTTTCGTACAAAGAAGTTGCCATGTCACCCCCAGGGACGATCTTCAAGCCCGTGCAGGCAGAAGAAAACCAAAAAGCTATAAACTCTTCTGAAGAAGTTAAAAAAAGCGTTGATGAGTTGGGTGATGTGAATCTTGCTGAAGCAGAAGCAAACAAAGCTTCTGATGACAAAATTCGTCCTTCTTCACCAGAGGAAACAATTATGAATCTTGCTGCGGCAGAAGCCAATGAACCCCCTTGTTTGGACAGTCAGGAGAAGGCAGGCATGGAAACAAAAGGTTCGAAGCTGTCAGCTTCGGCTCCACCATTCAAACCACGGGTTAGCCAAGGTGTGTTGTTGGAGCCAGTTGAGTTCCCTCCTATTACTGCAAGGGTAGCATGCGGTCCAAGGTCACCTTTGTATTACAGAACGAATCATTTCTCAGCTGTTAAGCATGGTGTGACTACATTGATGAACCCTGATGCCCCTGAATTTGTACCCCAGAAACTTGCAGCTGATGGAAGTTCATCCCCTGATGTGATGCAGGATAATGATGGGAAAGAAGTAGTAAAAGACGACAAATCGAAGAAGATTACTACAACTGAAGCTGAAAAGGCAGAGCTTGCTAGGCAAATACTGCTTAGCTTCATTGTAAAGTCAGTGCAGAACAACAGATCATCATCAGAAGATCATTCAAATGAATCTTCTAAAATTGTGAAAAAGTGGCAGAATTCTTCAGAAGCTATAGCAAATGATAGTGCAATTATCAAGATCTTTAATGGGAGTGAAGAGAAGATAGATGATGGGGTCGTAAAGTCGAATGATACTGAGAAGAAGGTAAGTACTAAATGTGCAAATAAAGTCGGGGATGGAGAAGGGTTTGTCGTTGTTTCGAAGAGGAGGAGAAATAGGCAGCAGCATATTGCTGCTAATGGAGTTGGGAATAATTTATACAATCAACAACAATCAATATGCACTTGAAGAAATAATAAAGATGACTTGACTTGTCTTTCAAAGAGGTAAAATGCATGCCATGTAATTCTTTTGTTGCAATCATTTTTTTTGATGGAGAGAAATTAGTCATTTTTAATTTGTGGAAGTGACCTCATTGATGCAATGCAATGACATAGGTAAGGGAAACTCCATTGGGTTTGTTTCTCTGCTTTGTAGATGTTGGATGATGATCAGAAACAGAAAATAAGTTAGTTTCTTTGCTTTTGTATCACATAGTTTCAAATTGATGTGTAATGATTTGGAAAAATAAACTTGAATAAGTTATTTATGTAATATCATGCTTGTTTGATAAATAATTATACCCCAATATTGGATGAGAAAATCAAATGTTTCTTGTGGTTGTTTAGTTTCCCTTTCCCCTCTTTGTTGTAGGAAAACCAAAAAAAAAAAAAAAAATCTCTAGATTTGCAAAGCACAAATGCACAATTATTAGTGATAAATCAATTATTTTGTAAATGAATTAGGGATACCATTCTTTTTCCAATAATAATTTTTTCCTTTATATTTTATCCAAATAAATTTATTATTACTTTTGACTCTTTACAAGTGAGTGAAATTCTTTTAATTGACCTTTTCACCGTATAAATTTATTTAGTATAAACTAGGAGATTTTTTTCTTTTCAATTATTATTATTATATAATAAGAAGGCTATTTTACCACATGGATTAATCAACACATACTTAAGGTCTTTTTCACACTATTTGAAAAAAAAAAAACTCCAATTTGGTTATGAAAAAAATGTCTTTTAATAGGTCTAATTCGTCTCAATACGTTGATTGGAGACGAAATTGAGGACATATGACAATGACCGATGAGGTGAATAATTCGTGCATTGAGCTACATGAGAGAGAGAGAGAGGGGAGGGGGGAATTAATAAAACATTTGTAGTGAAAAACTAAAACTCAATATTAGTTCCTTTATCCTATAAATGTATTGGAATTGACAAACTCTAAACCTTCTTTGATAAAAGAGCTTGAATAGTATTGAGGATGCTAGTTAATGTACATTCATCATGGACAATTTATTTAAGCATCACATTTAAGAATAATTTAGGGGTGTTTGGTATAGGGTTAGAATGGGAAATGGAATGAAAATAATTTAGAAGAGGAAATAGTAATATTAGGTGATACTGTTGTTTGTTGTTTGGTATAGTTAAGGAAGTAGAATGGAAACAGATTAGCTAGAAAGATAGTGGTTTTGTTTCTACAAGGATAAGAAATATAACAAAATGGTGGTAATAGTTTTCTTTAGGAAATGAAATACATTACCAAATCCTCATATCAAACAATAAGTAATGAAAATTGTTATTTGATTCCATTTACGACGCCAGAAATCCACATACCAAACATGTTGTTTGTTTTTTCATCACCTTATGAACATGGAATTGTTTCAACATTTGTCTTTAACATCTAAAGTATATTGCATGCGGGCGGTGCGCTGTGGTTCACGCTTTTCAATGTTTTCTTTCTTGATAAGGTGTGCGTTTAATGTTTTTACTTTGTACATAGAGAGTCATTAAGAGCAATGATATGAAAATTATTCTATTTTAATAAATTTTGAATATCACACTAAAGATTTTAACACTATTCCCTGTCACAATTAAAAATGTTCACCAATTTAAACAACAATGTTCACAACCCTTATAGATCATCACTTAAGTATAAATATTCACCACATAAAACACAAATGTTCACCAAAATTGCAATGTTCAACAATAACAATGTTCACCTGTTTAAACAACAATGCTCACCAATTAAACAATAGATGTTCACCGCACTTACAAATCACCAAATGAATATAAATATTCACCAAATACATCACAAATGTTCACTAAATAAACTGCAATGTTCACTAGTTTAACCAACAATGTTAAATGATAAATGTACACAACACTTACATATCATAGACTGAATATAAACATTCACAACATAAAGTACAAATGTTCACCAAAAAAAACATTTGTAAAAATTTTAGTTGGTAAATATTGAAGCAGAAAAGAAATAGAGAGAATAAGAGGATATCATTAAAAAAACTTGATCAATAAGAAATAAAAAGTTGAAGATTTAATTAGAGACAAAATGGAGGTGCAAAAATGGCGTGAGGTGCAAAAATGGAGCAGCAAAGAGAAGGAAAAGGTGAAAGAGGCGGGTTTTAGGATTTTTGTAAAGACGTCAGAACAACATCGTTTGGACCCGGGACCAGCTGTTTTTGGTACCAGGTCCAACCAACAATTTGCGAAAACATATTAGTTAGAAAGATATTGATTTTGTTTCTACAAGGTTAAGAAATGTAACAAAATGGTGGTAATATAGTAGTTTTCTTTAGAAAATGGAATGCATTACCAAATCCTCATATCAAACAATAAGTAATGAAAATTGTTATTTGATTCCATTTATGACACCAAAAATCCACATACCAAACATGCAATTTGTTTTTTCATCACCTTCTGAACATGGAATTGTTTCAACGTCTGCCTTTAACATCTAAACTATATTGCATGCGGGCGGTGTGCTTTGGTTTACGTTTTTCAATGTTTTCTTTCTTGATAAGGTGTGCATTTAACATTTTTTTTAATTACTTTGTACATAGAGAGTCATTAAGAGCAATGATATGAAAATTAGTCGATTTTAATAAATTATGGATATCACACTAAAGATTTTAACCAACTAAAATAGTTGATCCCAGAACCATAACTTGGGGTTTGTAATTAGATTCACCCCTTATGGTCTCATCATAATATGAGCTTCTTTAAAATTACAACCCCCATCCCAAGGTAATTATTATAATTAGAAAATTAAGGTGTCTTTTCCATTGTTTATATTTACAAATGATGAGATATCTTTACCTTCGTTAAACACTAGACTTGAACCTATTAACTAGCCTAAAACAAAGACTTAAATTATTATATTGTCTTATATTAATTAGATACGCACAAAATATCATTAGCATGTTGTAATAATATGTTGATCACCTTGTTATTATTATTTTATTCATGAGATCAATATAATGATCACCTTAGCTTATCTATCTGCCTTTTTATGCCAAGAAGAAAAACAAAAATTAAATTTTACTTGTTAATAGTTAAATAATTACTAATTTGTCATCATCATCTTCTTTTGATTATCAATTCATGTATATAATCTTAATTAAAGCAACTTGCACGTACTTAATTGTAATTTAAAAAATCCCAATGATATAAATTAAACTTATTAATTAGGAATGAAGTTAAATCATGCATGCTCCTAATAGATCACATTTTATATGACATGATATTAAATTTGTGCACACTATTAAAAAAAAAACCCTAATTATTCTTTTTATAGAATAATACAAGTACATAATCAAATAACAATACTTATAGAGATTAATTTGAGTTAATATAATATATGATTAAATAGCTTGTAATCGAGATTTTCGATTACTAATTAAACAAAATTAAAAGGTAATTTGGAGAAATATATGATTAATTAGCTCTTAATTATCCTACCCATCTCGAGGAGAATGAAGAGGAAACAAAGGCAAGAGTTGAGGCTCACAAAGAGCACCATTTGAGTTTGAAGGACTAACTTGATGCAAATAAAACCCTTTTTCAGCAATAACCACTCTTTCTTCTTCTTCTTCTTCTTCAACCCTAATACTCCTAGAACCATTCCTTGGGCTTGGGCTTGGGCTTCCAATCCCAAGGCCCAGCCCATCCAATGGCGAAACCGGCGAAACCATGGCCATCTCATTCCCTCCTCTAACCCTAATAGGCCCACATGTTAGCCCATTATGGTAATAATAATTATTATTATCATTATCATTATTATTGTTATTAAGCTTGATTAAGTTCAACGTCCTAATAGCATGATAGCCTTGTTGTTGTTGCCTCCTCTCATGCAACTTAAACGACGTCGTTTGATGATCACCACCACCACCACCGCAACCCCCGCCTTCGGAAGTGGCGGGGGGATGGGATCCGGTGAGGTGTTGGACGATGGCGCGGAAATTAGAAGGGTTAGCTTCAACAAAGGTGGTGTTATTGTTGTTGTTGGTGGTGGTTAAAGAAGATTCATAAGAGTTTGAAGAAGAAGCCATAATAATATGATAAAGGGTTTCTTTTCTTTTCTAAATCTTTTTATTAAGAAATCTTGAATAAATAATAATAATAATAATAATAATAATAATAATAATAATAATAATAATAATAATAATAATAATAATAATAATAATAAGGTTTAAAAAGAGGATATTTAATTTGGAATTGATGGGTGTTAATTAGGGTATTATATGAAGAGAAAAGCAAGATGAAGAAAAGAGGTAGCTAGCTAGGGTAGAATGAAGTAGCTAGCTAGTGGGGTTGTAAATAGTGTGAGGAGTGAAATGGTGAAGTGCGTGGTTTAAAAAGGGAGGAAAAAAGAGAGGGATTTTTGTCATGCCATTAAAGCATTGTTCAGTGATCATAATAACAAATGGTAGCATATCATGTATAGTAATTAGATGTAGTGGATATGCATGCATGCATGGGCTTCATTTTATATATGTTTATAGTTAGTAAATAAATGTTTGTTGGAGATTTTTTGAACTTTGAATTTTTTTGCATTGATTTGGTCCTCTCATAGATCCTTTTATCCCCCAAATATAAGGAACGTACTTTACCCTTTTGTTGTAAATTTTTATTTGTAGAGCGTGTGGCTAATTTCAATTTATGTCGGAATTTTTATCGATTTTGTTTAAGTGAATGCCTGGTATGTATAGTATATCTAGTCTCTCGATCCATCGTATTGTTCAATACGCTTAATGATTCAATTGACCTAGCTAAACTTAAGTTAATCAATTATCTGATATACATATAATTTATTTATAATATTTAGCTAAACTCAAGTATTCAACACACGACGTATATATTTGAATCAAACAAAATAATGTATTTATTATTAATACTTTCAACTAATTTTTTCTTTAAAAGAAAAAAAATCAGACGCAATAGCATCAACTATGAGACAGACGTGTTCAAGAAATAGCGCAACACATACTTCATTGGTTACAAATGACAACATGGAGTATTAGGTTTGAGTGCAAAAGGCAGCATATATTAAAATGTTAGGTTTTGGCAGCATCAAAATTAGATAGGCATGTTGCATATACAACGTTTGACGTTGCGTTAGAAATTGTTATAAATAATGCAAAATAAGTAAAAGTACGTTAAGAAAACAAAGGGGCTCTAAATATGTGAAAAATCACACAAAAATCTTTAAATGATCATTATTTGTTGAAAAAAGAACAAAACAATAAGGGAAAAAAATGGCAAAAGCTATTATCATTACTAACTAATGAATTTGGTTAGACCTTGTGATCGGCCATATGATACTTACCCATAGATAATATAGGAGTACTTCATATAGTGACATGATATATACTTGTATTATTCAACAAAGAGTTGTGAATCCTTGTGATATAGTTTGTTGGTAAGCGTCCCACGTCCTATAACCAAGGTCAGTGGTTCGATCCTTACTCCTAACATTATGATGGGGTATTTCTATAATAAGACGTACAATTATCCAATTTAGAAGAGAGTAGTTACCTAAGCTCTGATACCGGGTCGTCAGGTTTGATAGAATTCGATAAATGGGCCTAGGCAACTCGATACGGAATATGTACGAGGCCAGGAGAGTTTTGTCCACTCACAAGCCGACAAGGTACTTCTCTAAACTCAATTGGTAACGAGAAAATTAGTTCCTAATTTGGTTTATTATTGTCTCATCTTTCTCATGAGATACTCACTCACTAATTCCTAAGTTGATTTATTGTCTCATCTTTCTCCGTATCATGTGAAAGTAAATACGATATCATACTGAGGTAGCTCAGTTGGAGCGTATATATCACACGTTGTGACTTTAAAATCACACCCCGATAGTCCTGTAATATGAGGCATATGTAGTCACAATCCACCATGCTAGTTAGTAGTTACACATTAGAGTTGTAACTAGTAAAGTTTGTAATAGAGACATTGCTTTCAGAATAACACACCTAGTACTACTATAACACCAAAAAGTATGATACTCCAACATCATAGACTTCATAATTATGCTCACTAGAATGTCCTTCACTCCTCAAAATTAAATGCACAATAGACAAGAGTAATGTCCAAATTAAATTAAAAAAATATTTTGAAATTTGAATAATAATAATAATAATAAAAATAATAAGAAGTGAAAAATAATAAATGAAAACTGTGAGGCATGAGCTGGATTGAAGGCACTTCAGAATCAGGGAGATGTCATAACGGGGTCAGTGGGGCATTGAAATGAAAACGGTAGACAACAGAACATACAGATCAGAGTTAATTTGGATGGAATTTATATTCATTTTTATTGTTTTGCATTATCATATCATATGAATATTATGATGTTCTTCTATTGTCTATCTACTGCAGTATTTACTACGGAGTATTTACAAGATATACATATATACAATTCTCTCTATGTACTAGGGTTCTTAATTGAGAATGAAGCCATAGCCGAGTGGTTAGGGCTTCAAAATTTCAGGCACGAGGTCCTGGGTTCGATTCTCACCACACGTATTTTCGAGGATTCCTTATTATCCCCCCTTACAGATGCGTGTGTTGGCTAAAATTGGGCCGGGTGACCTGCAGTAGGGCCCGGTTCTAAGGCCTAGTATCCCCGGCCCACACATTATCCTAAAAAAAAAATGTACTAGGGTTCTTAATTAAATTAGCTTATCATGTTTTTCCTCCTACATTTTCCCCCTCTTTGGCCCTATTTGGCAATTGGTTGTTGTCTGTTAGCTTTTGGCTGGATTAATTGGCTTGTTTGACTGGCTGAAAGTATTGACTGTATGTATTGGCCTTTTAAGGTGATCGTCTAATCCAGCTGTTTAGAATAGTGTTTGGTAAAATTAATTGTGGTTATTGGCTGTTTATTAAAGGGCTTGTGGGCCAACAAGCCAAAAGCCAACCAAAAAAGCTGTTCCATACAACTTTTTCAAAATTTTGGCTTAAAAGCAAAAGCCAACCAAAAAAGTCAATAACTAAACATATTTTTTTGATTATTTGACCATATTGAAAAGCCAAAACCAGAAACCGGTCAAACAGTCAGTTTCCAAACAAGGCCTTTATATTAGTTTTGCGTGATAGGATTGCATTTTGGTTATTGACAAACTATTGGCCTTTTTATGGATTGCTTGCTTTATTTTGAGGGCTTTTATCCCATCATTATTTTTCTAAAATTGGTCGACATGAGTTGGGTTCAGATTGACTCACTAATGTACGTACATATAATTGAATTGAACCCCTGAACTTGAACCCAATGACTTGTTTAATTGAACGATTGATTTGACCTAATAATATTCCGTTTAGTAATTTTTAAAATTTTAATGAGCATAAAATAATATAGTAAATCGGTATTATTCATAATTAAAGGCCATGCAAATTAAAGGCCATATTATACATAATAGGATAATAATTAATAACTAATAGTAATTTGATTTCTAATTGTTCTGTTGTTCATATATAGGGAAAAAAGTTTCAATCATTTCAACTACGCACTAATAGTCTAATACATACAAAACATCAAAACAAGCAAATAAACATTAAAAATAAAATTGGTATATATTTGTATTAAGCTAATCCAACCTGAACTAAATCAGATCACACCGAACCTTATTTAATGAGTTAGCTACGAGGTTTGGAGATTTCAACCTGACCCAATTTTTAAAATTAAATAGGTTAATTAGATTAGGTTAATTCATTTAGCTAAATGGATTGAAAATCTCAACCCAATCCACTATTAAAGAATTGGGTTATTAAGTTAAGTCAACATACTTTTGCCACCCTAGTTTTGTCCATCTTTTTGTCAATTACAAAGAATATATAGTTGAGAATTGGGTAATGAGGTTAAGTCAATATAACCTGCTTTTTACTACACTCAATTAAATCAAAATTGGCTTAGTTTCATAAAATAAAGCAAAACGAAAATATAAGCTGATTAGTAATTATCAATAATAGTCACAAGAAGCTATGATGAATGCCTTAAATGTGAGTAGCTTAAAATTATTACTTCCTCCGTTTAAAAAAAAAAACGCAACAAACCATTTTGCACGCATTTTAAGGAAGTGATTTAAGGGTGTAAATGAGCAAATTAATCAAAATAATTTTAACACAAGTAAGAATGATATTATAGGTTACTTGTCTTAAAATTACATATATTAATTTGATCGTTTAGACCTTTAAATCTCATCCTTAAAATGCGTGCAAATAAGTTTGTTACGTCTTTTTGGAACGGAGGAAGTATAATATTGGAGATTTAACTTGAACAATATTGAATGAAGGAATAATTACATTAATAGGTACCAACTATTGCACTTTTTATTTTATAGGTACCAACTTTTGATTATTCACCAGTAGCACGAACTATTACATAAAGTTGCAAGGATAGGTATATCACCTAAATGTTGTTGCAATTTATAGGTCATTCATACTTATTTATAGGTCATCCATACCTATGGTTGCAACTTTATGTAATAGTTCATGCTGCTGGTGAATAATCAAAAGTTAGTACCTATAAAATAAAAAGTGCAATAGTTGGTACTTATTAATGTAATTATTCCTTGAATGAATGCCACTTTAATCCAAAATGGTAGCTACTAGCTAGCTAGGCATGAGAAGTCAAATTAGTTAAATTACTAGTTTGCTTGTTGGTTTAATGAATGATTTTATCCATTTACTTTGTTAGTTTCGTATTCTACAAAGGACATTGGACAGATATTGACATGCATGTTCAATTGTTTGACAATTATTCATCGACTTGCCATATGATAAGATAATTATTCGCTAACTTGCCATATGATCGCTACTAGAAAAGACGTTATTTGTGACAGGAATTCCCGTCGCAAAAATGTGATCCCGTCGTAGAAAAGGGGGGTCGCAAATGATTTTTCTCGTTGTAAAAATATGACCCCGTCGCAGAAAAGAGGGGTCGCAAATGATTTTTCCCGTTGCAATCCTGTCATAAATGGGTCATCTATAATAGAGTTTGGGTTAGGTATTAGGTAAATTTTAGCGATGTGCTCAATTATTGTCACAAAAGTTCTGCGTTTGCGACGGGATTTAGGTCCGTCACTAATGTGTATCCGTCATTAATGGAATAATTTTTTGTAGTGTGACAAAGTTTAACGCAAGTCTTGAAGGTCTTTGCATTCTTTTTAACCAACAATAATGCATGTTACGGCTAGTTTTCTAGGTTAACATTCGATATTAAAGCAACATAAAAATTTAAAAGACTAGTACATCAAATATCATTTTTAATAATAACTAATTTCCATAATCAATGAGACTCATCTGGACTTTGGAGAAAATTTAGTCACATTTTATACCAAAAATACGATAATTTGAGAGACTTTTAGTTGATTCATGACTCTTGAATCTTGATATAGCTTTTATTAGGAAGTCTTCGCTTACATGTACTTCGTATTAGGCACCAAAGACGAATATGTATGATTTATTTTAACTCATGATTTTCCCACTTAATTAATTAATGTATTAGACTATTATATTAGGTGTTTAATATACACATCTATGGCTATCTTAATTAAGAGGATTATCAACTCTAACGGTACCGTAATCGATCAATTATTTTACCGATAATAATGTGCTTATTGCTTACAAAATATAACGTTATCCCTATTCTGTTTTAAGATAAATGCAACAGTTTTTATTTCAGATTAAGAAGTTTTAAAATAAATGCAACAATTTCAATCATTTTATTTTTATAAGTCATTTCTTATATCTCATACACCATTATATACCCCATTTTATCTCTCTATCTTTTCATTCTTACAACAATTTTTTTCCTAGGATTACGTGCCTCTTGCATTGAATTGTTGCATTTTATTATGAAACGGATGAAGTATTTTGATCCTAGCTATCACCCATTTGCTTGTTAATAATAAATCGTGGCATTGAGAATGGATTTAAAGTATAATGTAGTAAGGAGATCGAGAAACAATATAATCTCCACGGAAACATGGTACGGAGTATATATATTCACATTTTTTCAAGCTTGAATTTTCTCCCTTTTCTATTACCATCCAGTAGTATTGAGAAGGGTTGTATTGGATGAGAATGGATAAAGAAAATTAGTTAAGTCAGATATAAGCTAGCACCAACATAAGAATGAATATTGATTTTCCTTCTGAATTTTACATATAAATTGATTCATATTACGTACCTTAATTTATAACCGGTTACCAAACAAGCCGTAAATTTCCATACATTTCGATTTATTTTACTACATATTTTATTTTATTTTTAAAGCCGGCTAAAATAAAGATTCCAAATAAAATGAATAGCCTATTTTCTAGCATAATTTTAAAAAAATCTTGCTAAAAGATGACATTTAGGGTGCGTTCTCTTCAACTTTTTTTTATCAAGTCTCAGAACTTAGCAGATTTAATCAGGTCAGATCAGGTCAGGTTTAATAAGTTATAATCAAATCAGCTTTAATAGATTTAATTAGGTCAGGTCAGATCATGTCGAATAAGTTGAAGAAAACACATCCTTACTGATGATCTGATGTAGAATAAAAAGCCTTAGAAATATGTTTGATCTTTCTTTAATTTTAGTATAGTCCAAACTGAAAATGAATGAAGGGATAGAAATTAATTTCCCTCATTTCAAAAAATAAAATAAAAATAGCAACACTCGAAATTTAGATCTACTATATATTATCACATCAGTACATCACCAGTTCACCACTGTATAGAGAATGAGGGAATCACAGATCAGACATGGAGTAGATGTTTCTCTCCATTGTATAGTGCATTTGTACTTCAATTATTCCAACCTTTTCAGTGACTTGTCAATTATACATTATTTACAACAATTTGAGTTAAAATTGAGAGGAAAAATATTTAAATGTTATAAATAATACTCTATGAAAAACAGAGGTACTAATTATATAGTGCTGATACAAACTAATTAAACTACTGTTAAGGAAGAAAGTAAAACATTTTAATTTAAGAGGACGACAAAGTGTCAAAAAATAGTCCACTTGACATAAATTACGTACCTTAAATTCATATTACGTACCTTAACATTATTACACAATATAATCCTAACAAGTAACATCTATTCATCTAAGGCGTGGAATCTACACTTTAATTTCTTTCTAATCGAATTCGCCCCTTAGATCACCGGGTTACCACGAACGATTAGTGAGATATAATGGAGAAAAGAACCCTACACTCTATGTGATCTCATGAGTATAGAAACAAAAGGACTTGTGTTTATTTGTGTTTAAACACACTTAGTAAAATTAGCTAGACATTACTAAGTGCTAACAAGTTGTAGTGAGTATAAGAATTTCAGAATTTCTTGTGTTATTCTCCTACTTGCAATGAACAAATACATGCCTATTTATAGGCACATAAGTAGGTGAAGGAACTCAGAAATTTCTGAGTTTATTCCACACATTAAACCAATTCAATTTCAGAAATTAAGTTTAGCTTGAATCATGGAATGAAGTAAAGATTATTCCATTAACAATGCAAGCCCTTAATCTCCCTATTAAATCTGGTCTAGTCCCCATTTACATCAGTATTGAAGCTCAATAGACAAGTTTAAATACGTAAAGGAATCCTAGGAAAAGAATCCAAGAATTCGAACAACCTTTCGAATTTTCCAGAGACACAGTCGCGGGGTGCGACCACTGAACAAAATTTGTCCAGATTTTTCCAGTAGGTTTTTCGCGGGGTGCGAAACCTTCTCTCGCGCTGGGTGCGACACTGGGCTGTATTTCCCCAGATTTCCAGCAAGCTTTCGCGGGGTGCGAAATGCTCTCTACCTCTTGGTTCTTTTAACTAGCCTACTTAACTATTGTCCAATTCCTTAGCTCATTTATTAATAAATGTTCCAACAATAAGTTGGCCATATATGATTATTATGACGACCCTCATGAGCTAAATAATCTGTAACTTTGTTGACTTCTCGATAGCAATGGTTGATGCGTATCTGAATAAATTTAGTTATGTCTAGTTGTAAATCTAGAATAATGTATTTTTATTTTTCATGGGATCCAAGCAATTTTGTTTGTGTAAACATACATATAATTGTAAAAGGGAAAAAAGGATTGCAAAAGGGCACAAGAATTGTAGATGAGGAGTGTAAGCAGTCAGAAATCACTTGTGGGCTTTTGCTGTGGTTGGAAATTAGCTCAACATTTTAGTGATTTTAATTTGTGCACTAAAGACAAAAGGCTTGATGTGTCATTAATTAGTATATATACAGAATTACTGATCTGAGATGTATGTATTTGCTTGCTTGCTTGCATTGTCGATTCAAAACTCAAAAGTCAATGTAAAAGTAGTAGTATAGTGATTTTATAGTTCGTCATTTCTCATGATCGAAACGTACGAAATTTCTGTTGATGGGGACCCAAGATTATTAGAAAATCACCCATGCATGATAATTTAATTTTCTTACATTACTAGTAAATTATACTGAGTTCAAAATTTAAAATATAAGATTGAGATATGAGTTTTAGCCTACTGGTTCAGTCTTACGAACGCCAAATATGAAGTATTGGGTTCGAACCTCACTTCTCCTTTGAGATATGTGTCGACTAAATTGGGTCGGAATATAGTTCCTTTAAACTAGCATATATAGAGTCTCGCTTGAATTGAATGAAAATTGTGATTTTTATCTAAGTTAATGAAATTATATATAAAATCATTTTAATATACTTCTTTATTTTTCAAAGTTTTACGGATGTACTCCATATATATAATCTTGACTTCATTCATAATCAAGTGAAATTCCCTTAAATTTTTTACCAATAAAAAAATATATCCAAGTGGGTCGTAATCTCATTATTTAATTTGGCTTATCTCGTTCTTTTACGTAAAAATTTAAAGATTTATATAGTAATAAACGATAGTTGTTTAATTAGTTAAAAGTTATATTAGACCATGAGACGATCTTATAAAAAAATATGTATTAGAAAACAAGTCAAATTAAAATAAAATGGAGAGAATATATTGCTACATATAGAGCTAGATGTACAAGGTACCTAGATGCTACATATAGAGCTACAAGCACGATGCACCTAAGTTTATATATTGCTCATTTAATATGTAGTTTTATTTATGAAATTATTTCAGATTGCTTATTTAATTTTCAATTACATATTAAATAAGCAAAATAAATATCAAATGAACAAAATATAAACATGAGTATACGATGTACACCCGAATGCATGACTAAGAACCATAAAAACACACCTCCAACCTGTAGTATCACGTGTTCGACATTGAAACGACACCGACATGCACACATTAGAAACACATGCCTACATTGAAACAATTGATTAAGCCTTTTAAGTTATTTATCTCTCTTTAATTGTTTATGCCTTTTAGGCTTTGAATAATGTATACAATGAATAATCGTATTATTATCACCAAATTTTATATTTACCTCAGTGTTCTATTGAAATTATAACTTATACATTCTCTTACGGCCTGTTTGGTAGCCGGTTATAAATCACGGTAATGTATGGGAATGAATTCATAACTAAATTTGGAAGGGAAATCAAAATCCATTCCCATGGTGGTGCTACCTTAGCTCCAATTTATCTAATTTTCTTCACAAATATTTATTCCCATCAAATATCACCCTCCCCAATGGTAATGGATGAGAATGAAAAATGAGAAGAAAATTGAAGCTTGGGAATGAAAAATTGTTTTCCATGGACATTATAATTAAGGTTCCTCCTTAACAAAATCTATAACTATTACTAAAACAAAAACTGCTGACATCAGTATTTGCCACATGTCACTTCCACATTAAAAAAATTTCCCTCCAAACTTTCATTTGACTTTTTTTCTTTTTAAAAACTTATTTTATTTTTTCCCCAATATTCTCTTTTCCAAAGTTTTTTTTTATATATTATTGAAAAGTTGATACTTAGGGCTCGTTTACATTAGCTGAATATAGATGAACTGAATAGAAGTGTATTAATTGAACTAAATAGAGATGAACTGAACTGAACTGAACTGAATAGAGATTAACTGAACTGAACTGAACTGAATATAATCTGAAGTAAACAAGCCCTTAGGATCCAGTTCATTCGACGGAAATTTTTTATATCTGATCTAAACTTAACATTTCTGATTTGATCTTAACTAAACTTTTTTTATCTGATTTGAACTTTTCTAATTTTCTTTTTTTTTTGTAGTTTTTTTTTTTGTTAATTATTTTAACTTTTCTGGTCTGATCTGAATTTTTCAGATCTTATTTAATCTGGTCTGAATTTTTTTATCTGATCTGAACTCTTCTAAAATAAGTACTATATGTCTATATTACTTAATAAGTTGAATCAAACACACCCTTATTTGTGCTTAAATATAAATAAATATTTGTTTTTAGTTACAACTTATTAATAAGAATATTCAATCTTACTAACATTTTCATAAGTTAAAGTTGTTGCACTAATCTTTTTAAAATCAAGTATATATATAATTTAATTACAATGAAATTAAAATTATATAAGTGTAGTAAAAATGTAATATTTTTGTCAAGATTGTACATTTCAAGTGTAACCTTGCTACTATTTCAAAAAAAAAAAAAAACTTGCTACAGAATAAAACGGGAACTACTAACCATAATAATATTTATCTATACATGTGGGCAATGTTATTCATTTTACTTAATTTCGACTTTTTTTTACAAAATATAGATTATCATTATTAAAATAAAATTTAACAATTATTTTTTAAAAATCGTGCATCCGCACGGGTGCTAACCTAGTTACACTAACACTATAAATTCATTATCATTACCAAAATTTATTACCAACAACCAAACGGGCCGTTAATATTTTCTTTCAAGTACCTGTATTCTCAATCTTTTTAGTAACATTTGTCCGTACTTAACTTGTTTTATGTCCATACTGATATTCGTTTTAGTGCAACCTACGTAGCTAGGTGTATGATATAAGTGGTATGAATCTTGTGATGAAGAAAGGTCTAGCGTGTTGCAAATGGCAACTTGGTGCTGGAAATAGCAGGCTTGATTGCCATGATTGGGATATGAATCTATAGATGCATGTAACATCAAAACATTATTTAGATGGAGTATATTCATTCTGAGCCACGCACTAGCTAGTATAAAGATTATTGCATCATTAAATGCTTGTAATATATATATATATATATATGTCATATATGTGTTCAAAATTGTACAGTAATAATATATATATATATATATATATATATATATATATATATATATATATATATATATATATAAAATAATGCCCACACGATTGCCATCCACCATGCATGCATGATCTCTGTCTTCTAACATTACTAACAATTGGCTCATTCTGTTGGCCACTTCACTTTGTCATTCTTATTTACATTCTGCTACAATAATTCATCCTTTCCTTTCACACTGTTAGCAACTGATCTGATATGATATGATCTGATATGATCTGATCGATCGGATCGGAGTATCATTAATAATTTTTGATAATCGCCTCTTTGTGTCATTGAATCCTTCACTTTGGCAAAGTTGAGAAACGGAGCAGAGGGCTGGATTCAGCTTCGTTTTCTCGATTTTTCTTGGATATTTTTTCTTTGGATTCCTTGTATGATGATGCTTGTTTTGAGGCTTCTAAATGCCATTAAAATCATATTATTTATGATTGAATAAGGGTGTTTAATTTGTGTAATCAATTCATTGGTTACACAAATTAAACAAAGGATTAAATTAGAATTTTATGATGATGCTGTAGTCTCATATTCTTGGCTGATTTTTTCTTTAGGTTTGTGGCTATAACTAGACCATGTTTGTTTTATAAGTAGTGAGGAAAGATCAGAAATCATCTCCTCTTTTAACAACTTGTTTGCACTTAGAAATTTCTGGCAAACTTTTCTAATTGTGTAAAACACAAAACTTTTAGGATTTACTCTTAGGATCATATAGAGTGAATATTCTCCATTGTATCTCATTAGTTATTTCCTAGTAACCCGATGGTCCTTAGTGGGATGAAATTTAATCCTAGTAGGAAAGCAAAGTTTTCATGCCTTGGAGATTGATTTCCAGTTTCACACTTGCATTTTTCTAACATGATATTAATCCCTTTATGGATGCAAAACTTTCTTATTTATTTCTTATCCACTGTCAAATTAGAATTTATTTTCGAGAGAAAGCTAAGAAATCCTAATTTCTCATAAACCTTACCATCCAAGCAAAATAAAAATATATAAAAAAGTTATATAATTCTGGTATACTTTTGAATTTTGTTGTATTTTGTATGTCGATATTTTGATGATTTGACATTTAATCTAAAACTGAACGGACAAGGTCTAGATTCTCTAGATTTCAAAGTGGAAGAGTTACAGCAAATGTGTGCAAATAACAATTGAATCTTAGAAAGGGGAAAATAAGGGAAATTTTGGGATTATTGAAAAGTGCCTAGATCAGATTTACTTTTATTTGTCCAACTCTACTCAACTCGATCTGCTAGCTTCCTACACCTTTGTCTCGGACTTCTTCGCCACATTCTCCGGCACCACAACTCCGTCACCTATCTCAACCTCCGCCTCTTTCGCCGCCTCCCTAAACTTTTTATAAATGTCACTTTTGTAAAATCTTCTTGTTCTGAACACCAAAATCAATGAAATAATCATACTAGAAAAAGTTGCAGCTGTGATTATAAGAAATGCCAAACGAAAGCATTGTGGGCCCATACATTTTAACTCTTCACCATCTTTCCTGTCTAGGCCCAAAGCCTTCATTTGCTTTCTACCTTCTCTATCATATAAATGTCCAGCTATTCTCACATTGAAGATATAACCTCCAATTGGACTTGCAATTGTTCCTAGATTGTTTAAAGTTGCATAGTATTTAAGCCCAAATATCTCAGAGATTATGCCATATAGTAAAGGCCATTGGGCCCCATAGCAAAACCCAATTATCACCGTTGCAACATAAAGCCCATTTTTCACATCAAATGCAATGAGAAGGTGTCCAACACATGATAGTAAGAGCATGAGAGTGAGCACAAGAGGCCTTGGAATTTTGTACTTGTTTAACAAGTGCTCTGACCAAAAACCTGCCACAACACGACCCAAATAGTTCCATATACTTACCAATGAAATAAAGGTGCTCAGACTGTGATCCGGGTACCCGAGTGATGCTCCGATTTGACCCAAGTTGTCAATCGCTGTCAACGTCCCACCAAGTCCACTCGTGATAGTAATAAACACGATGAACATGTCGATACTAAAGAGTGCCTGCAGTATGGTAAAGTCCTCTCCCCGTTCCGGAGAGTTAAAAACATTTTGAAAACACGAGTCTGCCTCCCTCTGCTTCATAGCCGACGACTCAACATTTGATTCATGATGCGACAAGTTAAGAACATCATCCGTAACTAAACCAGTGTCACCAGCCACTGCGATGTTATTACCAGCATCCGAAACACTACTCTCCACCACTTCCGGACTCTTGTTCCACGCCTTATACTCCTCTTTAACGACGGTGTAAAGAGGCGAAAGGATCAAAACAACCACGGCAACACCGCTCCCTATGTACTCGCTTCGGGTGAAGGACAAGCCCTTTTGAAGTATGATCATGACCATAAGAAAACCGGCAAGGCCAAGGGAGAAGTAAAGAAGCTCATAGAAGACATTGACCTCGTTTTTTCGTCTCACAACTTTCATAAATCGGACGGTGCGTATGAATGCAAATGAAATAGCGGCAGGGAGCCAAGCAATGAGGAGAATCAAGGCTTTGGGGTTTTTGCCACCATACAATGCAAGGTAGAGTTGGGTTATGATTGCCCCACTTAGCCCAACAAAGCCTTTTAGTAAGCCCAACACTACTCCTCGGCTCTCTGGGAAATTCTTCACGCACGTCACAAGTGCACCCGTATTTGAAAAAGCTTGGGAGTTTGAACCTATATTAAGAACCATATATATTAACTCGAAAGATTGACTAAAAACCACAAGATTGCTAAAACTGTCCCAAAAAAAAAACTAATAACAGAGGTACATTAGACATTTTTAAGGTGCATTAGATGTTTAAAAGGGTATAAATAGTTTTCAGCTAAATTTGTCGTTTTCACAAAAAAAAAAAAAAAAAAAAATTAATTAATGATCACACTTGTACTCCTTTTAGGGTCTAATATAAGTTTTTAACGGTGATGCACCATAAACCTCTGTCTCATCATAGTTATTGTAATAAGCTACAAATGGGTACAACAACACTGGAACGGAAGAAGTGCTTATGATTAACATGAATAATGGACTAAAAACCTCAAGATTGCTGAAAACTACTAAAAAACCTAAGTAAATGAGCACATTAGACATTTAAAGAGGTACATCGACTTTTAAGCTAAAGTTGTCATTTTTTTAAAAAATATCATCAATGATCAGACGTGTAGTCGTGTACCCCTTTTAGCAGGGCCGTCCTTGCACATGTGCAAGGTGACCAACAGCACAGGGCCCCCAATTGTAAGAGGCCTCATTTTCATATTTAGCCCAATATTAAAAAAAAAAACAAAGAAAGAAAGAAAGAAAGAAAGAAAGAAATTAACCGTAAATCTACAATAAATGTCAACTAATTGCTCCATATTCCATTTTCACATTAAAAAAAATCATTCATTAATTGCAAATCTTAAATTTCCATGAATTAAATCTTCATCTTCATCTTCATATTTAGGGGCCCAATATTTTTGTATGAGAACAGAACCCCAAAATTCAATGGGACGACCCTGCCTTTTAGTTTCTAATGTAAAGATTTTCACGGTGAAATTCATCTTAACCTCTTTCTATCTATACGAGTACTTATTACCTAAGTAGCTAATTTCTTTAAACCATATAATTATTAGTGGTTGTTTTCTTTTAATCCAATATTTTTACAAAATCATAATGATGCACAATTAATCTAGCTCGTCTTATCATAGTTATTGTAATAAGCTAGAAATGGGTACAACAACACTCTGAAACGGAAGAAGTGCTTATAATATTTAAAACGTTGTTTTTATGAAAGAAAGTGACCACATATATGGTATGTCACAATTCACCTAAAACTCTAACGGTCCGCTTGGTTGTTGGTAATGAATTGTGGTAATAATATTGGATTTAAAGTGTAATTTGTTAAGGAAAAACTTTAAAATTCTCATGGAAAACATATTTTTCATTCCCAAACTTAAAATTTCTTCTTAAAATGCGTGCATGGAATTCTGAAGCCCTAACCACTAGACTATGACTTCATTCTCTACAATCTGATGTATATATACAAACTTTTTGTTTGAAGAGTCAAAGTCATACTTGTATATATACGAGACAATTTTATTAGACGACTTTTGCAATTGTTAAGATAAGTTCTTATACTTTAATTTGGCAATACCTTTTAGCTAAAAGATTGTAACATTTTATCATAAATCATTGTCTCTTTCTCCTTATATGATTAGTTAAGCATTTAAGCTTGTTATATTAAAAACTTTTGTTTTATGCTAAGAACTTGAGTTTTTTTGGAGAATAATTGTCTTTTATATTATCTGATTTAACATGCTCCTCAATCTTATTTATTGATTAACTTAATACAACAATTAATGTATACTTTTAATCTAGAAATTAATTAATTACCTAGTCAGATCATGCGACTTGCTAAGACGACTCTTATATATATTATCTAATTTAACATATGCTCCTAAATCTTATTTATTTATGAATTTAATAAAATCATTAATGCATACTTTAAATAATTGTAGAAATTCACATTACTAATTAATCTAATAGTTAAACACTTACAATAATTTTTTTCATATCACATAGATTAGATAATTTTTATACTTTTTCTCATACATATTTATTGTAACAAACATCTTTTGCAAGCATTTTTAAAAAGATCAGAAAACGGTAAATACAAAATAATAAATTAATCAAAATAACTTTTTCATAGGTAATATAACTTACAATTTTATTCTTTTTGGTGCTTAAATTATTCAAACTCTTTTGTTTATACTAGGTAATTTCTTTTTTAAAATTAATGATAAAGAGACATTTTAGAACTAATATAAAGCGGAAGAATATTAGATACAAATTATTAATTTTCTTTTCTATTTTTATATGAACACTTATTTTTATAAGAATGTTATTGTGATCACAAGTTCACAACATCAACATAATATATCGAATACTGATACATAATTTCTGAAATTTAGATCATATATATATATATATATATATATATATATATATATATATATATATATATATATTTAACGAGTAATCCAAGACTCCTATCTCAAAAAAGTACCAAGGGCTAGGGTGACATGAAGATTAAAACTTGGATCATTACTCATGGAGAATGTTGCTCCAAACACTGGAGCAAAGTTGGTACTCGCATATATATAAACCAGTATTTCATGCACGCGATGCATGCGTTAAATAGACAAATAATAGACATATTAGTTTAATTTATGATGAATGGTTGTTAATGTTTTCTTGAAACATATATACCTTTATTTAGTTTTGTTGTTAAAAATCGTTTTATGCAAACTCTGTTCGTTATAAAATATTGATAAGAATTATTTTAGAAATATAAACACTTAAGGTATAATTTTATTCTACAATAGATGTGATTTTATCATTTTTGGAGCAATATTAATTTATCTATCTTGTTTAATTTCAAAGTTGTATTCATGCAATATTTTTAATTAAGATTCATAATAACATTTTAATGAAGGTAGTTATACATCGTTATCATATGTAAGCTACCTATAATGTCCACATTAATTTTGTATTAAACAACTTTCATTAAGGGTAGGACAACAATTTCATGTGGACACCACCCTCGTCCACTGCATCCACCCCTTCCCTTATGCTCTCTCTGTCCCAATTTAGTTGTTAAATTCATTTTTTCACATCTCCTGAGACACGACTTTAAATAACAATATGTTGAACTACACATAATAAAAATTCTATAAAAATTATATATTTGCAAAGTACATATTAACACGAATTAAACTAGATCATCAATCATAACAACTACTATGTTGTTCCATACACTTATAAAACTAGAAGCAGTAAAAAACCCACATGTAAACAATACTACAAATCAAAATGTAACAACTAAATTGGAACAGGGGGAGAACAATATAAATAACAGTGATATTTAATTTAATCATATAGTATATGATTGCAAATTTTGTTAAATAATACAACATAAAAGTAAACGTACGTACCTACGCAAATATACAAGCACATTTGCCAAATAGCAGGCTTAGGAATGCGACTAGTAACGGCGAGCCAAATCATGAAATAACCAAAGAAGTTAAGGACAGCACCTACAACTAGAACCACCCATGGTTGAGTAAAATCCAATAATAGCCCTGAGGGTACTCCTGCAATTGACCCAAAGTCTTTGAAAAAGCTAAGTAAGTTGAGGGTAGTTTGGTCATACCCTAGTGACTCTTTTATGTCCGGGGAGTATAACCCAAACATGTACGTGGCCCCCGCTACCGACAACACTAGCAAGGTGGAAAACACCATGAACCACTGCCCCTTCAACACCCGTATCGCAAAGCGGGGCAGGCCACCACCACCTCCACCACCACCGCCGCCACCTTTAAAGACCATGGTTAATTAATAATTAGTACTTTAATTACTTAGCGTCTTAATATATAATATGGGAGTTAGTTGTATTATGTATGGCACTTAACTTGTATATATATATATATATTTTTTTTTGGCAACTGAACTTGTATATTGTATTATTGATGATATACGAAGAAAATGTTGAGAGTTGAGTTTATTAAATGATATGAGAAAATGTATGTCTATCGGTAACGCCACATACATATATATATAACACTACGAAATATTGTTCCATTAACGACGGGTACACATTAATGACGGGCCTAAATTCCGTCGCAAATGTAGATTTTTTGTGACGTTTTTTGATCCCGTCGCTAAAAGTTACCTAATATCTACCCCAAAATCCATTAGAAATGACTCATTTGTGACGGGAAAAATCATTTGCGACCCCCCTTTTCTGCGACGGGGTTATATTTTTACAACGGGAAAAAGTCATTTGCGACCCCCTTTTCTGCGACGGGATCACATATTTGCGACGGAAAATCCCGTCGCAGATAGCATCTTTTCTTGTTGTGGTATAATATCGATAAGACATTGTGGGTTTGTAGATAGCTAAGAAATGTCAAAGAGTCTCAAATTTTTGTACTCCCTCGGCTCTTTCTCGTTACAAAAAAAAAAAAAAAAAAAAAAAAAAAATTCCAAATACATTTTTTTTGGGGTTCATTTTTAAGGTAGTAAAATTTTTTTTTTCTCTTGTACGTAGTGGGAGTATATGAAGTTGATTTTTGTTGATTAATGTGATTTTGTGGGTACAAATGTCTTTTATATTTGGACACGACTTCTAATTTTTACGGTATCAGAATGGATTAGATCGGAATGGATGAGATTAGAATGAATGAAGGGATAGGAATGGATTGAAGTGATGAGATTAGATTAAAATGAATGTGATTGGATTTGATTGATCTGTAATCCCATGAAGAGAACACACCCTTAGAGTAGAATTGGAGCATTTGTTTTGGAACGAACGAAAAAGAAAATGGGAAATTCCCAGTGGTATACCCGAACTTTTTGGAAATCCCACTGGTATACCCGAGTTTTTTTTAATCTCAGATGTGTACCTAATGTTAAACATAATTCCCAAAAGTAACCTTTTTGGTTAAAAATTGTTAAAAACACTAACCATGTTTAATAAATTGAAAAAAAACAAAATAAAGGAAAAACAACCACAAATTGGGGGCAATCAGATCATTTTTTGTAAAATCCGACCTCAAATCGAAACCCTTAAGGATAAAAATGACCCGTAAAACCTTGAGCGAACTATTTTTTCACATAAATCAATGCGAGCAAAACGAGGCAAATCGGGAACGCAATTTGGGGGCAATCAGATCATTTTTTGCAAAATCCGACTTCAAATCGGATCCTATAAGGGTAAAAATGACCCGTAAAACCTTCAGCGAACTATTTTTCACGTACATCAATGCGCACAAAACGAGGCGAATTAGGAAAGCAAATTGGGGGCAATCGGATCATTTTTTGCAAAATCCGACCTCAAATTGGATCCTGTAAGGATTAAAATGACCCGTAAAACCATGAGCGGACTATTTTTTTCACGTAGATCAATGTGCGCAAATCGATGCGAATTAGAAACGCAGATTGGAGGCAATCGGATCATTTTTTGCAACAACCCATTAATTTAATATATTACTAGTTTTAAAATTTATTTTTTTTAAAGAAAATTAAAAAAAAAATTGTTAACCAAAGCTAAATCTAACCTTAAAATAGGTATATTCCATTACATTTAACGGAATATACCTTCTAAATGTAACGGATGAGAATTAGACATAATTTCAGGTATACCACTGGGATTAAAATAAACTCGGGTATACCAGTGGGATTTCGAAAAAGCTCGGGTATACCACTGGGAATTTCCCAAAGAAAATTAGAGCATTTATTTTGGGATGAAGGGTGTTTTATTGTTGTAATTTGTAAACACGAGTATATTCTTCTTCTTTTTTGACAGAAAATAAGAGTATATTCTGAACATATCTCTTATTTTTATCATTTTATGTAGTACTTTGTATGACATATATGCGCTTGATTTTACTTAAAATTATGTCCAAATGTCATTTTAGATACCATTACGTTACATATTATATGTAACATTCCACTCTTGACGCATATCGAGACAAACTTTAAAATTTAATATATTTAATTGCATGTTGTGATCGTGTTGAGAATCAAAAGAGACTCAAGTTGGCTGTTTTATTCATTTTATGTGAAACTAACATCTTAATCAAAGTATATATGTGATAGAGTATATAATATATTCATGTGCCTTAACTATCAGCTTAAACTTTTGGTTGAGATGGTCGACAGAGTATATAACATATATTCCTAGGCCTCAACTATCAGCTTAAAATTTTTGTTGAGATGGTCCTTTAACATTGTATCAGATCCAACGTGATGCAAATGTCACAAGTTCAAATTTCTCCTCCCTCTCCCAGATGAAATTAATTCGCACCAGGTATGATGGGGCCTAGTAAAAATAAATATACTGTTGCAAATAATATGTAACGGTGATATAATACAATATCTAGCATTTGTATGTGAATGTGAATATGTGATTAAGTGGGCACTACGCACTGGGCAACTCTGTTGTAGATAGATAAGAGAAAAATAAGTGGGGGGGATGATAGTGATAAATGGGAAAATATCAAATATGCATGTTGTGAATCTGAATAGTCAGACTCATAGACTGGAGATGATTTATTATGATGTAATGTATGTAAGGCAGTTATACAATAAGAGACCTTATGTTTGACTTTTTTTTTGGCAACGCTTATGTTTGACTTGTTCAGTTCGCCTCTGGCTTTAATACTTCCTCCGTTTAAAAAAAAAAAAACGTAACAAATTGGATGACACAAACTCCTAGTCCATTTTTTGTTGTAAGAGTAAAAGGGATAGAGAGAGAAAGTGTGGTATTTGATGATGTGAGAGATAGGAAGAAAAGATTTATAAAAATGGAAAGATTAAAATTGTTGCATTTATTTTGAAATTTCCCAAAATAGAAATTGTTGTGTTTATTTCGAAACGGAGGAAGTAGTTTAATTTCTACGAAAATTCTGAATGAAGTGAAAATGAATTACGATTATATAATATCCAAGCAATATATGCTCAATTTAAATATATTAAATACTCCGTATGATTTTCTAAATATTTATGCATACATACATTCATCATTTATTTATTCAGGACTTTAAATAAGGTGCCAAGGTGGGACAATGATTAAATTAGACTAACATGCACCACCGTAGCCCATAGGTATTTTCATGGGACAAGGAATAACAGAAAGGTTGACTTATTTTGGAAAGATAATGTAAATGTTATCTTATTTTATACTAGTCTTTTGTGCACGCTATGCATGCACGACATTTTAGTTTGAAATATCAAAGGGTAGTCAAATCAATCAAAATTAAAAGTTTTTATAAATTGACATCCATTTGCGATAGAAGAAAACCCTAACATTTTTAAGTTTTATTTATTTTTTAAATAATAGATTTAATAATATTTTCATTTTTAGAATTCATTTTCTTTTTAAAATTTTTCTTATTAATATCACCAGTTTTAATGATAATATTATTTAAATTACTATAAGTTGCTATAGGTAAAGAAGACATTTATAGGGGGACACCATGGCTCCTCCCATAGCTTATATAATAGAAATAAATTTTCTTTTTAAAAATCAGTAGTTAGAATTGAACTTTTGAAATAAAGAGGGAGTAGTAGAATTAGCGTATTAGGAAAAAAAGAAAAGGATTATAACCATTAAAATAATAATATAGTTACGGCCTAATCAAGCAACTGATTATCTAGCCCATAGAGGCCATGATCATGGTAATAATTTAACATGTTGGTTCTAACCTTTGAACCAAAATTTTTCTTTAATCCTGCACAAAGAGCGCTATGTTATCCCTTTAAAAGGGTTTATTTAGTTTTCTTTTCCTTATAAAAAAATGGCCTAATTGGAAGGGAGTAAAATAAGGATTAAGGATGACCATCAAATTGTGAACTGCTACTACAATTTTCATTTAGTTTACACAACTTGATTTTTGGCACAGTTTACGGAGTTTACTTAATTAAGCCCTCATTTTATATTCATATGTAAGGAAAAATATAGTAATGTAGGATCTCGTTGGATTTATCTCAACAAGTAGTATATAGTTTTTTTTATATAGTAATTTTTACAAATACAAATTTAGATATATTAATATTTAAAGTTTTGTCTCGAAAAACGTAAAGATATAAAATGTGTAAATCAATAGAAAACAGAGGAAGTGGTTGACAACAAAATTGAACACGGACCTAACCACCAAGCTAATACTAACAACGCGTAAAAATAGCACATTAAGCTACTATTATCTCTTAACTTCTGGCCGTAAAAAAAACACATTAAAAAAATGAGGGGGCCTATGTCATCCAGAGTTCTAGACCCCTACCTAAGTCGGCCACTAGTTAGGCCCTGTTCTATAGGACTGAGAAAACATGAACTTAAATTAAATTAACTGAACTTAAATTAAATTAACTTAAATTAAATTAAATTAAATTAAAAAAAATAAATTAAATTAAATTAAATTTTTATTTTTTTTTATTTTTGTTATTTTTATTTTTGTTATTTTTATTTTTATTTTTTATTTTTTATTTTTATTTTTTATTGTTATTTTTATTTTTTATTTTTTATTTTTATTTTTATTTTTATTTTTATTTTTATTTTTATTTTTATTTTTATTTTTATTTTTATTTTTATTTCAAAGTAAACCCTAAAACCTTCATTTTTCACCGCCGGAAAATTGTCGTCAAAAAACTCCGCCGAATAATCACCGCCGGAAAAGTCACTCCGAAAATTGTCGCCGGAAAAGTCATCCCAAAAATCGTCGCTGAAAAACTCGGCCTGAAAATCATCGCCGGAAAAGTCACTCTGAAAATCGTCGTCGGAAAAGTCACCCCGAAAATCGTCGCGGAAAAACTCGGCCTGAAAATCATCGCCGGAAAAGTCGATCGAATAATCACCGCCGGAAAATTCAATCCGAAAATCGTCGTCGGAAAAGTTGTCCCGAAAAATCGTCGACGAAAAACTCGGCCTGAAAATCGTTGCCGGAAAAGTCGGCCGAATAATCACCGTCGGAAAATCAGTCCGAAAATCGTCGCCGGAAAACTCGGCCTGAAAATCGATGTCGGAAAAGTCGGCCGAATATTCAACACCAGAAAATCAGTCCAAAAACTTTCGTCGGAAAAGTCGTCCTGAAAATCGTCGTTGAAAAACTCGGCCTGAAAATCATCACCGGAAAAATCGGCCGAATAATCACCGCCGGAAAATCAATCCGAAAACCGTCGTCGAAAAAGTCCTCCCGAAAAACCTTCGCCGAAAAACTCGGCTTGAAAATCGTCGCCGGAAAAGTCGGCCGAATAATTACCGCCGAAAAATCAGTCCAAAAACTGTCGTAGGAAAAGTCGTCCCGAAAATCATCATCGAAAAACTCGGCCGAATAATCACCGCTGGAAAAGTCAGTCTGAAAACCGTCGTCGGAAAAGTCGTCCCGAAAACCGTCGCCGAAAAACTCGTCTCGAAAATCGTCGCCGAAAAATCGGCCGAATAATCAACGTCGGAAATGTCAGTTTGAAAACCGTCGTCGGAAAGTGTCGAGTGGAATAACAATGCCCGAAACTAATAATAATAATAATAGTAATAATAATAATAATAATAATAATAATAATAACAATAACAATAATAATAATAATAATAATAATGATAATGATAATGATAATGAAATGAACTTAAATTAAATTAACTGAACTTAAATGAAATGAAATTAAATTAAGTCAATAGAAGTCCTAAAGAACGGGACCTTAGATGATTTGATCTTCGGACTAAGAAAAGGGTGAGCAAAAATTGAAAAAAAAGAGGTTAGAAAAATTAGAGCAGGTAAAAACTGACATAACGAAAGACATAATAAGAAAACTTTAAGGATTATTCCCATTGGTATACCAGAGAATTTGCGTATTCCCAGTGGTATACTTGAGTTTTAAAAAATCCCAGTGGTATACCTACATTTTTAATGGAATTCAATAACCACTTTTAAAGGTTGTTTTAGTACATTAACAACCATAAAATCGGTTTTTTCTTTTAAATCAGTTGCCAAAAATTGCAACAAAAATTAAATCAGTTGTTAAATTAGCAACGGAAATTAAATCAGTTGCCAAATATAGCAACGAAAATTAAATTAGTTGCCAAAAATAGCAACAAAAATTAAATTAGTTGCTAATTTAGCAATGAAAACCAACAACATTGATGCAAAATTCAATTTAGCAACCAAATAAAAAAATTGTAACTACTTTGCAACAGTTTTAGAATTGGTTGCCATGATTGGTTGCAAAAACCCTCCCATTTTTATAGTGTAAGACAAATTTTGCAAATATGAATTTTCTACCAAGAGGGGATGTCCAATAAGTAATTTACAACTGTCACCAGTTGATAAGAATTGAGATTACATGCTAACTGAACTCTTGCTACTTTGATCCTACTAATTGAAAAGTTTATTCGCTTTGCATGACTGTGTATGTGGATTAGTCTTACATTAAATTTGGACTCAATATATAAGTCAATATACGTCATTTAAGTTTCATTATCATGTATTGTTGTATTGAAAATAAGTAAAAACTCTCCCTTTGAGGAACAACAACTAACGGGAGCAGTGGTCACCCCCGTTATCTTGGGTATTGGGTGTTAGTCTGTGAGAGACATTTATGTACGTATGGGCTATTTTATCTTACCATATATTTCGAAAGCAAAAATTAGTAACTTCATAAGGTTGTAGGTGCAAGTACGAGTGTAGATTTAAGTTGAGGTTGTAACGTAATGGCATAAGTCTTTTAAACGGCAGGGTCAAGATCCTAGGTTCTTCTTTGAAGTACATGTGTCGGTTAAATTGAGTTGGATGACTTGCAATAAATCCAGCTCAAAGCAAATCACAATAAATAACTAAATACAGTAAATAAAATGTTGGCTACCTTTATATTGTCACTTTTCAACAAGTGTATTATTACAATAAGGTTCCGTATACTAGGGTGTGAAGTATTTTTTGATTGAAAATTATTTTCCACGGAAAACATTTTATACATGAAAAACATTTTACATTTGAAAACTCGTTTTCAAACAAAATTTTCAATGTTTAATTGCAAGTAAAATGATTTTTCATTTTAAGTATTTTACATTGTTTACAAGGGCATGAACACATACATTATTCCTCCAATTTTGGTGGAAAATGTTTTGAATATGATGTGAAACAAGTTTTCCGACAAAGTTTTCCATTTAACTTTTCAGCCCAAACTAGATGATGTAAATGAGAATAAAAATTTCACTACAACTGTTTTACACCCTCGTAATCGAAGTCTAAGTGAAAAATACTTGCTAGCTAAAACGAATATTCTAACACAATTCAGGTCTATATTTTTATATGACAAGGTACACGTTGGTAACACAATTAAGTTATTGGATTAACTTTGTTCCATATTCACTATTTATTTTTAAGCTCATTGTCTAGTTTATTATCATTTGACATCAAACACAAAACCATCTCAACAGTCAATACTTTTCAATACATCATTTTCAACACATTGTAACATTTTATGTTTTAATTTCATCTAAACCATAATTGATTGTTACAAATAGTCATTTCTTACAAAAAAATCACTACATGTAAAACATTTCTTGTTACAACACATTCATTAGCTGGATTAGTATACTAACTTGTTGCATCCCAACCTTTAGCCACATTAATTAATTAATATACTAATTGTATCACACAATATTATCCGTTCATTTAAATCTTAGCAAATATTATACCTTTAATTTTGTACCACCTTCGCCTTTGATCCTTTTACTCTGTTGCCTGTCTCGGAGACACCATTAACCACCTCGGGCTCCACTTCTTTGGCCACCTCTCTAAACCTTTTATAAATATCACTTTTATAAAATTTTCTTGTTCTAGCAACCAAAATTAATGATATAAACATACCAAAAATAGTTGCTGCAGCAATAATAAGAAATGCAAGGCGAAAACATTCTTGTCCAACACAATTTAGCTCTTCCCCTTGTTGCCTGACCCGGCCCAAAGCCTTCATTTGCCTTGTGGCCTCTTGATCATACAAATGGCCCGTTATTCGCACATTGAGAATGTAACCCCCTATTGGGCTTGCCACTGACCCAAAGTTGTACAAAGTTGAGTAGTATTTAAGCCCAAATATCTCCGAGATTATACCGAAGAGCAACGGCCATTGGGCCCCAAAGCAAAACCCAATAATCACTGATGCAACATAAAGCCCATTGTGCACATTAAAAGCAATTAGAAGGTGCCCAACGCAAGAGAATAAGAGCATGAAAGTGAGAAAAAGAGGCCTTGGAAGCTTGTACTTCTTCAACAAGTGCTCCGAAAAGAAACCTGACACGACACGACCCAAATAATTCCATATACTCACCAGGGACACAAAAGTGCTTATACTCTTGGCCGGATACCCGAGTGACGTCCCGATTTGACCCAGATTGTCAATGGCGGTCAATGTACCGCCAACTCCACATATAGTAGCAAGAAACAAAATCAGCATGTCAATGCTGAAGAGCGCCTGTAGTATAGTATAATCTTCGCCCCTTTCTGGAGGACTGAAAACATTCTGAAAACAAGAATCCGCCTCTCTTTGAACGACAGGCTTCCCAGTCACAGACGAATGAGGCAAAGAATCAGAAATAGCATTAATCGCGCCTTCTTTATTATCCTCACCATTACTACTATTTACTACGACACTTAGCTTGTCCTTGGAGATGCTCTCTATCTGTTCCCGGCTCTTCTTCCAAAGCCGGTACTCCTCTTTAACCACGGTGTAGATCGGTAAAAGGAGCAAGATGATCACAGCTACACCACTTCCGATGTACTCGCTTCGCCGGAAGGTCAATTGCTTTTGAAGAATGATCATGATCATGAGAAACCCAGCAAGGCCAAGGGAGATATAAAGCATTTCATAGAAAATTTTGACCTCATTTTTTTGTCTAACAATTTTCATGTACCTAATAGTGCGTAGAAATGCAAGTGAAATAACGGCTGGTAACCAACCAATAAGGAGGATTAAGGCCTTGGAATTTTGACCACCATAAAAGGCAAAGTATAATTGGGTTATGATTGCACCACTTAGCCCAACAAAGCCCTTTAGCAAGCCTAAGACCACTCCTCGGCTCTCTGGGAAGTTCTTGACGCATGTAACTAGTGCACCCGTGTTAGCGAAGGCTTGTGAGTTTGCACCTACACACACAAAATCAAGTTATCATTAAATCACGAAAAGGGGTTTGCACGTACTATTCTGTTGCCAGTTTTTAAAATTATAACGAATTGAACTTAATATGTTCAACTAGGTTTTGAATCACTTTATGACACATATTATATGACTATAAAAGCAAAAAAAAATCAAAAAACTGAAAACAACGATACCCAACAACAGCCCTTGCAATTTTATTTTATTTTTAAAAAAAATCATATGTACACCAAAATTAGTGTACAACGAACTAAAAAAGTTATCCTAAAAACACTAAAGTATATGTGGCACGAAGATTTGGTAAAGAGCCCAAAGGAATGAATATGTAACCCTTAGGTCTATATATAAGTATTGAATATATTTCTTAAAATAGAAAATATTTAGAAATTCATTACAAATTTGCACATTATTTGAGTCAATAAATGTACGTTTAATTCAACATATTATTTTAAGCTTCTTATATGTAGCCCTAAGGGTTACATATATCATTTTTCTAAAAAAAAAAACATATCAACATAAATTAGAGGTTTTTTTTATCAAACTGGAGCACTTAATTTTGGACAGAGGAAGTCCAAACAGATGAAGACAATGTATCAAAGCTCATCAAGACATCAATTACTACACAATTCACAAAATGACAAAAAATTTGCCGCAACTTGTAGATTCCAAAAGAAGTAAGTATCAAAGTATGTGTACTGTAGTTAGTTATCCAATTCACATGATTTAATTCAGACTAGCGAGTAGCTAGCAAGTGGAGTACTCCACAACTAGGTAGTTCACTTCTACTATTGAGTCAAAAGTCAGAGCAAGTAATCGACAATAAGTCAATAACAAATACAATACCAACCTTTGCCAAAAAAATAAAAATAAATACAAGTATTAATAAATTATTAGATAATGCCAGCCCATGGGGTACTAAAAATCCCTACAATAATGCAATATGTATGTCTAATACTTCTAAGCTCATTTAAACATTTATAAATTACCTCCTTTACTTTATTTATTTATTAAATTATGTAAATCTTATTCAATATGGGCTACTAAAAATCCCTACTATACTTTTTTTCACTTCATATATGCATTAGTCACCCCACCTCTCCACCTCCTTTATAACTAAGACATAGAAGTTCGGATCTTCATAATAGCACAATAGAAAATCGGTGGCTTTCTGACCAAATAATATGAAAATAACATGAAAAATGTCTAACATTTCAACTTGAAATGCTTTTTAAACCTCTAAAATGACAAATTCGTAATTAACTGCAAACTTAAATTATTAAATAATGCAATTTAAACAGTATTCGCTCAACTTCACATAACAAGTAACTGACGAAAAGGCCAAAAGGCCCTTTGAGATGTTTTATTAGCATCTCAAATTGAAGTACTGGACAGCCCTGAGATAACACATCCATGAACTTAGCAGTAGAAAGAAAAACTTTGTATAATACAGAGAGTAAATCACAACTTACAGTCAAATGAGACTTTATAAATAATGTCAAAAATCAAACTATGTAAATTAAAAACGCACTAGTACCTTACACATTCACTTTTCAAAGATCTATATAATTAAAGATGTGAGAGGCATGAAGATTGAAGATATATGCTAGCATGTAAGATTTTTAATTGATGCTAATTATATAAAAACATGAAAAATACATACATACCTATGCAAATATAGAAACACATTTGCCAAACACTAGGCTTAGCAATATGACCAATAACAGCGAGCCAAATCATGAAATAACCAAAGAAGTTCAAGACAGCACCAACGGCTAAAACCACCCATGGAGGGGTAATTTCCATTAGTAGCCCTGAAGGTATACCCATAGTTGACCCTAAATCCTTGAAGAAACTAAGGAGATTAAGGGTAGTTTGGTCATATCCTAGGGACTGTTTTATGTCCTTAGAGTACAACCCAAACATGTAGGTGGCCCCTGACATGGACATCACTAGTAAGGTGCAAAACACCATGAACCACCGCCCCGTTATGACTCGTGGCATAAAGTGGACCCCACCACCACCACCACCTCCGCCGCCTTCCACCACCATTGCTATATATTTAGCTTTTTTTTTTTTAATTTGTGTCCTAGTAGTATTTATTTTTTTTTTTTAGTAAGCTTCTTGAATGATGCTATGTTGCTAGTATATATATTGGACCAATGCTCTAATTAAGTAATATACGTACGTGAAGGGTCAGTTATCTTAATTAACTAATTATCTATAGTATATATAAAAATTAAATGTCATGTTTATTGTGATACTCCCATTATATTATTTTCCTACTTCCCATACATACTTATTTTTTTAATGGTTTTAAGACAGAAACATCAAACATTAATAATTCCTTTGATCCATATTATTCGCATTTCGCAGCATACCTCTTGGCATGTAATTTTAGGAAAAGATTTAAGCATATGTAAATTAACAAGCTAATAATTTTAAAACCATAATCTTATAATTTTGATATTTTTTATAATTAAATTATTTTAATTAATCTGTTTGTTACACGCTAATTTTTTTTCCTTAAAATAAATGCTAGCAAATAAGTATGTAAGGAATAATATGGAGCGTAGAAAATTCTTTAATTACATTAAAGAAAAATAAATTACATACATGGATATGTTTTAATTTAATAATGTAGATATGGAACTAAAAAGAGTCAAAACTTCAATGTAAATGGTGCCAAAGGGAAGAAAGTTTGAATGCAATATATGCAAAGAGATGATTGCAGGATTTGATGTTGAAATTTTTGAGTAATTTATTCTACTTTCGGACCAAGTTGTTCAGTGTTAGCTGTCTTATTTATAACAAGACCATATTCTTGTCAATACCTAGGCTTATTATATAATTTCTATATGAAAAGATTCTTGATTCATGCATGCAGTATAATATAATGTAATATAAACCAATCTTAGAGCTCCAGCTCTCACAGTTTAGATTATTGATTAAGTTGATCCTTTGATATGATATAGAATCAATATAACAATTTTATGAATTCTGATGGAGTATATAACATATTTCTGAGCCTCAACTATCAACTTAATCTTTTGATTTTTGGGTTTCAACTATCAGCTTAAATTGATAGTTGAGGCCCATGAATATATTATATACTCTATCAAATTCACATTTCTTTCACTCCTTTTGAAAGACGATAGTTTGTTGAAATTCATATATGTGTGCACTAGTGAGTATCTATCCCACATTGGAGAAAGAGCAGAAATAAAAATAAATTGACTTATAAGTCTAGAAGTTACTCCTTCCATTACCGATTGGTTTTGGGAATGAACTTTCTTTGGCTTGTAAGTGTTTGAATTCTGCTCCTCTGTATTGGGTTGCCTAGGCCCAATTATTATCATATTCTTTCAAATTTAGCACAGTCAGCGCTCTAGGCATATATATTAAGCTAAAATAACCAATATTATCATTCCATTACTTTGAGTTATTATAGTTTTTAAAGTTTTAACATAGAAAGTCTCTATCATATAGTAATACAGAATAATATATAAGAAAAAATATAGTTATATGAGAAGAGGTTGTTTGTGATATTTACATGTATATGAGATTTCATTTCTAGAAGTTGATGAATATCATATATAGCTAAGTTCTTAATACTTTAGCATCATGCCAGCATGTAGTTTGCTGTACTAATTGATTTTTGAGAGTTCGTGAATTTAAGTGGCAAAAGGCAGAAAATTTGTACTACCTAGTTTGTTGGTCTAATACATATGAATTCCACCATTATTATAATTAGGTAGTTATTTTGATATAATAATATCTCTTCTCATACCAACTATTTATTATGAATAGTAGTTATTCATTTATCCTCTTAATTTTCCCTCTGTTTCGCTTTGTTTATTTCACTTTGACGTTTCACTTTTTTATTATGTTGAGATGAAATTTGTCAAATCATAACAAATAAAGTGAAACTGGTATAATATATATACAAAAAGTTATACAAAAATACTTTTAAAATAAAAAAACTAGAAAAAAAAAGACTCCAAAAAATAGGGAAAAGATAAGATAACAAAGACCTTTAGAATATTATGTAAGATATAATCCTTGAAAATTGCAATAACTATAAATATTATATTAGACATTAATTATATCAACTGCTGTATAATTTTAGCATGCATTTCAAAATTAATTTTTTTTAAAAAAATTATAAAGTTCAATTTAAATAAGATTGTTAAAAATAAAGTTGATTTAATCGGACATGTGTAAAATAATACTCTTTTCGTTCATATTTGTTTGTCCTGTTTGACTTTACACGTATGTCAATGCATTTGTTTGACCTTAAATATCTTTTGTATAATAATTGGATATTAATAACGTACTCATTGAGACGAATCAAACAAGACCCCGGCCACATGACTATATTATGTTTTATATGTTGAGAGTAATTTAGAAGATTCACCGACCTTATGGATAGTGTCAAGATTTCATATAGGACAAACAAATAGAAACAGAGAGATTACTTATATAATGCAACTCTAAAAAAAAGGAAATATTATAATACTCGTAGTATTGAATATATACTACTCCCTCCGACCCTAAAAAAACTGTTCCACTTAGATTAAAAAGCTCTCATAATTTTTGTCAAAGTGAAACAGTTTTTTTTTCTAGGACGGATGGAGTAAACGAAAATGATGCATATCACGTAATGATATGCAATAATAATAATAATAATAATAATAATAATAATAATAATAATGAAGAAGTACGTACCTACGCAAATATAGAGGCACATTTGCCAAACAGCAGGCTTGGCAATATGGCCAGAAACAGCTAGCCAAATCATGAAGTAACCAAAGAAATTTAAGAGAGCTCCCACAACTAGGACCACCCATGGTGGTGCAATTTCCATTAATAATCCTGATGGTATCCCTACTGTTGCCCCTAAGTCTTTGAAAAAACTTAAAAGGTTAAGGGTACTTTGGTCATATGCTAGCGATGTTTTTATGTCCGGGGAGTACAATCCAAACATGTATGTGGCCCCCGCCGCCGACATCACTAGCAAGGTGGAAAACACCATGAACCACCGCCCCGTTATGACTTGCACCACCAAGTGGAGCCCACCACCGCCTTCCACGCCTCCCGCCATTAATTAATTAACGTTTGATGAAATAATTATTATTAAAGCTAAAGAGTTTGAGAGTACGTATGTAGTAGAGTTGAACTATATATTGTTGAAGTATAATTGTATAAATGTTTGCATTTGTATTAGTATATATATATAAGGGTTAGTTGAGATAGATAGTATGAATACTAAATAGGGTGGTTCGTTACATATAAGAAGAAAAGTAGTATATATGGTGACTATGATTACTTGATGACATATACATATAAAATTAGATTTATTTAGAACAATAGACTTCCAAAGTGTCTGCTCAAGATTCGGCATATAAATCGAGCTTCAGCGCATTAGCGTTGGAGCACATCCTACAACAAGATGTCGTAATTAAGTTCGATTCTCATCAGCCCTTTTACTTCAATACCTGTAAGGGCGATACGAATTTGGTAAACTTGTGAGAGGGACCGTTTTTGAAACGTAACTAACAAAAAAGAAATTGGGAGTAACATACCTACTCTTATACTCCTTCCGTTTTTTTAGATTTAACATTTCTCTTTTCACTTGTCGAGAGACAGCTTAGACTCATAATATCTCTAATAAACATATAAGTGTAAAAATTATAAAATTTATATATTTGAAAATTTATCCGATGTGAATCCAACAAAATCCCACATGACTATGTTTTTTATGTATAAATAACAATTAACGGTCAAAGTGAGCTGGATGAATAATTTTATATTGCTAAAATTAAAGTGTTACATCTAAAAAAAACAGAGGGAGTAGTAACGGAGCTATTCTAGCCAAATTTGAAGTTTGCATTTGGTCCAATAAGCCCTGAGAATAAATTAAATTAAAGAATCATATTTATGTTAGGAGAACTTTTTCCAATTGAGACTCAATTCAGCTCGAATTTAGATTAGTTAATTAAGACCCTAAAAATAAGCATTGGAAACAAGATGGAATAATACTCAAAAAAGAATTATTATGGTGACAAATTAAAAGGTGGAGGATATATAATAGTCATCATGGTTGACTTGTCCAGCATACAGTTGTATTGTATATTTGTATGCAAATATTAGATGAATTACATACAGTATCTGTATCCTGATGTTGAAAATTCAAAGTTACTAGTGTATAATGTTTGAAGCCTTATATGTCGTACTCCACTACTACTCCCTCTGTTCTTAATTTCTTACTATTAATTAACATAATATTCCTTTTAATTTACTATACATTTGATGTTATTAAAACTTAAACGATTGATACATCTAATTATGTACGTATAGTAGTTGTAAAAATTATAAACTAGATATTGAAAAATTATATATGTTGAGATAGATTGATGAATCCAACGGAATCCTACAAAACTAAGTTTTTCTTGTATATAAATCACAAACGAGGATCACAATAAAGTTTATGAACAACGTGAAAGGTCAAATTGCGTAAATTATATACTTCCTCCGTTCCAAAAAAAACGCAACAAATTAGGATGCACGGATTCCTAGGCATTTTTTTGTTGTGAGAGTAAAAGGGATAGAGGGAGAAAGTGGATGTGAGAGATAGAAATAAAATACTTACAAAAATGGAAAGATTAAAATTGTTGCATTTATTTTGAAACTTCCTGAAATAGAAATTGTTGCATTTATTTTGGAACGGAGGAAGTATATGTATTTAAAAAAAATACACACATAGTCGAAAGATATAACTTATATATAGGGTGTTTTTTTCTTTATTTGAAATTTTCTGATCTGAACTGAAAACTTATGAGAAATGATGAGATGAGATGAGATCTGGTATAAGTTGAAGAGAACACACCCATAATAATGATAATTAATATGTACAAATTTACCATTTTTCTTGTAACACGGTCTAACAAGCTGACATAATTTTTAACTAAAAAAATTGTAACTTTATATTCTAAATCGTTAACTTTTTACAAAACTAATTAAGTTTTATATTAAAAGTTGTGGATTTTTAAATACACACGCAAAAGTTACATTTTTTAAGCAAAAAATGGTATGACAGGAGGCTTAGCTTGCTTGCACAAATTCGATCCGGCTTGTCGTCACTATGCTATTTACTTGAAGAAAAAACCATAAGTAAAGACAATATCTACATCGATGCTTCACGGGTGTAATATTGAACCATCATCAATTAAGAATTATGGCTATGGAAACATTCTTTATTAATCAACCCTTAATTAATTACTAGTGGACTAAAAATTATGGCTATGGTTACCTCTATTAACAAGCTAAGAGGAGGGAATTTTCTCTCTTGGATCTCCCCACTTCCACCTCTTCTTCTAGGGCTTCAATTTTCTTGATTATTTTTTAGGTCGGAAGTAGTCTAATTTCTTCTACCCCTTTTTTTGCTAGATATAGGAGGTGTTTGGCAAAGAGAGATTTTGGGGGGAAATAGAGTTTTGATTAGTCAAAACTTTAATTTGGAAGTTTGGTAAAATAGTGTTTAAAAAGAGAGTTTTGTACCAAAAACTCTGATTAAAACTCTCTTTAGAAAAAAGCTGGGTTGAATAGCTTTTTCTTCAGAGTTTTGGAGGGAGAAATCTTAATTGAATAATTTGTCCATATATTTAAACCTATTAAAACCTAACAAGTTATTTTAAATGTTCATAAATGTCATTTTACACAACAAAACTCTAAGCAACCAGCTATGTGTAGGTTATCAAACACCTTTAAACAATCAACTATTTAATTAGTAATTAAATCCTCTGAATAAAAAGTAATCATCCAACCATAAACTCTAAACTTTATTCTCTAAACTCTAAACTCTAATCACCAAATTAAACATGGCCATAATATTGAACTTGTTTTATGTTTTATTTTTGTTTGTTTGAGTCCCAATAATTTGGGTTGTTCCCATTTTATTTGGATTGTTCATCATTGTAAATAAATAAATTGCTATGGAGGTTGTATATTTTATGCATAAGAATTTTTTCTCATCTTTCCTAGGAATTAGATAAAATTCATCTAAAAAAAATATAGCCGACGAGTGATTTTTCTTATCAGTTTTGTGGGATTGGAATTTGTATTTCTTAGCTCAAATCATCCAATTTTCTTAATTTCCTCTAACAAAATATAACCAAATTATAATATGGATTCTATCTTAAAAAATTCGTATCTTCATGGAAAATAAATTATCCAACCAAAAAGTCCTAACTCGATCATGATTGTGGTAATTCGGTCTCTTCTTTTTATTTGTTCCTCTGGCCTTTTTTTTTTTTTTTTTGATAGCTGGACAACAAAGAAAATCACTCTTTTCTTGCTATAATGGCTCTGTTATTAGCGATGTCTTGTACAGAAGCTCTACTAACTTTTACAAGAATATAACTAAGGTAGAATTGAACACTTTTAAGAAATGCAAAAAATCTAAGACTATAGAATGACATGCAAAAAGGAGAAAGAATTGGTCGATGAAGAAAATTGATTAGTTCTTGACGGTCATCATAATGATTATGAGTTAAAGATTTTAATAGATTAGGGAATGCAGTAAAGAAATGCTTATAAAATTGAAAGTTGAATTTAGGAGAAATAATTGAGGATGATGTATCATTGAGAGGAAGATGTATAGATGTATAGATTTGAGTACTTAGGCCCCAAGCTAAGCCCTATTATCTAAGAATTATACATGTACAAATGCAAATTTCAGTTTTAAAGAAACTTAGTATTGTGAATGCAGTGCCAGCATCCAATATAAAAACGCATTAATTTGACTAAAAATACGAAGGAATATTCATAACCATGTCAAAATTAATCACGTAATATTGTCATGCAATTAGTCAAACTTGATAGTCCAATTGGAAACGGGTAAAGAAAATCACTTTCAAACCCATGAGAATTAGTACTCCCTCCTGTTAGTTATGAATTTCGAGCATTTTTTTTTTATTTATTTTTGGAATCTTTCTATTTATATATTGTTTATACTTCACATATTATTTACAGCTATTTAAAATAAAGTATAGAGTAAATATGTCTAATCGATGCAAATAATATGAAACGACGTCGTAGTATAACAATCTTATTAGTCCTTAATTGATAGCTTTTATGATTGTACCACCATAGTCAAATTTATTTTTTCACCAAAAAAAAATAGTCAAATTTATTTTAGCTTGATTGTAATTGACTCAAATACATTTCAAAAAAACTACAATAAATTATCACAATCATTAACTGAGCTTTAGTTTAGAATGAGCTTTTTTCAATTAAAATATACATAGTATATATCAACCAGGGTCGTGCCGGATAGGTGTGCAAAAAGACCCTTTACACAGGGCCCTATTTTTCAAAGGGCCTATCTTCTTTATCAAAAATATTCTTTTGTCAAATTATTGTTATATTTCTAGATAAATATATCATTATATATGAAACAACTTTGAGATACATATATGTATTATCAAAATAGTATTGAATTTTAGCATTGATTAAAATATAAAGGGCCAAATTACAATTTTAGAACAGGGCCCCAAATATTTTCGGGACGGCCCTGATATCAACCCACTACTTTTATCTTTCCCCTAAAAAAATACTACTCATTTTCCCAAATAAACGTGCAAGATTCAAAATGTAACTAACCAATGGAGACGGATTGAGTAATTGGTTAATCACTATTTATGCCCCAACATAATTGCTCCATTTTGACCTAAGAAAAAAAGACTCGGTCAGTTTTGATCAAAACGAAACATTTATTTTGAAGCATAGGCAGTACATTGGATCGGAGTGATACTGAAATTGTAGACTTCACTTTTATCAAATAAAATGTTTCAAACTGATTGAAATTGTAACTCCATTATTCCTGGGAAGTCTTAATCATGATTAATTTATTTTGATTAAGGATGGACGGTCAATAATGCAGTATTAATTACGATATCAAATTTGATTTAACTAATTAATCTATTGACAATAATGTCCATGCAGTGTTTAACAAAAATACAAACTAATTAATTAATTAATTATTCCGAGTATTACTCTATATAGAATCTATGGAGTTGCACATGGTACGTACTACGTAGGTTGGCGTTAACCAAAGCTCCTAATCAACTCACTAAGTAATATAATTACATACTCCGTAACATGGCAACGATTGTTTTTGCACGCATTTTAAGGAAGCGATTTGGAGTGTAAACGATTAAATTAATTAAAATAATTTTGATATTAGTAACTTATATTCATATTCTTACTTGTGTTAAAACTATTTTGATTAAGTCATTCGTTTACACCCTTAATTGTTTCCTCAAAATGCTTGAAAAAATAATTGTTGCCATTTTATGTTATGGAGGGAGTATTATCATTCATCAATGGAGTATAGTATTGAGTTGTATGAAAATAAAGCAATATACATGCCTTATTAGGGTAAGCCAAAATAATAATTCAATTGTATAATTTTATATAGTTGCAGAATTGAGGGAATTTTATCTACCATTAGATGCTCAATCAATGTCGACTTCAATAGCTCCTACATCATTTTGGCCTCAAAATATCTACATTTTAGGTCCCTAAGTCATTGCCTTGTTTATTTATTAGGCCATTTGTAGGGTAATGCACTAATGATATATGTTGCAGCCCTAAAAGCTGTATATAAGTATTAAATACATATTTAAAAATAGTATTAGCTTATGATTTTACTATTAAAAAATCACATAAAAATCAATGCGATTGATGTTTTATACGGAGTATATATTTTTCTTAAACTTTTTATTTAAAGCCTCATATATGCAGCCCTAAGAGATGCATATAGATTGTTCCCCATTTTATTTGTTCTTTTCAGTTTAATTCTTACTCTGTACATGACATTATTATTATATTTTTTTACTCTACATGATAGAGACCCATATACTAACTCCAACCCAAATTAATTACAACAAATGGATGGATATAGAATCTTAATAAACGAAATCTACTCCGTATTTGAAAGTGTGAAATGGATAGAGGGTGAAGAAATGCATGTGATGATGAAAGATATAGAGAGAAATAATTATTTATTAAAGAAAGAAAATATTTGTTGCAATTAATTTGAAGTTTTATTAATATTAGGAATTTGTTGAACTAAATTGAGACGGAGGTAGTATTTAATTTCCGTATTTCACAAATAAATACTCCCATAAACCCTTGTTACCAGCATATATAAAGCAGAGAAATAAGGAAAAAGAGAAGTTCGTATGAATGAGTAGGTAGATCCGACTAAAAGATGTTTGGGTGTCAGTTTTAACACGAAACTTGGGCCATTGGTAATTAAGATGGAACAAATGAATATTAATGATTAGATGTTGAAAACTTAAATTATAGGCTAGTTCATCAATTTTTTATTGTAGGTTAAAAATACGAGTGATTTCTTTTAATATAAAATAAAACTATTAGAATAGTATTATTTTGAGGACCTTTTAAATTTGGAGTAACATACTCTTGGCCTCTTTGCGCATCCTTATTGACCCCCTCTACGTAGGGAGTGTGAAAAAAACAATAGTGTATTGCTCATCAAGAATTTGGTCAAGATGTAGACCTGTTGGACTGTTGTGCTATATCAATGGTATTGAATTTACTCATATCACAACAATGTGAAAATTTTCCAAAATCTAATTCAATCAGTAACAACAAACCAATAAAAGAAACACAAGTTTATTCATATATTAGTATATCACAATACCACATCATCAATTTACAAATCTCTCTCATAATAAGCCGTTAATCAACAATAGACAAGTCTAATCAAATGTTTATGCAAAAACATGTTACTATTTAGTATAATTGGGTTGATTTTAGATTACTTTCAAATTGATTTGTTTTGGATTGGAAGGGTTCGGATCGGGTGTGTTTGGTTTAGACGAGTTCAAATTGGAACTTTTCGAATTTGGATGAGTTTCCTACTAATTAAAGCTCAGTTTACTAGAGCGAAAAATGTTTTCCTTGAAAATAGTTTTACCATTTTACATTTTTTACTTTGGGAGAAAAAAAATGTAAAAATTGGGGTGAAATCTCATTTTACACCATGTTGGAAACATTTTCACCAAATTTGGGAGTAAAACCATTTTCCTTGCAAGTAAATATTGGATAATTTATATGAAAATGAGTTTTCCAGGATAAAATATTTTTAATGAAAAACCATTTTACATCGAAAACGTTTTACATCCAACTAAACGGACCCTAAATGAGATTTGAATTGGATTTAGATTCAGATTAGATTAATTTAGATTTTGGATGATTTTTTGGATTGTTTTTTAGATTGAAATTTGGTCTCAAATCAGGTATTTGGATCTCAGACCTAATAACAAGTAGATAATGAATTTTGGCAACGTCAAACTTTGGGCCGTGAATATGTTGGCCCAGTAGCTCTCATCCTCTATGCATGAGTTGGGCTTAAATATGAATTTCACAAACACGGAGGATTTTTTTATTCTTTTTTTGCTTTAAGGAAAGAAAACATATAGGCTTTGTTTGATATATAATTATATATTGTAAAACATATTTAGAAAATTTATTTTCCATACAAAATATTTTTACAATGAAAAAACTTATTTTCATGGAACTTTTTCATTGTTTGTTTAAATTGAAATTCAATTACTTTTATTAACTAGGATCCAAGAAAAAAAGTTAAAATGTGTCCCTAGAAAGGCGCACACATGAAATGATAAAGAATGAAACCGTTTTCCTTCAATTTTTGAAGGAGAATATTTTCATTTTTCAACACAATGACAAATAAATTTCTATCCCAAGTTTTCCATTTATTTCTCCGACCTAAACCAAACAAAGTAAAATAATGGAGAAAATAGTTTTTAGGGAAAATATTCTTTGTCATACCAATCCTCAATTTAGGAAGAAGGTGCTACAATTAATTCAACTTGCAACATTTGTACTCCTTCTGTTTAAGTTTTTGTTTGTTACGTTTTGAATATTTTTGTAATAAAATCAAATAAAGTATAAGAATCGAAATAAATGGATGGAATAGTATCTTGTATGTTAGTGTCGAAGATGAGTAGCGCATTGGCCGATAATGGGTTAGTAACTCATATAATACAATAATCCTTGCACTTGAGGGGCGATATAAAGAAAAATCCTCAAACAATAAGTGCATCACATGAAACCAGAGGGAAATAGTTTAAGAAGTGCATGAAAAAATTTACACAATTTTTTTTTTTTGAATTTCCCTTTATGGGCCAATACCTGAAAAAAAGTTTATGGGCCAATACTACAAGAAGTGCAACACATGGCATAAACTTATTAAAAAGGTGCATTGAAGAGCATGTAAACATGCAAATATATACTTAAGTATATGTCATGCTTCACATATTATCTCTATAATTCGTGCTATGGATGACATTTAATGGTGAGAAAAAGAGGATTAGAATAGAAATAATAATTAGAGACATGACTATTGACTACGAGATAATCATAAAGGTAAATTAAACCTGTATTAATAAAATTATATAATTTAAGAAAAAGAAAAAAAAATATACTATATGTTATAAACAAGGGGACAAGGAGGAGACAATAAGGAGAGAATGTAAAGAGTGGGAAAACCAAATGTAAGTCCAGGACTGGACTGGATTGGACTGGACTTGGGACCTGGTCCGGGGATCGGAACCTGAACTTGAAAAAAATGAAAATTGAAACAAAACGAAACGAAACTGAACTGAAACAGGAACTGGACAGAACTGAAACTGATTGGAACTTGAACTAAAAGTAATATTTTATAAGAGAAGGAAATTGAAAGTTGGACTGGATTTAATTAAGCTGAAATAACCAGACTCTTATATTTCCTTTTCCTCTTCTAATTTCCTATTTCTAGGGATTGAGATTATTGTCGTACTGATAACGTGTTATAAATAAGGGGACAAAGAGGAGACAATAAGGAGAGAACGTAAAGAGAGGGAAAACCAAATGTAAGTCTATCTCTTTATTTCATAGTTAAGTTACATATATATACATGTCCAAGTGATACAACGATTCCAGGTGATACAATTATTTCATAGGTAAGTTACATATATAGACATCTACAATAGAAATCAGTAACAATCAAATTTATATCAAAATTGATCAAATTAAAATCTATTTTAACAAAACATAGATCACTATAAGAGATATTTGCTAGTATAACCACTCCTCTTTCACATTGTTGTTTCTTCATACAACTTTTCGCGAGAGATTCTATCGATCTGCAATAGTTTTCAAGTAGATATTGATTTAATTCTTTTGAATGTATTGGAAATACAAAAATCTATTGTGATCTCGCACAAATATCCATCAACAAATTAATACACATGGGCGAAAAATATCTCACAAAAGAGAATGATAAAATGAATCGAAATAATAGGTCTCATGAAGAGAAAAACATATCTCAAAGATAGAATAAAATAATTAACACGCCTTATTTTAAAAATTAAAAACAAAAGAAAGAGAAGAAAGACAGAGATTTACCATCAACCTTTAGAAGATTGATGTTAACCCCAAAACAATGGAGGAAAGAGAACATTTTTTTTAATAGAGAGAACGGCTACACCAGGGCTTTTTTTGTTTCAAAAGTTAGATGGAGCTTACTCCTCATAAGAGTAGATGGTATCTTTTTACAAATTATGTTACTTCCTCCGTTCAAAAAAAAAAAACGCAACAAATTAAACTTATTTACACGCATTTTAAGAAAGAGATTTAAAGGCCTAAACTCTAAACGATCAAATTAATATATGTAATTTTAAGACAAGTAACCTATAATATTATTCTTACTTGTGTTAAAATTATTTTGATTAATTTGTTCATTTACACCCTTAAATCACTTCCTTAAAATCTGTGCAAAATGATTTGTTGCGTTTTTTTGGAACGGAGTAAGTATCAGAATTGAGTGCACAAACTCATTTCATATTATACGACTAACAAACTGGTATTTTCCTCATATTTATTGAGAGGTACGAGGAATCAAGGATTTCATTCGGAGTCATCACTCCCGGATCGAAGACGACATTACTCATTAGCTCCACCAAGCTAATGTCTCATAAGAGTTTTTTTTTTTTTTTTTTGGAGAAAAGGCAAACAATTGAAAGAAAATTAAGATCTCTTCCTCTCGAAGAAATATCCTGATTTATCTAGTGTTAAGAAATAAGAGAATTTAGCATCTGAAAAAGGATCGATATCGATGTGCGTAGGGGTCCAATGTCTAAGGGACACGATATAATCCGCAGTGTGGTTGGCTTCCCGGAAGACGTGAGCAGAAGAGGATACCGTAAAGTCTCGGAGGATGGAGCGAATGATATCCATAAAGAGCTGAATTTTCCAAGGACAGTTGAATTTACCCTGCAAAACACGAATAACAGTTAAATTATCGCCTTCAATAGCAGTTAAGTACATTTTTTTTTTATGCAAGAGTACATTATTATATTGACATGGTAATAAAGTAGGACGAGCCTTAATTTGTGGTTCCTCAATCTCATAAGAATATCACATTGCATTGTTTGAGGTTAGAGGAGATGATTAGTCGTTGGTCAAAATCAAAACTTGGAAATCATGATTATTCATGAAGTGAGGGTATCTATGGACCAAGACAAGGAGTGTCTTATGGTCTATATATAGACTCAAACTCTAAAGGCACAGGAAGTCAATCCATATGAATGATATGACTACGAGTAGAAGATTATTAAGGCAAACATTGAGAATCAACGGTTTGTGAACTAAGTTGCATGGATACGGATACAAAAATAAAAATGAGAATGAAACGGGCACAGAATACGTTGGCTTGAAAAATATGGGATATGGGTACAAGAAATACATATTATTAAATACTTTAAAAATTAAGAGCTTTTAATTAAATTTTTAATATCATTTGGAATACTTTAGTTTAATTACTAATATAGATAAGAAAAATCTTGCAAAAGTATAAGAAAATATGAAAAAAAATTAAGTACATCTATTGAAAAACGTATCAAAAAATGATGATAAAAAGGAATACATTATCGGATATCCTAGAAGTATCTGTATCATATCGATATCAATACGTATACGATTAGTTGGCTAACTCAATGAAGTATCTGTGCTACCTAGTTTATGAAGCGACAACGGTCAATAAAAGGCAGCTACGCGCATCGCTGATTTGTTGACTCGCATAGTCAGTCAAGTCAGTGGGTGGATCCCAATTTCATTATAGCCCTTCGCCCCCTTGGCCTTGGTCCCCTTCTATCCTTCTAATTTCTAAATTCCAATGTTGAGGATATTTATACTCCGTAAATAATTAGAGAAAAAAGGTAGTGACGAAAAGCCTATCAGAGTAATAAGCTAGTATTGCGATTAATTTAATTTGTTGTGATTTGTGCCTAGCATCGGGTGCTTATGATTATGATGTGAGTCGAGTTTGAGTATGTATATGGTTACTAGACTCGATTTGTTAACATTATTGAGCACGCGGTTCTTCAACCCCAAATAAGTTGAGTTTTGACAATTCAAGTTTTAATCGAGTTTTACCGAGTAATTTTGAAATGGTCTTGTATTTATAACTTTTTTTAATCTAGTTTTAAGTTATTCCAACAAAAAATGTTCGAATGTTAATATATTTGACTAAAATATTTAAAAATGATTCCATAAAACTCATATTTCAATATGACATTTTAAAAATTATATAAATCAAGCTTTTCGGAAACTTTTCAAGTTGAGTATTGAGTTGCTCGACTCTGCTCGTTAATATTTCAAGTCAAGTACGATTTTGAGTTGAGCTTACTTTAACCGAGCTATAATTTGGCACTAGGGCTTCGTTTATTTTGGAGAAAAACATTTTCCTTTCTCTCTATTCATTTTTCTTTTTTAATTATTACTTTTGCTTTGTTCTCTACTCCCATTTCCAATCTTTTTTTAATTTGCTTCTATTTTCTATTTCCCATTTATTTTGTTCTCTACCCCAATCCTTCCATTGAAAATAGTTTTCCATCAAAAGAAACGAAGCTTAGATCAATATAGTCATTCTTGATAATCTATATTAAATTTTCACCGTTGTCCAAAACATAAATTCCTTAATAATCATGTAGTTTGTTTATATGTGACTAACATATATGGATAAGAAGGGAGTAAGAAAATAATAACCCTAGGTCATTATCACATGACTCAAAGTCTCAAACCAAAACAAAACTAGGCAAGGACTTAAAATTCTACTCAAAGAAAGGGACCACCGTAGAAGATTCAAGCTATATTAAGCATATAATAATAATTTATGTTTAATTTCTATATTAAGCCTATAATAATTTATGTGTAATTAATTTCTATATCATACTAGCTACATTTCACACTGTACGTAGGTTAATGACGTATTATTTGGGAAGATACTTATTATGGACAATGCTAGCCACGGCCGTGCTAGGGTGTGGCTATTATGTTGAAGGATGCGTGGAAGAAGAGCGGTTTGCGTTATTAGCAATTAAATCCTACATGCTATCTTTTGATGATTCATCAGAGCCAATTCAAATACCATGGTATAACAGTAGCGAGACAAACAATTGTTGCCACTGGCTTGGAGTTCGCTGTAATCACTCCACGGGCCGTGTTACCGAGCTAGACTTCAATCGGAAAGTATTCCCTACAAAGTATTGGCTATTTAATGTGACACTATTCCGCCCTTTTAGACAACTCATTTCCCTCGATTTGTCATGGACTGACCTCTATGGCTTGGTAGAGCATGATGGTAAGTACCTATATTTCGCTATTTATTTGTATGTAAAACAATTTTTCTTCAAGAGCGCGCATAAAAACTCTTGTATGACTGAAATTCATTTTTCTTTTGAAATTGAGGGATAACACCTTTTTCATCCTTCCTTATCTTTCACATTTTATTGTAAGATGTTGTGCATAAAAATTCATTTTACACCGAAACCTTTTACACCCTACCAAACGGAGCCTAAGGCTAGGGTTTATGTGCACATGCAACACATGATACAAAACAATGTTGATGAAATTATTAATAATGCAACCTTTCTTTCCCATAACAAATTATATAAATAAATAAACCATTAATAATTATTAGATCATGTTCTTGTGGACTTCCTGAAAATTTAGTTAAATTCAACTCCTATTAAGATTAGGATTCTGTTTAATTCACTTTAGTTCAGATTATTAATTCAATCCAAAAGAACAAGAACCTAGTGCATAAATGTGCGCGTATGATCAGTGCAAATAAGTTATTGAATTATTGAATTATTAATTAAAGTTGTTTTTTCTCCTTATAGAATTACCGAGTCTGACAGGGTTGCAAGCACTAGATTTGAGCAATAATGTGATCTCAAGTGGCATTCAAGGTACGTGGTTTGTAGTTACAATTAGGCTCTGTTTGTTTAGAAGTAAAACAATTTTCATGAAAAATCATTTTCTAATAAAAACAATTTTTAATGGAAAACATAGATGTAAAAGAGTTTTCCTTTGTTTGTTTGATTAGAGGAAAACTTATGAAAGAGAAAAAAAATGAAATAGAAATGAAGGAATGCTGGGAAGAGTGAATAAGGGAGAACTAAAGAGGAAGAACGAAAATGTGGCATTCCTTCTCCACAATAGGAAAATAGTTTTCCTTTTCCAAAGTGACATTTCCAGCTTACAGAAAATTGTTTTCCACCCTTTCCAAAACAAACAAAAGAAAATATAGAGAGGAAGAAAAATAATTTTCCTGAAAAATGTTTTCCATCAAAACAAACGAAGCCTTAGTCAGTCAACCAATAGTGTTGTCTCGGATTTTACTTCTTCTTTTTTCACTTGTTACACCTTTATTTTCTATCCTTGTGTAAAAAAAATATAACCTCTAATTTACTTAATAAAGAAATAAATATATAATGCTATAATTTTTTGAACAATTGAGAATAAAGAGCTCCAATCGCCACTCGTTAATTTACTTAGTCCACAAGCACCAATTGAGTCCCAATGTGTTAGAACGGAAGAAGATGAACAATTTTACTCTCATGCTTTTTAGAGTTAAGCGCTGACTATCGTGAAGGTAGCTCACTACAAAAAACTTACGCAATAAGGGCAACTTATCATGGTTAAAGAGGTCAATATGAGTATTGTTTTACTTAATGATGCCTACAAGGGCAATTATTTTTGCACTCATTGATATTAACAATGAAGACAATATGATTATTTTGCCCTCTTAGATTTTTGAAACTTTGCCCTATTTGACAATAAATAAAGTGTTTAAATCAACGAAAGCAAAATTTATTGCCTTTGTTGATGATCAATGAAGGCAATTTTGTTTGCCCTTTTTGAATTGAATCAAAGAGGACAAAACATCTAAAATTGGTTTTAAAACCTAATACAACAGGGTTACAAGGGCAACATGAGGACAATACTAAAATTGTCATTATAATCTAAGAAGACAAATTTTGTATCAAATAAGGCAATTTAAATTGTCCTTCTTGAACACATTTTTTGTTGTGATAGTCTAGGGTTTCTCTCTCAGATCACCTTTCTTTTGGTTGTAAATTACTACGGGTGTTACTAAATGCAGTCTTCATTTTACTTACTAAAACCCGCATTTGGACAATTTTACCCTTGGCTACACGTGTGTGTGTGCTGGACGTAGAAAAAAAACACAACATATGCCAGGGCGCATGGGCCATGCGCCCCGACCATTCTGATTGCGTACATGGTCTTCAAATGCTCATATCTCCTTCGTTTCTCAGCGAAATTTGACATATAATATATCAAATCGAAGCAATTGGAACAAGAAATCATATGCAATTTGAATCGTCTAAAAAGGAATTATGTGTAAAAAGTTATGGGCATTTGAATAAGACCATTGTGCAAAAGCATTTAATGCTTTCAATTCATAATTTATGTTTTAATACATGATTTTAGTGTAATAATATGTTTTGTTGCATGATTAATCTTGATATAAATAAAGGGTGGGTGGAGGTGGGATGTGATAGGTGAATTGTTATATTTTTAGGGGTCAAGGGCAATTTCGTCCATAAGAAAGCTTTAGTAAGTAAAATGAGGGCTATGTTTAGCAATTCACATTACTAATTAGCTTATTCCAAAATCCTAATACTACCCCTATTTATAAAAAGATCGAGAATACCAGTATAACAATAGAAATATAATTGCCCATTTATTCTCCCATTGGCTAATTTGAATAAAGTTATGTTCTCTTTGTTTGATATGGGGAAATGAGAAAGGCAAAACTAAATTGATATGGGTGCAAGTGCATTCCATTGCGAGAGCACATCCTCTAATGCTTCTCTCACAGAAGTTGTGCCCGTATCAATTTTAGTTGTGTCAATATCAATTCCCATATGAACTTTTCTGATCTGATCTATTATGGATTTTTCTAATCTAATATGAAATTTTGATGCAAGTTTGACCTCTTTTCATACACTAATTTATAGGGAAAATATATGAAATGAGATGTCATTATATTCATTTTGATTACCAGTTTCCAACTGAATAATATCCATTATTTATTTTAGCACGAAATTAAAGATATTTGATAATAAATAAAAGCAAATAAGAAAATATGGTATGTTTTTTATGGATCGCTAAACATTGCCCTAAAATTATTAAGAATTACCCAAAATTTTAAATGAAATGACAATATTGTCCTTAACTTAAAAAAACACCTCTACAATATCTATTAATTACTTGGACAACAGCCCCGAAAGTGACTTCGTCACCTGGACATGACAACCACCACTACCACCACAAACGGCGGAGATGGAGGTAGTAAAAAATATTTTTAGGGTTGTGCATCTAGGTTAAACACCCCGACCAAAGGTAATATTGTTCAACTGATTAGGATTGTTGTGGTGTGTTCTAAGTTAAGGGTAATATTGTCATTTCATTTACCGTTTTGGGCAATAGTTTAGGGTAATAAATAATATATAACTTTCAATTCATTTAATATTTGCTTCAATTACTAGATAGTAGATACTATCATGTGTGAATTCATAGGATTAACATATTTATTTTCCGTGGACCCAATCTAGCTATTTGCTTGTCCCACTAATCAACATTTATTCTGTAACAAGTAAAAGTAATTACGGAGTACTATATATAATTTCTTAATTTATTATGTGCACAATATGTTCCGATCTAGATTTTGTAATTTCGGAGATTGTAGAAGATGCATTTCTATTTATATTTATTTAGAAAATTCAGTCCAAAACTACTTAGCTTACACACATTTTTTACGGGAAATTACCTCGTTTAATTTATTTTGTGACAATATACCTAATTTAAGTTAGGAAAAAATATGTTGACCACTACCTTAAGTCAAATTCCGGCGCTGACTCTTTTTTCAGGCTACTTAAAATTTCATGTCGGTCACTTGTTGTGGTAAATGAAGTTTTGTTGCAAATTTGGTGATTTCCCTCCATTTGGAATTGATTTACCCTAATATGGGGAGAGAATTAAGGTTGGGTAATTAGGGTAAATTAGTTTCAAATAAATGGAGGAAAATCACCATATTTGGAGAAAAAGAAACCCATTTAACGCATCACATGACCGACACTTGATTTTAAAGTGGTCTGAAAATAAGAGTAAACGCCAGACTTAAGGTAGTGGTCCCAGCAAGCTTTTTTCTAACTTATTAGGTAGTATTGTCACAAACTTTCTAAACGAGGTCGTTTCTTGCAAACACGTGTATAAGCTGTAGTTTTTGGACAAAATTTCCATTTATTTATTCTACTTATTAATTAGACTAAAGTATTTACACGTACCATTAGTTTGGTAAGGTAAATACCGAGTACATTCTTATTATATTGGACTTGTTACAGGTATTTGCAAACTGAAAAACCTTGTGGAGTTGGATCTTGCTGACAATAGCTTAGATGGAGTTTTGCCCAATTGCCTTGCAAATTTGTCCTCTTTACAGATTCTTGATATATCAAACAATAATTTCAGTGGAAAGCTTCCAAATTTTTTATTCTCAAACTTCAAGTCCCTACAATCCTTGAATATTACTGATAACTTCTTTGAAGGCAAAGTTTTTATGACCTCATTGGATAAACTCTCAAATCTTACAAAGTTACAACTTTCTGGAAACATGTTAGAGGTTCAATTTGGAGGCTCATCATGGAGACCCAAATTTCAGTTACATCACTTAGGGTTAAGAAGTTGCAATCTAAGCATAACATCCGAAACTTTTTTAGAGTTCTGGTCACACCAAACCAATCTGAGTGAGCTTGACCTTTCTTATAATAACCTACATATGGATTTCCCTGCTTGGTTGTTTGGTAGAAAATCTAAGCTTAGAGCTTTGCACCTAGCAAACAATTCTATTATGGGAAACCTTAGCTTACCTCATCATTCAACCATATTGCCCTTGGAGGTTTTGGATATCTCCAATAACCACTTCCATGGTCAATTGCCTCAAAGTATTGGTCATGTTTTCCCACATCTCCAATACCTCAACTTGTCAGGGAACCACTTTGAAGGACCTATTCCTACTTCCATAACCCTTATCAAAGGACTAAATTATTTGGATTTGTCATTCAACAGCTTCTCCGGCAAATTGCCAACGAAATTATTTAGTGATTGTAAGTCTATTCGGGTACTACAGTTATCTGATAACAATTTAGAAGGGGATATTATACCGGAGGATATGACCCTTCCGGCCTTAGAATGGTTGAAGCTTAGCAACAATCATTTTGGCGGGACAATCAAGGAATCCCTTCTAAAAAGCCCCTGGTTATACTACTTGGATATGTCCAACAACAGCATTACAGGTCATCTACCTCAATGGATTGACAACTTTTCTTACTTACGATCTCTTTCAATATCACAAAATAATTTGCAAGGTGAAATTCCAAAGGAAATAATTTGCAAGTTTTCTTTTTTAGACCTTTCCCATAACTACTTGAGCGGGTCGATCCCTACATGCTCTAACTCATGTCAGTACTCCCAATTGCATCTACATAGTAACAATCTCTCAGGAGTGATACCAAACACATTGTCAAGATGCTATGCCTTACAAACACTTGATCTAAGGGACAATCACCTTTCAGGTGGTATCCCTTCATGGATTCATAAGCTTTCTGAACTAACGGTACTCATGTTGTCTCGAAATCATCTACATGGCCCTATCCCTCCACAACTTTGTCAGATTAGTGGCATTAATATATTAGACCTCTCATACAATAACCTTTCTGGAGAAATACCTAGCTGCATTGCCAACTTGTCTTTCGGGATGAAAATTGCCACATTTTTTGGAAATAATTATTCTTTATTATTCACGAGGCACTTGTATATAGATATGCAATTTTGTATGAATTTTTATGCAAAACCTGAAGAATTGGAATTCTTGAATAAGAATCAACTTCTTGATTACAGAGGTCGAATTCTTGTTATGATGTCAGTATTAGATCTATCCTCCAACAATCTCACTGGTCACATACCTCTCCAACTGAGTAAACTAGCACAACTTCATACTTTAAACTTGTCCCATAACTTTTTATCAGGATCCATCCCAAGTCATTTCTCAAACCTGACACAAGTTGAAAGCCTAGACCTTTCCTTCAACCATTTAAGTGGGCAGATTCCTTCCCAACTAGTCGAGCTTTGTCTGGGAGGGTGCCTAAAACAGGACAATTTGCAAGCTTTGACGAGAGAAACTATTACGGGAACCCAAGACTCTATGGGTACAATCCAGTCAAAGCATTACCTCCTGAGACTCCTCCCAAAGAAGATGAAGATGAAGATGGAGGTGATCACTGGGGAATAATAGACATGATAGATTTCTTATGGAGCTTTAGCATGTCATGGGTTACTATGTTCTTCGCCACCATCTTAATCCTCTACATCAACCCTCAATGGCGTGGAGCAGTGTTTGACTTTGTTGACTCCCGTATTCTTTGTTGGTTCACAAAGTTTAAGCTAAATATCTAGTAAGCCTTGTCTACCAGCTAGAACTAGTGGTGGTACTTGTTTGCAATTCCTGATTTCCTGCAATAATAAACATTGTAATGTTTGATTATATTTTTGTATCCATTTGATTGTTATTAATTGATGTAAGCAATAAAGCCTTGTTCTTTTCGACTTAATGTCATACAGTAAATTCAATTCTACCCCCTATTGAATATAGGATTCAGTTCAATCCAGTTCCATTTATTCTAAAAGAAAATAGGGCCTAAATCGTAAAATACCAAGACCATTTGACCATTTCTAAGCCACTGTATATTATGCAGCTCCTGCAATAGCAATAGAGCCTTCTAAGATAATGGCAGCGCGTGCTCAATGAAAACCACAAACATTAAGGTGCATGCTTTGTAATTAACCAATAAAACAAAGCATAGCATATTTTATTGCAACGTAACGTTTTAATTTTGTTTCATTTCCAATTAATTTACCAAATATAAGTATTAAAATACATGGCTCTTAATTTATTTTGATTTAATTTATTAGAATTTACGACTGGGCACGGTCTTGACAATCCAAATTTAGCTCAAGTTTGTGCATTTTCAATAATTTTGATCTTCTAACTTTTAACCGTCTTAGTTATCTCGGCTAATTTCCGGCTTCAATACCCCAAAATGTATTTTTTTCTTAGATGTCGTTTGGTTGGCCAAAAAAGTATGTGAAGTGGAACTTCTTAGGAATTTAAATTCACATGTGTTGTTTGGTTGACAAATTCATGGGAAATAGAAATTTCTAGGAAGTTCCATTTCCCACAGAATGGGAGAATTTACTTACCTTAGGGGGCCTAGGTAAGTGGAACTTCCCATGGGAATTTTCATTTTCCATGGTTAACCAAACATAATACGAAGTTTTACACTTCCTAGGAATTCTAATTGCATGGGAATATAAATTTCCAAGGAATTTGCAATTAGTTGATTGTATAAATCCCCCGTTGTCAAACTAAATTTAATCTCCAAAAAAATTATTATCTCATAATAATTTCATATTATATCTATTGATTATGTCATTTTTTTCTGACCTATTAATAGTCGTTTAATCTGTCATGCCTAACCAGTAGGATATCTCTATTGTATAAGCCAAGGGGGAGCCATATTGTCCCCTGGAAAAGTCTATTTTACCCTCATAAAGTTTCTAAAAATTCAATTATTATCACTCCTAACTATTATGGAAAGTTATTACAATTTTTGAACTATTTAAAATGAAAATATAACAAAATATAAAATTCGTAAAAATAAAATAAAAACACCAAAAATCATATTTTTTTAATTCTCTAAAAATAGACACCCATATTGATGTAGTTTGTCACATAAAACATTTTTATCAATCGATTATTGTAGAAATTTGATAGCTAGAAAATAATATAGTAAATAAACCTTTTCTTGTATTCATTGTTGTGGGATGGCCGGATGAATGGAAAAAAGTTTGTTTATGATTTTGTGGATGCGTGTGAAAGAACAAACAATCTTAATTTTTGTTTGTTTAAACAAATTAAAAGCTAAGATACATTTAAAATATTATCGCACGCAAATCGTGCATATAAGGCTAGTATATATAAGGAAAAATTGTCCAGAATAAGCCAATTTTTTGAAAATCCAAAATAAAGCTAACCTTGTTATCATTTAAGACAAAAATAGGTTAAAGATTGATTTAATTGTGAAAGTTCGGTCAAAGGTTGATTTAATTTTGGAAATTTTTCCTATATATAATCAAGCATTTTATTGAAGAGTAGTATTTCAAAAAATAACACCACAAAATATTTCTCTCTTGAGTCTTGATGAATTAAACATTGCTAAATTGGTTGAATTATTTGACTAATAGCATAGCTATTGTCTATTGATCCATGGCAGCCACAGCCCGCAGGGTAGATTTCGTTTAATTAAATATTTCTTTTGATTAAGATATTGAGAATTTGAGATCACCCTTCATCAATTACTTATTGATTTAGTAATTTATCTTCTCCGTGAAGTGTTAAAAAGATAAATCTAAATTTCACTATATGCGCGATTTCAACATATATTTTAACATTCATACTCCGTAAAATATTAGAAAATGTATTAAATACTTAAATTATATATCACCTCGGACTCCTCCAAAGTACCAATTAGTAAGATCCGTTTTATTTCATTAGGGAGAATATGATATTTGTGTTGCAAGCTGTAGCATGAGTACTTTATTTTGGTAGCCGTTCCCGAATTCTGATTCTTGATATTATAATTGGTCATACCCATTAACTTTTTTCTTAGATTTGTTGTTTTTAGTCTCCGTATCTTTATTCGTTTCCGAACCCGTTCGTTCCCGACTCAGTGCAACCTAGGTTGCAAGTAATGCTTACAATAATAATAATAATAATAATAATAATAATAATAATAAGAATAAATATTTCTATATAATTATAGATTGCACTTTTTTGTGTGAGACCGTATGATTTAAATTTTAATTATTTATTATAAATCTATAACTTTTTGCATAGTTAATCAAGCTTTGTATAAAAAGTTAGGATTTTATGCTAATTTTTGGCTGAAGTGACCGCGACAGGCCAGGGAAGACTCTTGGTGATTATACATTTTGAACTATATAATTATTATAACCTATCTCTAAAATAAAAAAAATAAAAAAAAATGAAGCATATAATATAGTAGAGTAGTTGGTGAATTTGGTTATTTTACTCCGCATAATTTATGCATATGATCAAATCATCGTAACCTCCCGGCCCATAAAACGTCTACATAATTGAAGTGATCTTTTTATTCTTCATTCAACGGAAAATATAAGATATCAAGTCATTTTGGTACTATATATATTTTAATTTTGAATGTCTTTAATTTTATATAGACAATGAAAAATATAGCCATTTGAGATCTCATTTGATTCAATTCGTCTTGAAATATATTTTTCAAATATATAATTTTTATAAATTTTGTTATATATAATTAGAGATATTAATTTTAAAGTTATGTATTAAGAAATGTGAAAAAGTAGATGGATCACTTATTTTGAGATGAAGGGAGTAATACATAATCAGAGAATGAAATTTGAAAACAAACCTTACAATACTACAACAAGACAAAATTAATAGAGTACACTAGGCCAATAATGAAAATTTTAAGCGTTTATATACGCAAATCTATAATGAATTATTTAACGAATAATTTTCAAATATGTAATTTTTATAAATTTTTTGGTGAGTTAAAGATGTTTAAAGTTTGAAAAACTAAAAAAAAAAAATCACAAGCCTAATCTGAATTTTTTTAATCTAATCTGGTCAGAGCTCATCTTTTCTGATTTGATCTAATCTAAAATAAGTATTAAGTACATGGAATAAGTGCTATTTTCGTGACAATGTTTATAAACTTCTACAATTTCTCTTATGAAATCGTCTAACGGTCTGATGTAACATTTAACTCTAAAGATGTAACTTTCAACCATAAATCTTTAAGTTTTTACAATATTAGTTAAGCTTTAGATAAAAAGTTATGGTTTTATGCTCAAAAGTATACTTTTCAAGCAAAAAGTTACCATGTCATATACTCCCTCCGTAACGAATTACTAGCAACATTTGTACTAGCACAAATTCCTAGGTGAAATAAGGTAATAGTGGTATTAGGTGGTATAATGATAAAAGTAAGAGAGAGAAAAGGAAGAGAAGGAAAAGTAAATGGGGTATTATGTGGTAATATGATAAAAGTAAGAGAGAGAAAAGTAAGAAAGAGAAAAGTGAGTGGGGTATTGTGTTATTTTTTTTACCAAAAAAGGAATACAATGAAATTGGAAAAAATTGTTGCAAGTATTTTGTTACACTTAAAAATAGAAATTGTTGCTAATAATTCGTTACGGAGGGAGTATAATGGATATGGTTTGACTTACTATTGTATCCTAATATAAAATTTTGAGAAATCCTCACTTATTAGGTGAACTAGATTATCCCCGTTCAATTCGTTAGCTGTACGGAGATAAATAGTTTTTTATTCAATAATAATTTAGATATATGTGTAGTTATAATTTCATTTATTTTTAAGGAATATTTACTTATTTTGAAACTTAGGAGTATAAGAATTTGAATAAGAAAATTGATGTCATTTTTCGTGTGCTAGGATGTCATTATTAATTCTAGGCTCATATGCACGCTTTGCGTGCGTGCGATGATATTTTAAATATAACTTTTAATTTGTCTAAACAAATAAAAAAGAATTTTTTTGTTAATTTTCAAATTCACACTAATTCACATAATCATAACAAACTTTTCCTTTTCATCAGGTCATTCCACAATAATGAACAAAAAAAATGATTTAATTACTATATTCTATTTGCTATCAAATTTCTACGATAATTGAAAGATAAAATTTTTATATCACATTTTTATATAGTTGTTATTGAGTAGTAAAACAAACAACAAATAAATATGGTTCGAACCTGATATCTCAAGTATTTTGTGATAGTCTAAAAATAGGAAAAAATATCCGAATTGAATTTCTTTCATACCTAAAATGAATTGAAGAAAACGTTAATCCACTATATTTTCCCTCCTATGAAATTTCCACTATAATCAAAAGGTAAAATTTTTATGTAAAAAACTATATCAATATGGGTATCTATTTGTAAAGAATTAAAAAATACGTATTTACAAATTTTTAATTTATTTTTTTGAACTATGTAATTTGTAATATTTTTTTAAATAATATAAAATAATTGTACGAACTTTCCTTAATTAATTATGTAGCCTCTGTTTTTAGAAAATTCTAAGGGGTATCGTAGACATTTCCAGTGTGGACATCATAGCTGCGCTCCCCCCTTGGATTATATATATAATAATAATAGGGATTGGAAGGAAAAAAATTCATGAAAAAAATCTGACACATGTCCAGGCCATTAATGTTAGCAATGACTTGTTTTAAATAGTACTAGCCTTGCATGCACGCTTTTCGTGCCATGATTTTTAATGTATCTACATGTTATATTCTAGTGGCTATCAAATTTCTACAATAATCGAAATGTAAAATTTTTAAGTAACAAACTATATCAATATGGATATCAACTTATATGGTATTCAAAAATATAAATTTAGGTATTTTTATTTTATTTTTACGAAATTTATATTTTGTAATATTTTCATTTTAAAATTTTCAAAAATTGAAATAACTTTCCATAATAGTTAGAAGTAATGCAAATTGATTTTTTTTGAAATTTTCAGGGGCTAATACAGACTTTTCCAGGGGGGACACCGTGGCTCCCCCCTTAGCTTATATAATAAAGATTAGTTAGACAGAGGGTAGAGTTACACTTTGTGTAACTGGTCTCAAGTTACATAAACTAGTTGTCACAATCTCATTGGCTTTTTACTTTTCAATATGGAGGGAAAGGTTTTGGGAAAAACATAGCACCCCTAACAAGCCATTTGGGGGGATTCCCTCCATTTTATTTTAAAAAGTTTCCCATTTTAGGGGGGAAATTCCCTCCTCCCACCTTAAATTTTCATAGTATACTATCTTGTCATTAAAAATTATTAAGATTAATATTATATTCTTCATCTACCATATTCGACCACCGTATGTCGATCTCCGACCACCGACGACTTTTTCCGGCGCAGGCTAGTTGCTGATAGGATTTCTATGTTAAATTAGTATCAGTAGTATTTTTATGGCCAGATTTCGAGGAATTAGCAAAGATTTGGCTCCTCTATAAAAAAAATGAATGTATTAAGATTTTTTGGGTTAATGATTTTTTTTGCTATGAATATTATTTTTTTTGGCTAAGAAATCCAATTTGTTTGCTGATAATTGTGGTTTTCTTTTGATAATCTATGATGCACTTGTTTTGTTAATGGTAGAAAGCTACTAATGTCGAACTGCCGCCATGCCTGTGTTTGCCTGTAGATTAGGTGTAATTGATGTAAATTGTAGGATGATATTTTTGTTTAAAGGATCAAATTTAAATTTTTATGAAAAATAATATATTTTCGTGAAATATTTAATTAAACGGTATTTTTATTAGGATCAGTACTATATACTTACAGGATGACCTATTTACTAAAAGGATCATTTTTTGTAATATGATTAATTATGATCAATTCTATAATGTATAGGATGACCTTTTTACAAAAAGGATCAGTAGTATAATTTACAAGATGGTTTTTTACTAAAAGGATCATTTGTTGTAATATGATTATGATCATTTGTATAATGTACAGGATTTTGCATGTATGTAAACATAATGTTTGAACAAATGTTTTAACAGTTCTAAGAATGTTATATGTTTGCGAGGAATGATTGACTATTAGCTGCTATATGTATTTAGCGGTTTTTGAATGAATGTCTTAATTATTGTCCCGTGCAACGCAATTATTGTCCTGTGTAACACAATTATTGTCCTAAGGGTGTCGTTTATTGTCCACATAATATTTTGACTTCACTTGTACGCGGGACCACCTCCATTTATTTCTAAAATAAATGGAGCAATATGATTGGTCTCCCAGCTGCTAAATGCATATAACAGCTAAGAGTGGATACTTACTCTATGTTTGCAGCATAAATGGAAGGACATGAATGAATTTAAATGTGTTCTCAACATCTATCTAGTGACGAAAAACTTTAGAACTCAATATACGAGAATGGTGGAGAACAAAATGTTGATGATCAGACATCACAAGTTTACAGGATTTTGAAGGATGTTTTGGGAAGAGATGTAGATTTTTTTTTTTCAAATTTGTGTAATAATGACTCTATATGAAGCAAAATGACCCTATTTTTTCCTATAAACCCTATGAATTCTGTCAATAAATTTTGAAATTAAAAAAGTTTGGGTAATGTCAATGAAAGTACCATACATCAACAATTTGATCCTAAAACACAATACATGATCCTAATTTTTTTCATAATTTAGTTTATTAAACACTCTTTGATATACTACCTCCGTAACAAATTACTAGCAACAATTTCCATTTTTAGGTGTAACAAAATACTTGCAACAATTTTTTTCAATTTTATTTTATTCCTTTTTTGGCAAAAAAACAACACAATATCCCACTTACTTTTCTCTTTCTTACTTTTCTCTCTCTTACTTTTATCATCATAGCACATAATACCCCATTTACTTTTCCTTCTCTTACTTTTCTCTCTCTTGCTTTTATCATTATACCACATAATACCACAATTAACCTATTTCATCTAGGAGTCCGTGCTAGTCCAAATGTTGCTACTAATTCGTTAAGGATGGAGTAGTTGTTTACTGCTTGCACCAAAAAATGACAACAACTAATGTATTGTGCCTATCTTCCTTATTCAAATACGAAGTAACACTTTATTTTAACGATATAAACAAGTGTTTTCACCCACAATTGATGACATTGTATTAAAATCAATGTAACATCCTTGTGAGGTGCTCTTTGTTATAGATGACCCATAGAAATAAACAATTTTAACAAAAAAAACACGGACATTTGATAATTAAGAAGATTCACAAAGAATAAACTGGACATTTCATAAGATATTAAGAGTGAACTAGTGCAAAAGCAGCAATTATAATTACAATTTTATGAATTATATGCACTTCCTTTTAAAAATTGAAATATATATATTAAAAAGTATATACTTTTATACCAATCGGTAAATATGAAACGATATTTAAATGAAACATAATGAAATCTCAATTACAATTTAACCTCTCTTCCCAAATTTTGATGAAAGATTAACCTTCCTTCCTAAATTAAAATGAAAAATTAGTTTTCCCTCCCAAATTTCAAACAAACATTAAACTATTGGTTAACTAAAACAAATTTTCAATTTCAAATTGACTTCCCTCCAAAATTTCAATGAAAAACTAACCTCATATCTAAATTTCAATGAAAAATTAAAATTCCACATGTCCATAATATGATCTTTTCCCAACAGGAATTATCCTAAATAAATACTCACAAGTTTCATGTAGAGTGAACACACATATACTTAATAGTTTAATGTGCAACATTAACATCAAAGATCATATATTAAAGATAAGGATAAATAATTGATAGGATAATACAAGTAAAGATTTTCTAGGTGAAAAGTTACATATTCAACATGTCAATAAACATAACAATTGAAAATTAATGGAATTAATACCAAATTGATGGATTACATAGTTTCATACAACTCTCTAAACCTCTAAATTTGATTAGATTTGGAAAAATTATTAAAAACAATTACGTTCGGTTCTGTCTCATTTTGGCTAATTACGGTTTCATTCTAGATAATTGATGATTTATATTTTAAAAAACAAAGTTGAAAGATAACAATGAGATTGATTCATCAATTACTTTTCATAAATATATAGAATATAGGGATATTTCCTCACATGCCCCTAATTTTAGGTTACAATCACCCATGGCCGTTGTGTAGATCGAGGAGGTGGGTCCAAGAGTGGCAGAAGGGTTGTTTGGGAAAGGAAGATGCAACATTCCTAGTAAAATGTTCCATGGACCATTTTTAAGGTACACCAACTGTTACACCGTTTGCATGATGGAGTGATATGCGGGTGGAAATTGCCATGGCCTCCGCCGAAGATTTTTCGTTGTCCCAAAAGATAGATAGATCTAGATGATGTCATATATTTTATCTGTCCCAAAATATTGTATAATGGTATACATATAAACTGATAATGTACTATAAGATATAGTCTTGAGAGAAGATTCCCCTGTTTACTGTTTCATTTAAAAAAATGAACTAGTAGCCAGATATGTAATTATGTATATATAGTTATATACTCATGTAATAGCCTATGATTTGCTTTATTTTAAGCTTTTTATGTTTAAATTAGTAGCCCATGTTCCTTATAACATACTATGGATGTAAAATTAAATCTATCTGTATGGAAAAATGGGCTTTGCTCTTAGGGCTTGTTTTCTCGCTTAATTTTTATTAGTGTCTAATTATGTGGAAATTCTAGTGTAGTTTTATAACAACTCACGTACTAGGCTACTACAATAGTGGATGATTAGATTGCACAATTTTTTTATTTATTTTTAATTCCTAAATCTAATTGAAAATCTTTTTTAAATTACTTTAATTAGATTTTTGTTATTGTAAAAAAATAATTTTTGACTTTTCCTAAAGTTAGTTTTTTTATTCTTGAAAAATCAGAAATTATTTTCCTAAAATAAGAAATCTAATTAAAGTATTTTAAAAAGATTTAAATTAGATTTAGGATTTAAAAATAAATCAAAAACCATGCGATCCTAGCTCTCCATTATGATAGTCGGTAGTCATAAGACTACATTACCTAATTAAGATGCTAATGACATACGTTGAAAAGGATAATTGATTGTAAATATGTACATGGACAATTAGGAATATATCATCTTTGTAGACTCTATGACTGGAGATGAATTTGAGAAAAATTAGTCTCAAAATTCTTTTGAGATAAGTGTGGAGAATGATTAACTATGTTAATTATTTGGACTGTTTATTTTACTTCAAAACTCGGACATAACCACATAGTTTATGACAATTGGATAATTCTTTTTTATCCAAAATATTGAAAATTTCCACGAAATAGACGAGTCGAGCACTTGGACACGTACCCTTGTCAATCATGGCGACTCATAGGTACCCAGATTCGAGTAACATAATTAATCAACCTTTAACATTACAGCAGGCAGGGCCCTGCCTAAGTAATGCAGTAAATTTTAACCAAAAGAGTCAAAATTAGCTTGCGTTGAAATCATTCACAACTAAACTATTCTTACAACATAGCTACATAAACTCAAATTCAAGAACTAATATTTATTTTCACCATTAATTCCTGCTAGATTATTACATTAAAAGACACTTAAAACTACTCTGCATAATGATTAGGTCCTGTATCATACAAAGCTACAATTAAGCTATTAACACACCTACAGTAGTTAAAAAAATAATGTTCTAGAAATCAATTTCTTATTCTTACCCTAATATAATTCAATAATTAACTAGCTTGCCACTCCAATTCATCTTCATCCTCTAATTTTTTGTGTGCTAATTCTTGTATTTTTGCTTCAACATGATTAGGTTTCCTAATAAACGAAGCTGATATTAAGTTTGGTTTATAATTAGCCAAATATGTTCTTGAGAAATCAATCTCTGAGTAAGTCTGAACCTTCCTTAAATCTTGTTGATGAAGATCATTAACTCATAATCCTTTCGTATTTGTATTAATCAAAATCTCCCTAGTGGATTTATACTCCAACACATCCAAACCTAATACATTGACCTTTTCATTCAAATTTGGAATATTGATTTTAATTTTAAGTAAACGCATCTATGGCTCCTTATTTCCATATTCATTAATCACCAACACATCCACACACGTCGAATTCGTATTGCCAACAACCACCCTAAGTTGATGTTCTCCATCTACAGCTGCGAAACCCATGATTCGATCATCTATATTAAAACCTATAGAAGCTTGTAAAATCAAGCTATGGAGGGGAAGGTTACAACAGAAGGAAGAAGAAGAGCAAATCAGCAAGAAAATAATTTCGTATTTCTTTAACAGAGAAGCAAGCAAAAAATATGTAGTACAATCTTAAGTCAAATAAAACAAAATACCAAAGCTATTTATAACAGGCCCAAACATAAGGAAAATAAAACAATAGCCCAACCGGACAAAATAACAGGCCCAACTAACTAAAAAAAAAAAACAAAAACTCCTATACACCCCCTTCAAGCTTGGAAGCTGAAATAATCCCAAGCTTGGAACAAAGACTATGATGTTGAAGACTAGCAAGAGGCTTGGTAAGAAGATCCGCAAGTTGGAGATGACTTGGAACATGCTTTGTAGAAATGAAACCCGAATCGACTTGCTCTCTTATGTAATGAGCATCTCTTCTTATGTGCTTAGTTTTTTCATGGAATTTGGGATTTTGAGCCAACATCTCTACAGAAATATTATCACAATATAAGGGAATAGGCAAAGAAATAGAGATCTGAAGGTCTTGAAGAAGACTTTCCAACCATACCAACTCACTAGCAGTACTAGACATACTTCTATATTCTGCTTCAGCAGAACTCTTACTAACTGTTGAACCATGTTTGATTTGAATAATGACAAACCAATCCTCTATACTTGATGTCTATAAATAATTGTATATGAACAGGTTGAATCAAGTGAGGATTCATCAAGGCAATCATGAAGGCCTTGAGATACTTGAAGATCAGAAGCCAAGAGCTTGGAGCCTTTTTGTTTTTATATTTCTAGGATCTTCATGTAAAATAGGCTTAGGAAAATATTCTTATTGTTTTTAAGTAAAGAGCAAAATGACCTTAAGTTTACATCCAGTAAAGAGAACAGCCCAAGAACAAGCTAAGAATAGGCACAGAACAGGCTTGGAACAGTTCCCTTTACCAGACGTAAACTTAGTAGTACTGAGACCACTGTGGGAACATACCTCAGTATTACGCACGTGATCCGTACAGATTTTCGAGTTCAAAAATCATTTTGAAAATTATTTGAAAAATTTGGATCACTTGTACCTTGGAAATCTGCCAAATTGATTTGCAAAATCAGCTCATTAAATGCAATGTACTTTGTTTGGACTTTAGTGTATATCTCTCTTCCCATAGTGGAAAGTGACAAAGTCTGAAACAAGAACACTGCACTAGTGTCAGCTGAAGTGGTTTGCACAATTTAGGCAAGTTTCCAAACACACTTCTAGGGCACGGTTTTCCTTGTCTATATAAACTATCTTTGCAAGAAACCCTAGAAGACTTTTGCTCTCCAAAGAAAACCAAGTAATACTTTCTGAGAGTCTATCCTTAGTCCAAAACTATCTCCATATCCATCTTTAAGAGAAAAACTTACGGACATTTAAGTTTGTAATATTTGAACCACTTAGAGGGAAGTGGTTGGGGAGTGTTCTGCGAACACTGAGTGAACTGTTTGAGTTAACAGTTGGGGAATTAAGTGTTACATAGTTGTAGCATTTGATTGAGTGTGTAACCTTGTTATTATTCTGAGTTGATTAATAATATTGGTGAGAGAGTGGAGGACGTAGGCTTGTTTAGAAGCCGAACCTCGTTAAATCCTTGTGTTCTTACTCTTTGCTTACTGTTCTCTCGTTGTTCTCACAAAAGCATAAACAAAACTTGAAAACGATTGAAAAAACACACATACTCAATTCAACCCCCCCTTCTTGAGTATACATTGAACTATCAATTGGTATCAGAGCCTAACTTCTCAAAAGGTTAACTACCTAGAGGTGCAAGAAGATGTCTACTCAAGAATCAAACAGTTCAAGACTCCCCAAGTTCAATGGCACTAACTACTCTTGGTGGAAAAATTGCATGAAAAATCTTATCATTGGGATAGATTATGAGTGCTGGATGATTGTAAAAAATGGACCCACGTCCATCCACAAGAAGAGTCAGGAAGGGCTCATGGTTCCAAAGACAGAAGAAGAGTACACAAGTGAAGACTACAAGAAGCTGGAGAAAAATGCAAAGGCAATGTCACTTGTCCAACAAGGAATTGCAGAATGTGAGGTAAATCGAATTCTAGCTTGTTCTTCTGCAAAGGAAATATGGGATACACTAGAGCTTGCATATGAAGGCAACTCTGAGGTGAGAAGGTCAAAAATTGACATGCTTATGTCAAAATATGAAGTCTTTGAAATGACTAGAAATGAAAATATAAAGGACATGTTTACAAGGTTCATGACCATTGTAAATGAACTAAAGTCATTGGGAAAGACCTTCTCAAGTGAAGAGTTGGTGAGGAAAATGTTGAGAAGCTTATCAGGGAAGTGGATGCCCAAGGTTACAGCCATACAAGAAGCAAAGGATCTGCCCTCACTATCTCTAGAACAACTTATTGGTTCCTTGATGACTCATGAGATGTTGGTAGATTCAAAGGCTGAATCTAGCTCAAAAAACAAGGAAATGGTCCTCAAAGCAGAGGAATCTGAGGATGATGAAGATGATATAAGTCTCATGGCCAGAAGGTTTGAAAAATACCTTAGGACAAAGTCCAAAGGTAAGTTTGTAAAAGGAAGGAACAGTTCTGGACAGTTCAGGAAAACCAGTTCCAATGCTGGTTGCTTTAAATGTGGGGAAATGGGGCACATAATCAAGGAGTGTCCAACATGGAAAAATCCCAAAGGAAATCCTGGAGTCCAGAGTGAGAAGAAGGCTTTCAAAAGAGCTATGTTGGCTGCAGTGTGGGGTGATTCAGATTCAGAAAATGAGGAAGATGAAGAAGAAGCAAATCTTTGTCTGACTGCTTTCACATGCACAGACCAGTCTGAGGATTGTTTGCAAGAAGAAGAAGTTCTCTGTCTCATGGCTGGTGGAAGCACTTCAGATGACAACCAGGTATGTTTTAATGATTTAAAGGCAAAAATGCATAATCTAGATAGAGATGAACTGCTTGACTATCTTGAATTCACCATTGATCAATGTATTAGTGTTGGGTTTGCTTATCAGAACAACAAAAAGAAATTAAAAGAAACAGTTCGAGAGTGTGAAATATGTGGTGCTAGATCTGCTGAACTTGAGTTTATTTGCGAAGAACTTAAAGAAAAAATTTATGAACTTGAAATAACAGCAGATCAGCATAAAATGGAACTTGAGACATTAAACTCCAAACCAGTTCCTAAAGAGGATGAACTTTTTGAAAAAATTGAAAAAGGGTTTAATGAGCTCAAGAAATTCATCACACATAATTCAAACTTTGAACTGCTAAAAGACACATGTACCTTGAGTAAATCTGATGTCATACTGGCATATGACCATTTAATTGAAATACTTGAAGATTTACACAAGGAACATAGTGAACTCAAGAGTTCTGAAGAGACTGGTTCTCCCACTGCCTTTGATGAGGTTTTGGATGTTTTACATGATGAGTGCATAGCCAAGATATGTGATCTTGAGGCTGAACTCATCTTGGTAAAACAAGAAAACACCAAGAAGACCAGTGACGAACCAGATCCCTCCCTGGTCTCAAGACTACAAGATGAACTTCAAAAGACTAGAATTGACTTACAATCTTTTGAGAAACAAAATGAAGTTCAACTTAAGAGACTTGAGAACAAGGAAAATAAGCTAACAGATTGTATGAACCAATTGAACAAAATGTTAGATGCTCAGAAAACCCTAAACATCCTCACATCCCAACCTGGAAATTCTCAAAGGTTTGGTTTAGGGTATTCTGGATCTAGTTCTACAACTGTTCTTGGCAGAGACAACACATGGTTGAGTGAATTCAAGAAAGGCAAGTATATATTTGCCAAGGATATGCATGTTTGTACCTATTGTGGTAAAAGTGGTCATGTTGCTAACAAATGTTTCACCAAAAAGAGACATGACAAGAAAAATAAAAACTACACCCAACAAGTGTGGGTTAGGAAGGTCAAGGTTGAAAATGTTTCAAAGAACAAGGAACCCAAGCTGGTCTGGGTTCCTAAAACTAACCTTTAGTTTGCTTGTGCAGGTACGAGTGAAAGGAAAGCCATATTGGTATTTGGACAGTGGTTGCTCAAGACACATGTCCGGGGATAAAGAACAATTCCTTTCACTCACTGCATTCGAGGGAGGGCACGTGACATTTGGTGACAATAGCAAAGGACTTATCAAAGGAGTAGGTAAGGTTGGTAAGTCACTCTCCCAAGCAATTGACAATGTTTACTATGTAGAAGGTTTGAAACATAACCTTTTGAGCATATCTCAACTATGTGACAAGGGAAATAAAGTGAATTTTGAATCAAACACTTGTCACATAGTGAACTCTAAGACAGGGGAACTGGTCTGTGAAGGAACAAGGCATAACAATGTGTATATTACATACTTAAATCAACTTCCACAGAACAGTGCCCTCTGCCTTAGTGTTGTAGAGGATGACCAATGGCTTTGGCATAAAAGATTAGGACATGTTAGCTTCACTTTGCTCAACAAGTTGAGAAAACAAGAATTGGTATTAGGTTTACCCAACATCAAATATGTGGCAGACCAGCTCTGCCAAGAGTGTGCTAAGTGCAAGCATGTAAGATCATCTTTTAAACCAAAGAAAGTGGTTAGTTCCTCTAGACCATTTGAACTTGTACACATGGATTTATGTGGACCTATGCGTGTACAAAGTAGAAATGGCTTTAGTTATGTATTTGTCTTAGTTGATGATTACTCTCGTTTCACTTGGACCATATTCTTGAAATACAAAGATGAAACTTTTGATGAATTTGAAACACTAGTGAAACAAGTCTAGAACAAGATCAATCATCAGTTAGCATCCATCAGATCTGATCATGGGTCAGAATTTGATAATGCTAGCTTTATAACCTATTGTATGGAGCATGGTGTTTCTCACAACTTCTCAGCCCCCAGAACTCCACAACAAAATGGAGTTGTTGAAAGAAAGAATCGCACTCTAGAAGAAATGGCTAGAACCATGCTTTTAGAGAGCGGTCTGTCCAAGAAATTTTGGGGTGATGCTGTGAGTACATCCTGCTACATACTCAATAGGGTTATGCTAAGACCAATACTAAGAAAAACACCTTATGAACTTCCTAAGGGGTCGAAAACCAAACATTGAACACTTAAGGATATTTGGTTGTAAGTGTTTTGTACACAACAATGGTAAGACCAGTTTGGACAAGTTCGACCCCAGGAGTGATGAAGCTGTTTTTATAGGGTATTCTCCTCATAGCAAGGCATATAAAGTTTTCAACAAAAGAACCTTGTGTGTTGAAGAGAGTATCCATGTATTGTTTGATGAAACTAACATGTTCAACAAGCCTGTGCAGGTAGATGATGATGAAGGCTTTAATATTGGAATGACAAATTTCACTGGAGCTGAACCAGAGAACACTGCTGAACCAGACCCTCAAACTCCTCCTGAAAACAACAATGAGTCTGGTGCAGCAGAGGGAAATGCTAAGCAGGTTGTTGAACTCAGTGACTCTCCTGCCCATCCATCTGAAGATGAAGTGGGAGAGAACACTGAAGAAACTGGTCCACCCTCTCAAAATGAAAATGAAATAGGGGGAACCAGTACGGACATTGGTTCTAACTTAGGTGACTTTAATGCTGTAAGAAAGAGCATGTTTAAACAAAGAATCTCTCATTGCATCCTTCTGATCAAATCATCAGTGATTTATCAAAAGGAGTCCAAACTAGAAATTCTGTTTGGAAGAACTTCTGTGCTTATTTCTCCTTCTTATCTCACATAGAACCAACTGACTATAAGATTGCTCTAACTGATCCTGATTGGATCTTGGCCATGCAAGATGAGTTGAACCAGTTTGAAAGAAATCAGGTTTGGCATCTTGAACCAAGAACCAATGAGATGTCAGTTATTGGAACCAAATGGGTCTTCAGAAACAAAATGGATGACTCAGGTACCATAGTCAGAAACAAGGCCAGGCTAGTGGTTCAAGGGTTTAACCAACAAGAGGGAATAGACTATGATGAAACCTTTGCTCCAGTAGCCAGGCTTGAGGCAATAAGAATTTTGATTGCATTTGCTGCCCACATGAACTTTAAACTCTTTCAAATGGATGTTAAAACTGCTTTTCTTAATGGTTATTTGAAAGAAGATGTGTATGTGGAACAGCCCCCTGGCTTTGAGGATAGAGTTTGTCCAGATCATGTCTACAAGTTAGACAAAGCTCTTTATGGCCTCAAACAAGCCCCTCGAGCTTGGTATGAGAGACTCTCTAGCTTTCTTATTGAAAATCTTTATGAGAGAGGTTCAGTGGACAAAACTCTATTCTTAAAGAAAAGGGGAACAGATCTGTTAGTGGTCCAGGTATATGTTGATGATATTTTGTTTGGGGCTACTAATTCTGTTTTGTGTGATGAGTTTGCAGACTTAATGAAAAGTGAATTTGAGATGAGCATGATGGGAGAACTTGGTTTCTTCCTAGGGCTTCAAATCAGGCAAGTGGATGATGGAATCGTGATCCACCAACAGAAGTATCTCAAGGAGCTCCTCAAGAGATATGGTCTGCAAGATAGCAAGTCCTATGACACACCTATCCCTACCTCTTCTAAACTGAGCCTAGATGAGAAAGGAAAGGATGTTGAGGGTAAGCTATACAGAGGTATGATTGGCTCACTTCTCTACTTAACAGCTAGTAGACCAGACATAGTGTTCTCAGTTGGGTTGTGTGCAAGATTTCAAATCAACCCAAAAGAGTCTCATCTAAAAGCTGTTAAGAGAATCTTTAGGTACCTAAGTGGTACAGAGGACATGTGCTTATGGTATCCAAAGGGAAGCAATTTTGATCTTTTAGGATACACTGATGCTGATTATGCTGGTTTTAGTGTGGACAGGAAGAACACTTCAGGAATGGCTCACTTCTTAGGTTCTTGTCTCATTTCATGGGGATCTAAGAAATAAAATTCAGTGGCCTTATCCACAGCTGAATCAGAGTACATAGCTGCTGCTGCTTTGTGCTGTGCTCAATTGCTTTGGGTAAAGACACAACTTAAGGATTTTGGGGTCTGTTCCGGAAGTGTTCCCATATTGTGTGATAACACCAGTGCTATAAACATTTCAAAAAATCCTGTCCAGCACTCTAAAACCAAACATATTGAAATCAGACATCATTTTCTCAGAGACAATGTTGAAAAAGGAAATGTGAATCTTGAATTTTGCAGATCTGAGGAACAATTGGCTGATATTTTCACTAAACCCCTTAGCAGGGAAGTGTTTGTCAAACTCCGCACATTACTTGGTATGGTAAGGATTAGATCCTAGTTACTTAGGACTTATCTTTCCCTTTTTGGCTATGTTTGACTTTTTGATCATTAGTGTAAATAAGCAGGGCTGGTTAACTCTTAAATGTCATTGATGCAAGTGGTCTCAAAATTCTTATGTTGATGTTGTTCCAATGTGTGGTATCTCTAAGTTGCCTAATTAGAAGTTGCATTAAAGTTTTTAATTTATACAGATCAGCGTCAGACCATCGTAAGACCAGTTCCCTACATCGGTTATATCAGTTACTGCTGAATTCTCGATTTTGAAATTGAGGAGTTAAGTGTTCTGACACATGACCGTTGTAAACAGTGTAGAAGTTACTTCTACTTTATCTGTTCGAATAACTGCCGGTTTTCTCCATTTTAATTCATTTTATCACATTGATTTCTCTCTAACTGTCTCGCTCTCTCTCAACGTAATCCTTTCTCTCAAACCCTAAGCACCATCATCAAAATCCTCTTTAAGAATTCAAATTCGGTTTCCTTCTCTCTCCTTCATCAACTCTGCAAATCAAATCAAAATGGGAAGAAAGAAAAGCAAGGCTGCAAGGAAGAAAAGTCGTGGGTTAAGCTAATCTCCAAATTTCACACCCTCTAAGGCTGAGATACAATCAGAAAATGTTGTGGTTGCTGAACACCACCACACAGAAGAAAAGGAAGAAAAAATCAAGGATCAAACCGCAACAGAAACAGTTGCTGAGTCTAAAGCAACATGCAAGCCCGATGAGAAATCTACTCCCCCACCAAGCCCTAAATCATCACCACCACCTCAACCTCAGAAAACACCATCACCATCTAAGAAATCACCCTCTCCATCACCCAAACAACACTCGTCACAGCCTACAAAATCTTCACCTCCACTAAAACCACCATCTCCCACAAAAGCCAAAACTCCTCCCCCACAGTCACCACTAAAATTCACAACTCCACCATCATCTCCACCACAAAAAGAAACAACCCCATTACCCTCTCCACCATCAGAAAAATCACCCACATCATCACCACAGACCACACAGAAACCAGTGCCAAGCACTGAAGAGAAGGAAGTTGAAAAGGAAGAAGTGGAAAAGAAGGATGATGACACCAATGTTCAGGACATGGATGTAGAGATCACCGGTGTTGTACAAGGTGAAAAGGAACAAGGAAAAAGAACCAGGCCCTTGAGGACAAGGGTCTGTAAGGAAGAAATCAAGAAGGAACCTGCTGAAGTGGTTTCTGAAGAGAAGAGGGATGAAAAGAAGAAAAGGGTGAAAAGTGTTGCCAAGAAGGGCAAAGCCTCTGAGAGCCCCAAGCCTGCAACCAAACTGCCAGCAGAAAAGAAGAGTAAAGCTGCCACTGCCTCTGACAAAACTCCTGCCAAGAAGAAAGGTAAGACCACTTCTGAACCACTGTATGAACTAAGTGGTAGGGGTGTCCTATTTGGTTTTTCATGTCCCATGTCTTGGATGAGTCAACCATTTTTAGAGGAGTTTAAGGAGGCCATAGAGTACCAGGGCTGGGAAGGGTTGTTTGATAAGAGGCTAAATGTTTTTGAAACTTGTGTTGAAGAATTTTACTCCAAGTTGGGGAAGTTAGAGAAAGGGAAGGTCTGGAGTGAGGTCGAGGGGGTCGACATCACTCTTTCAAAGAAGAGTCTAGGGGAGGTACTGGGTGTACCAAGGGGTGGATTCTGTGATTATTCCAAGGACAACTGGCCAACTATTCCTGAGGTCAGTACAGAACACATACAGACCACTCTCTTTACTGGTTCTCCAACTGATGGTGCTGGCTATGTTATTGGCCAATTAAGAGAACCAGTAATGAGACTGTTCCATACAGTTGCTTCTAAGATAGTACTCCCCAGGGCTCAGGGCAGAATGGATGTTAGGAAGATGGATGCTGTGATTATTTACTGTCTATATGAAAAGATTAAGTTAAGTCTCCCTGGTCTGATGCTAGCTCACATGGTTAGCATTTTGGAAAGGTCCAACCACTCCCTACCATATGGAGCCTGGCTTACTTTGGTTTTCCAAAGTAGAAAGGTCCATCTGAAAGGTGAGGTCAAGAAAATGTATGTCCTCACCAACCAGATTCTAGGTCAGAAGGGGATGACCTTTGAGGGAGGCATGCTCAAAATGAGGAATGAAGACAGGGTCACAGGGGCCAAAAGGACAAGCAGTTCCAGGTCTGAGGAAGCTACTGAATCACTGTCCAAACAGGTGCAGACACATGGGGAATTACTGCAACAGATGATGGCTAGTGTCAATGCTCTATGCACTTCTCTGGATGGCTCTATAAAGAACATAACAGCACGACTGGACTCCCATGAAGAAAAGCTCGCCTCCTCTTCCAGCTTCAAGCCCAAGACCACCAAGAGACCAGTTCCCATCATAGCCCAAGTCAAGAAGAAGCAGCAGGAGCAGAGTGAAGAAGATGAGAATGAGGATTCTACTGAGGATTCTGATGATGATACTGACTCCACTTCTTCTTAGCCTACCCCCTTCCCTACTAACATTGATCTCAAACTCTCTTTTCTCTGGTTTTTCTGAACAATTACTCTAGTTTCTCTGAACACTTGCTACCTTTGCTTTCTGACCATTTCTGCTGAACGATTTCCTTGCAGAATGGTCCTGGTCTGTATATTTTATTAACTTCTGTGTGCACTTGAACAGTTTGGGATTGTAAGTTGCAGGTACTCACATGTGGGACAGCATCTCCAGAATGCTATGTTAATATTATGCTTGTATTTGACTTTACTTGTTGCCTTCTCCTAATTTTGTGCTATGATTGTTTTTGTCATTTGACGATGCCAAAAGGGGGAATAGGACAGGTGAAGTTCCTAGTATCAATTGTAGAAACCTGGACAAGGTTCAGACCTTGTTAAGAGATGGCCCAGCTTTTTGCCTAGGAGTATCTTGAATTCAGATCAAGTGCTCCTATCCATCCCAACTGGAAGAAAATTCTTCCAAGTGAAATTGAAATTTCTCTTGCTACAATTGATAATTGATAAGTCTTGCAGGTTACAGGTTTAATGCTGAAACTCAATAATAAATTGAGTAATGTGATGAGTGACTGATCATTGTTATCAGTCCAATTGTGCTTTAGTCTGCTGCATCTTTTTTTTTATTCTCTGAACAGTTCCTCTGAACAGTTATTTTATTTTGAAATAACTGGATACTGTTCTCAGGGGGAACTTCATGGTTTGTCATCATCAAATAGGGGGAAATTGTTGAACCATGTTTGATTTGAATAATGACAAACCAGTCCTCTATACTTGATGTCTATAAATAATTGTATATGAACAGGTTGAATCAAGTGAGGATTCATCAAGGCAATCATGAAGGCCTTGAGATACTTGAAGATCAGAAGCCAAGAGCTTGGAGCCTTTTTGTTTTTATATTTCTAGGATCTTCATGTAAAATAGGCTTAGGAAAATATTCTTATTGTTTTTAAGTAAAGAGCAAAATGACCTTAAGTTTACATCCAGTAAAGAGAACAGCCCAAGAACAAGCTAAGAATAGGCACAGAACAGGCTTGGAACAGTTCCCTTTACCAGACGTAAACTTAGTAGTACTGAGACCACTGTGGGAACAGACCTCAGTATTACGCACGTGATCCGTACAGATTTTCGAGTTCAAAAATCATTTTGAAAATTATTTGAAAAATTTGGATCACTTGTACCTTGGAAATCTGCCAAATTGATTTGCAAAATCAGCTCATTAAATGCAATGTACTTTGTTTGGACTTTAGTGTATATCTCTCTTCCCATAGTGGAAAGTGACAAAGTCTGAAACAAAAACACTGCACTAGTGTCAGCTGAAGTGGTTTGCACAATTTAGGCAAGTTTCCAAACACACTTCTAGGGCACGGTTTTCCTTGTCTATATAAACTATCTTTGCAAGAAACCCTAGAAGACTTTTGCTCTCCAAAGAAAACCAAGTAATACTTTTTGAGAGTCTATCCTTAGTCCAAAACTATCTCCATATCCATCTTTAAGAGAAAAACTTACGGACATTTAAGTTTGTAATATTTGAACCACTTAGAGGGAAGTAGTTGGGGAGTGTTCTGCGAACACTGAGTGAACTGTTTGAGTTAACAGTTGGGGAATTAAGTGTTACATAGTTGTAGCATTTGATTGAGTGTGTAACCTTGTTATTATTCTGAGTTGATTAATAATATTGGTGAGAGAGTGGAGGACGTAGGCTTGTTTAGAAGCCGAACCTCGTTAAATCCTTGTGTTCTTACTCTTTGCTTACTGTTCTCTCGTTGTTCTCACAAAAGCATAAACAAAACTTGAAAACGATTGAAAAAACACACATACTCAATTCAACCCCCCCTTCTTGAGTATACATTGAACTATCACTAACAGTACTTTGTTTTTTCGTCTTCCATGAGACAAAATTTTTTCCAATAAAAACAGTATAAGAGCTGAGAGACTTACTTGAAAATAGACAAGAACTCCAATTAGCATCGCTAAAAGCTGACAAAGACATGTTAGTATCACAAGCATATAGCAGACCATAATCAATAGTTCCTTTGATGTATTTAAGGACATGAATAATAGCCCTAAGATGAGGAGCCCTAGGTGCGTGCATAAACTGACTAAGATGTTGTATACAATATGAAAGGTCTGGTCTGGTCAATCCTAGATATAACAACCTACCTATTAACCTTCTATAGACATCCGGATTAGGAAGAGCATCACCAATATCCAAGGTAAGCTTTAAACCAGTTGGTAAGGGTGCTGAAGCAACCGCACAATTAATCATGTTAGAATCAATTAGAATGTCATTAGCATATTTTCTTTGAGTTAGGAACATACCCTCCTTGCACTTGACAAATTCAATACCAAGAAAATAACTAAGATCACCTAAGTCCTTTATAGTAAAGGCTTTATCTAGGGCTTGCTTTATTTGGGTGATTTGACTATCACATGTCCCTGTTATCATCATATCATCCACATACACAAGAATAACAATAAATTGATTATCCTTATTCCTAGTAAACAAAGAGTAATCTTGAGTGGATTGAATAAAATTCAAAGAAAAAAGTAATTTTTTTAGCTCTTTATTCCATTGTCGCGAAGCTTGTTTCAAGCCATAGATGGATTTTTTTAGCTTACAAACTTGACCATTAACACATCTAGTATAACCAGGAGGAGGAACCATGTACACCTCATTTTCTAGAAAACCATGTAAAAAGGCATTATTAACATCTAACTGATGCAATTTCCACCCTTTCATAGTGGCAATAGAAATAACAACTCTAATGGTAGCAAATTTAGCAACAGGAGAAAAAGTTTCATTATAATCCTCTCCTTCAATTTGTTGATAGCCAATAGCAACCAACCTAGCTTTGTGTTTCTCAACTGAACCATCAGCCTTTAGTTTTATCTTAAAAACCCATTTAGATCCTACAGCTCTTTTATCACTAGGTAACCAAGTTAATTCCCAAGTATTATTAGTCTCAAGAGCCATTAATTCGTTGTTCATAGCCTCAACCCATTCAGGAAAGCATTTAGCTTCCTTGTACGTTCTAGGTTCAAAGAAATTAGAGCTAGCAAATAAAGACATAGAACCTGAATTACTCTTTTTAGAATCAATTCTGTGAGGTTTATAGCCAATCTCAAAGTCATGAAGTTTCTTAGGAGTTTTAATATTTCTAGAAGTTTTAGACAAACATTGAGAATTTGAAGTAGAAGAATTATCCATGTCAAGACTATCTTGTTCCAAGAAATTAGGTAAAACATTATGATTATTTAAGTCAGGATCAGTTCTTTTAGAACTGCCCCTGATCTGATGAATATCAGTAGCAGAAGTACCTAAATTGGTCACAACAGAACCTGTATCAGGTCTGCCATGAGCAATCCTCCCCTGTTCTGATCCAACATCTCCCCTGTTCTGATTAGTAACAGCAACCTCAGGAGCTGAATTGGTCATAACAAAACCTGAATCAGGTCTGTTATGATCAACTCCTCCCTGTTATGTGCCAACATTGTTTTCAACAGAATATTTTGATTGTAAAACATAATCATTATCAACATTAAACTGAGCATGAAAGCTGTCCAAAGTGCTTAATTCATGATAATATTCTTGATTAGCATTGATTTCTTTATCTTTATAAGGAAATATGTACTCATAAAAAACAACATCTCTAGAAATAATAATAGAAGAGGAATGTAAATCATACAATTTATAAGCCTTTTTACCATAAGGGTAACCAATAAAAATGCATTTTTTTGCCTTAGAGTCAAACTTATCCTTACTTCTATCAGAATTATAAGCATAACACAAACATCCAAAGACTCTCAAATCATCATATAAAACAGGTTTTTCATGAAGAATTTCATAAGGTGTTTTCCATCCAAAAATTTTTGAAGGCATTTTATTAATCACATAAGTAGCAGTCAACAAGCAATCACCCCAGAATTTTTTTGGCAAATTAGCTTGTAATCTAAGAGCTCTAGCCACTTCAAGAAGATGTTTGTGTTTCCTCTCAACTCTCCCATTTTGTTGAGGAACACCAACTACACTCCTTTGATGAACAATACCCTTTTCATAAAATAATCCCAAACATTGTTCTTGAATAAACTCAGTGCCATTATCACTCCTAATTATTTTGACTTTTTTGCAAAATTGAGTATTAACCAGGTTGAGAAAATTTGAAATGGTATTAAACACTTGCATCTTGTTATTCAACAACATGGTCCAAGTACTTCTACTATGATCATCAAGAATAGTAAAAAAATAACTTGCTCCACTAATAAATTTAACCCTATAAGGTCCCCATAAATCTATATGCAATAAATCAAAACAAGATTCCGCTCTTTTAAGACTAGTTTTAAAGGGTAGCTTATGGAATTTAGAAAGTAAGCAAATATCACAATTATACTCAGAATATGTGTCTCATTTTAGACAAGGAAACATGCCCCATTCTTGCATGTAAAAGATTCAGATTATCTAAACTAGATTTCTTATTCATAACACTAGTAGCTGTTTGAACAGAATCAATATGTCCATTATTAAAAACAGTACTACAATTTGAATTATTCCCAAAACCTGTATTCTTAGCTTGAATACTATTACCACGAATACAATACAGTCCTCCTTCTTTTCTAGCATAACCAATCACTTCTGCATTAGATTGGTCCTGAAAATAGCAAATACTCCGACTAAATTCAATCTTGACATTATTGTCGTTAAGTAATTTACCAACAGATAATAAATTGTGCTTGAAATCTTCGACTAACAAAACATTCTGAAGACTCAAATTGTCATTAATACACACAGTTCCAACCTCAAACACTAATTTTTCACTATTATCAGGAAGACCAATTTTTATAGGATTATTTAATTTTCTTTTATTAACAAACAAATTCCTATCATATGTCATGTGATCCGAAGCTCCTGAATCAATGATCCAAACATTATTCAATTTAGCATTTGAATTAACACAACTCAAGAAAGAAGTAGCATTACCTGCAAAATTAACAAGAGCATTGTGATTGATAGAATTATCAATCTTGGAACCTTGACCATCTCCGCCCAATGCCTTCTTGATCTCTTGTCTGATTGCAAGCAATACATTGGAATTGACAGCTCCATCTTCATTGTCCAAAGGAGTTTCCACTTGAGTATGAGCAGCCACCTTTTTCTCCCCCTTAGATCCTTTGAGAGCATGATACCAATCCGGATAACCCACTATCTTGAAGCATTGATCAACATTGTGTCCCTTTGTCTTGCAATGAGTACAAAATCTTTCTAATTTCTCTTTCTTCCAATCCTTCTTCACGGCAGAAATTGGTTTGCTATTGGTTTTCCCTGTTCTTTGAGAAGCCATTGCACTACTATCACTTGTAATTTCTTGACTCGAAATTATCTCATTTTTCTTTTCCACCTTTTGTGCCATAGCAAAAGCATGATTAACAGAAGGTAGAGGCTCCATGGTTATGGCATTAGTAACCGAATTATCATAACTACTATTCAATCCCATTAGAAATTGATGAAGCTTATCTTCTTCTTCAAAATCAGCGAGCCTCTTGAAAAGCCCACAAGTACAATTCTTCATAACTCCACATATGCAAGTGGGTAATTGCCTCAAGTCCTTTAGTAAATCCCACAATTTCTTGAGTTTGCTAAAGTAATTAAGCAAACTTAGGTTTTCTTGCTTCAAATTCTGGATATCTTTCTTCAATTGATGAATAAGAGGACCATTACTTTGGCCAAACCTTGCTCGAAGCTCTTCCCATAACTGGAATGAGGTGGTGACTGATTCGAAATCCTCAGCAATATCACCATTCGTCGAGCTTAAGATCCAACACGAGACCATGTAATCAGCGCACTTCCATTTTTCAAAATTTTCATCAGTTTCTTGAGGTTCTTTAATGGTCCCATTGATAAACCCTTCTTTATTTTTTGCTCCAAGTGCCCTCTTGATAGCACGAACCCACCTGCTATAATTATTCCCATTAAACAACACCTTAACCAAAGAGGTACTAGTATTATCTGAATTTGATATGAAATAAGGATCAATATAATTGTTTGAAGAGGAATTGATAATTGAATTTTCAGATTTATTGGACACCACTTCCGTCATATTGGATCGAAAGAAGAAGAAAAAAAGAAAAAAAAAACAAGCTCAATCTCGAATGAGATCAAGGCTCTGATACCATATAGAAGCTTGTAAAATCAAGCTATGGAGGGGAAGGTTACAGCAGAAGGAAGAAGAAGAGCAAATCAGCTAGAAAATAATTTCGTATTTCTTTAACAGAGAAGCAAGCAAAAAAATGTAGTACAATCTTAAGTCAAATAAAACAAAATACCAAAGCTATTTATAACAAGCCCAAACATAAGGAAAATAAAACAATAGCCCAACCAGACAAAATAACAGGCCCAACTAACTAAAAAAAAAACAAAAACTCCTATAAAACCTGACAAGTTTATGTGGTTAAACCTTCTCTCTTTGGCATCGAAATAGATAATCATACCATTCATCTCTTGACAAATCAAATGAGCATTAATGCCACAAAAAATCTTTTTAGTTCCTTCCACAAAATACGATTTGTTTGGCTGCCTATTTTATTCTACAATTTATACATCTACCACGTTCATTCTTAAATCTCAAGAGCCTCCTTTCAACAGACGATTTATATATATATACGATCATTATTATGTACTCATCATTCGAAGCATCATAACATAATCCAACTTGATCTTTCTTATGACGAACTATATAGTCGGTGATGTTTTTTGTAAAAAATAATTCGTGTATTCTCCGGTCAAAGGATTGCACAAAATACATGTTCGATTAAGTAATAAGGCAACTAAACCATTGCAAATGCCAAGAAACATAGTAGTGTGATTGTGTCTTAAAGGGTCAAACATGCTTATATTGAAACCAGAGAATGTTATGGAATTACTTTGGTTTTCATGTATGAGATTATGATTACCAAAGGTATACATGATCAACTTTATAGAATTATAGTTAAAGAAGATAAAGTGATGATTACCGCCTAATCGACGGTTGATTGTTTCTTGTAAAAATTGAGGATCAACTAATTAAACTAACTAATATTAACTCTACTATAGTTAACTCTTATTTCCATCCATTTCTTACATTTTTTTTTAATAACACAGGAAAAAAACTAATCGTATAAATTGTTTTAGGGTTTTTTGAGTTAAGGAGAGGACTACGAAATTATGCTACAAATTTTGTTCCAAAATATAAATAGAGGGAAAATAAATGCAAATATAATTAAATGGGCAAAAAGAATATTATTAACTATGTAACGAGCCGTAATTTAGCAGCATTGTTTTCGGAGAAAACAACAATATAATCACAGATCATTAACTTCTAAAACTTCAAGATTAGATTCATAAACTACAGCGGAAGCTCTATAACTTAATCATATTATTCATTAAAAATTGTTAATTAAACCCAAAATAATTATTATCCAAAGTCCTTTACTATTACAAAATAAAGATTAGACTACTAAAACCAAAAGAACATGATCAACACTAGTCATCAGGTCACTTCTAAACTGGCTAGCTCACAATCCCAGCCCATGCGAAACCAAAACTCAATCACCACCTGTACCTGAAAGAGAATGGGGGGTCCACAGTCAGTGGTGAGTAATTAGATTGTTCTACTTAATCAGTAGAACACAATTAGAAACATAATAATCAGAATAGATCATCTGAACAATCGAACAAGTCATCATGCAAAGAAATCAAAGGCAAACACATCAGATACGCAGCGGAACATACTTAGCATAACTAAACTATACCTTCCAACGGTCACATCTCAACATCTCAATCTGAAACAACTTATCCTTCATTATTCCATTCTATAACCTCTATCGGTCCAACTTCAACGTACGCCAATCGTACTCCATCGTTCCAATGGTCCAACTTCAACGTACGACTAATGTACTTCATCGTTCCATTGGTCTAACTTCAACATACGATTATTGCACTCCATTGTCCCGTCAATCTGTTCATTGGTCCAACTTCAACATACCACCGTTACACTCCATCGTTCCAATGGTTTAACTTCAACGTACAACAAATGTACTTCATCGTCCCATCGGTTCAACTTCAACATACAACAATAGTACTCCGTTGTTCCATTAACCTTACCACACGACAATTACCCCTTTTTGCAACACTAATCATCTCATACTCTTAAATAAACCCAATATTAATCTTGTAACTTAATAGAATTAACCCATAAACGTATCATCTAACAATCACCAACAGTTATTGCTTAAAACGTAATAAAAATCATATTTTTCCCACACACAAACATTCGACAATCATCAAAGAACAACATAAAAATCATTCTTTAAATCAAATTAACATATACACCATGAATCAAACATATAACTTAACAATAAATCATAGAATCATAACATGAGCATATAATCATCATACAAGGACTAAAACAAGAACAAAATCAAACCTTTCATACATCATACTACACGGTTCATAGTAATAACAATAACAACAAGATCAAAATCAAGAAACCAACATATCATTCTTTAATCAAAGATTCAAATCAAGACTATCATCAAAGAACAATCACATATCAAGATTTCAACTTAAAGATCAAGAATTAAACGTAAAAATCATATTTTTAAACCAAGAAACTATTCGACATTCATAAAGAGTACACGGCTTAACATCATACAACATTCAAGATCAATCAATAATTCAATACAACAATTCTACACTAGCAGGAATCATGAAACAAGCATAGGTTAGTAGTAAAACATGCAAATAATTCATCAAATCATCATAGAATCCCACATAAACCACTCGGCCATCCTCTAAATAAACAATTAATCAATTCAAAACCAAATCAACGTGATTCTAAGCAATCCTACGTTGTTCTAAACTATTCCAAATCAAATCCTAAAGACTATGAAACTAATCTATCCTAAAGATTAAGTAAAAGCAATCCAATTACCTTTGAAAGGGGAAAGGTTCGAACAAAGTGCCAAGACCACACGGTTCTTGAAGGTTCTTTAAGGTTTCTTTAATGTTCTTTGATCGATCTTTAAGGGTTGAAGCAAAAGGAAAGGGTTAGGAATAATTTTATTGATTGATCTTTGAAGGAAGATTATTAAAGAATTTGGTTGGTGTAGTTTCTTTCCTTGGCCGTGTAATATGGGAGGAAAATAGGGTTTTAGTTTCCTATAATTCAGTAGAAAAGGTAGGAAACAACAATAGGGTTTTTCAAGAATAGGTCAAAATAGATATAGCATTTAATAATATAGGGTGAAATAAATTAAAGAAATTAATCAACAAGAAAAGAATAGGATGGCCGAAAATATTGAAAGGAATAGGAGTTAAAAGTTCCTAAAATTTAGTAGAAAAGATAGGAGGCCAAAGATCAAAATAGGATTTTTATAATAAGTCAAAATAGATAAAGAATAGTAATATCGGTTTAACAAATTAAATGAAATAATTAAAAGGAAATTAATCAAGGGAGTTGTGTAACAATGAAGGGGAAAGGGTTGTTTCCTTCCTAAAATTTAGTAGGAAGTTTAGGAGAACAAAGATTAGACCTTTAGAAAGGGTCAAAATAAATATGGTTTAATAAATTAGGTTGGAAATAAATTGAATTAAATTAGAAGAAAAGGGAACAAGGTGGCCGTGAGTCTCTATGAATAAAAAGGGGTTTTTTATTTTGTAGTTTTTATTTGCAGTTTAGTTTTTTTTATTTGTAGTTTAGTTTTTATTTGTAGTTTGGAAAATAAATAAAATAAAAACAAAGGGGTGATGATCCCTAAAATCTAGTAGGGAGAATAGGTAAGCAAGGATTAGGGTTTTAGGCTTAGTTACAAAATAGATAAAGGTTTAATAATAATATTGATCAAAACAAGAGAAACAATTTAATTTAAAGAAATGGCCAAGAGGGCCGTGAGATAAAGATAGGGAAAAGAAGAATTGGGCTCGGGTTTAATCTGACAGCATAAAAAGGTTCGAGCCAGGATTAAATAATTGGACCGCTATAATAAAAGTATTAATTAATTAAATAATAATCAATTAAATAATCAATTAATTACATATTTAATTAATTAAGAAAAAATTAAAAATAATCCGAAATTTCGGGGTATTACAAACTATGATCACAATTATTCAGATAGATTAATATTAATGACAAATTACAATTTAATGTTTTGTCAAATCAACAATCATTGAATATGTCCCATCAATCAACTCATAAAAAGTTATATACAAAAACTTTCCTACAAACCTTGTTATTCTATCAATGTGGGATTATCACCTACAAAAACTAGTGAAAGTCCTAAATCAAACTAAACTAATGGCACTAATAGACAACTTCATAATCAGATGATAAACTTAAAAGTCCCCTACTGAACATAGGCAAACCATTTATCAATTTGATCAGTACAGCTTTCTGCCTGTAAAAAAAATCAAGAAAGTGTTACATAAACAAAATTTTCAAATTCGCAATATCAAAATGGAAGAATTTCGAGCCACCTACAACAAAAGTTCTAATCTCCAAATTGGCAATATAAAACTGGGATAAATTCCAATTTCACAATATCAAAGTGGAAGAATTAATTTTTTTTTAGCGACCTGAAAGGAAAAAGGTTTTATTGTTAGAAACTTAACCAATTTATATATTATCTCCAAAATGGGACTATCAAACTCACATTAGACAGTTTGAAACTTAAAATTAGGATTTTACTTGTTTACCAGTTTTTGCTCTCCAAATTTCAATCCATCTGCAACAAAAAATCATAATTTCTAATCGTCGAGTTCACAATATCAAACTAAAATTATACATGCATGAATTGAACCACCACAATTTAGATTCAATGAATACGCTTACCATGAACCACGGCAAGGAGCAATTCATAGATAGATCGAACAAGGGGAAAATTAAAATTGAGGGTTCTGAATATGTTCTGATCTGAATTGAAATGGAGAGGTCTAATTATACACTTGAATTGAAATGGCGAGGTGATGGATATGCACTTAATTGAAAGAGTGTTTACACTTTAGAGTAGTGGTTTTCAATTTTACGGGGTTGTAAAAGATTAGGGTTGATGAATTGAGGGAAATACCCAGTAGGCAGTTTTTAGAATTGCTTTTTTTAATAAAATTATTATTAAGTCTTTCAATTTAGGCGCCTTTTAGAATTATTTATTTTTTGTCAATTGTTTTTTTTTTAGCAATGTTGTACTTGTCAATTGTTATTAGGTCTTTTAATTGAGGCGGTTTCACCAAATTATTTAAAATAATGAAGTGTAGAAATCTCACGCTTGATTGTGTTGAACAATGTAGTGAGATAGTACAAGGTAAAAATAATTCTCAATGCTTTGTAAGAGTGTTGAGAAAATGTTTATTTTGTAGTAGTGGGTGAAGAGTGAATCATCAGCTTCTTGCCTTTGATTTTGGGAGTGATGAGTGAATCAGTTTAATTTCTTGCCTTTGATTTTGAGATTTTGGGAGTGATGAGTGATTTTGTGTTTTTTCCCCAATTTTTTCCGCCAAAGTGATTTTGTGATTTTGTGATGAGTGAATCAGTTCAAATGAATTTTTTTACTAACCTACAGTTTAATGTGTCACGTAAAGTGTCGGGATTGCAAGGAAAACAAAGATTCATATCGACTGTTTTGAAAGCGTCGGAATGAATGTGTCGCGAATAGGTGCAAATTTTAGTAGTGTGGGTTTGATTCATTTTGTGTTCATTATTTTTTAGTTTTTCTGTTTTTGGGGTTTTTTTTGTTTATTTGATTTTATGAGTTTTTTTGGGTACAGTGTTCTGGGCTGGTTTATTTTCGGATTTCAATCTAGAATTTCTTAGTTTAATTTTGGTTTTTAATTTTTTTTGGGGGTTGAAATTGTCTTTTGAAGATGTCTTTTTAGTATATGAATTAGTGGATTTTTTTCCAGTAAAAACTCAAAAATTGATCAAAGTTATAATAATTTCATAACTTAATTGAAGATGTCTTTTTACTTCATTCTACTTTAATTTCATGTAATTGAAGATGTCTTTTTACTTCATTCTGCTTTAGTTTCATGACTTAGTTCATAACTTTTATGGTGGTTTGTGAAATACGTTTTTCATGGTGATGATGAAGGGAAGACGATGAAGTATGTTGTAATACGTAAGTACGTGACCCTTTGCATTCCTCTTTTACTTTTCACAATTTCAATGGACACGCAACATTAATACTAATTAATCCCTATATATTTACCAAGTAATAAACAATGGCTAACTGTAAAATATTCAAGTAATAATAACCAATATTCACGGTTTTAAGAACAATATTCACCAATTAATAGGAAATCTTCACCATCTAAAGTATAATATATTTACCAAGTAAAAAATAAAAAAAAAATATTCAGCACTTAATATTCAACAATTAATTAAAATTATTCACGACTTAGAGTCCAACACTCGCCGATAATAATCAATAATATTATTCATGACTTAACGTCCAATATTCACCAAGTAATAATCAATATTTAGGACATACAACATTACAATATTCACCAAATAATGAGAAATATTCATGACTTAAAGTACAATAATATTTATCAAGTAATAATAAGAAATACAATATATATATATGCGGTCAAAATATAGTCAAATTAGATCTAATTAATGGTCTTAAAAAAATCTTGTTGGAGTCAAATGGCAAAGTCAAACCTCTAAATCGGAGTCGGTCTTCCGTTGGATGTCGAATTAATTTTTCTAGATTATTTTCAAAATCCGACTCCGACTCGTAGTTGGATTATTTTATTAGAGTCGAACGTAGATTTTTTTTGGATTCAAGGTGAATTTTTTCTGATGGATTGGATCGAAGTAGGGTCCGATTTAGCCTTCATGGAGTATGTAATATATTCTTGGGCCTTAAACTCTGATACCATGTTAGAGGATCATCTCAATCAGACACTTAAGCTAATAATTAAGGCTCAGAAATATGTTACATACTTTGTCAAGCCTAAATTGCCATCCTTCCATCCTTTCTCTATAGTCGTTACCCATTTGGACTCAAGTAATGTTGGAAGACAATGAAAGGACAAGTGAAAATTTTAGTGCCCTGTTCTTTAGGACTGATCAAATCTAATCTGATTAGGTGGGCTATTATTTTGTGAGAGTATAATATTAAAACAAAGGTGAACTGATCTGATTTGATTACTGTCGCTTTTAAGTCCAAAAGAACAGGGCCTAAGTCAAGCTTTAAAAATGTTTCCTAGAAAATCACATGGAGTTAGTTTCGGGGAGTGATTTCGGCACTCCCCAATTTGATTTTGGCACTCCTCAATGTTACTATTCATGTGAGAGGGGGAGGAGTGCCGAAATCAAAATGAGGAGTGCCAAAATCATTTCCCGTTAGTTTCTCATTTCTATTGTAGACACTAGGTGACTTGACTACTGACTAGACACATTCACTAGCGTTCAAACTTTATTCATTTCTCATTTTCTACCTCCAACCTCAATGCACTAGTAGAAAAATACAATTTTGCTGCACTTCATTTGCGGCGGATTTAAGCATATACAACAAATAATAATACATTTGAGATTTAATGTATTATTATGTTTATAATTGTTGCAGTCTGTAATAAAGACCCCCGCAAATAACAATCTAATCTCTTTTGCTGCATAACCATATTACAACTGCCGCAAATTCAGCTAAGTTTTTTTTAAAAAAAAAAAAAAAAATCATTTTTCCTTTTTTTTTTAATGATTTTCCATTTTTTCTCATATTCCTTTAATTATTTTGTCACACCCAACTCAACTCTTGAACATTTATTGGAAAAAAAACATTAGTTAAGGGCTTTTGTTCGAAATTGAATTATAAACACAAGATAAGCTTGAATTTGAATTTTTTTCCACTTAAATCTCAGATCTACACTTTCTTTCTTCTTCGGGTTTAGGGTTTGTGACGTTGTTCGGGTTTGGGGATCGATCTGGGTTTTAGGTTTTTGGGTTCACTAGTACAAAAAACACCTAAGGCACCCCCCTATCGTGTCGCTTGTTGATAATATGGGACACCTAAAGCTATTGCGTCACTTGTTTATATATTACTAGACGTGATAGGTTGCGAATTTTTTTAAAAAAATACCTATTGCGCGCCTCAAAAATTTTAAGCGACACGTAAAGTTATTACGTCTACGCATATATTATATTGGATGCGATAGAGTTGGTCTATTGCGTCCCTCCAAAATAACAAAGAGACGTAGTAAGCATTGGACACCTTACATATATACCAAAAAAATTAAAAACCAAAGATAAAAAAAAACTAGTATACAAATTGAAGTTCCAACACATACACTCATATACCAAAACCCCCAATTCTGAGAAAGAAAGTTAAAGAGGAGGGAGATAGGCGATTTACTCTTCCCCTACCATGGCAAGCTGTTCGTTGGAACCTAGGGTTTCGCAATTTTGTTCGCAATTCGCGATCTACTGGTGGTGGTCGAGAGGTCGACTGCCATGGATGCTCGAGGTGCAGCTATTGGAATCTAGGGTTTCACGATTTCGTTCGCAATTCGCCATAAACCTGCTCACTTCGTTGGGAAACGCTCGTGGCTTCAGATCTAAGGCTGTAAGTTTCTCCTCTTCCTTAAGCTTTCTCTTCCTATTGATAGGAAATACAATGCTTAGAAGGTCAGGGAGAAGGGTGGATTGTATTGTTTAGATTCTGAGTTTGAGGTACTTTTTTCTTCTGAAATTGAGTGGGCTGCTGGGGATTGCTGAATGTTTCGTTGCTTCTAGAGATATTGTGGGTGATGTGTGCTGACAGTAGCAGGGTTGGCTGCGAGCTGGCTTTGAGCTGGTGTAGCAGGTCTGTCTGCTCTGTTCGTGGTGGCTGAGAGCTGCTATGGCATACTCAAGGCCATACAAACTCAATTCAAAACCCCCAATTTCTCTAATAACCATCTAGAATTACCTAATTTGCAAATTTCTTCCGAATTTCTCTAATCATGGCAGAGTGAATTTGTTGTTGTGTTGTTCTTTGTCTACTTCTCTAACTAAGTGTCTAATGATGTCATTGTTCTAATGAAAGATGCTACATACTGTGTTTATAATTTCATTGGTCAATTACTTCAAGGTTAGTGCATTGCTTTTATATAATTTATTTCTTTTAGTGTGTGAACTGGTTTGCGGTTCAATGTGCTAATGATACTAATACCTATAGTTGCTAGATATCTAGACAAAAATTAGTTTACATTAGGGATTCTTATACTTATATTTTGATGCACGAATTCAATACACCTTTCAGATTATGGATAATATAAAAAGCATTGATCTAGTGGCTCTTGATTGCAAAGAGTGTAGAGGTCATTAGATAATTAAGTTATAATATCTTCACATGTCTGAATCTTGTAATTGCTTTGGCTGATGTTTAGGCATGATCATTGTTAGTAACGTGCCTCACTGAAAATAGGATTTCAATGTTGCATATCGGTTAACCAATGTAAATGAAGGTTATAATCGTGCTTTTAATTTTATAAGCATCGTTCAATTACTTACCTTTATTATAACTTTTTTTCATATATGCTTGATGCTTTGAATATAAAGTTGGAATAGCATGAGTTTTTGTCTTTGGAGATATTGATTTGGTCTTTTTCCTTGGGTGATATTAGTATTGGAGAATTTTGCCCATACTAAATCTTTTATATTGGCATGTTTGTGAAATAGATGCTATGCAAGAGAATTCTGAACGTTGTCTGTTCTCAATTAAATTATGGCCCCCTATCAAGAACACAAGGTCCAGGCTTGTTGAAAGAAAGACAAATAATCTTTCAACACCAGCTACATTTACCCAGAAATATGGTAGCTTGAGCAAGGAAGAGGCTGAGGAGAATTCCAAGTAAATTTAAGAGTTGGCATTCACAACAACAGATGAATTCTATCAGGAGCCTGATAGTGATGGCAGGTCTGCAGTTCAACTTTATGCTAACTCATCCTAGAGGCCCTAACAGGTCTTTCTCTCTTGCTACATGAACTATGTCAACAATGTAACACAAAGTTAACTAGCATCAAGTTAATCTCGAAATTCACAGTCAATAGTAGCAATGACTAATGAATTAATCTTCTGTGTTCAGTTTTTATTGAACGCTAGGTAACCATGTTTTTCGTGAAATTCCTGTCCTTACTAAGAAGTTATTATTTTTACTGGCAGGTTTCATATCCAAATTTTGCTAAGCTTTTCGATAGTCATGGCATTAATACAGAAGCTTGTGACCCGTCATTTTTGGTGAGTTTAATTTAGACAAAGATCAGGGATGTGAATTGGGAACCATAATGGGTTAAGAATTGTGTTTGCTCAGAAGAGTAAATCTCAAAACCAGTACTTTCATTGGAGAGAATTTATTTGCGATCTTCATTTGTATTGCTGGGCTGGTTCTGTATGTTTACATTTCTTATTGGAAATATGCAGGTAAGTAGATGATCATCGAATTGTGGCTGCTCGTATCTGTGATATATGATCTGGGTTATAGGTTTTTGGGTCGTTTTATCTTTGTTGATCTAGGTTTCATTAATTTTTTAGGTTTTTCTTTTCATTTTTGTTGATTTTGTTGAATTTGCTCTAATTTAATTGTAATTTTGTGGTTTTCTGTTGATTTGTGATGTGGACATGCGGCGGAGCAGCGGCGGTGGAGTAGCGGCGTCGTGTTACGCAGGTGGCGACGGGAAAGATGGCGTTGAGCAGCGTCGTCGGTAGTGGCGGAGGCAGTGTGAGCAGTGGCGGCTTCAAGCGGCAGTGTTGAGCAGCAGCGAGAAGAGGTTGTGTCTCGGGGGCGTCAATTCATTTGTCCAATTTTGTTGATTAAATTTCAGTTTTTTTTAATTCTTGTATAAATTTCATTTTTTTGTTGAATTCTTGTATATATTTCATTTTTTAAATTTAGAATTCTTTGTATAAGTTCATCAAGATTATTAATAAAATTATCTTTTTACTAATTTATGATAGTTATTTATTTACTTTATTTCTTTCTACATTAAATTTATTTTTTTGATTTTTTTTATTTTACCATAATTGTATTTTTTTAAAACAAAATTAATTTTATTTGCTGCATTCATATGAAACTTATGCAGCAAATACATCATTTCATTTGCTGCATTTGTGAACTGCAGCGAACGTGACAATTCTCATTTGCTTCCCTTATATTTGTAGGGGCCTAAATCCGCAGCAAATGAGCCATAAAATCCCACAGCAAAATTGATTTTTTGTACTAGTGATGAGAGTATAATATTCCCTTCGTAACATATTAACTGCAATAATTTGATATTTTTTTCTATTTTATTTCAAATTATTGCAGTTAATGTGTTATGGAGGGACTATATATAAGTATGACTTTTTTCACTTTATTAAAATTTGTATTGAATATATATATATATATATATATATATATAAATCCATGTAGGTAGCAAGTGGGGTAGGAAAAAAGATAGAGAGGAAGTGTTTGAGAATTGGAACTGCATGATTTTAAAAGAAAATGTATCACTCTTTAAAAGACGACCCATAATAAAAATATGTAGCAATAGATATATAATAGTCCCTTCTAACCAGCTTTCTAAGATCATTTTTTATTTGTCCATACAAGATGAATGTTAGAGGGAAAAATATGGGTAATTTTGAGGAAAATATAAGCGCTCGTTTACATTAGCTGAATAGAACTGAACTGAACTAAATTGAACTTAACTGAATTGAATTGAACTGAACTGAACTGAACTGAACTGAACTGAACTGAATAGAAGTGTATTAATTGAACTAAATAGAGATGAACTGAACTGAACTGAACTGGTATAATCTGAAGTAAACAAGCCCTAAGTCATTGATATTTTAATCATCAATAGTTGATACTCTCTTTGTCCCTTTTTGTTTGCCCCATTTACTTATTCTCATCTCACGAGACACAACTTAAAATGAAAATATCTTTGGATACATGTAATAATTTTTTTTATAAATTACATATTAAAAAATACACATTGAGCTGAATCAAGCGAGATCTAATTTGACTATACTTTTCCTTATATGTATTAAATTATAGAGAGTCAAAGTTATCAAAAGAAGAATGCCAAAAGTCAATATGGGGCAAACGATAAGGGACAAAGGGAGTATTTAACAAACTCTACCTTTTACGGCCCGTTTGACAGCCGGTTATAAATGGTGGGATAGTATTTACTCGCACCATGTTGCGCCACATAGGCGTCCAGTCATTGCGCCATGTCATCAAGCCCATATTTGTTTTATATTAAAAAAGGTGTAACAAGCCTTGAACTCGCAACCTCATGTTCAGTAACTAATGGTTTATCCTATTTTACACTATGCTATATTAAACTACTATTATTTAATATTTATCTATAATTTATACTAAATATTTATAACAGGATTTGTTAATCCACGTGGCATTCTTTCAAAGCATATTGAATTTATAATTTCTAAAAAAACAATAACAAATTTAATAATAAATTACAAATCATCTTTCTAATCTCTTTAACTTCCTTAAATTGGTTGTTTTTTTTAAATCATAAGTTTTTTTTCATATCTTAATTTAATATTAAATGCATATTTTTAAACTCTTATTTACGGAGTACATGCTCTTATTTATATGCATGTTCAATTTCTTTATTTTTTAATATACATTTGGTGTATATGAATAGATGTTTCTTATATATTTATGGTAAAACATTATAATTTTTCTCTTATATAGTCAATTTATAAGTCAAACAAAATCCCGTGCAAGGCACGGGGTTAAAACTAGTTATTCTTATATGTCAATGCGGTGTGCGGATACACAAACAAAGAAAAAATAATAAAAATATGTACTAGAACGTAAAATGTTTTCCTTGAAAATAGTTTTTCCATTTTACATCGTTTACTTTGGGTGAAAAATAAAATGTAAAATTTGGAGCGGAAACTCATTTTAGATCATAGTGGAAACATTTTCCCCCAAATTTGGGAGTAAACGAATTTTCTGTGCAAGTAAACATTGGAAAACTTCTATGAAAATGAGTTTTCCAATGTAAAATGTTTTTCATGGAAAATCATTTTATATCGAAAACGTTTTACACCAAAGTAAACGAACCTTAAAAGTGAATTAAGTACAGAAGTTTTTTTTTATCAAAAGTGGTGGACTCACTGTGGTTAATCATGTGAAATAAATAAAAAATAAAAAAGTTTTTTTTAAAATTAGAATAAAGTGAATAGTTTAAATATTTATAAAATAGACCAAAACAGAAAGATCAAATAACAACAAGAAAAAGGAGCAACATATAGTGTAAAAGGACCCAAAGATTTCTTCCTTTCACAGGTGAAAATGTGATATATATGAACATAGACATAATAGGAAAGCAGGGGGCTTGGCATGCGCGGGGTGCTTGGTCGCTCAGCGCCCCAAATAATAAGGGCCCCTGATTTATAATATTATTTATTGTTTTCAATAATTAAAAGCAAAAGTTGCATGAATTAGCTTAGTGGTAAGCTTAACTAAATTGGGTTACAATTAATCTCAAAGCTCACGTCGTAAGTTTAAATCCCAGAAGATTATTTTAGTAGCTTTTAATTTGATTTTTTAAGAACAATATAATTAAATAAAATGGGCATATCTACAAGAATATGTACAAGGCTTCTGTTAACTTAGCCCTGACTAGGGCTGCTCATTCGGATCGATCCGATCCGAAAGTTCGGATATATGAAAATTTTGGATCGGCCAAATCATGATCCGAATCCGATCCGAAAATAATCGGATATCCGATCTAAAAGATCCGAAATTTTCGGATCGATCCGACGATCCACAATTGTTTTTTTTAATACTTTTTTTCTATTTTTTTCATTATTTATTATTTAATATTCAAAATTTAAAATGTGTTTTCCTACCTTATTCCAACTTTCAACATATACATACATACATATATATATATATCAAAATAAATTGAAATCAGCATATATATAAATTAAAAAAATCAAAATCAGCATATATATATCAAAATAAAAAATAAAAAACAGCATATATATAATTATATATAATCGAAACTTGCAATTCAGCATATATATATCCGAAAATCCCAAAGGGAAAAGCCCAAAATTTTTTTCGGATCGGATCGGATATCCAAAAATCCAAATTTCGTGATCCGTATCCGATCCGAAAATTTTTCGGATAGTTCGGATCGGATATCCGAAATTACTTTTTATAAAAAATATCCAATTTTTTCGGGTCGAATCGCTCGAATTGGATCACTTTGAATAGCCCTAGCCCTGGCCATGTCGGAAAGTTGTTATGATGTGAAATATATAATAATTTCCACATGACAGAAAGTTAAGTTATTTTTTGTGAAAAAGACTACGATTCACACTAAACAAAATAACAAGGGACATAGGGGATTAGAGGGTGACATAGAGGATTAGAGGGTGACCGATGACTCAGATGGTTAGAAATTCTCTGCAATCTACTGGTGTCAGGGGTTAGACTTGGTAGGGAGAACCACGGTTCGATCCCCCGCAAGCACGTTGGGAGGAGTTTAAAACCTTAACCCCGGGACGCGCTCCGAATCCGGATTAGCCCAAAAGGGTGAACCGGGTGGATACACAAAAAAAAAAAAAAATTATATAAATATATATATACTCCGTATTATGCTAAACTATATTCCATGCATTATTTATATCATCACTACTCAAACTTGTGTTTGTCTTTTTAGGGTGATATAGGTAATGATGTATTGGGCAAGATACTTAGTATGGGCATCGCTAGCCACGGCCGTGCTAGGGTAGTGTTGCTATTATGTACAAGGCTGTGTGGTAGAAGAGCGGTTTGCTTTACTAGCAATCAAAGCTTACATGAGATCTTATTCAAATACCTCTTATGAGCTCGTTGTAGATCTAAATCCATGGTATAACAGTAGCAAGACAGATGATTGTTGCCACTGGATTGGGGTTCGCTGCAACACGGGCCGTGTAACAGAATTGGACCTTAGTCATAAGGTATACAGGGGAAATTATGAAGATAGGAAGAAGTGGATGTTTAATGTGACTCTATTTCAGCCTTTTATAAACCTCATTTCCCTCGATTTGTCATATGATTTCATCAATGGCTTGGTCGAGCAAAACGGTAATTAAGTAACGCTTCTTTTTCGTTCTTATTTATTTAGATTTAGACACCACAAGTGAAAATATTATACATTTATACTCATCTATTTATGATAGTTTATTCTTATGTGAAATCATCCTTGGTTGTAAATTTAATAGCTTTATATGCACATTTTGCATGTCGATATGTCAAATGTCTCTCAAAAATAACAAAAGTTATTTGTTCAAAAAATTACGACATTTGTTGAATTCACATTCGTTCAGATAATTATTCAGATTTTTTTTCCTTTCATCCGGCTATTCCACAACAATGAATAAAAGAAAAGGTGTATTTACTGAGTAAATTCTATCAGCTATCAAATTTCTACGATAATAAAAAAATATGTGACAACATATATCAATATGGATGTGTATTTGTAGAAATTTTTAAAATATGAATTTTGGTGTTATTATTCTACTTTTACAAATTATATATTTTGTAATAATTTCATTTTAAAAATTTTAAAAAATGGAAAAACTTTTCTTAATTATTAAGAGTGGCGTTACTTAAATTTTAAAAATAATTGAAGGGGTAACATGCATACACATTTCCAGTGGGACGTCATAGCTTCCCTTTGCTTATATAATAGATATAACACATACATAGTTTACCTTTTTGTAATATCCTTATAATATAAACCAAGGGGAGCTATGACATCCCCTTCAAAAAGTCTAAAATTGTTTTTAAAAACATTTTAAATACCCAAATTATATCAATATTTACTAAAAAGGAAAGTTTTGTATTTTTTTAAATGAAAATATTACAAAATATAAAATTCAAAAAAATAAAATACAAACAAAAAGTTCATAATTTTAATTTTCTACCAATCCACACCTATATTGATATAGTTTTTCATACAAATATTTTAATTTTGATTTTTTTACTATCGAGTAACAATTAAACTTAAAATTTGAGGTACACATAGCATGCATAGAAAGATAATACTCCGTATATAAGAGAGAGGATGCTTAATTTTGGTGCTTTGAGAGTTTGAGAGGATGCTTAATTGATTATTATATAAAACTAGAATGTCCTTTTAATTGATAATAGAAAGATTTTTTTATAGAATTTTTCCTTTTAAAAAAAATAAAAATTCAACCAAAAAGAGTACTCGTATGTCCTCACAATTATTATTCTATTAATTAATACATTTTGGTCTACTTGAATCGTGTATAGGTTCAACAACAATCACAACTTTGAAGAATCTACAAGTTTTGAAGTTGGATTTGAACCATTTTAAAGCAGGTTACCTTTCCTTAAGGGTTCTTAAGGCACTCAAGACATTGACCCTAAGTCGTGGGTCGTCGTTCTCAAACGGATCCAACTTCTTTTTACTATCCCAAACAGGTATTTTTTTTGGTAGAAAGGTATAATATAGAAAGGTTTAATCTCTATTTTATATATATATATATATATAAGTGAAGGTGGAGCAGTGGTGTCCCCCTTTAAAAAGTCTAAAATACCCCCTAAAATTTTCTAAAATATCAAACTACATCAATATTAATTAAAAAGGAAAGTTTTTGTATTTTTAAAATGCAAATATTATAAAATAAATAATTCAAACAAATAAAATAAAAACACAAAAATTTATATTTTTGAATTCTCTACAAATAGACATCCATATTAATATAATTTCTAAACAAATATTTTACTTTTTTATTATAGTATAAATTTGATAGGATAAAGAGTATAATGGATGAACTTTTTATTTTGTTTATAATTATGTACACGAGTAAAAATTTGTCAAATAATAAGTGCTTCTTATTATTATCTTCCCATGTTAGTTGTTACTTATTTTCAATTATATTGTATATATTTTTTCTTAAGGGTCGTTTGATTGTCAAAGGGGAAAGAGAATCACTTTAAGAATGAGAATGAGGGGTAATAATGGAAAAAAGGTGTTAGATTTAGTTAGTTGTTTGTTAAAATTACAAAGAATGAATACACACCACCATATACCACGCCACCATAATAGTGTTAACTACAATAATTATTAAATATCAAGTAATATCTTTAAATCTTCTAAAATTTGAATCTTAATTTATAAAAGTTATGGGTATGTAAATAATTTTAATCATAAATCTTTAAACAAACTGAAACATGTTTTTCCCTATTTTCACGTATGAAATGTTATTTAAAAAAACTAAGATTATATTATTGTAAAAATTAAAATACATTAATAAACAAATTTGTTCTCTAAAAAAACATTTTTTTTGTTTTTTCCTAATGTTTTACTATTGTAAAATGGATGTGAATTCTATGCAAACCTTTAATTCGTTTGTGGTTTTTTTTTATTGTGAAAGGCTTTACCAAAATTGTTATACCTCACACATAACATGGATTAAATTAAAATAAATCGGGGGGCTGTGATTAGTGGTGAGCAAAACCAGGTACCCGATCTTTTTCTATGGAACCGGGCCCAGAACCAGAACCACTGGGTCCAAAATATCTGGAACCGGAATATGTTTTAGGAATCGGAACCACAGGGTACCAGTTCCAATACCGGGTACCCGGATTTTTAATGGGTGTGTATTTTGTTCAATTTCTTAAATTTAAATAACAAGTCGGGTTAATGGCCAACAACTACTCTACTACATATTTAATTATTTACCACTAAATATCCACAAAGATAGTTTCCTTAAACACAAGTTTACAATTTAAAGATAAAACATATAAGTTTACATAAAGTCATAAACACAAATTACATACAAGTTTACATAAACAGACAAATTTGGAATGAAAAAAAAAAATTAGACTTATTATATTTTGGTTTAGTCAGTAATTACTTCAATACTTCACTATTTACCATTGGATAAAAGTATAAAACCTAATTCAACTGTATCGGGAATGGGTTTGGGACCAGGTACCCAAAATTGGAACTGTTACAACCGGGTACCCGTTCCAAAAATTTTGGAACCAGAACCGGGACCAATTGGGACCGGGTAGTAACTTTTGGATCCGGAACCGGACCCAGTGAACCGGGCCCAGTTGAAACATTTAAGGGGGCTAACATAGACATTTTCAGGAGGACGTGGTAGTTCCCCTTGGCTTATATAATACTAGCCTTTTATGCACGCTTTGCGTGCGATGATATTTTAAATACATATATTAATTTGTCTTAAAAAAATAAAATAAAGGTTATTTATTTGAGAAATTGAAAAATCTGTCAAATTCACACTCATTCATATAATAAAAAACAAACCTTCTTCCTCTCATTCGGTCATCCCACAACAATGAATAAAAGAAAATGTTTAATTTATTTTGCCTATTCTATTGGCTACTAAATTTTTACGATAATCAAAATACAAAATTTTTATTTGATGAAATATATCAACATGGATATCTATTTATAGAGAATTTAAAATATGAATTTTGGTATTTTTGTTTTATTTTTTTGAATTTTATATTTTGTACTATTTTCATTTTAAAAAGTACAAAAATTATAATAAATTTCCTTAATAATTAGGAGTGATGCAAATTAAGATTTTAAAAAGTTTTGAAGGGTAATATAGACTTTTCGAGGGGGACACCATGGCTCCCCCCTTGGCTTATATAATAAAGATAGATAATATCAGCAGCTTTAGCAAACAATACACAGGAAGTTGTAATTGATGGGAAATAAATCCCCTTGCTAAATTTATGAAAAGTGTAATTTATGTGTTTGGTTGACACTATAGGAATTTATATTTCCTATATTTAATTAATGGGTAATTAATCCAAAAAAACCATCAATCTATTCTCCAAAAAAAAACCACTCACCAGTCACCATCATCATGTCCTCAGTCACCATATCATCATCACCACCCTTCATTTTTTTTGGTAGATGGGTCAAAGCATCACCACCCTTCATTTTATCACCGAGTTTACAACACCTCATATCCACCATCAATCAAAACATCTCCAACAACAAAAACCCATCTTTCTCTCTCCTCTTTCATCACACTTCACCATCTTCATCACTCTCTTCCTCTCGTTCACAACCCCAAATCCAATTACAAATTCAAAATATACCCACTTTAAACAAGAGAATCATTTGAGATCTCAAGATCTCGAAGCTCACAAATCAATAATGTTGTTTGTTTATGTATTTTGATTGTTTTTATCTTGATGATGATGATGGTGATGATGATGAAGGTAGATGTGGATATTGACGGTGATGAAGGTCCACGACGATGGTGATGATGACAACGGTGGAGGTTGATAAAGAATTGAAGGTGATGAAGGTGGACAATGTTGATGGTGATGAAGTGGATTGTGATGATGGTGGATGGTGAATAAGGTAGATGATGATGGTGGATGGTGAATAAGGTAGATGATGATGATTATGGTGAATGATGATGATAATTAATTAGCAAATAAGCACGGGAATTTTGAGTCACCGTGGGGTGGGTCGGTGAATCATTTCCTACATATTTCCCAGGAAATTTGTTTTCCTACACTTCACTTCCTTAATCCCCGGGAAGTCGAATTTCCTAGGAAATTCACCACCAACCAAACAATACCGTACTATATTTTTCAACTATGTTTCCAGTATACTTTTTAAAAATTAAATAAATAAATAACCAGTAAATTAGAAATTACTGTATACCACATGGCCTACAAATAATGGATCGACTCATTTAAGTATTTGTAATTTACATGACCTTAAAAAAATACAGCATCCACATTCCACAATAATGGGCTACAAATCTTGTACCTTTGTTTACGTCATATTATTCTTTTAAGCTACAATACTGTTATGAGCTTCTCAAATTCAATAGTGTCTACTCATAAAATCTTGAATCAAACAAGTTATCTATTTTTTAGTTTTTTTTCTTCCTATTTTTAGGGTTCCTCTTTTTCAACAAATTTTATTTTTGTGGTGATCGATTTGATCATGCTCAGCTCAAATCTTCTGAGTTGAAGCTCCAGCAATGCTACGTCTTTGTTGGCTCTATTTCAATGTTAAAGTTCTTCGTTGAGTAAGAATCAAAAGTAGCAACATGCGCACACACAAAAATGATCAACTTTGAAAAGTTCATTAATCAACCACAAACCTTAATTAAAATTAAATGGGAACTTCTAACTTGGAAAAAAAACTTTGGTGTTGTTTGGTTGGGAGATATTTCCATGGAAAATATAAGTTACTAGGAAATGCAAGTAAGGGGTTGCGTTTAGTTTACACTTTTATAGGAATTCCAAATTCCCACAGGAATTTAATTCCTCCAACATATAGGAAATCACTCACCATGACCCTCTTGGTAAGTTTAATTTCCTGTAGGAATTATAAATTCTCATGTGTCAACCAATCACGTATATAGATTCCTAGAAAATTTTCACCTTAGTATTAGAATTGTTCGATAGGGGACGACTATATATATGCCCGCCTCAACCGATTTACTTAAATCGTACGTAATGAGTTTGTACAATAAGTTTTGAAAACAAAAGGACAATTAGGTCAATTAATACTAAGGCTCTGTTCTTTAGGACTGATCTGGTCTGATCTAATCTAATCTGATCTGATTTGATCTGATCTGATTTGATCTGATCTGATTTGAATTATTTTTATTTTTATTTTTATAATTGTAATACTTATTTTTTTATGAGAAATGTAATACATGATCATATATACTAAAATAATAATAATAATTATTATTATTAATTAATATAATTATTATTATAATTATTATTATGATAGCCATTTCATTTCACCTCTTCATTCAATCTCACTCCAAAACTTCAAAAATTCAAATAATAATATTAATACTAATAATAATAATAGTAGTAGTAATAACCACCGCCGAAAAATTTGACCAAATCGTCACCGAAAAAGTCGACCGAATAATCCCCGCTGGAAAATTCATTCCGAAAATCGTCACCAAATCGTCGCTGGAAAAGTTGGCCGAATGATCACCGTCCAAAAGAATAGGGCCTAATAGGCAGATATAAACAACATAAAATATTTTGCAAGTTGTCCCGTGTGATCCTTTTACAATATATTTATTTGTTAAATATTTTTTTTAAGCATCAAACGCAACTACATCAGTGATACAATCCAGACCCCCACTTACCCAAATACGATCCCCTAAAACAATTGGACTAAGCTTAGCTAAGAGGTGAACCACAACATTGCCTAATTTGCCTTCCCTCTTAACATGACTCCAAAAAAAACAAAAAACAATACTACGAGATAATATATCCTTAATCACGAGAGAAAATAAATTTGTTGAAATTTTATCACTTAAATGATGAATCACATCCAAGCAATCACTCTCAAAAATAGCCTTGTCGTTATAATCACGAGAGAAAATGAATTTGTTGAAATTTTATAATATTTGTTAAATATTATAATTTTCTTAACTTGCTATTCTGTTTATTATTTCTTTTTATTGATTTATAGTTCTGACAAATAAAATCTATTTTATCCAAAATTAGATTGGGTGGTGGACTTACAATTTGAATATTTATATAATCAGCATTGAAATTAAAATCTAATTATAATTGCGCTCTCTCCAATGTATTGGTATTTTTTTTTTTGAAAATTTCAACCTTTTTTTTTTTAATTTTATCCTACAATGTGATATCAAATTTATTTTTGTTTTACCAAAATATGTTTTGACATATATACTCTGTATATTATTGGTAGTAATCTAGACTTTGTACAATTTTTTTATATATAAAAAATAATAAGGCTCAACTCATTGGGCGCATGGACAAGAATGTCTATTTAATAAGGTCACTGCATACGGACAATATATCATGTCCACATAAATTAATAACATACTAGTCTTCTATGCACGCTTTGCGTGCAATGATATTTTAAATACATATATTAATGTCTAAACAAAATAAAATAAAGGTTATTTATTCAAAAAATTGAAAAATCTGTCAAATTCACACTCATTCATATAATCAGAAACAAACCTTTTCCCTCTCATTCGGTCATCCCACAACAATGAACAAAAGAAAATGTTTAATTTATTTTGCCATATTCTATTGGCTACCAAATTTTTACGATAATCAAAATACAAAATTTTTATTTGATGAAATATATCAATATGGATGTCTATTTATAGAGAATTTAAAAATATGAATTTTGGTATTTTTGTTTTATTTTTTTGAATTTTATATTTTGTACTATTTTCATTTTAAAAAAGTACAAAAATTGTAATAAATTTCCTTAATAATTAGGAGTGATGCAAATTAAGATTTTAGAAAGTTTGGAAGGATAATATGGATTTTTCAAGGGGGACACCATGACTCCCCCTTGGCTTATATAATAGAGATTTGAATACATAGGTTGTGAAATTATGTGCGTTATCCTTTTGTTACAATTTTTTAGTAAAAAGCTAATATATTAGTTCGTGAAAAGGTCTCACTGAAAACTTGCTAATTTTCTGTTAATGATTACAGTTTTATGGATATAGTGACAATATATATGGTAGTTATGTGATTATGAACTTGTTATAATCTCATTCAGGTATTTGCCAATTGCATAAGCTTGTGGAGTTGCGTCTTCAATACAATCTATTTCATGGGGCTTTGCCCTCATGCTTTAAAAAGTTATCCTCCCTACAAATTCTTGACCTTTCACACAACAATTTCAGTGGAAATTTCTCAAAAGTGCTCTCAAACTTGAGGTCCCTAAAGTACTTGAATCTCACTAATAACTACTTAGAAGGAAAATTTTCTTTGACTTCTTTGGCTAACCTCTCAAAGCTAAACGACTTGCGGCTTTCAGCTAACTTATTAGAAGTTAGTTTATTAGATGATTATCCATCATGGCCACTCAAATTTCAGTTGCAAGCCTTGGGGTTGCGAGGGTGTAATCTCAATAAAACGTTTATTAAGACTTTCCCTCAATTTTGGTCACACCAAACCAACCTGAGTGAGCTTGATCTCTCTAGTAATAATATGCATATCGCTTTTCCTGATTGGCTGCTTAACAATAGCTCTAACCTTAGAGCTTTCTACCTCATGAACAACTCTCTTACGGAAAACCTTCACTTACCTCATCATGATCCTAACTTGTCGTTGCAGATTTTGGATATTTCCAATAACAAACTCCACAGTAAGCTCCCTGAAAATATTGGTTTGGCGTTCCCTCAGCTCCTATACCTTAACTTGTCAGGCAACCACTTTAAAGGACTTATTCCTAATTTTATAACTTTCTTCAGAAGACTAAGATATTTGAATTTGTCATACAACAACTTCTCCGGGGAATTACCAAGAAGAATACTAAGTGATTTGACCTTTATTGAGGTACTACAGCTATCAGGTAACAATTTAGAAGGAGATATTATACCAGAGGATATGAACCTTCCTAGAATATATTGGTTGAAGCTTAGCAATAATAGTTTTAGTGGCACAATCAAGGAATCCCTTCAAAAAAGCGCTGATACATTATCCCACTTAGATATGTCCAACAATAACATTACAGGTGGGCTTCCTCAATGGATTGGCAAATTTTCTAGATTGTATTCTTTGTTAATATCACAAAACAATTTGCAAGGTCACCTTCCAAAGGAAATATGGAATCTTCAACTTGGTTATTTAGACCTTTCGCAAAACAACCTTAGTGGATCTATCCCTCCATGCCCCAACTATTGTCTATTCACTAACCTGCATCTACAAAATAACAACCTCACAGGAATGATACCAACAACATTATCGACTTGTACATCCTTAAAAACACTTGATCTGGGAAACAATCAATTTTCAGGTGGTATACCTTTGTGGATTCATAAGCTTTCTAGGCTAACAATACTCATGTTGGCCAGAAACAATCTACATGGCTCAATTCCTCCACAACTTTGCCAGTTAAGTTGCATTAATATATTAGATCTCTCACACAATAGCCTTTCGGGAGGAATACTCATTTGCATTGGGAACTTGTCTTTCGGGACGAACATTGACTTACAATACGAACAAGACGGTAAAGTGGATGGACCTCTCAAAGAAGCTACAAATTTTATCTTCTATAGACCTGAAGAAGTAGTGGAATTCTTGACTAAGAATCAATTTCACGTTTATAGAGGTAGAAATCTTGTTCTAGTGTCATTATTAGATTTGTCATCAAACAAACTCATTGGTGACATACCACCACAACTGGGTAAATTAGAACAACTTCATTCTTTGAATTTATCCCGCAATTTATTTTCGGGATCCATCCCAAGTAAGCTTTCATACCTAAAACAAGTTGAAAGCCTAGACCTTTCCTTCAACCATTTAAGTGGGCGAATTCCTTTTCAACTAGTCGAGCTTTACTCCTTAGAGATCTTTAATGTTTCTTACAACAATTTGTCTGGAAGAGTGCATGATGGGGGACAATTTGGAACCTTTGACGAGAGAAACTATTACAAGAACCCAAGACTCTACAGGTACAATCTTATCAATGCATTGCCTCGTGCCACTCCTCTCCAAGAAGATGAAGATGAAGATGGAGATGAACACTTGGGAATAATAGACATGATAGATTTCTTATGGAGCTTTGACATGTCATGGGGTACTATGTTCTTCGCCACCATCTTAATCCTCTACATCAACCATCAATGGCGTGGAGTGGTGTTTGACTTTGTTGATTCCCATATTCTTTGTTGGTTCACAAAGTTTAAGCTAAATATCTAGTCCAACATTAGTGCTAGTGGTGGTACTTGTTTAAATTCCTGAAATAATAATCATTGTAATGTTTGATTATATTTTTGCATCCATTTGTTTGTTATTATAATTGTCGTGAATAACTTGTAGCTCCACCCATATGGTTTTAATGGTGCTACTTTGAAGTTTGAATTGTCACAAATGTCAGTACTCAACCCACAGCTTTAGCTTTATTATATTATAATAATACTCCCTCCGTAACATAAAACTTTCACCATTTGGTTTTGCACGCATTTTGCGAAAGCGATTTAAGGGTGTAAACGAAGAAATTAACCAAAATGATTTTAATACAAGCAAGAATTTGATTATAAGTTCCTAATATTAAAATTATATTGGTTGATTCTTTCGTTTACACCCTTAAATTGCTTCCTCAAAATGCGTGCAAAATCAATTGTTGAAAGTTTTAAGTTACGGAGGGAGTAATAATAATCTATAATTATCCGTCCAAAATAAATAAATAAAGTTTTGTATCGCAGAAGCCTGCAAGCACTGAAGGAATGTTACCAATGTTGGAGTTTATAGATATGATTAGCGGAATTTCAGGAAACAATTTCCTAACATCTATAACATCAGGATCACTAATAATAAACAATATGAATCATAGATTATAAGGAATAGAATAACAACCTTTGTAGCGTGAATTCCCTGATAAAGCAAATTGATTATGGAGAACAAGAGCCCCAAATGTTGCCCCTCTATTCAGTCCACACAAGCAAAGAACTGGATCTCCTTCACGTATGTCTGCTAGAACAGGATCAGAGAATTCCCAACTCTCTTCTCATTTTTGTGATGGAATTAAAACCAGAGATTAGGGTTTTTAATGTTTTTTTTTTTTTATATGGTGATCAACTGTATATCTTATATATATAGAAGTCACACATAAAAACCCTAATATCACTAGTAATACTAAAACCTAATTATCATGGGCTTTAGTATATTATGACCCAGTCTTTTACTTAATGTGTGTGACCTTATAGGACCCAGTTATAATTAGCAGTGGCCCAACAATTGGTCCACAGATCATAATTGGTTTCTAGCAAAACATTATGACCACCTAAATAACCGAATAATTAATCTCCATTATTAATCCTATTTTATATTTTAGTAATTGCCAATTGATCGAAGGACATTTCCTTCAATCTCCCACTTGTCCGAGAGCAAGCGTGCAATTATAAATTCCTTGGTCTCTTAATGTCTAATTTGATAATATGATGACATCTTTATGTCATCCATATTTGTTTTTCAAATTTATTTCTTGAAATCCGAGTTCGAATTGCGATACAAATGATTATCTCATAATCAATTTGAGCACGGCCATGCATTTTTCAACTCCCACTCTTCAAAAGGCTAAGACACCAATCCTATCACACATAGGAGGACCTTTTCAATCTTGTGGTAACCAAAACTCCCACTCAACCTTTTGCATAACCCGAATGCTAGCTTTATTGTCCCCTTTTACGGCATGACGTTTGAAAGCATCAAAGTTACACAAAACATTAAGCTAAGTAGTGTCCCACTCATGTCTTAGGAATCCACTAAAATAATTATAAACTTCGATATAGGTCAGTTCAATTGTGTATCAACCATACATATCCATATGATTGATCAAACATCTCTATGTTTCCATAGCCCATGAAACAATGCTATCGATCAATCTTATATGCTAATCCTTTTAATATGTCATATATGTCCATTTTAATGACTTAGATTAGGAACTTAAATATTTTATGAATTCAGTTCACTTATGGTGTTTCATTTATCAAATCACGTATTTGACAAACCATTGAATTCAATCAAATATGCTGGACATTTTATTTAACACTAAACCAATATTAAATAAAATTTCTATTATCATAAACATAAATCAGCAAATCATGTCTCTACATTGTAATAAGTTTCTCTAAACATAATACAATCTAAGCCCATTCTAATATTTGCTTCAACCCAACAGCCCTAGTATGACTTTCATGTTTGGGTTGAGGTAGAGGTTTAGTAAGTGGATCAGCCACATTCTCATTTGTATGAACTTTGCAGATCTTGACGTCCTTCCTGTCAACTATCTCACGAATGAGATGATATTTCCTCATAACGTGCTTGGATTTGCTATGTGACCTTGGCTCCTTTGCTTGTGCAATGGCTCCATTATTATCACAAAACAACTCAATCCCTTCCAGAACACTAGGTATAACGCCTAGCTCTGTTAAGAACTTCTTAATCCAAACAGATTCCTTAGCTGCTTCTACCGCTGCTAAGTATTCCGATTCAGTTGTAGAGTCTGCAACAGTGCTTTGCTTTGAACTTTTCCAGCTCACTGCTCCTCCATTAAGACAAAAGATATACCCTGACTGAGAGCGGCAATCATCTCTGTCAGTCTGGAAGCTTGCATCAGTATAACCTTTAACAACCAACTCATTTTCACCACCATAGACTAAGAACATGCCCTTAGTTCTTCTTAAGTACTTTAGGATGCTCTTAGCTGCAGTCCAGTGTGCATCACCTGGATTTGCTTGGAACCTGCTACACATGCTTAAGGCATATGCAACATCTGGTCGAGTACATATCATCGCATACATTATGGATCCTATGGCTGAAGCATAAGGTATGCTACTCATTCGCTTCAACTCATCAGGCCCTGATGGACACTGACTCTTGCTGAGCGACATGCCATGTGACATGGGAATAAACCCTCTTTTAGAGTTTTCCATGTTGAACTTTGCAAGAACCTTATCAATATAAGTCTCTTGACTTAGTCCAATCATCCTTCGAGACCTATCTCTATGGATTTTAATTCCCAATATGTATTCAGCCTCTCCTAGGTCTTTCATGGAGAAACAACTTTTCAACCATCCCTTGACTGATTCAAGCATTGGTATGTCATTTCCCATGAGCAGTATGTCATCCACATACAAGACCAAGAAGACTAAGCTACTCCCACTAAATTTCTTGTAAACACAAGATTCTTCTTCACATCTGAGGAAACCAAACTGTTTGATCGCCTCATCAAATCGAAGATTCCAGCTCCGAGATGCTTGCTTTAGTCCATAAATGGATCTCAAAAGCTTACAAACTCTTTTAGGATTTTCTAGATCCTCAAAACCCTCAGGTTGTGTCATATACACATCCTCATTCAAGAACCCATTCAAGAATGCAGTTTTGACATCCATCTGCCAAATCTCGTAATCGAAATATGCAGCAATCGCTAAAAGTATCCGAACTGACTTAAGCATTGCTACTGGAGAAAAAGTTTCATCATAGTCTATACCATGAATTTGCCTGAACCCTTTTGCAACCAGTCTAGCTTTATAGACATTTACATTTCCATCTTTATCAGTTTTTATTTTGAACACCCACTTACAACCAATAGGTGTAACCCTATCAGGCAAGTCGACTAGGGTCCAAACTTTATTTTCTGACATGGAGTCTATTTCGGATTTCATGGCTTCAAGCCATTTCTCAGAGTCTGGGCTCGCCAAAGCTTGTTTATAGGTAGTAGGCTCTGAATTTTCCAAAATCATTATTTCAGAATTTTCAGTTAACAGGATATCACCCAACCTTTCGTCTGGAATCCCTCGTCTACTTGTCCTACGTGGGTTTTGAGCATCAATAGAAATATTCTCTTCAACTCTTTGAAGATTTTCGCATGAATTTGATTCAAGTGGGACGGTAGGAGGTTCACGTGTTGGATACGTCATCTCCTGAACTAGACTTTCGTCTGGTCGGGCCGCCTCTGACATGGTGTGACCCACGTCCATTTGTTGCTCTTCTCGAATTTCTTCGAGCATTATTTTACTCCCACTTGTCTTTCTAGAAAGAAATTCCTTTTCTAGAAAGACACCATCTCGAGCAACAAACACTTTGTTCTCTTGACGATTGTAGAAGTAGTAACCCCTTGTCTCTTTTGGATAACCCACAAAGAGACATTTATTTGATTTGGGTGCAAGTTTGTCTGATAGTAAACGTTTTACATAGACCTCACATCCCCAGATTTTAAGAAAAGATAGGTTTGGAACCTTTCCATTCCATATCTCATATGGAGTCTTTTCTACAGCTTTTGACGGGCTTCTATTTAGTGTGTGTGCAGCGGTTTCTAAAGCATATCCCCAAAATGAAATTGTAAGATCAGCAAGACTCATCATTGACCGAACCATATCCAATAAGGTTCGATTCCTTCTTTCAGAAACTCCATTTAATTGAGGGGTTCCTGGTGGCGTCATTTGTGAAAGTATTCCACAACTTTTAAGATGATCATCGAATTCTTGGTTCAAATATTCGCCACCACGATCAGATCGTAATGCTTTAATTGTCTTACCAAGTTGATTTTGTACCTCATTTTGGAATTCTTTAAACTTTTCAAAGGATTCCGATTTATGTTTCATTAAGTAGACGTATCCATATCTACTTAAATCATCAGTAAAAGTAATGAAGTAATTAAACCCACCCCTAGCCTTTGTACTCATTGGTCCACACACATCAGTATGTATGAGTGCCAAGAGGCCATTGGCTCTTTCACCCTTTCCTGTGAACGGTGATTTTGTCATTTTTCCCATTAAGCATGATTCACATACATCAAAAGATTCGAAATCAAATGATGGAAGGATCCCAGCCCTATGTAACTTTTGGATACGCTTTTGGTTTATATGACCCATTCGGCAATGCCAAATATAGGTTGAGTTTAAATCATTCGATTTTTGTCTCTTGCTATCTATGGTATAGATTTTTACTGACCTATCAAGCACATATAAGCCATTAATCAATTTAGCACTAGCATAGAACATGTTATTGTAGGAAATGGAACAACATTTGTTCTTAATTTCAAAACAAAAACCTTCATTATCCAAAACTGAAACTGAAATAATGTTCTTAGTAATAGACGGAACGAAATAACAATTATTTAGTTCTAATGTCAATCCAGATGGCAAAACTAAACTATAACTCCCGATGGCATGTGCAGCAACTCTTGCTCCATTTCCGACCCGAAGTTCTACTTCGCCTTTTGCTAGTCTTCTACTTCTTCTTAGTCCCTGCACATCATTTACAATGTGAGAACCACAACCGGTATCCAATACCCATAAAGAAGTAGAAGTCAAATTGATTTCTATAACATAAATACCTGAAGTAGAAGCACCTGACTTCTTGTCCTCCAAGTATTTAGGGCAGTTTCTCTTCCAGTGACCTATTTTGTCACAATAGAAACATTTGCTTTCCGCAGCTACTCTGGGCTTGGCAGTCGGTTTAGGCTTTTCAGGAGCAATGACAACTTGCTTGCCTTTGTCCTTCTTGCCCACTCCTTTCCTTTTGAAAACCTTTTTCTTCTGAACCATCAAAATTTCTTTCTTTGGTTCATGGGGAATGTTACCTTCAGCATTGACCAACATACCATGCAACTCTTGCAAGGTCTTTTCAGTCTCATTCATGTTGAATGTCATCCTGAACTGTTTAAAGCTGTCAGGTAATGAATGGAGAATAATGTCAGTAGCCAACTGTTCCCTATAAGGGAAACCAAGGCGTTCCATGTTCTCAAAAAGGCCTAGCATTTTGAAAACATGTGGGCCAACTGGTTAACCCTCCTTCAGATGACATTCTAGAATCTCCTTATTAGTCTCATACCTCTCAACTCTGGCCTGTTTCTGAAACATAGCCTTGAGTTCTTGCATGATGGTGTAAGCGTCTTTGTTTTCAAACCTCTTTTGGAGGTCCGGCTCCATAGCTGCCACCATCAAACAAGTGATAGGAATAGACCTTTCATTAGCCTGTTTAGCACGACGCTTTTCAGCTTCAGTTGATGCATCAGTCACCACTGGAAGTGGGTTTTCAATAACATCCTCCCTTCCCTCCGACCTAAGCACAAGTCTTAGAATACGTTCCCAGTTTGTGAAATTTCCTCCATTCAGCCTATCCTTCTCAAGGAAAGGACGAATGTTGAAAACAGAGTTGTTGTTGTTATTGTTAGACATGGTATCTACATACAGAAAAGAGCAAAATTCAATTTTTATGTTTATGAAAGTACCTAAAACATGCAATAGTTTATAGGTTACTTAATAACTCTATTCAATTTTTAATGTCCCAATTTGAACGAGTTAATAACAAGATCCTATCAACATGTAATGATAAGCAGACGGAGGCCTTTTCTTATAGTTACATTATCAAGGTAAGTAAACTATTTACTAATTACAACATTTATAATTCTTGTTTAGATAAGAAAACATCTCATGTTAAACTATCTCTTGCTTCAAAATCCAAAACGCTTTTGGTGATTTTGTTGAGACTAACCAAATTAAGTATGTAAAATTCGCAATTTTACCTTATCTCCCAAAATTATTAATAATACCCTACGGAGGCATGACCTATTATTTTTAATTAAGGGTTAATAAGTACTTTATATTTGGGAAAGCAATCTCAATATTTGCGGGACCTAAGTTTATTATGTTGTTATTAATAGTGAACTCTAGCGTATTGATGAACAACATACAATAAACTAATAAGCATTTTAAAATAATAAACAAAATAAAATGCAATAAAATAAATATGACCTAGTATGGCCCTTAATCCTAACAACTAAGCTCCTTGATTGGGCACCTCCTTGGACTCTTCATGGATCTCCATCCATCTTTGTCATGGGCCTCCACGGTCTGGGCTCGTCTTTGTATTACATAAGTATTAAAGTAATTAAAATGCAAAATAAATTACAAATTAAAATAAAACTTAACGATGCGCAGATCGTATTTAAATTACAAAAATACAAAACGGTTCGCAGACCGTATTTACTATCCTAGATTGGGCCATACTAGTCACAGCACGCAAATAATATCATATATTATAAACCTGCATGCATTTAATATACTACAGACAAAGTATAATATCAAATAATATCACATATTAGCTTACCATTATTTTCATTCAATTAAAATTCATATATGGAATTAATCATCATTAATTATTAATTTGCATTATTTGGAGGCATTTTATACTCAAAAAAAAATTATTTAATTGTTATTTAAACTCTTTAAACAATAACTTTATTCATTCCAAAATAAATAAATAAATAAATAAATAATTTTGTCAACTTACCAAAACTTATTTTGTGTATAGTTAGGGAAAATGGGGTCAATGCTTAATTATAGCCACAAATTCACAATCACATGACTTATTCCTCCTTTTTATTATTATTATTATTAAAAAAAAATATAATTAAACAAAAAAAAATAAAAAAAGGAAACAACAGCAGCAACATAGCAACGCATTAGCAGAAGCAACCACAGTAACAGCCACGCACGGCCGCCGACCACCGCCGCACAGCCACGACCCCCACCCAGAAACGCCGGCCGTCGCACGTCCGACCTCCGAGCACCATCCACTCCACCCAGAAACTTCGAGAATCGATCTGTTTTGCCCCCAAATAGTTCGAACATTTCGAGCAAGATCTGGGACAAATCGAACAACCGTTGTTCGAATCGATACTTGATACTATTTTCTGGGTTATGTGAATGTATTTCCCCCAAATCAATTTGCAAAATTAAACACTATAAATGATGTTAGATTGAATTTGAGGAAGTTAGGGTTCGAACTGTTCGAACCAAAACACGCAAATTCGTTCAACTTATTGAGATAAAACAACAATTTTTGCTATTAATTTGCAATTAAGATTGAAAGAAACAAAAACCCTAATGTAATTTTGAACAATAACAAGTATTAATCCTTGAATCTGGGTGGTTTTTGGGTTCGAAGTTCGAACTGTTCGAACGTTTTTTTTTTTTTTTTTTTTTTTTTTTTTTTTTTTTTCGAGTATAATAAAATACAATTAAAATCAATATTTTAATTATGCAAATTAATCCATATATTTAATCCTCCCTTAATGGAATGAAAATAATGAAATCTAACAAATAAACATGATCATATGAATATTATTAGAGGGCTAACTGATACCACTGTTGGAGTTTATAGATATGATTAGCGGAATTTCAGGAAACAATTTCCTAACATCTATAACATCAGGATCACTAATAATAAACAATATGAATCATAGATTATAAGGAATAGAATAACAACCTTTGTAGCGTGAATTCCCTGATAAAGCAAATTGATTATGGAGAACAAGAGCCCCAAATGTTGCCCCTCTATTCAGTCCACACAAGCAAAGAACTGGATCTCCTTCACGTATGTCTGCTAGAACAGGATCAGAGAATTCCCAACTCTCTTCTCATTTTTGTGATGGAATTAAAACCAGAGATTAGGGTTTTTAATGTTTTTTTTTTTTTTATATGGTGATCAACTGTATATCTTATATATATAGAAGTCACACATAAAAACCCTAATATCACTAGTAATACTAAAACCTAATTATCATGGGCTTTAGTATATTATGACCCAGTCTTTTACTTAATGTGTGTGACCTTATAGGACCCAGTTATAATTAGCAGTGGCCCAACAATTGGTCCACAGATCATAATTGGTTTCTAGCAAAACATTATGACCACCTAAATAACCGAATAATTAATCTCCATTATTAATCCTATTTTATATTTTAGTAATTGCCAATTGATCGAAGGACATTTCCTTCAACCAACACTAAATTATCCTCATAAAAAATAATAAATAATCCTTATAGAAGACGCTAAAGAATTGCCAATAAAAAATATACTTGTACTACATAACTACTAAAATACTTATTAAGTAATCTTTATTTTAAACATTAAGTACTCCGTAACACTTTAGTGTCAAAGGGTTACTTAGTTGTATAGGAGTTACAGATGTATATCAATAAATTCTGGAAGAATACCCAGATGCATTGCCAACTTGTCTTTCGGGAAGAAAATTGCCACAAATTATAGATATGATGATCCATTATTATTTAGAGGGGCAAAGATATAACTATGAAGTTTTATGCTAAACTTGAAGAATTGGAGTTCTTACTAAGAATCAATGTTTATGCTATGAAGGAATATTACCATAAAAGATAAAGGGATAATTAAATTAATAAGTAGCAACTATTACACTTTTTATTTTATAGGTACCAACTTTTGATTATTCACCAGCAGCACGAACTATTATATAAAGTTGCAATAATAGGTCATCCATACCTATCGTTGCAACTTTATGTAATAGTTCGTGCTGCTGGTGAATAATCAAAAGTTGGTACCTATAAAATAAAAAGTGTAATAGTTGCTACCTATTAATGTAATTATTCCAAAGATAAAAATGTATTCAGTAAATATTACATATGTATGAAATTAATTAAAGCATGAAATCTTTTTTTGTTCAATGAAAGCATGTAGTGTTGAAGAATACATATATGACCAATAGATATAATAAGCCTATAAGTGAAGAACAGGGGAAGAACATACTGGGGGGTTACAGAGAAAGATCAGCCAAATCAAAGGTCCTTGACACAGCTTTGCACCAGGAAGCCACCTTCTTCTTCCTCAAGTCCTCGTCTAATGCCGGAACGAAGACACGTGACGTCTTAGCTTTTTCTTCGGTTGAAAAGATTTGGTCTTGTTTCCAAACACCTACGGCTAATCCTGCCGCATAGGCTGCACCAAGAGCTGTCGTCTCAATATTTTCAGGTCTTAAGACTGGGCTGCCCAATACATCAGCCTGCCAATATAGAGCAAAGTAAAAAAAATGATTTAAGGCTCTGTTCTGTTGGATTTAATTTCATGCAAATTTAGTTCAATTCTATTCAACCCCTGTTGAGTCTAGGATTCAGTTTGATTCGATTCCATTCAAACTCATTCAGTCTAAAAAGAACAGGGTCTAAGCGATAAAATATCAAATTTAGATTTTCTAACAGTAGCTACTAACATAAAGTCCAATACTTGACCTACACACTTAGTAAAGAAAAAAAAAGGAGTGAAGAATTCAAATGATAACAATAATAATGTACTAGAAAAGAACCTGAATTTGCATCAAAAGGTTGTTGACAGTAGCACCACCATCCACTCTTAGCAAGAACTCACCCTTCTCATTCTTGACTTCACCTCCTTCCCCTGCATCCTTATGCATGGAATCCAAAACATCCTTCACCTGAAAACACATGCTCTCAAGCACAGCCCGGCAGATGTGCGACTTGTTAGTAAATCTAGTCATTCCAACACAAACACCACGTGCATCATCACGCCACCATGGAGCAAACAGTCCATTGAATGCCGGGACAAAATATACACCTCCTGTTGAATCCACTTTCGAAGCCAACTCTTCGATCTCACTCGAACTTTTTATTATACCAAGACCATCTCTAAGCCACTGCACAGCAGCTCCAGCAATAGCAATAGAGCCTTCCAAAGCATAGTTGGTCTGGGCTGAAGGCCCAAGTTTAAAGGCCATAGTGGTTAGTAGCCCATGGTTCGAATGAACTACCTCTGCACCGGTGTTTAGCAGTATAAAAGCGCCGGTTCCATAAGTGCTTTTTGCCTCCCCTCTTCCACATGCCTGCCCTAGCATTGCGGCATGCTGGTCACCCAAACAACCAGCAATGGGGACACCCGGGATAGGCCAGCCAGTTTCAATCTTTCCTATCACCTCAGAATTACTTACAATTTTTGGCAAAATATTAAAAGGGATTTCAAGGGTTTTTAAAGTGTCCTTGTCCCAATTTAGAGTCTTCAAATTCATTAGCATGGTTCGTGATGCATTTGATACATCAGTCACATGTACTCCATTTTTCACCCCTCCTGTTAAATTCCAAATCAACCAAGTATCCACTGTTCCGAAAAGAGCATCCCCATTTTTGACAGCTTCTCGAACTGCTTCCACATTCTCTAATAGCCATAAAAGCTTTGTTGCGCTGAAATAAGGGTTGATTGGCAAGCCACACGATGGTTCAAAATGGTTACGCCCACCTGACAATTCCTTCTCCAATTTCCTACATTAATGAAATATGCGCTACAATTAGAAACTGGACACTACACTGAAATCATACATCTAGAAAATTTGAGAAGTATTGACTTGGTTCTCCATATATTAACCGAAAGAAGCAGAAATCCAACTAATTATTAAGTCTAATGGACCGTTAATGCATAGCTACCACCTAAAAAACACAAAGGCTAAGCATAAATGCAGGAAAGATGAAAGTGTGGAGTGTCATTGCATTCATACCCAGATTGACCAAGGGTCCAAGACACAAACTTTCTTCCTCTTTTTTTGTTCTTGGGTTAAGTCCAACTCCAGACACACAATTAATACTGATTTCTATAATAATCTATTGAAAACTGTCTGTTATAGCTTTCATAAATCTCAAACTACAGACACATCTTTTTGTCACTTGCAAGACTACAGATACAGAGCTACAGACCATTCAATTTATACCTCAAAATTACTTTCAACAGACATAAAACAAGACACAAATCATTAAAATTTCCCTTTCCTTCAAGACTTTAACTATTCTCTGCTATTACTCAATCATCATTGTTTCTTGCAAAAACAGCTAGATGCAGGATTATAAAGCATTCTGTTTCCAGTCAGTGACTCCCCAATCCATCCCCCCTTAAGAGTCCCTTGCCATTTTATCAAAAACTTTTCAACCTACTCTAAGATACGTAGTACTCCCTCCGTCCCTATAAGTATGCAACATTTGGACTTTTGTTACTGTTCACTTTATAATTTGACTCTCTTAAATTTTATACATATAAGAAAAAACTATATAGTCAAATGAAATCTCGTTTGATTCGGCTCGATATGTTCTTTTTTAAAATATAATTATTTTCATTTAAAATTGTGTTTTAGGTTGATGTGAAAAAATAAAAGCAGCAAAGACGAAAGAAATATTAACTATGAAACTATGATTTCTCCTAATGGTGGCCAACCAAAACCCAAAAGAAACAAACGGGGTAAGAAAAATGGCAATCAAGCTCGATGAAGAAAAAAACAAACAATCTGAAAGATGCTTTGTAATGAAACATTAAACACCAACACATATGGCACAAGCATGTGATTTTGACATGCATAATACTAGAATGACTTGTTTTATATAGCACATTCATATGTTATTTTTTTTTAACGGGTAAGAAAACCACTAGCTTTATTGACTGGTACGGGCTACAAAAACCAAAGAGTAAACAATACACCAGAGAACTCCATATGAAAGACATTCAAACATTTCAGACATCATAATAAAAGCAATATAAAAATCCAGAAACAAAACAAACAGAGTGCATAGTAAGAACCTGCAGATGGAACTAGTACGAACATCCATCCAAACAATGGCATTATAAAGAGGAAGCCCTGTTGATTTACTCCAAATAATAGTTGTCTCCCTCTGATTGGTGATCCCAATAGCTTTCAACCCACTATCAACATTGTGTCCTTCAGCTGTAGCCTTATCCAACGCTTTTGCAATACAAATCCTGACGCTTTCCAATATCTCCATTGGATCATGTTCCACCCAACTTTTCCCAAAAAAAGAAATATATATAGAAACCCACAAAACAATAAAATCAGCATAAAAATCCCAGAAAATCCCACCATTGATTTTCAAAAACAATTTACAAAAATCTCTGAGGTAAATTGACAAACACCTGGTATGCAATACAAAAAAAAAAAAAAAAAAAAAAGATTACCCTGCAACTGGGTAAAATTGGGTAAATTCAATTTGATGAGATCCAACAGTTTTAGCAGATCCATCATAAATTATAAAACGAGTGCTTGTTGTTCCTTGATCAATTGAGCCGATGAATACTTCTTGATTTTTCGTCATTTTTGTCGTCCTCTGTGTTTCGATAAATTCAATGCAGAAGAAGATATGATTAAATGAGAAGAAAAGGGAGCGTTGAACCGTCCAGATAATAATAGTCACAACGAGAAGAAGTGTGAAATTTAAGGAGAGGCAAAATGTTTTTAAGAAATTGCAATTATCCACTAATTATGGTTAATCTGATTGTTTTGGGAGATATTATTGGACAGTTGAGTCAATGCTGACGTGCGCCGATAACAAGGGTTAAAAGTTGAAACTTGAAAGTGAGGGAGATCCTCGTGAACTATTTTTACTTTAGGTGTTATGTATACAACTGATCAATAATTTATACAAATGCTCTATTAGGGTGAGTTCTCTTACTTTAAAAAATATATTTCCTCTATCTCTTTTTAAAGAGAAATGATTAATGGATACCATGTATAAATTGATACCATGGCAAAAATGTAAATAATTACAAATATAAGGGCATTTTTCAACTCCCTTTTCTTTTTGTTAACCCAATTTTCTCTCTTTCTCCTTTTTGCATTCTCACTCTATGGGTGGGTGGGTGGATCTAGTGGGTGAGTCTGGGTGGGTGGGTCTGGGTGGGTCGGTCTAGTGGGTGGATCTAGTGGGTCTAGTGGAGAGAGAAGGGAGAGAAGATAAAAAAAAAGTTCACATTATTTACAATTGTGCCATGATATCAACCAATTTATAGATACATGGTATCCACCTATCATACCTCTTTTTTAAATACTCCATAAGAATTTGGTGTTATCTAGCCAAGGGCGGAGTCATGGTGTCCCCCTAAAAAAACCACTTTGCCCTCCAAAAAAAATTCATTAGCATTACTCCTCATTATTAAGGAAAGTTATTATACTTCCTCTGTAAATGAATTCTTGCAACATTTGCTATTTTTGGATGTTTTTGAATTTTTGCAACAAAATACCAACTTTCCCCTATTTGGTAAGTTTTTACTTATTTCCCTCTCCTACTTTTACTAATCTACCAACTTAAACCTACTTACAAAATTATTTTTGGATTCCCTGCCGAGTGAGTTCGTTGCAAGAATTTGTTTACGGAGGAAGTAAATTTTTAACTATTTAAAATGAAAATATTACAAAATATAAAATACGTAAAAGTAAAATAAAAACATCAAAATTTATATTTTTTAATTATCTATAAATGGACAACTATATTAATATAATTTTTCAGATAAATATTTTATCTTTTGATTACAGTAAAATTTGATAACTGGTTGAAAGTAGTAAATAAACTTTTCTTTTATTCATTATTGTGGGTTGGCCGAATAAAAGGAAAAGGGTTTGTTTATAATTATGTAAATGAATATAAATTTGAAAAAAAAAATCAATTTTTCCAACACACCACATTCGTTTTTTTTTGTTTGTTTAACAAATTAAAAGATATACTTAAAATATCATCGCACGCAAAACGTGCACACAAGGCTAGTTGTTAATATTGTAACCTTTTTGGATCTTAGAGTGGGTATAAAAGGTTTATAATATTCAAAAGTAGTAATGAAACATTTAATTTGAGGGTATAAATATAATTTTATAAGTGGATCATATAACCAAATTAAATGTAGTAATTGAACATTAATTTGGGGATGAATTAAAAAAGAAAGTGGGTGATTTATTTAGGGACGGATGATGGAGTAAATTTCAAGTTTAAAAAGTTTAGATAAGTTCAAGTGTAATAAGTTGGAAATACACCTTAAAAATATAAGTTTCGAGTTTAATAAGTTCCAATAATTTCAGTTCAGATAAGTTCATATCTAATAAATTGGAAAAAATGCACCTTTAGTTGTGTATGTAAGTATGTATACACTTGGTCTATGTGTAGTTTTCCCACTTTTCTGGCTATTATACTAGAGTAGCCAAGTGCACGTGTATTCATTTTGTTTATATTAAATATGTAGTTTTGCATATGAAATTATTTTTAATTGCTTATTTAGTTTTATATATTGTTCACTTCCTAAAACTGCATATTAAATAAATGAAATGAATATTAAATGAGCAAAATATAAATATTAATATATATTAGGGGTGCTTATTTTGGACATCTGATCTGATAAATCCGGATGTCCGAAATACTCGATTCGAGTTTTTCCCAATTTTTTGGTTATGTTTTACCATATTTTCTGGATATCCGATCCGAATGAATACTTGGAAAAACCAGATACAGATCCAATTTATGTATTTCTTAAAAATTTGTTAAATAGGATAAAGGATAGTGCGTGAGCTCCATTAGTATCGAAAGTGGCTAAAGATATACTCCCTCCATCCCTTAAAAATTGCCCATATTGACTTTTGCTACTGTTCATCTGGTAACTTTGACTCTCTATAATTTTAAACATGTAAAGAAAAATATAGTCAAATGGGATCTCATTTGATCCGGCTCAATGTGTACTTTTTTAATATGCAATGCTTATAATTTTTTATTATACGTACGTCAAGATATTTTCATTTAAAGCAGGATATGTCTCGAAATATGAGAAAAAGTAAATGGGGCAATCTTTTAGGCACAGAGGAGTAACAAGCTTCTCTCTAACAAAGACAACGTCGTCGTCGTCAGAGAAAGAGTATAAGGACGTACAATAATCACCAGCCCAAGATTAATTGAAGCAAAATGGCAAAGATCAATCTTAGACCAGGGAGCTAGGCATTTGGGAAATGTGTTTAAAGAAGCAATGGAAGGCTAGGCTACTCCCACAAAGTGAATGTGACTGTGAGAGGAAGATGGAATTAGAAGAAGATTTGTTGAGATCGGAACAAGTGTTGGATAAATGGATAATATATGAAGCTTTGCCTCGTCCTCTATAACTATGTATATATTTTCTGTAACTTTGGCAGGTTTTCTTTAACTGTTTTTTAATGAGAATTTGTGTTATGATGAGATCGTCTTATCATAGAATTTGTAAATAAATAATAACTATGTTTAGGCTGTCAAATTCATGGGCTTATGCCCAGATTTAATACGTCCAATCTTAAGGGTCCTTACTGTTAGACAAATCTACAAATGAGAATATGTAGGGACGACTAAAGTATTGTCAATTGATAGGGTATATAACATATTCCGATAACTATACATGGAGAAAACAAATTTCTAAGCGTGTAATCACTTTTCAAATAGCATGCAATATTTCAACCCTACAAAGAGCATGTGTTACATAAAATTTACTAGATGAGATACAAAGAAGTCTACACAATATGAACAATCTTACTAATATATATTGCAAATAAAATTATGTATTATGTTTAAGGATAGATGTATATTGATGATACTTAAACAAAACTTCAGAAAACGTTCTAAAAAATGCAAAAGATTAGGATGATAATAATCCTCCATTCAACCTAGGCTTGGCCTATCTATATATAGAGCATGAAAGTTATGTATGGAATGATATATTATTTGTTAACTATTTAAAAGTTATATCTAACAACACATCATTTCATTCATAACTAACCACATATCATCTATATGTCGTTAAATTCACGATACCATAACAACGAAATATAACGACATATCTTCAACTATAATCAGACCAATACTCTAAATTTCCAGCACTTATCGGACCTTCCACCCAAATTTCCCATTCCCTGTACATCATTTACAGACTTAATTGGAGCATAATGTATAGACGTATATATAGTATGTCTCACTGAATAATCCCTATTTTGTGCTATAAAAAGTTTCCCAATCCTTCAATATGTTTTAGGAACTCTATAAAAAAATTTATACGACTCGTTGATGATGTAATGAATTGTGGCAAATGGCAATAGGAATAAACTTTTTAAGTTTTTAGTATAATCTGATATGCGTGTTAACACAAATTTTAAAAATCTGCGAAGAAAAATAAAAATATGCAACAAATAATAATTTATATTGATCAAAGAATGTTTTGGGTACAACTCTAATTCTTCTACTGATTCAATTTCCACAATAAGATGAATTTTATAAGAATTTTGTAACTTGACTTTAATAAGGGCCACCGGCTTGTTCTCGTTCAAGGAAGGATTCTCAAAAAAGCAATTTGATGTATGCTTGACGACTTGATTTGTCTGCTTCCTGGGTTGAAACTGCTTCTTCTACTTTATTCACCTTTGATGGATGCTTGATGACTTGATATGTCGGTTTCCTTGTGTTGAAAGAGTTTCTTTCACTTTCTTCCACTTTCCTTCTTTCATTTGATGGAGCTTATTATTTTAGAGAGAATTCACCTTTTGATGAAGCTTCTTATTTTAGAGAGAATTTCCACTTTGTTGGGTCTGGGTTTCTCTGCCTCTATTTATAGAACCATGTTGCTAGGTTTTAGGAATAACTTAGCTCTTTTGGGCTTGTAGTCGAATTCCATTCCCCTTTTAACCTGAACTCCAACTTATTACTTATTAAATTTTGGTTTAAAATTAAACACACATAATAGTTAAAATAGGCCTTGTAGAGTCAGAGCAAATGAATATGTAAAAGTCATGAGAGACAATGTTATTAATTGAGTTGGTTAACACTATTACAACTACCTATATTTATACTAATAATGACTAAGGTTAGGAAACCTAACCAAGGACTACTACCACTAATACCCCTCCCCCAAGCTTGACAAACTTTTTAGACCAAGCTTGTTACATAAGTGATCATGCCTAGAAGATACAAGAGGTTTAGTCAAGATATCAGCCACTTGTTCATTATAACTAACATGATGAACACAAATAAAACCTTGCTCTACTTGCTCACGTATATAATGCATATCACGCTTGATATGCTTTGTCTTTTCATGAAACATGGGGTTCTTGGCGAGGTGCTCAGCAGAAATGTTGTCACAGGCTAGAGGAATAGGAAGAAGGACACTCACTTTCATGTCTTGCAAAAGGCCCTCAACCCAAGAAACTTCACTTGCAGCACTTGACAAGCTCCTGTACTCAGCTTCTGTGGATGATTTGCTGACAGTAAGTTGCTTCTTCGTCTTCCAGGAAACTAAGTTTTGGCCTAGGAAAACGGCATAAGTACTTAATGACCTGCTGGAGAAGGAGCAAGAACCCCAGTCAGAGTCACTGTAGGCAGTGAGAGCAACATCAGAAGCTGCTGAATAGAACAGACCATGTTCTATGGTACCCTTGAGATACTTCAGAACATGTAGAACAGCTCTTAAGTGAGGCATCCTTGGATGTTGCATGAACTGAGATAGATGTTGTGTGGCATAACAAAGATCTGGACGAGTGAAGTTAAGATAAAGAAGCCTACCCACAAGCCTTCTAAACATTTCAGGCTTGTCAATTAGCTCACCCTCTTCTAATGAGAGTTTAAGTCCTGTAGGTAAAGGAGTAGCAACAGACTCACAATTATGCATACTAGCATCAGTTAGAATTTCTTAAATGTATTTTTTTTGTGATAAAAAAATTCCTTGAGTAGTTCTATTTAGTTCAACTCCAGGAAAGTAATGTATTTGACCCAAGTCTTTAATAGTGAACATTTGATCTAGATCTTGCTTAACTTTGTTGATCTGACTTTGGGATGATCCAGTCACCAAAATATTATCTACATAAACAATTAAAATCAAGAATTCATTATTTAATTCTCTAGTAAACAAGGAATAGTCTTGCTTAGATTGAGTAAAATCATGTGAAATTAGAAAGGCCTTAAGTTCCTTGTTCCATTGCCTAGGGGCTTGTTTTAGGCCATATAAAGGATTTTCTAGTTTGCATACTTGACCTATTTTAGCTTTAGTATAACCTGAAGGAGGAAGCATGTAAACTTCTTCATCTAAGTGGCCATGAAGAAAAGCATTATTCACATCCATTTGGCAAATAGGCCAACCTTTTATAGTAGCTAAAGCAACAATAACCCTAACTGTGGCAAGGAAAAGGAATATGGCAGAAAGAAATCCAGAATTAGACCCAAAATTGGGTAGAGGCTCTGATACCATGTAGAGTCAGAGCAATTGAATATGTAAAAGTCATGAGAGACAATGTTATTAATTGAGTTGGTTAACACTATTACAACTACCTATATTTATACTAATAATGACTAAGGTTAGGAAACCTAACCAAGGACTACTACCACTAATAGGCCCAAATGTATTACAAGCCCAAATTAATTAATTCATGACCCATTTATAATTTAAATCAACGTTTGACTTTTTGGCGGAACAAATATAATTAATGTAGCATAATATAATTTTTATGTGCCTACAATGGGAAACAAAATTGTTATCTCTATAAAAACTTAATCTTATTTTTATATTTGTATCGTCTTCATATATTTCAATATTATTATTTATTGTCACTTAAAATTAAACTCCCTCCGCTTTTTAGATGTAACACTTTGACTTTGGCACTATTTATCCGACTCACTTTGACCGTTAATTTTTACTTATATAAAGGAAAAAACATAGTCATGTAGGATCTTGTTGGATTCACCTCGGAATACAATTTTCAAATATATAATTTTTACACTTTTTACACTTATATATTTAGAGATATTACAAGTTCCAAATTATGTCTCGATAAGTGTGAAAAGTGAAGTGTTACATCTAAAAAAACAAAAGAAGTATTATTGAATAAAAATGAATATTTATAAAGAAAATTGGGAGATTCTAGATAAATCGGTGTCAACATGAAAATGGAATTGATTATGTAAAAGAAAATGAATCCTCGTATGCTTTTGTTTATGACCGTGTGCAGGCAAGCAAACATAAATAGTTTATGAATGTCACATAATATGTCACACACACTTCACATTCATGTGGTAGAAATTAAAATGAGCGTGTGATGCGAGTTACATCAACCATTGGCATATTATTATTTTAATAATTATGTAACAAGATCATAAATGGTTAATATTACTCTGTATATATCTACCTAGTATGTTGCAAGATGGAATATATGGATACTTCAATTAGGTAATTGCACCCGTGTCGGATATACCGATACGATATTGATATTTCACTCTATTTATTTATTAATTTATTTTTAAAAAATTACTCTATTTTAGTCATTTTATCGTCTTTCTATTATTCTTTGAAAAGAGCATTATCATTTTGTTTGATTATTTGTGTTTTTACAAATATAATTACCAAGTTAAATAAAAGATTTTCATAAAATTTCTTATATTTATATATTTTATGTATTATTTTCTTATTCGTATTCATATCCTTAATTTTAAAAATAACGTATTCTGTACCAATTTTGTACCGGTTCCCGAACTTGTACTCGTTTTCATGCAACCTCGATCACACGTTGAGACGAATGTAACAATATTACACATTCTATCAACATTTTAATTAGTTAATACGTATTACGGAGTATAGATCAAATTAAAGTAATAAACTTTGACTTCCAATATAAAAATGGAGCCAATAATTTGGAAAACAAGAGTATTGGCTTGCTCCTCGATCAATCACGTACTAATCTATTGGTGAAGTTATTTAGTAACCTACCATCCTCTTAATTACAATCAACATGCAAATATAAATTAGCAAAAATATAACTGTTGGTTATGAACAAATTTATTTTAATCTTTTTGATATAGTATTTTTTAAATAATTAGATTAGAATAAGAGGTTGAGATCCTAGATCTATGGAGAGCCAGAGAGGTACAGTACATACGTAGAAGGTGAGATGTCATTGCAAATTTGCCATTGAAGCTGGCATTATGTCTTTGTTTGTACCCATTTGCGCATTTTAATATATAGAACTATTTTAATTAAGACAGCCAAATTAAACCAACCTTAAATTAATCTACATCACTGCATTCACTATAAAAAATTGATCCATTGAAGACAGACATAAATTCCGTCGTAAATGTGGATCTTTTGCGACGTTTTTTTGAACCCATCGCAAAAATTACCGAATATACCTAACCCAAACCCTATTAAAAATGACTCATTTACGATGGGATTGCGACAGGAAAAATCATTTGCGCTGCGACCCTTTTTTTTTTGCGACGAGAAAAATTATTTGTGACCCTTTTTTTACGACGGGATCACATTTTTGCAACGGAAATTCCCGTCATAAATAACATCTTTTCAAGTGTATATAAACCAAACTTTGAAAAAAAATGCAAACATCATAACATAGAAAAGTGCATTTATATAGCTGGAGGGGTATTGTGTAGGAAAACCTTTTTACAAAAAATGGAGAGTAATATGATTATATGACTCATTAGGAGGACTAAGACATTGTTTGATTCACATTATTTCAACATCTTATTACTTATTTCATATCATAGCAAGAAAATAAGTTCAGATTAGGTCACTTAATTTGATTGAGATTTCAACCTATGATATTTAGATAAATGGAATTAACCAAATCAAATCATTTAAATAGATGGGTTAAGTCAGGTTAAATCTTCAACTCGAATTCAACCCATCTAGCCCATTAAATAAATACGAAACTGTTAGATTCGGTTCAAATTGGATTAGCCTACTAAGGCCTTCATCTTTAATTTATGTTTGTATGGGTTTTAATTACTGTGTCATGCATGCATGTAGGTGGTTGTAATATACTAATGTAACTTTAATATTTTTACTTGAACAATCAAAACTCATAAGGTTATTAATTACTACCTCTGTTTTATAAATTAATTTGTTCAGTTTGACTATTGTCACTATTTATAAAATATACTTTAACCATCGATTGTGATTTATATATGTAAAAAAAAACATAGTCATGCGGATCTTGTTGGATACTTTTCAACATGTATTTTTTTAATATGTAACTGTTATAATTTTTACAAACATGTACTCCCTCCATCCCACAAGAATTGTTCTACTTTGAATACAATTGTGAGAGTTTTTTGGTTAAAATGAATCAATTTTTTGGGACGAATGGAGTAATTAAAGATGTATTAATTATAAAAGTTTTACCTTGACAAGTGTGAAAAAGTGATATGAACAAATTAAAAAACGGAGGGAGCATTAATTACTATCATGTTATGTATGAAACTATCAACAATATGGCTTAACTTGCACTCCCTCTGTAACAAAGTAATTGCAACGATTTAACATAAAGTAGAAAAAAAAAATCAAATCGTTGCAGTTAATATGTTACGGAGAAAATAGTTTTTACCAAGGCTGCCCTTGTGGCTTGTATGGTAATATAGACATATGGTTGTATATTTGTATTTAGGTTCCGTTTACTAGAGCGATAAAGTTTTCTCTGAAAATAGTTTTCCCTGTTTTACATCGTTTACTTTGGGTAAGAAAAAAATAAAATATAAAACTTGGGCTGAAACTCATTTTACATCCTATTGAAAACATTTTCCTCCAAATTTGGGATTAAAACGTATTTTCTAGTTCAAGTAAACATTGGAAAATTTCCATGAAAATGAGTTTTCCATCGTAAAATGTTTTTCATGGAAAATCATTTTACATCGAAAACTTTTTACACCCAAGTAAACAGACCCTTAATGTTTGTTAAAATTTTAAAACACTACTTCCTCTATCTCTAAAATATTGATACATACTCCCTCCGTCCCAATTTATTTGCTATATTCTCTTTTTCACATTTCCCGAGACACAACTTTAAATAAAAATATCTTTAATTATATATATTTAAAAATTATAAAAATTATATATTTGAAAAGTACATGTTGAGATGAATTAAACTTGTTCCATCATGACTATGTTTTTTCTTACGCATATTAAATTAAATAAAGTCAAAGTTCACATGTGAACAGTATCCAAAGTCAGAATGGGGCAAATAAATTGGGACAGATGAAGTATTTCATTATGGTTTACATTTCATTTTTAAGCCATGTGGTCCCAACACTCCCTCTGATCTCTACATTTTTTTTTTTTTACCTATTCAATACATAGAAAAAACTTAATCTAGCCAAGTATAGCAAACTTTAAGAAATTGGGTAGTATTAAATTGTTATCTGATCAAAATCAAATCAACCCATTTATTATAAGGTTGAGTACATACATGTGAAAGTTCTGAACTCAAAATGAGTTTGGATTCAAAAGTCTTATCCGACTATATTCGTTTAATGAAATTGTAAATACAATTACTAGGGATTTGATATAATAAACTTTTATTTATTCTATGATCAGGATTGCAAAATAATGAAAACTGAAAGGGTCAATTCCCAACATTTTAACACCTAAGGCTTCGGGGAAAATAATGGAGTAGAGGACCAGAGGGAATTGAAAAAAGATTATAATAACCTTTTTACCATTAATGTAGAGGTAGGGTAATTAATGAAGGATAGATTGATAAATTTATTAATTATCTCCTTTTTATTCCAACACGATCCAACCTTGAGAATAAGACTTTTTTTTTAATGGGACGTAGCTTTAGGACTTGTTTATTTCAGATTAAATCCAGTTCAGTTCAGTTCATCTCTATTAAGTTCAGTTTAGTTCATCTTTATTAAATTCAATTAATACACTCAGTTCAGTTCATCCCTATTAAGTTCAATTAATACACTCAGTTCATCTTAATTCAGCTAATGTAAACGAGCCCTTAGTATTAAAAAAATATATATATATGGAGCTGAGTTGTATTCAACTACCAGTCTATCACTAGTCTCTATTAGTAGTGGGTAAACTAAGTACCGGGTAGATAAAGTTTTTTCCGCTTTAGTATGATCGTGCATTGTGTTGGAGTGTACTTTACAACTTAAGATGTTGGGAGCTTGATTTTTGGCGGTTTTTGCCTGCCCTTCTACTGACAATACTGTATATGTTGTCTTGTGAGTTGTGATTAGGTGTATACACAAACCAGTGAATGGAATTTAGACCGAAATCGGACCGGGCGGTATATTTATTTCTATGGTGTCATACTAATTACTAAATACGGAGTATTTTTTTAGTTGAACTTAGGATATGTTCTTTCAACTTATTTTGCTTTTTTGAACTTACTACTTATTTTGTGAGAAAGAAAAACCTTAGCTTAGCTTTGTTTATCTAAACTTATATTAACTTAATTTAAACAAAAATAAAGTGAGTACAAAATACTTTTAATTTTTTATTTTATTTTTGCTTTTGACTTTATTTTTTATTTTCAATAACTTTTGTCGTATGATAAGAAATATCACCAAAATAAGGTCCGTCATTCCTTGGAGTGATGCTCTGGGCTCAATTCTTAATTTCCCTAAGCAAAAATAAAGTGGACAGAACATACCTTTAACCCAATGTAACTTAGTCAATTTAAACAAACTTTAAAAAACATATAAAGATTCCTTACTAATGTATGTGGCTCGAAAGACTTATATCAGAACAAAAACTGGCATAATCACACAATCCCTAAACCTCAAATACAAATTGAAAAGTACATCTATGAGTAGTATGAGTACACATAAAGTTATACTCATATGATGTACATTAGCGCAACTTACATAAACATTAGTGTAAGAATTAATTAACAATATTCAACTTTAAAAAGTAGATCAATTAAACATTCGTCGTCCACTTAATGAACATCAATACATTATTGGCTATAATAAATTTCCTTTTAATGTAAGTGTTCATGGTTTTAACAATTAAAATTAAAAAAGTTCAAACAAGAAAGAATGGAGTAATTTTAATTGGAAGCACGAGAGTAGATAAGATTCATATAAGAATATATACTACGTGGACGAGGTAGGACATAGACGATAGGATAACCGGATAAGGACTGTAAAACCCCCATACTGTATAGGTTTCCGTATTCCAACGTTATTTATTGCTCCTTCCAACTTACGGAGTCTTTTCCCAAATTTAGTCCATCCCCACTCACGAATAATCTATAGTAATTAGTAATAATTAGATCTGGTAAGTGGACCGTTCGAATTAAATTTAGATAGGACTGTTTCGGACCAATTTACTTTAGAATCGCTTTTTAATTTGATCGAATCGTTTTGTATTCGGACCAGGTTCGAACCGATTTGCTATTTAGACCGGATCAGATTTTAGATTGTGGTTTCGGATCAAACTCGGTTACGGACCAATTCGTATTGGGCTGTGCCATTATTATTTTTATTTTTCAAAAAATTAATTTTGTTGTTTTGTGTATAATTTTCATCAGATGACAAACATGCTAAAATTAAGCAAAATAACTTTTCTATACGAACGGTTTCTTTTATTGGCTACATATTTCCTTTTGGTTGATTCATTTTATTGGTTATATTTGGAATATTTTGATTTATATAAATCATTTTTATTGGTCTTTGATTGAAAACATTTTTTATGACAAATTTACAATGTCATTGTTAATTAATTCAATCTTAATTGTGATTTGAAATAAACATTTGTATGGCAAATACTCATGTCATGTATGAAATGTTTTTAATCACATAATTTGTATTTTTCATGAACTCTTTTGTTAACTACGATTCTACGAAGTAGTAGTTATTGTATTACAAGCTATTCCCAACAAATATTTTACACCTAACACGGTACTGTGTATAAAAGATTCCGTAAACAACAAAGATTTATTTGCTTTGGATCTAACAAGTTCAGATCGAATTGTTTTCAAATTGGACATGTATGAATCGGGTTGTTTTTGGATCGGGCTGAGTACGGAACAGGCCTGTTCGGATTCATATGAGTTTCGGACCAAGTGATGTTTAGATCGGGTTGGTATTCGGATCGGGACGAGTTCGAATTAGACCTGTTTGGATTCGGATGAGTTTCGGACTAGATGAGGTTTGGATTGGATTGAGATTCGGACCAGTTCTAATCGAATTCAAATGAGTTTCAGATCGGATCGGAGATTCGATTTAGGTTTTAAAATTCAAATTGACTTTGTCAGGCCTAGTAGGATCTCTATGAATTAAAATTAACTAGTCATTGACTCATTGGATTAAAGGGGTGAAATTAGATTTGAATAATTTCGAATGGAATGAAGGGAAACAAGTGGATTGAAGGGACTAGAAGGGAATGATGAATTTGATAATAATGGATTAATTGGATTAGAATATATTGTATTATAATTATAATAAATAATAAATTGATTGAATTAAAATTGTAATAGAACCCACCCTAAACATATTGCATTTTATTATTTCCATTTTAAATTACCTTATCTAATGTCAAGACAGTCATTAGCTTTTGTCGTATTAAATAATTATATTTTTTTTTCATTTTCTATCAAATTTATTGCCAATATATCTATTTCTATCTCAAATCTAAAAAGGTTTAGCAATCCTTATAATTTTAGGTCAGTCATACCATGCATTTATAACATTGATAATGAGCATTTTGAACAGTTCTCTCTTATTTTTATACCACTTAATTTTATAAAAATGTGTTCTAAAAGTAAAATAATGAAATTCTAATTAGAGAACTTAAATACTCAAAATTTATAACATAAACAATTTATTTCAAGCGTATGGTGATCAAAGTTTAGATTAGATAATAAAAACTTAGATTAAATTAGAAAAATTCAGATCATATTAGATTAGAAAAATTCAAATGAGATCAAACATGACCAAAAAAATTCAAATCAAATCAATTCACAAAAATTTAGAACATATTCAAAAAACTTAACCCAAAACAGATGAAGAGAATATAGCCTAAGGGTCCGTTTGGTATGGCGTAAAACTTTTTTAATGTAAAATGGTTTTTATGAAAATTATTTTACAACAGGAAAACTCATTTCCGAAAGAGGTTTCCGTAGTTTGGTTGAACGTAAAATGATTTTTCATTTTAAGCGTTTGTGAGAAGAGAGAAAGTTATTGAGTTATGTGGTTGGTTAGGAAAGAGAGAGTATGTATATGAGAAGGTGTGAGGTCATGAGCATAGAGAATGAAAAATAGTTTTCTTTTGATTTTGGAAAGAAAATGTTTTCAACTATGGTGTACAGAACTAAAAACCATTTTGCACTACGACCTTTTCATTTCAATTTTTAGTCCAACTAAACAGTGTAAAACAGTGTATGATGATCTTGATCACTTTGCACCCTAGTCCTTAGTGAGTTGAGATCTTCTAGAGTTTAGGATTGGTAGAGTTGTGAGAGTGGGAGTTTTTAAATATTTTTTGTTTGACTTTTGCAAAAATAATCTTAGCCATTGATTGTTTTCCAAGGGTCCAGATTTTAAAAATCTACCCAATCTACTAAAATTGAAATCTAGAGGATCTGAACTCGTCCGTGTTTTAAGTGATTAAGGAGTACAAGATTAAAACACTTTATTTTAAAAAATCGAATATTACTTATATTATGTCAGATTGCTGGCATATCCTTTTCCCCCATACTCTTTGATTAGGACATCACACCCCCACTTACCATCACACCGTCAAATCCAACGTTCCAAAACGCATCCCCACAGCAACCCTACATGTACCTCACTCACACCCAATACCTCCCCTCCAAATTTCTCCTTTTGTTTTCACCACTATATAACCCCTCACTCTCACACCGTCTCAGCGCACTGGCTGTAGGAGTTATTGTTGTTACTCCGTCTTACATTGTGGTCTAATTTTCCTTCATTGCCGGAATTTCGGCGATTTTTAGGTTTCCGGCGAATAACTAGGTTTCCGGTGAAGGAAAATGATTTCAGATCTAGCCACTGAGATCTTGATTCCGGCATGCGCCGTTGTCGGAATCCTCTTCTCTCTCGTTCAATGGTTCATTGTTGCCAAAGTCAAGGTTTCGTCGAAGAAACATGTTAACAATGGCGGGAGTGCTAAGAATGGGTACAACGACTACTTGATTGAAGAAGAAGACGGTGCTAATGACCAAGAAGTTATCGCTAAATGCGCCGAGATACAGAATGCCATTTCTGAAGGTGAAATAATTTCTCTGTTTTATTTTGTTTTTGATTTTTGATTCTATGAATTTGTAATCTAATTTTTCTCAGATCTAAATTTGGAAATGTTACATCTTCTTCTTCTGCTGACTTTATGAGTTTATGTTTGATTAAATTTGACATTTCTTGCCACTGCTGTGAAAGTAGAAACGATTAGGATAAGTGTCCAGATCTGGTTTTTAATCTATCGAATTTGTGTTTTGAGCTGGTAATTCGAGTTTGTGAATAGCGGTTGCCGTTGATTTAGGAATTTATGACGATTTGTAAACTAAACATTGTTAATATTTAGTTAAAGATCAAACATTTGTGCTTTTAGGTTGTTTTGGTTAGCCATGAGACCATGAATATGATTTGTGTATCATCTTCCTCATTTTTGCTTTTCCTTTTGCGTTTGAGACGTTTTGCCGCTCATTTTTTTTGGTTGTTACGTTATGATGTCATTGTTGTCACTTTCCAAGTAAAGGAGTTTTGGTTGCTCTTTTTCTATGCTGTCTTGTTAGATATGTCCCCATAAGGCCATAATCTGTTCTGTTTTAAATGCTCACGTGTGGCACGTGACATGTTAGCTTAGAATTTGAATTGCAGACAAACTACTGTTGTTTAAGTGTATTTCTTACTAAAAAGTGTACTCCTTTGATAGGGTTTGCAATTTGTATTTTTAGAAATTGCTAGCCTGGAATCTGGATATTTTACTTAGTTGGCCAACTTTGGGACGGTGATACAAACACTTCAAAATCTTCATAAAGTGGAGCGTGAGCAGTATTTTTGTAGTGCCAATATCACACTATCAATATCACACTATCCCCAACTTTGGGATCGGTACTTTTTTATGCGTAGTCCCCCAATTTAGTTGTTACAATTTTTTAATAAAGAAAATTCAAATTAATTGCAACAAATATTTTTTAATCAAGTAATTATTTCTCTTTGTATGTATTTTTTCCACATTCATTTGTTACATTTAATTTGGGGTTGAAGTAGTAGAAAATCTCATTTCTAACCTAACTTTTACCTAAACATTTGCTACTTTTGATCATAAATTTACAAATTTTTAGGTACTAATTATTAATTAGTTAAAATTTATATAAAAAGTTATAGTTTGATGCTTGAGCTTTAGCGTAGTGGCACTGAGTCACCCTCGCATCCTCGAGTTGTAAGATTTGATCATCTCCAATGATGAATCCCTTCCCCAAATCCCTGGACAATACTAGCGTGATATTTATTTGAGAGGAGCACGCGATAGGGCCTTGTCATGTGAATAGCGAAAAGTAGACGGGAGACTTGTGATTAATTTTATCTAAAAAAGATTTTTATAGAAGGCAAGGAAACCTCATGAGTACTCAAGGATATGGTCCATGTCTCTAACCTCAAAAAAATTTCTTTGTTTGTAGAGAATAAATTTTAGTGTACAGACTTGTGGTAATGTATTGTATAATTAGTATCTATCTTATTACGTACTCAATACTTCCCATGTTCTGTAGAAAATGACCTTCCCCCTGAAGTTGTCTACTTGCTTGAAGTGGAAAAACCATGGCTGGATACCAAAACACTAGCATTTATAGGTTATTCAAAGTTTGAAAATTAAATATTTCTTTTCTGTGATCTGTTTGTGGATCATATAGAGTTCAACTGTTTGAGGTTCTCCCACCTTTTCATCTGCATTTAAATGGCCCTATTCCTTTATTACCTTGACCAAGTATGTTTGTAATTTGTTAGTTTTGATTAATGATTATAATGAATGTTGGAGGAAGAGAAAATCACTGTTTGGCTTCATGATATTGCTCCTGCATTTACATATATTTAGATTTTTGGTTGAATTATCGATTATGCATTCGTGCTATTAGCCAGAGACAAAATGTTCTGTTAGTTTTTGTTTCTATATGTCCATATTGCTACTTGTCTTGTCAACAATCTTTGTTGAATATAATATATATCTTGCATTCAGCAGTTAAGTGAATAATATTCTGGTTTTGTTGTCAGGTGCAACATCTTTTCTGTTCACGGAATACCAGTATGTTGGGGTGTTCATGGTTGCATTTGCTATCCTCATTTTTCTCTTCTTGGGATCTGTGGAAGGATTTAGTACAAAAAGCCAAGCATGCACTTACAGCCCCTTAAAGGAGTGCAAGCCTGCATTGGCTACTGCTCTCTTCAGCACCATTTCTTTCGTGCTGGGTGCTGTTACGTCTGTTGTCTCGGGTTTTCTAGGAATGAAGATTGCCACGTTTGCAAATGCAAGGACAACCCTGGAAGCTAGAAAGGGTGTTGGGAAGGCATTTATTGTTGCATTCAGATCTGGAGCTGTAATGGGTTTCCTCCTTGCTGCAAATGGCCTGTTGGTCCTCTACATTACAATTAATTTGTTTAAGCTTTACTATGGTGATGATTGGGAAGGCCTTTTTGAGGCTATTACTGGTTATGGTCTTGGCGGTTCCTCAATGGCTCTTTTCGGTAGAGTTGGTGGAGGTATTTACACAAAGGCTGCTGATGTTGGTGCGGATCTCGTAGGAAAGGTTGAAAGGAACATCCCAGAGGATGATCCAAGAAACCCAGCTGTAAGTAGAACTTGTTCGTGACTTGGGTCTTTTCTTTGGCTAAAGTCTCACAGCTGCCTTCTGGTTTTGCAGGTGATTGCTGACAATGTTGGTGACAATGTTGGAGATATAGCTGGGATGGGTTCTGATCTTTTTGGTTCATATGCTGAATCATCCTGTGCTGCTCTTGTTGTTGCCTCGATATCTTCCTTTGGCATCAACCATGAGTTTACTGCTATGTGTTATCCCCTTCTTGTCAGTTCCATGGGAATCATAGTTTGTTTGATTACAACTCTTTTTGCTACTGATTTCTTTGAAATTAAAGTTGTCAACGAGATTGAGCCAGCATTGAAGAAGCAATTGATAATTTCAACTGCTCTTATGACTGTGGGAGTTGCAATTATCAGTTGGTTTGCTCTTCCATCTTCCTTCACCATTTTTAACTTTGGCACACAAAAAGTTGTCCACAACTGGTAAGATGCCTTCGATTTATCCTTAGAACTGAATATGTTTTCGCAGTCTTGATAGGTTATTCAAAAGCTAGGCACCTATATCTTAAAAGTTTTTAGCTATCATCCTCTCATATGTCATGGGGCTAGCCCTTCAAATAGATTTTTGAGTAGTGCATGTTGGCTTATTAACATGTTTTGAGAAAGTTAACCAAAGTCCATATTTATGAAAGTAAGGAATCAAACATGGTTTTGTGCCAATATTGAATATCAGAGCTGTAGTCTATTAATTGTATTAGCAGTTAGTTCATACCAGTTTTGATTTCCTTTCTGTGGTTCATTATATGATTTGGAGTATTATCATTTTTCAGGCAACTATTTCTCTGTGTGTGTGTTGGCCTTTGGGCTGGGCTCATCATTGGTTTCGTGACAGAGTACTACACCAGTAATGCTTACTGGTAAGCATTTTTTCCTGAGTCTTAGGGATCTTTAATGTGAGATGAATTAAGTTTTAACTTACTAATTGATAATGTTTCTAATGAATTTCATGGCAGTCCTGTGCAAGATGTTGCTGATTCCTGCCGAACAGGAGCTGCCACTAATGTTATTTTTGGTTTGGCTTTGGGTTACAAATCTGTCATCATTCCCATCTTTGCAATAGCTGCCAGCATTTTTGTCAGCTTTAGTTTTGCTGCTATGTATGGTATTGCTGTTGCAGCCCTTGGAATGTTGAGCACCATTGCCACTGGACTTGCAATTGATGCTTATGGTCCAATCAGTGACAATGCTGGAGGTATTGCTGAGATGGCAGGGATGAGCCACCATATCCGTGAGAGAACAGATGCCCTTGACGCAGCAGGGAATACAACTGCTGCCATTGGGAAGGTATCTTCTGCTTCCCTGGATATTTATTAGTCATATTCTTTTCTAGCCAATTGCTGGTGCAAAATAATTATGAAACCCTTCGGGTTAAACTTTTAAAGCCATATTGCATCATCTATCTACTTATTTTGTTTTTTCTAATGGTTTAAAACCATATTTGATTCTAAACCTTCATTTTCAGGGATTTGCTATAGGATCTGCTGCTCTGGTCTCCTTAGCTCTGTTTGGTGCATTTGTCAGTCGTGCATCAATTTCAACTGTGGACGTGTTGACCCCCAAAGTTTTCATTGGTTTGTTAGTCGGTGCTATGCTTCCTTACTGGTTCTCAGCTATGACCATGAAGAGTGTGGGTAGTGCTGCCCTTAAGATGGTGGAGGAGGTTCGCAGGCAGTTCAACACTATCCCTGGTTTGATGGAAGGAACTGCCAAGCCTGACTATGCCACTTGTGTGAAGATCTCTACCGATGCATCTATCAAAGAAATGATTCCACCTGGTGCCTTGGTTATGCTCACCCCTCTCATTGTAGGAACTTTCTTTGGTGTCGAGACCCTTTCTGGTGTTCTGGCCGGTTCCCTTGTATCCGGTGTCCAGGTAACTCTTGTTCTCATTTGTTTATTTGCTATTTTTTTTAATCTTGATTATGGTTTATGATGTCAGACATGATGGTTTTATACAAATTATGATATTGTATAATTTTTAGCATTTGTAATTTTTTTTTGGAAACACGGATTTTGTATGAATTTGATACTAATATTATTGCTATTTTGTTTTTAACCATTTCCTATTTAAACATGTTAAAACTACATAGCTATATGTTACTTGGACTCGGGTACCCGTGTTTAACATGGATACATGTTCAAACGTCTGCCTAGGCAAACCCCCCCCCCCCCCCCCCCCAATTATAGCCCAAAATAAAGTGTTGAGTGTTTTACCCATTCGGACTTGAGGTTAAATGAAGATTCCAACTGTTCAAGTAACATAGACTGTATTTATGGCATGAATATGCTGAACATGCGTTGAAGCAACGGTTGTTTGTTTTGGATTTGCATAAATCTTTCTTGGCACTGTTAAGAAAACTTGATAAAGGATTTCTGGATAGACTTTTCCGTTTAGAGTATCCCTACGTTTTTTTGAATCATTAATTTTGCCTGTCTTGGAACAGGTTGCAATTTCTGCTTCCAACACTGGTGGTGCATGGGACAATGCCAAGAAGTACATTGAGGTATAGCATAGTATAAAATACTTTGACAGCTCAAGGAAACTTTACCTTAGGCTTCAAAGGCCCTGTTCTTTTGGACTTACTTCTAGACAAATTCAATTCATCTCAGCTCAACTCTCGACGAGTTTAGGATTTTGTTTTAATTCAGTACAGTCCAAAAGAACATGGCCAAAGTGTTAAAGCTGCACGATTGAATATCCATGGGCAATTTTTGATTTACTTTTCCCCTGTATTGTCTGATAGGCTGGTGCTTCAGAGCACGCAAGGACTCTTGGCCCAAAGGGCTCTGAGCCGCACAAGGCAGCTGTAATTGGTGATACTATTGGTGATCCTCTCAAAGACACCTCGGGCCCTTCATTGAATATCTTGATCAAACTTATGGCTGTCGAGTCCCTTGTTTTTGCTCCGTTCTTTGCTACCCACGGAGGTTTGCTGTTCAAGATTTTCCAATAGGATTCTAGAAATGATTTAAATGGGAAGATGAAGTCTCAAAGCTTCTCTTCTCTTTTCTATCTTTTGTGGCAAATGGGAGCCTTCTCCTCCTCTTTAAGCAGGTTTATTACCTTTGTACTCATTTCTGTTGTCATTTGGGTTTTGTCTGTTAGTTTTGGTAGGTAGTGTTGTAACTGTTTTCAAATGTCATGATAGGAGTCAAAAGAAAATTTGTAACTTTAGTCTAGAGGAAAGGAAACTGTCATACAGTATTTGTTGTAAGAAAGGTTGGTTGGTCCATCAACCACATTAGATTAACTAGCACAATTTTGCTATTTTGTTAAAGAGCCACAGATTATTTGAGCTTTGTTATTTAGCCTGTTGGAATATCCATGAAAGCATTTTTACATAAAAAAAAAACTACCTCTAAAGTTCTTGAAAATTACAAGCAATGGACTTCAATGAGTAACAATATAAGGAATCCCAGGTTCCACTAGTCTTTTTCCTTCAACAGGTACTATAAACTTCATCTCTTTGGAAATTTCCAAACGCCAAAAAAAATAAAAATAAAAAATGAATGTATTGTAAAAATTTGTAAATTATATTCATTCTGTGATGATATAACCATTTCACAAGGCTATATTAGTCTATTGTAAAAATTCCTTTCAGTTAAATCTCCGGCTGCATTTGTCTTTTCAATATATTTGATCTGACCTGATTAAACTTATTAAAACTGTCTTGATTATAACTTATTAAATCTGATCTGATGAGTTATGAGACCTGATAAAAAACGTTGAAGAGACCTAATAATTATAGCTTCAAGTCTTGGAACTCAATAAATAATTTTTTTTTGGCAAAAGCTAACAAGCATTTCCATAACGCTAGATAAAAAAGCTAAAAGTAGAAATAATAAATTAGAATAATCATTAATTACATTAATCGACGTGTGATTTTGACCCGAATTTTCAAATTATTATCATTTTAGGAACTGCTTATCCAGCAGCCAGGGTCGCTCGTTAACAATATCTGTTTTTTCCCCATTTAGGTCAATTTAGGTTCAAGAATTTTTGGCGTCGAGTCAGATCGGGTTTGAGTTGGGTTGCATTTAGGGTCCGTTTACTTTGGTATATAACATTTTCGATGTAAAATGATTTTCCATGAAAAATATTTTACGTTGGAAATTCATTTTCATAGAAGTTTTTCATTGTTTACTTGCACGGAAAATTAGTTTTACTCCCAAATTTGGAGGAAAATGATTCCAATAGGGTGCAAAATGGATTTTCACCCAAAGTTTTACATTTTATTTTTTCACTCAAAGTAAACGATGTAAAATAAGAAAACTGTTTTCAGGGAAAATGTTTTTCGCTCTATTAAACGGACCCTTAGATTTTTGCCAAATAGATTTAATTTTTAAGCACATTAATGATCGGATAATTCGAATTCGGTAAATTCAAATACGAGTCAATAGTATCAAATAAATTTGGGTAAGTTTTGGGTTATACATTAGTTAATTCAAGCTAAGTAATAAGTTATGTCACACTTCTACAAAACAAAAAAATAATTAAGGCTTCAATTGGCCTCTCACAAGAAAACACATACAAAGTAGCCCAATTGACAATTGAGCCAAAGAATTGGGAATAAGTATGTAGATATTATCTCAAACAACACCCCACAAAGTTCTTTAATTAATTCAAGGCCACAATACAATACAAGGCTAAATTAAAACAAGAAAAACACACATAATGGAGGTAGAAGTAAAGCTAAAGCTACCAAACTCCAATTCACACCAATCCCTCTTATCACTCCTCTCCCCCTTCCACACCCAAACACTCCTCCAAGAAAACATCTTCTTTGACAACCCCACCTCCCATCTCGCCACCAACCACGCCGCCCTCCGCCTCCGCTTCCACAACCACAACCACCACACTCGCTGTGTTCTCTCCCTCAAATCCAACCCTACTCTATCCAACGGCGTCAGCCGCATCGAAGAGCTCGAGCACGAACTCGACCCTTTATTGGGCCGGGCCTGTGTAGCCGAGCCATGGAGGCTGGCTCGTCTTGACCGGCCCAATAAGGTGCTCGAGAAGATGCATGAGTTGGGCCTACGTGATGGGCCGCTTGTTTGCCTAGGTGGGTTCAAGAATGTGAGGAACGTGTATGCATGGAAAGGGCTTAAGTTGGAAGTGGATGAGACGGTGTATGAGTTTGGGACGAGTTATGAAGTGGAGTGTGAGAGTGAAAGCCCACAACAAGCTAAGAAGATGATTGAAGAGTTGTTGAAGAGTAATGGGATTGAGTACTCTTATTCTCAAGATAACAAGTTTGATGTCTTTAGGTCTCGGAATTTGCCTCTTTGATTAATGATTTGATTTTGTATATAAAGCATGATATGTAAATCTTATATATATTGATGTATTACATATGATTTTGATTTTGAATTTGAGAAAGAAAAATGAATTAATATTAAATAAGGGTTTTTGAATTAACGCTCTGATACCATGTGAGATTTGGTGTAAGCTCCTTTGAGATCCTCCTTGTATTTACACATAATATATGCACAAATGTCCAGCCTTAGGATTATAATGATAGTCCCAATAAATATGAACAGTTGAGATAATCTCTTTAACAATATACAATTAATAAATTAAATAATATATATTCTATCATTTATTAAACATCAGTGGAGTGTTAGATTTGTCTAACCTTTAAATTTTTTTTATAGAGCATAGTGAATTAGTGAAACATATACGATGTTTAAATAATGCATTGGAAATTGTGTAAAAAACGAATTTAAGTACGTAACAAAAGAAATGGAGGAGTAGCTTTAAATACATGCATATATACAGATCGAATGTTTTAGGCTGTTACAATCTATTAGCAATTATATCTGTAATCATATCATCAAATTTTGGAGGATTAAAATTGAAGATTAAACCAAAAAAAATTCACAAAAAATTGTAATTTATCTTGATTGATTAATCAGAGCTATCAATTGATTTACATTATTGTGAGTTGTGACCAATGGAGTTATGCATAGCCATCATCAACAAGCTTGCTCCAAGTATTAAACTCCGGTGACGAATGTAAATTCCTGTGTTGATATGTAAATTTAAGTGCTACTGGATACTTTCAGATTGAATTGTAGAATCAAATACATTTGTATAAGTAAAATATTGAATTTAAGAAACTCCGGTAAAGTGTTAACCACAATAATTAATTGGTCTTTTTTATTTATTTACGAAAAAATGATATAGGCCGCCCTTCTGGGCTAGGTATAAGAAGCTAAAAGTGATAATTTTAATTAAATTATATATGTATTACATTAATTTGTGCATGATTTTAACATTTAAGTATGAATGCTTTTATATTTTTTATATTTATTTTTTGAAAAGCAAACAAAAACTGACTATTCAAAATCAAATGATAAGTCTAGCGCATCATATGAATGCTTTTATAAATATCACTAAATGTGCATTTGTTAACTGATCATAAATGACAGTAATATAAATAAATTTATATGTAAATTTAGAACAAAAATCAATATTTATTCCTAGTAGTATTAGCTTGCCTGCAAAATACCTATCCCAATGATAATAGTGGATGATCATGGGGGTGATATACTGATATGGGTGTGCAAAGGGACCCCTAAGCACAAGGCCCCACAAATCAAATCATCCCTATTTTTTTCATATTGTAACAAAAAAAATGGCAAAAGTTGTTTTTTTCACGTGTTATTAACTAATATTTCATTAACCATTTAATGTATAATTAATATAATTAACACGAATACCCCAAAATATTTGAGACCATCCTGCGATAGTAATTAAAAAATATATATATGACAAAAAATGAAAATATTTTCTATATGAGATAACAAATAAATTTTCTTCTCTAACAAATAAATTTTCATCTTAAATCAATTCCCACTACTATGTTTAGTTGTTATACTCGAACCAAATAACCAAAAGGCCAGATGGGTCATAACTCATAAGGGTTATTTGACATTTTTTCTCTTCCAAAAAAACATTTTTTCTGACATTTTGTTAAAGAGGTAGGGTTGGCAAAAGGTTAGCCAACCTGCTAACCAGACGCCCAGACCTAAATCTGATTATAATCCGCTTAACCTGATTAATTATTATTTTTTGCTTTTTAAGCTGCTTATTGTTGCTTTGAATGCTAAATTTTAGTGATATTTAAGCTATTGAGATTTTAATATATTACTTTGTTGAAAATGTAAAATTTTCATTGTTAGGAATTAAGCTAAATACTTTAGATTACGGAAAAAAAATTTGGCTAAAAAATTAATGGGTCAACCCGAACCCAACCCGTTTATTTTCAGGTTGGGTTAGGTTATAAAAACTCAACCCGTTTAATAAATGGGCTGGGATCGGATTGAAGGTACACAACCTGATAACCCGAAAACCCGATACCGAAATGTGAACCTGATTTGCCAGCAGTATTATATATATATATTTTTTGTGAAAATCAGTATCCTTGTACATTTATTGATCTTGATTCTGTTTAACATAGCTTGGCCCCCAAGCATTGCCTCATTAATAGCTTCCTAAAATTCCTAACAAAACTCCACATTTTTTCCCTAAAAAAAAAATCTTGATATTAAATACGAAATATTTTCTTGCACTCAACAAACACCTCTTTGCCTCCTCCTCATTATTATTATTATTATTATCTCTATATAAATATAAACAAACTACTCTTCTTTTATTATCACACACACCATTAGTTCATTACCCTATTATTATTATTTCCTCCTCAAAATCAAAAACCCTAGTAATGGAAATTCAAAATCAATACAATTTAGGATCAATATTTGCATTCTACGCCTCATTAACAGCATCTTTAAACCTAGCCAAACAATTCTACCATCAATTTACCCCTTCACAAATCCGTGAATACATTAATGAAAAAATCCAAGATTGGTTTTCAAAACAAAATATCTTAGACCCTAAATTATTTACCCTAGAAATTGCCCAAAATTACGATGAAGAAATTGGCTATTCTAACCACAATAACACCATTTACTATGCTTGTGAATCACACCTTACCAAAAAACTAAGGTCATCATCGACCCGTCTTAAGTTGTATCGATCATGCGCCCAACAACCCTTGACATACCACCTTGCACAAGGTGAAGAATTTTCGGAGTACGTAAAATTAGACGAATTTGGCGAACTTATTAAACTTCATTGGAAATTTTCTTGTAAGAATGAAAAAGGGGAAAAAACTGATTTCGGAACGTACCGGTATTTCGAGCTCATCTTTGATCCTAGGTTTAAAGAAGCTGTTCTTGACCACTACCTGCCTGAGGTATTGGTCAAGAACTACGATAAAATGATCGAAATGACGAAGGAAATTAATCTTTTTACGTTCAATGATTCGTCGCCGTGTAAGGGTTGGAGAAATGTGGTGTTTAACCACCCATTTACGTTCGATGCTTTGGCATTGGATCCGGATTTTAAAAAATCGATTGTGGATGATCTTGATAGGTTTATAAGGCGGAAAGAGTTTTATAAAAGAATTGGGAGGGCGTGGAAAAGAGGGTATTTATTGTACGGACCTCCCGGGACAGGGAAGTCTAGTTTGATAGCGGCCTTTGCTAATTACCTTAAGTTTGATGTGTATGATTTACAACTTGCTAGTGTTGACAAAGATGATACATTGAGGAATTTGATGATGTCGATTTCGAACAAGTCTATACTTGTGATTGAGGACATTGATTGTGCCTCGGGGTTGGCTAGGAATGTCGCTCTTTCTAGGGCTAACGTAACATCCGATGATTCTAGTTTCACCTCTGATGATGACGATACTGACGATGATAATAGGAACAACAATGACAATGGTGGAACCATTTCTTTTGATAAAAACAATACAAGCGTAAGTTGTTACTTTTTCTTCTTTTTTTTTTTGGTCAAACGTCACAACTTTTCTGAAACGGAGAAAACTGTCTATATATATAATAATTATTTCTTATATGGTTGAATTGGTATTGCAGTTATCCTTGTCAGGGCTGCTGAATTTCATTGATGGATTATGGTCGAGCTGTGGAGACGAAAGAATCATAATATTAACCACAAACTATAAGGAAAGGCTAGACCCAGCATTGTTACGACCAGGACGTATGGACATGCACATCCACATGTCGTACCTAAGAATGCCGGGGTTTCGGGTCTTGGCCTCAAACTACCTCGGCCAGACCGAGGAGCATCCACTTTTCGAGGAGATCGAGGAGTTGCTCGAAAAAACCAATGTGAGTCCGGCTGAAGTCGCCGAGGAGCTTATAAGGAGTGAGGACCCTGATGTTGCCCTAAAGAGTGTGCTTAACTTGTTGAACAAGAAGACAAAGAAGAGGAAAGTAACTAAAGAGAAAGTGGATGTATTGAGTGATGAACTTGATGATGAGCCTCTTACCAAGAAACAAAGGAATGGGGATGAATTAAATTGTTATAATGGGGAGTGTTGATTTTAATTACTTAGATTTTTTTTCCCCTTTTGGTTGTAGTTTTTGGGAATATGGATAAAGTAGTTTTTGCAAGGATTTTAACTTGTACTAGGAAATCGATCAGGATGAGTTGTTAGTTTTGTAATGTAAAGATGAGTCCAAATCTATGTAAAAACAGCTTGTTATTTTGTGATTATTGACATTTCCTCTGATAAATTGGTTTAAATATACAGAGGTTATCAGTTTTGTTTCCTCTGGCAAATCCTGATGCTCTGAAAAATCTGTAGTTGGGCAATTCAGCTGCAATTCTAAGCAACATTTGTTTGAAAGTAGGGCTGAAAATTGGGTCAAGTTGGATTGGGTTCATGTTAACCGATTTAAACGGGTTGAACCCATCAATTGTAATCCGACTTGTTTAATAAATGTGTTTTGTTGTGTCAAGTTTGTCAACCTGTTTATTTATGCTGTTTAAACTTTTCGACCCAAACCTGTTAATAAAAAGTCGATTTCATATCGGGTTAGTGGGTCATATGAGTTATTGGATTTAATCATGTCATGTCATGTTAACTTTCTGTTGGGTATTAGGTTAAGGGATCATTTACAAGCATGGACACAAATACTCAAATAACATGACTAACATGAGTTGAAACACTTTCTGTATGTGTTCCTAGAATTTCCATCTCAGGGTGATCAAAATTCCACTGTTAGGGGAAGATTTCATTCACCAACAATCAAGAACTACAGAAACAAGGATGCCAATTGCCAAAAAAAAAATGGAACAAGGATACAACAAATCATGATCCCTCAATCAGCTAATTCATGGAGAAGTTCAATCATTCATCAAAAGGCAACAAAGAATCTTCCTCCATCTACATGAACAGCTTTTAGGCTACCATTAATGATGATACAAACTAATTTCGTCTACCAAAACTCTAACTAGGAACCAATAGGCCTAAGGTACTCACCAATGCCGAAACCTAAGAAAGGTATTAAAACGAAATATTACATACATACAACAACATCAAATTCTCACTTCTTCTTTTTCTGTGGCGGTTGTTGGTTTTCATCATCATCCTCTTCATCATCCTCATCATCGTCGTCATCATCATCATCACTATCATCATCGTCATCATCATCACTGTCATCACTTCCCTCATCACCATTGGCCGTATCACCCTCTGGATCTCCCTCATCATCACTCCCCTCGTCTCCTGAAAAGTCTTCATCATCGTCATCGTCATCATCATCATCACCATCATCGTTGTCATCATCATCCTCATCATCATTATCTGAGTCACTAGCATCCTTGGCCTCATCTCCTGCTTTCTTTGATTTGTAAACCTGAGACAGAGTAAGCCTGCCAATTTGGAGTAATCATACAGTCAACTTATTGTCATATATCCAACAAAGAGTAAGTGGGAGCTAATGTTTAAGCAAATACCACTTGTTCTTCAGAATTTCATTGTCTGCAAGTTGTTCAGCAGTCTGTAAAAGAAATAAAGAGAAGAAAAGATGAAAAACAATGAGATTAACGCCAATGTTCTTTGCAATGTTAACTTCTTCTGTACCTCCAATCATAAAAAGCAGCAAAAACGAGTTTGAACATATAAATCATACAAATTTTTTTGCTTTCTTATTAGAGCTTATGCAAATGTAGAACTACAAAACACAATGGAAACATTAAAATTGCATAAGCTCTAAGCATAAGGTGAGGGGGTTATATTTTTCTAGCATCCTTCTCCATTTAATACAATGTGACATATTATAAAGTATAAACGGATAAATGATCACCAATCAGAAAATAAGACTATGCTTTAATAGCAAGCATAACGAGAAAGAGAGAGAACAAAGGAAAGGAAAGAAGAAAGTGAGCTTATATTCTCCGTCCAAGTTAGATTCGGGGCATGCTTGGTATTGTTATTTTTAGTGTTGGAAATGGAATCAGATAAGCATTTACATTACCTATTGTTTGATAAGAGATACAGCCCAGACTGGTAACAATTTATGGATGGGCAAAAAAGCCAAGGAAATCATAGACCAGAAATCAAGCAAGGAAACCATAAAAGTAACACTATTGAAGCTTATGCAAAACTCTAAAGTCCAATTCAAGTAACAACAATTTCTCTAATGAGTACACTTACCATAAATTTCATCATATGATATACATGTGCTTGATGTTCAAGACGGCAACACAAGAAAAGAAGTTTGCAAGAAACCCTAGAACACTACATTCTAAACAAGACCTAAATTTCAATACACTTCACATATGGATCATAAAAGGCAATAGTCGAGCAAAAAGTTCCATCATAATCTCCCAATTAGCCTAAGGCATTTAGTGAGAAATTTGAAGACATAAAAACAGTCAAATTGGCAATAATTTAGCTCCAATTACAGTAATTCGGGCAGACTCGACGATATTTTCAATTTTCTTCAAGAAATGTCAAAACTACAATTTGCAGCCAAACTAGTAGCAAATCTAACACATACCTTATCAATCCCTAATGAAAACTAAAGACATAATAAAGTTGAAATTTGGGATGGTGTTCTGTTATTGGCTTAAGTTCATGTTATAGAAGTACAATATTAAGGCTACAAGTGTACAAAAAGTCTATTTCCTGACTAGAAACAGAGAACCATTAAACCTAAAACCATAAAAGTAATGCAGAAGTAAACAACAATAATGCCCAAACAAAACAAAATTGAAGGAAAAGGAAAAACTACAACTAACCCATTTATACAATATATCACTTAGATAATTGAGTATTAAGTGCATTTATTTAACAAAAACTCAATTTTCTCCCTACAAAGAAAATTGCAAATAAAGGTCAAAGGAGTGGCAAAATGGTATATGTAGCTCAAAAGGAGCTGAATTTCTTACCCAATTATAAAAAAAAGCCAAATCACTCAAAACCCTATAATTGAAACCATTTCCACAATATTCTCAATTAACAAAAGAACAATGGAGCTCAAAACACAGTCAATAAGAATTCTCAAGTTAAAAGGAAGCCAATTGCAAAATGAACATAGCAAGAAGTATATATCAGCAACAATAACTATTTTTTTTTTTCTAAAATGAGAGAAAAAATGAAATTGTTAAGAGAAAGAAAATACCAAAGAAAGAAGAAGAATTCTGTGGAAGAAGGAAAGAGTTTGAAGAGCTTCAAACTTGAGGGATTCCAGTAAAGGGGAGATATAAGTTTCCAATGTAAAAGAGCTATTATTAGTAATCAATTGTGACTCCATAGTAGAGTAGTGTAGTGTGTATGAGAAGAAGAAGAAGAAGAAGAAGAAGAAGAAGAAGAAAGGAAGAAGAAGAAACAGAGGGAAAACAATGAAAACAGTGAGTGACAATAGAAAGGATTTTGAATGGTTAGTTTATGTGGGGTTTTTAGGGTTTTAGGATTGATTTGATTTCATAAGGTTCTGGGCCGGGTTAACTAAACTAAACTACAGTGATTGGTTGATGCTTTGTTTGTATATTGTACAGTGATTTAATCTTTGATTATTGCTCCGTACTTGATTATTGCTTTAAAAAAATTAAATAAGATGAATAGAAAATATGGAAACTAAAATGAATGCAAACGGAATTAATCTAAATTCTAGACTTAGTATGAGTTGAACTAAGATGAATTTGTTTGAATTGAATTGAACCATTAAAAAGTAAGTCCAAAAGAATTCGACTTTACAATCAAGACAAATTGATGCTTCGTAATTTAATTATTTTTCTAGCCGTACATGTAGGTTCATGTTTAGCCGGTAGGGATGAAGCGTGGTTAAATTTTAGTGGATTTCACACCACATTCGCCTTAGGTGTGATTAAAGTTGGGGTCGGGCCGATTCAGGTCAGGCCGGCATGATGGCCAACTCGGCACAACACGATTTTTAGGCTCGGCCCGACCCAACACGAGTCTGCTATGAGCACGACATGTCACAAAGGCACGACTGGTGGACTGTAGGCTATGTATGGACAAAATTTTAAAAATTTGGCACCAACCTGGCACGAGCACGATGGGGCCGGCCCGCAAGTTGTCACACTTTTTTTGTTAAAATTTCATAATATATAAAAATTTGTATTAGACACGTGGGCCCAACGCAAAAGGTGGGTTTGGCCGTGCATGGGCCTTATTATTTAAAACTTCACACAAATCTGGCACAACACAAATTTTCCTTGGCCCGTTATAGTCCTTATAGGCATGATATGGTGTGGCACTAGGCACGCAGGTTTGGCACGTGGGCCGTCCCGGCACGGCCCGTGCCCACCTATGGTAATGACTTTAACAAATAGTGGATGGATATGTATGTCAAAGTAGTGTCAAACGTAAAATCCGTTATGGCATTATAGGTAGTGGGTAGATGGTGTATTTTGAGTCATAACCGCCTATATTCTCCTGTCCTAGCTTGCATCCACCCGCCTCGCCCCACATTCGCCCGCTCCATCCTATATCCACCTAATTATTGTACATGCCTTCAATTTTTCACTCATTTTTAGGTGGATGTTTTCAATTTTTTTACAAAGTATTACATAAAAATGACAAATCAAAGCCTATGCTAGTAAATCCACTATCAAGGGCTTGTTTACTTCAGCTTAAATTCAGTTCAGTTCAGCTCAGTTTAACTCTATTAAGTTAGTTAAGTTTGATCAGTTCTCAATTCCTTCTCTGATAAAATATTAACTTTCAGCTATATTAAGTTCAATTCAGTTTAGCAAAAGTAAACGAGCCCTAAGTACTTCGTATTAACTTATTTTTTGTAATAGAAATCCTATGTGGCTAATTTGCAACGTAATCAATAACATTATTCACTATTACACCCCTTTCAATATTCACTATAATATTTTGATAAAAAAAAAATAATATTCACTATAATATTTAGGTTTATAAATTTATCTCATCCTATTCACTATAATCATTTAAGGACTTAAGGTTAGATTCTTGTTCCGAAAGACATGACGGTAGGTTTTATGACTTTTATCTATCTAACTTGATATTGATATAATTATGGAGATGATTTTTTTTTTTTTTTTTGGCAATGATACAACAACAACAACAAAGATGAAAACTTTGTATGTATGTAGTATTTGAAAGTTTATCTTCATAAGATCGATGAAAATCACTCTTCTAGTTTGAAATCGTGCATTCACTTCTATGTAAGAAGATGAATTTTAAGTTTTCTTGAAAGCCTCTATATGCGGCATTGGTAGACCCATAAAATAATCATAGAATTTTTTTAAAATAAATTACTCATTTTGTTTCCAAATGTTTGTTATATTTGAAATTATAGATAGAAAAAAAGAAATTTTAGCTATGAAGAATATCTATTATATATAAGAAAAAAAACATATTCATATTAAATTTTTTAGATTCGTCTAAATGTATATTCATATAGGAAAAATTGTTTTTAATAATACAACCTTTGCTCGATTTACTATTAATAATACAATATTTTCGTTATTACATAATAATACAATCCTTGGGGTCAAATTCCCTAAACAATACAAATTAATTGCAAAAATTATTTTTAATAATACAACCTTTGCTTGATTTATTTTTAATAATACAACCTTCTTGTTATTACATAATAATACAACCATTAGGGTCAAAATTCCCTAAACAAGATAGATAACCTACAGCGGTTTGAAAATTGAGCAAAAGAAAATTTAATGAATTTTCTCCTCTTTAACACTTACATGTCTATTACATTCATTCACTCAAAAAAAAAATTAGTCAATGCTTTGCAATTCCCGCTTAAAAAACATTTCATCCCTACTTCAAACCTCCATTAACGCAATAATTGAACATAATCTCCAGTTAAATTACAGTTGAAAGCAAAAGGGTTCCTAACTAAAGGTAAATAATTTTTTTGAATTTGTTTGTCTTTTTCTTAAATTGTGGTGTTTTGTTAGGAAAAATGTGGTTAAATTTGTAATTTTTGCTTATTAAATTGTGGTTCGTAACTTCAATAAAACATTTTGGTGTTTGCATTTGCTAAAAGAATTATGTTTTTACTAAGTTCTTTTTGAAAAAAAAAATGTTCATAACTAAATTATTAAATATTGTTGCAATTTTTTTAATCAGATTGTTGCAATTATGGGTGATGTGAGTCTCAAATATTGGCATGGCAATGTATTTGTAAATAATAAAAATGACAACTTGTTATATATGTGAAGAAGGAGAAGGGAAAAGGTATACTGTAGAGTGCTACTGGGGTTTAGCTGATTTAGGTAAGAAGTGTGGGGGATATGACAAAATTATGGGTATTTTCTACTTAAGTCACGTTTAAGTTTGTCTAATGGTTTGAGACATGTGTTCGCCGATAAAGAGGTATTGGATATGAATGAAGAAACTAGAAAATACAGGTCGATGGAAGTTTATTATGTAATAACGGAAAGGTTGTATTATTAAAAATAAATCGGGCAAAAGTTGTATTATTAAAAGCATTTTTTTCTAAAATAAATAATAGGAAAAATTGCCAAAAATAAGCCAACCTTTGGCCGATCTTCCACAAATAAGTCAACCTTTTGAAAATCCAGAAATAAGCTAACCTTGTTATCATTTAAGCCAAAAATAAGTCAAATGATTATTTAACATGTTATTTTCTATTGTTTTTTATCACTATTTTACAATCATTCAACATATTTTTTGCTTTAAATGATAACAGTAACTTGAAACAACAGATAACTAATAGATTAAATAATCGTTTAACCTATTTTTGGCTTAAATGATAACAAGGTTAGCTTATTTCTGGATTTTCAAAAGGTTGGCTTAATTGTGGAAGATCGGCCAAAGGTTGGCTTATTCTTGGCAATTTTTCCTAAATAATATAACAGTCATGAGACTGTCTACAACAGGTAATAGCAGGTTAATTATTCATTTATTTTATTTATGGAATATTATCCCCCAAAGCTTGTATTAATATGTAATAACACATAGGTTGTATTATTAATAGAAAATGAGGTAAATGTTGTATTATTAAAAACAATTTCTCCATTCATATGTGTTGTGCGGATCTGTATTCATTTCCATAAAACAGAAAGAAAAAAAAAAGCAAAATCAAAAAAAATATATAGAGAGAATTCGGGCTTAGTTCGGGCTTTTTTGGGCCGGGCCTAAAAAAGTAACAAAAAAGTCTAATTTTAAATGTCCAAGGCCCGCACGGAAAAAGAAAAAAATCGGGCCGGGCCGGACCGGGCCCAAATTCGGGCCTAATTTTCATGTCTAAAGCCCGCAAAAAAGCGGGTCGGGCCGGACCGGGCCCACAGGCCCGACCACTTTTGATCAGCTCTAAAATATATATGGTCTTCATTAAAAAATCAAAAAGTCATTAGCCCCAACAATAATTTCCCCGCATGCAATAAGGTTAGATATACAAATGATTTTTTTAAAAAAGAAAGGTACACAGTACCTGCACAAGACTCATATCTCAGAAAATTACCTTGGCATGCGGGGCAGGGTTGTCGAACCCTTGACCTCAAGGATCACGGAGGGCACTTGGACCAACTCATCCAAGACCCTTCGACAGATATACAAATGTTATAGTACTCTAAGATGAAGATCTAACAAAACCTATCATTTTTTTTTGTTTGCTATAATATGTTGTTGCATCACAATAAGCAAGCTTTAAGTCCCCTTTCAAGTTCTGCTCCATCCAAATTTTTTCCGATGAACACTAACTTGTTCGTTCTTGGCTCATTTGGTCCCCAAGGCCGGTCTGGGGAACCTTGGAATATGTCGTGGACTCCCTGCACAAACAAAACAATTGATCTCAAGCTTCCCAGAAAAAAAAAACCAAACATCAAAACATGAAAATAAGATGCAAGAAAACAAAATTAATTGACATCACTATCATCTATAAAAATGCAGAACTTGCATGAATATTTTATAAAGAAATCAACAATACAATATCAAGCCATCTCATGCTAACAACACACTTTTCAGTTCTCACTGCAGTGTTTTGGGTGCAAGATGCTGCAATGCTCTATGACTATATGCAAGTCCAAGGCAACTCTTTCCTAATAAAATATACTCCCCCAGTCCCATATTCTTTACCCCATGGGCCTACATTTTGTGAGAGCATTTTGAGTTAAATGGGGCAATCAAGATGCGCTTAAAATCAATATCATGTATCATATTTTTAGAAGATGAATTGGGCAAGAAGCTATTAAGAGAATTGATGCAAGAAAATTGGGATTTTTCATAAGTTTGATTTTTTTTTTTAATAAATGAAGCATAATAGATGGAAATGAAGAAACTTTAAGGTCCTGTACTTTTGGATTGGACTGAAAATAAGTCCAAAAGAACAAGGTCTTAGTGACAAATGACCAAGGAAAAGAAATACTTGGGTATACAAAGTATGTCCAAGAACATTGTCTTAGGACTCCCGATTAGAGGTGATCACATATAAACTTATCACATTATCATCTCATGCCATGTTCTTTTGGACTGAACGGAATTGAAAATAAGTCCAAAAGACCAAAAGAACCCCCTTTGCCCACAAAAAAAAAGTCCAAAAGATCAGGGCCTAACTTCTTATCATTGATAGGGCAAAAAGGTAGTGAAAGCAACATATGCTACGATGGCAGTCCAGCAAATAAGTGATAGAGACCAATAAAACTAACAAAACTAGGAATATCTTCATATTAGCAAGAGAGACTTGTACCACAACTAATGATGCTCAATAGATTATTTTAGGAAAAGAACAAAGATTTTTTTCTCCATGAGCTTAAGCAGAGTTACTAACGGGTGTAGCCTTTATAGTGAGAGTGTGGAACAGCTTCATACCTGAAAAACAAATCTTTCATCCATACCCTGAACAGACAAAAGACCTTTCATCCTGTATATATCTTCACTGCGTTCAATTAACAAATTACCTAGCCACATGTTGGCCTGAAAAATATAACAGCAATTTCAGACAAACGCAAGAGTCAAGTAGCAATCAAAATTGCAGAGGTAAAAAAAAGGCAAAGTTTAATGTCAGCCTACTGAAGGGAAGTATTTAAACTAGCAAAACCAACCTTATCAAGGTCCAAGCTCCCCTCACAAACAATGCTGACTGAAGACACTCCAGGATCATGAGTGTGATCATGTGAATGGTGATCATGATGATGTCCTGCAATTAGTCTCAGAATTGCTTACTTATGATCAAGCACTGATGAAACCTCGTTGATTTCTTATCATAAAAAGCTAGAGCCTGAGAATTTTACAAGGCATAACAACAAACAAAAGGCAAAAGAGATTCAACATTTACCATGCTCATGCTCATGTTCGTGTTCATGGTGATGATCATGGTCATGGTGGTGATCGTGGTCACCATGCTCTTCTTTTGAACTGTCTTCTGTAACTGCACTCTCTATCCTGTCAGTAATCCATGAAAAATCAGCTTTCAAAAACCAGAAAATTTCTGAAGCTCAAATACAAATATCTCCCCCCACCCCCTCCCCCCAATGACAATGTTGAGATCAAGAATTTATAGATAAAAGATTTATGAAGTAGAAGGTTTTCTGCTTAAAAACTGGGTGAGCAGATATGGAAGATAGGGAAAAGTTCAATAAACTAAAATATTCTTCAATATTCATGATAAGCATTTCCTCCCTAATGGGCTATATTTATAGAAAGATTCCCAACCAAACATACTAGATACTTCGCTAAGCTTTCAATAACAAACTTATTTATGCATTAACTAAAATACCCTCCCTACTAATATAAGAAACAAATAGTAGTACAGTTTAGCTCCCTTTAAACATACTAATCATATGGCTTGTCATACAAGGGTTAAACTACGAGATGTTTGCTCCATTTTCCTGTTTTGGTTTTCTTACAAAGGTTGTCCATTTAATATAATGGCCATGTCATCTCCTTATTTTTCTCACAACATGTGATCCCACTCTTTTACTTTTCCATCACCACCCCTTAATTAACTATTAAAACTTGTGCCAAAAGCATATGGAGCAAACTTTGGGGGTTGGGGAGAGTATTATCTTCCCATAAAACATGAATGTGTTAGTATCTTACAAGATTATGGACCTTTTAACATAATAAGCCATTTATTATTTAACTTTTCTTATCATATTCACCGAAGCTCCAACTTTTGGCATTTTTTAATGTGGACTTCCATAGGTTTTGACCTCAACTACAATCTCTTACTTTTTCCATAGTCTAAACTCAATTCTTATTGACAACAAAGATAGATCACACATTGCATCCATATTTTTACCAAAATTTAGATGTTTAATTTTTTTACTACACATATTCCTATGACATGAAATGACCATAGCTCAAAGTCGATAGTATATCAAGAAAGAAATCCAAGTAAGAGAATTGCAACTTATGCAAGTTGGATATGGAGGAATATTTGTGGTGTTAAGAACCACATTAGAGAATTGCAGCACTACTCTATTAGCAAAGCTTATAAAAGTGTGAAAAATGAAGGGCACAAAACTAGATGAAGAAAAATTATTTGGAGCAGAATTTCTGTGCCAAAGCACCATTTTATCTGCTGGCTAGCTACTCTCCAAAGATTGCAGGTGAGGGAAAGGTTACATAGACATGGGCTTGCTCAGGAGATTGAATGATGTATCTGTGGAACTTCTAGAGAAACTCGTCAACACTTTCTCTTTGACTGTCAGTATGCTAGGCAAGTTTGGAAAGGTATGGCTCAGTGGCTTGGAATTAGACAAACCTTTACTTGTATGCAAAACCTACTGCATTGGCTGCTAAGGAGGGGCTGGACCAATGTCACAAGGGACGAGAATCGATTCGAAACGCGGTACGAAAAACGGATACGCGGTACACTACCCTTAGGTGAATCGGGAACGATGAGCCTTTTTTTAATAGATGACAATAAAAGTATATAATTAAATGAACCCAACAAAATTTTAAAATGACTTTAATATTGATAAAACTCTTTGTATTTTGATTAGTAAAATAATACTTGTACAATAATATTTTGTAATCCGTATGACTGAACGAACCGGGTCGTCGCCTGCAGCGTTCTGGGTCGTGTTCGTTTCGCTACAGATGATCCAGATCGCAGTTCGGGCGTACGTTCCACGTTCCTTGTAACAGTGGGCTGGACAGTGGGACAGCACAAGATTGTAACTGCTACTTGTGCTGCTGGTCTCTAAGGAATCTGGAAGACTAGAAATAACACTTTATGGTCATTAAAAACCCCTACTGTGGCTTGTACTTTGAGATACATTCAATATGTTGTTAGGAAAAGAGTTAATTCTCTCATGTCATGTAGGCTAACTCAAAGAGATTCAGACTGGTTTAAATATGTATGCATGCATAAATGTCTAATCTGGTGCTTGTACCAGAGTTGAGCTGCACACTCAAGGACATGGGGAGACTACCTAGTAGGGTTTTCATGCCTTGAGGGATGCTTAGTGTGTAATTGGTTTGTGCTTAATGGATTTTTTCATTTACCAAAATATAAAAAGAAAAAGAAATCCATATCATTGATCATTGAGCACTAAATAAGAGAAAACCCAAAAGAGAGCAAATTCAATTAAAAAAATTTGGACATTCCCAGGAAAAAAAAATCTTCACATTTGAAGCAAAAGTATTACCTTTCTAAGTCAAAGCCTCCAATGCCAAGAACATAATCTAGATCAACATTTCCATATTGTGTTTGTTTTAAATTAGCCATGCGGTTAATTTTCTGCACAAATTACAATCAACTCTAAACTTAAATTATAAACTTTCAAATATATAAGCATAAGGTATTTGACAAGTTGTAAAGAAACAAACCCTTATTCTCTGTATTAAAGAGTCAATAGCTGGCTCATCAACAAGATCAGTCTACAAAACAATTCAACAAACAAAAAAGTTGTAAACTAAATGCAGGACCAAAGATAAAAATGATACAAAATTATAAAAAATTATTAAACTACACTAACAAAGTAAACAAATGGTACCTTATTCACTATTAGACGATCAGCATACGCAATTTGCTCTACAGCCTCATTTACAACTCCTTCAGCCTTTACCTCATCTAAGCGTAACCCCACATGTTTGGCATCAACTAAAGTGACAACACCATCTAATTTCACAGCATCAAAAATTGCATCTTCTGCATAAAATGTTTGAATGATAGGAGCAGGATTTGCTAAGCCTGCAAGTAAGAACAGCAAAATACATTAGCTAGGCAATAATGTTTCAAATCAAATATAAATACCATTACTATAAAATTTTCAATATTTCTCGACTCTATTCTTATTAAGAAGCCTTAGAGCTACGTTACCATTTCATAACAGTTTAAAAACAAGTTAATTGAGTTCATTAATAATTCAAGAGGCACAAGTCGTCCCATGTCTCTCCACGATTCACCCACCCAAATCCATTCAAAACCATATGCAGATGAACAAAAGATATATCATTACTAAATTTTATATGGATTTCTGAAAGACTTTTCACAAACCTGTAGTTTCAATCACAATGTGATCGAATTTCCCTTTCTTCCTATTAACCAATTCTGAAATCATTCTCACTAAATCTCCCCTCACAGTGCAACATAAGCACCCATTATTGAGCATAACAATGTCTTCGGCTCCAACAGTTTTAGCAGCAACCAAAGAACCATCAATGCCTACTTCACCATACTGCCAATCAAAAGGAACAGAAGGAGGGAAAGAGGTCAAAACATATGTAACTTATAACACAATAGTTAATACCATATCATTTGTAAAAGAAATTTTGTAATCGACACCCTCTGTCCCTATTTGTTTGCAGCATGAGGGTTACCTTTTAATTTTTGGGTTGGTAAGTTTATAAAAGAGAAAAAATGGTGTGGCCAAATGTAATAAAAGTGAAAGTAAAGAGGGCAATCCCCTATATTCATTTTAGTGTAAGGCAATCTTTTGGGGACATCATAAAAAGAAAATTGGGCATACGAAAAGGGATGTAAGGAGTACAAAATTGAAGCTTCCTTGCAGAAAAAATAACACCAACATCCATTAGACAAGTATTAGAGTCAATTGGAAAGATTGTATGAACACAAAAGAACTGGTATGCAAATATTTTTTCATTCACGTGCAAATATTAAACTTTCAATAAAGTAAACTACCATTGATACCGTACCTCGTTTTCAATCACTGCTATTCGCTTCCCATGATCAGCAGTCAATATATGGTTTAATAAAGTAGTCTGTCAAAAAAAAAACATGTTGCTCAATTTCTCAAAGAAATTATAAGTTCTGGTTGATCATTTTCTAACTCAAAACTCCATTCGTTTTTACAAATTAAAAATTGTCCACCATGTATATTGTAACATTGGACAAGACTTGATAGACCAGAAAATAATATGTATAATTATACACAATGAACTACAAGTATAAAACTTCCTATCTGCAAATTCAATGGCTAAAGTTTGCAAAGTTTGAACTATACATACTGAGCAAATAACAGAGTGATAGTACATATGCATAACACGTCTTACATATGTGATATGTCTTGACAAGTGGCTTTAATATTGGTATTTCATCTTTCATTAGATATTTCTGTTGAAGGGCACTAGAAATTGTATATACGAAGGTGAATCATGGATGACAGAGAAAACTGTTAACAAAATCGGTTCCACAATTCCAATACCCATCATGTACAAAAAGAAAACTAAGGAATTAACTATTTTGTACAAGATTCGTCAATAAGATATGAAATTTGACCTGCAAGTTCATGTAATGTACCTTGATGAAAATCAACAGGGACTTGCTACTTGCTAGTTCAATTCAAAACTAGAACAATAGTTTTACACTCCTACAGTCCTACTCCAGTATTATTACCAGAAGAAAGAATGCGCTTTTACAGCATACAGAGCAACTTTAATGAGGGACCTTTACACAAAGGGGTGATTTTCAAATAAACAACGCAAAGTTTCATGAAAAATTCATAACAAACAAATAATTTTTCTTTTTTTAGGAAAGGTGAGCACACTCATCATGAGAGGGGGTAAATACGGGAAATCCTCTCAAAGTGAGCAGTGAGAATCGAACGCAGGTCTCTCACCTGGAATTCGAGGGTTGACCAACAACTCGGCCAGCCCCCCCCCCCCCCCCCACACACACACACCCTCTATGTTGGTGACCAATTCAATAAGCAAAACAAAGCAAAATCTTTCTGATAAGAAAGATGAGCAAATTGTACATCACGAATTCCTAAATAATTCAATTAGCAACATGGAAACATTGTAAATTACCATTACAAGACAGTAACTAAGCTTTTCCCAAAGACAACACTTACTAAAGCTAAGACAGGGTTTGTAATTAGCTATGTTACCGGACTCTTTGTTTCACACCAAGTACCAGTGTCGGACACTCGATCCTTGGACATTGGTATGACACTTGGATACTTCATTTTGAACCAAAAACATTCATATTTTCATAAAATTGCCGTGTCCGACACTTGGACACATATCCTTGTCCGATACTTCCAGCAAAGTCCATGTAACATAAGTAATTAGCATCCCCCAAATAAGGCAATATTTATTGAAGCTAAACCAATGTAATTTTAACCATACAAAGCAATGATTAGCTTTTTCACAATAAAGCAGTACCAACTAAAACTTGGCCTATCCAATTAGCAAGATAAGAAAATTGTACTTAGCATATCCCAGACAAGGCAGAACTTATTATTTTTCGGCTAACATATTCAATAAGCAATATGAGAACATTGCTTGCTAAGTTGCTAACAAATACAAGGCAGTAATAAACTAAACCAATTCAATTAGCAAACAGAAACAATACCTTTCCAGAACCCAGAAATCCAGTAATAATAGTAGCCGGAATTCGATTATCAGGAGGAATTTTGGTAGCAACATCATCAGCGCTCTCTGCAGCAGCAGTCGACGAAGCGGCGACAGTAAAATTGCGAAGCTTTCGATTGAAATTAAAGGGTTTGGGGGAAAGATGAAGAGGTGAATAGTGATTGAGAGAAAGAGAATTAGTGGAAGAATGATAGGGTTTATGGTGAAAAGGAAAGAAAGTGAATTGAGGTTTGCGAATAGGGTGGAAAAGACTTGTTTTGTTGGCTAAAGTTATGAAGGTCGTGGTTGTCGTCTTGGCTATGTCTATTGAGAGGTATGACGCCATTGTTGATTGTTGAGAGTTCAGCAATTATCAATTTATCAGTTTACAGGCAACAAGATGAATTAAAAGATTTGGTGGTGTACTTCAGTATTTGCTTGCTACAAAATGAAAGCTAACCTATAAGCTTATTAATTTATCAATATTTTTTCTTCACTTTGTCTCAAATCGTTGCAATTAATATATTACGTTTGGTAGTGGTTTGCGGGAAATACCCAGTATATCAAAATGATTTTTTTAACTCATATATCAAATGGCATTTTTGTAATTTTGTTGAAAACATATTACCAAAACACCCCCTATTTGGTTGATGCTTGAATCTCTGCCCCTAAAATTTGTCAAAATTACCTTAAAATGACATCTGATATGTGAGAAAAAAAATCATTTTGATATACTGGGAATCCCTCGTGGTTTGCACCGGTCCAAAACCGGATCGAATCGAACCGGGACTGGTGGACTGGAATCCACATTTTTTTGTGGACCGGGGCCAGATCGGTTCAAACCGGTCCGGACCTGGACCAGTTTCTTACTTTTTTATAAAAAAAACAAAAAAAAGACTTTTTTACTCTAACCGGTCCGGGTTTGGACCGGACCGGTCCGAAATTTAAGTACATTTTTTAATTAAAAAAATTTATTTATTAATTTTTTTAGATTCCTGTCCAAATCGGTCCGGATTGGAATTTACCGGATTTGGACCGGACCGGTGGACCGGAATTACAATTTTCATGGACCGGGGACCGGTCCGGTCTAAATTCTGATCTTGACCGGTTTATGAACACCCCAAACCTATGGGGTACGGTACTACTAAAGAAATACTCCGTAATAAATTTGTTTACTTTTTTATGCATTTTGATGAATATTTGCCCTTTTAATCACTTCTGATCTCTTTGTCCATTTCGGAGGAGTTTTCGTTATTGATGTGAATATTCTATGGTATTGTTTGAATGTTGATGTTATATGTGAAATTTGATTAAAGATTAGTTGCTATGAATATTGTGTTGATTTTGTTGATTATTGGTTGTTATCAGTTTGGACAATATTTGATTGCGAGGATCATGTATATCAGCGCACTGCTACTGGAGCGTACGTTGCAACCGAAGTTGCGAGTTCGATTTGTTGAGATTTATTGATTTAGAATATAAATGTATATAATTATGAATGAATATTAATAATACTAGACGTAGTATTATGTGTTTTGAAGTTCGTAATTATGCAAAGTTTTTAGCAATATAAGTCGTTGAACGTTGAGGTAAAGTGCAGCAATAACAGTGGAAAATCGCAAGTAGTGACTTGAGGTCCCGACCCGTGAGAATAGTCTGAAGTGCAAAAAGTGCACGAAAGAGGCAGAAGCAAATTGCGACTCGCGAGCCTGGTGGTTATGCGTCAGTTTGCTTGGTTTTTTCCCGTTGCGTTGTGTCTGTTCGAAAGGACGACTGTGCATTTTGGAGAAGTTATTTAATAACTTCTCTAAAACTGAAATGAAACATAAGAAATTACTCTCTATCTTCATTTTCTGTCTCTTGCATACAACTAAAGTTTTCTCCATTGTTACAAAGAAGTTTACAGATACAAATCCCTTTTTCATTTCGTAGTAATTGGAACAAGGCTCGATTCCTACGGTTTCTTGTTGTATCTTGTTAACGAATTTCCTGCAACCCGGCCTTTATATTGGGTGGAAATATTGTTTTTAAGGAAGTGTCATTCGACACGCCTCAAGTGTTTATCCATCATACTATTACCCAAATTTAAGAAAATTCTCCAACACGATTTTCACCAAACCCTTCGGTCTTCTTCAACAAAGGTAAGGAGCATGTCAACTCGGTATATTTACGAGGAGTGTGAACATATATTTAGTAATAATAAATGTTTGGTAAATATCAATGAATATTACGCATCAAATGTTAAATATTCCCTTTACAGGAAAACTTGGGTCTATTATTGTGTCGAATGTTATGAATATTTTGTGTGTATGCAAATATTGTTTATAATTTTATGAATATTGGGTTCATTAGTTGAATATTGTTGAATATTAACTCTTGTAAATATTTTGTTGATCTTGTTAATTGTTATGAATATTGTGTCTTTATTTGAATCTTGACATTAATTGTATATTTTAGATGTTACCTTGAAGCATCTAAGTTGATATACTTAACTATTAAAATTTTAAATAAAAGTGATAAAGAATCATATGATATATCAAATAAATATTGTAAGATAAAGTTAATATTGTGAATCCATTGCAACAGCTGCAACAACTAACATTTATATGCTAAATGTTGAATATTCTGTTAAAAAAAAAAAATATTGTAGTTTAAAAGTTAAAAATAAATATTAATATTAGAGGTGAGAAAAGTTGTCATCAAGATCTGCTAATCCAACATAAAATTGACCCGTTATTAACGGGTTTTGTTCGAGGAATTTGACCTGTTTAAGTAAATCGATCGATTAACACAACACGTTTATTAAATGGGCCAGATTATAGTTGAAGGGTTTTGAATCGATTTAAATAAACCTATAAATAACTAAGCTATAGAAATAACTTCAATTTAAAAAAATCAGATCAAATCATAAAAATTCAGATAAGATATATCAGAAAAATTCAGTTCAAATCTGAAATTTTCAAACGAAACAAACACACCCTCAGATAGATTTATACACGTTCCGTATACTAGAGATGAGATAATTTATAACAAGATAAAGCTATGGGATTATGGGTATCTAAACCCAATTAAGTAAAATATATCTTATGTGTGGCTGATGATGTAAACAGAAAATATAATGAGAAATATATTCTTTACAAGCCAAGTTAGCATAAATCTTATCTCTAATATATATATATACAACTATTATTATTATCTCTAATACTACCTCCGTTTCTTATTATTTGCAACGATGTGACATAAAGTAGAGAGAAAAAGTGTCAAATCGTTGCAAATAATAAGAAACGGAAGTAGTAATAAATACAAATAATCAACGGAAATGGTCCAACTGAAATCACCCTAAAATGATTCAAGTCTACATGTATATAGCAGATTTCTTTTCAAAAAACAGTGAACCAATTAAAAATGGGACAAAGATTCAAAGAAACTTCAGTCTAATCATTTTGAGAAATTATTATTGTATAGCTGAGATGTATAAAAGTTAGGTTACTTACAAACTATAAGAGGTTTCTTCCTTAAACCAATTGGTAATAGGAGGTTTCTTCCTAAAACCAATTAGTTTAGTCTCTCATCATCCTCTGATGTGGAACACTCACTAGCGCACCATATGTGGTTTAACAACAATTTCTTTTTTGTCTTTTTCCAAACAGAATTTTTTTGTCGTGCATTCACCTGTGCAAACAAGTCTTCTGCACAGGGCCCAATTGTAAAAGGCCCAATAAAAAATTTAAGTTAATTAAAAAAAAAGCATAGTCATGATGTTTACTTCTTCACGGATTCCACGCACCATTGAATTGGGATCCTCTCCGTTTCTTAGGGGGAATGGAGAGTCCATTTCCTAATCTAATGGTTGGGGATGCATGAAAGGGGAAAATAGGGGAGATTTGTCTTCTTATTCCTAATCCCCCTTATTCTTTTTTTCTTCTTTGAATGACTTTAACCCTTTTAGCCTTTTCCCATGCTTAATATTGCTCCATTTAGTTTCTCATTATTTTCCCTTTCAATTATTTTGAATGGAAGATTCAAGTTTTCATTCTTCTCAATTAAAAGGCTTGATTTTTTTTACCATTAATGGCGTCAAATGGCTATTTTTTCCATCCTTAATAAATTTCTCATCAATTATAATATTTCCTAAAATCTACTCAAAATTTAGGTGAGAAGGGGGAAAAAAATTAGACTTTATACATTATTTGATAAAATTCGCATTATTAAAATTTGCCTATGTGTAGTCTAAACCGGATATTTGGATTTTCGGATCACACTTTTCTAATCCGTATCCGGTCCGGATAATTCGGATATCCGAATATCCGGAAAACCGGATTCCGAAACCGGATATCCGGATCCGATTTTAAATCGAAATAAAATAAACTTGACAATAAAAAAAGAAAAACAGAAAAATAAATTAGCATCTGCTCTTACAAATAACATAAGGTCATCTGCAAACATCAGATGATTAATTTTGAACTTCTTAGGTTTTATTCAAAATGAAGAAAAAATTTAAACTGGACAATAATAAATTCATGAATAACCATGACCAATGTATTGGCATTAGAGGAAAGTCAGGAAACTATGAAATTTAAGCCATCTGGCTAATTTCTTGTTGCAACACAAAGTATACAAAGCATACCAAAAACACAGCTGGAATTGAATATTGAAAATGAAGTGGGCTTGGGCTCATTAAAAAAACAGATAGCGGATCGGAAATCGGATACGGATTTTTTTGTCCGACCCTACGTTTAGATGCAATTTAGGATTTCAAACATTCAGTAAATTGCTGGTAATTTGACGATGAATTTGCTTCCAAAATTATGAGAATATCATAATTTAATTTAAGTAGCTTGAAAGTTTATATATTTGTTATTTGATTTTGAAATAAAATGAGAATACCATAATTTTTTTAATATTAAGGGCCCAATAACATCTCAATTATTTTGTCAAATGGAGTAATTTAAAAACGTACGTTACTTGTACTGGAGAATCAAAAACATTACTTTTGTACGTAGTTTTTTGACGTAAGTGCAAGCTAAATAGGATGGATAATACTCACAGCTCATGCCGCTACATGTTATTATTGTATGTGATTCTCCTTCCGTCATTCTTTTTTGGGAGTCAACTTCTTACAACTTTGATTATAAATTTCAACATATATATTCATTTATAAAATAAGATGTTAAAAATCTTAATAATTAACATGTATATTTGGTTAACTTTTTAAGTACCAAAAGCTATTAGTTTTTAAAAACATCTCGTATGCATTGGGCGGTGTACGCTAAATTAATGTATAACAGATTTAAAGCTACCCTAGCAAAAGGGATAATTATTAATGCAACAGGTTTAATTAATCTTTTAGTCTGTTATACACTAACTTAACGTACACTAGTTATATTTTAGAATTTGTCTCGATTTTTGAGATAACAGTTACAAAAGACAATTTTAATTAGAATGAAATAAATTTCTAAATTAAGTCTAAGTTTAGCTAGCAATTTATAACAAAATTACACTTAAATTGGTGTAACATCGTAACTAGGGCCGAGCAAAAAATTTGGGTACACAGACCCGAACTTGGTAAGGACCCGGGGGCCGAACCCTGACCCAGTTCAGTTGGGACTGGGTCTAAATAGTAGAACCCGGTCACTAACGGTTTCAGGTTTGGGTAATAATTTTTGGACCCGGTACCCAGTGGGTACCCGCTTACCCGGTTGTACTAGGTATATAATTAAAGCTATATAATTCATAATTGTATCAGTTCGTCTAGGATGGAGGTGTCTGACTTTGGGTATAATGTATATTATTGCTGAGATTATTAAGTTAAGTGCCCAATGTTTTGCTTTTAACGCTTCTTTTGTTAAAAGATTAGGAAATAGGGTGGCCTTAAGATTGGCAAAGCTTAAGGTTTGGATGGAGGAAATACCTGAAGCTCAAGTTTTGAACCAGGTATCCGGTATTGGAACTGGTATCCACTGGATCTGGATCCAGTTCCCAAAATTTGGTACGCGGTTGAACTGGTTCCAATTTCGGGTCCAGAAGTCTTGGACCCATCAATTTTGGTTCCAGTTCCGGGTCCACTAAATTTGACCGGGTACCCGGTTATGCTCGGCCCTAATTGTAACTAATGCTTAGTATTTTTTTTTTTTGCTCGCTCAAACTTCATATATAAAGGAAACCCTGGCCCACATTCTTAATATATTTTGTTTAATCGTTGTTCCTGTTTATTGGTTATGTTAATCGTTTTATAGAAGTAGAAATTTTTTTTTTTTGGTGTACCCACCCGGTTCACCCTTTTGGGCTAATCTGGATTCGGAGCGCGTCCCGGGGTTAAGGTTTTAAACTCTTTCCAACGTGCTTGTGAGGGATCGAACCGTGGTTCTCCCTACCAAGTCTAGCCCCTGGCATCACTAGACCAAGACAACGTTGGTAGAAGTAGAAAAAAATTATAGCGTAACTAAAAATATATATAGATTTAATATATAAAGTATTCAAGTGAAATAAAAGATATTAATGGTGAATAAAGCTCCTTAAATACCGGCCATAAGTAAATGGAAAAATTGCTCAGAATAAGTTAATTTTTAGCCGATCTTCTACAATTAAGCCAATATTTTGAAAATCTAGAAATAAGTTAGCCAATTTTACCATCATTAAAGCCAAATTCATATTGGCTTACTCTGGGCAATTTTTTTTATAATTAATTATTATAACCATATATAATTTATTATAATTAAAATATTTTATTATAAATTAATCATAATTAATTAACCTGTTGCAATCGACAATAATAAGTAACTAAAACCACTGACCTAAATTTGGATTTAATGATAGTAATGTTGACTTATTTCTCTATTTTTAAAAAATTGATTTAATTATGGAATACCGGCTAAAGATGGACTTGCTCAGGTCAATTTTTCCTAAATAAATAAACAAAATGCACCAAACCATAATTAGGAGTAGAGAGACTACCATTTACGCAAGACGTGGTTCATCTTCATTTAAAATTAGTAGTATTATTATATTAACTCTAGTCTCCAAAAAACATTGGGCGGTAGAAGCAAAGGAAATGATATATTCGGCGGCTTAATTTTTTTTTTGGGATGGCTAGGAGTTGACTGAGTTTCGTCGAAAGTGAGATATATATTTCTACGGCTTATTTGGTAGTTGGTCATAAATTACGATAATGAGAATGAATTTATAACTAAATTTGGAAGATAAATCAAAATTAATTCCCATGGTGGTACTACCTTAGCTCCAATTTATCTAATTTTCTTCACAAATATTCATTTCCATCAAATATCACCCTCCCCAATGGTAACGGATGAGAATAAAAATTGAAGCTTGAGAATGAAATTTTGTTTTCGATGGAGATTACAAGGTTCATCCTTAACAAAATTACACTATAAATTCATTACAATTATTACAATTTATTACCAACAACCAAACGGATCGCTAATGCTTTGTTTCTTCAACTCTCCCTATATATATAATGCAAGATTCTTTACTACTCATCCAAATTGAAAAGTTCAATAATATAACTCTGTTTGTTATTGCTATTTTCTTCAAAGTCTAATACTTCATTTGAATTATAAACATGGAAGTTAGGAAGATTCCTACTCATCATGGAATCACTCAACGCAACCCAACACACAAGGTGGTCGCAATTGCCGCCGGTGAAGCACATACTATCATTCTTTCAGGTACTTATTGTACTTTTCCTTACGGTTTACGCTACGTCGTCGCTAGTTGTCATCATTTAACCAGCTCAATCAAAAACTTAGGCTGATAGTTGAAAGTCCAAATTAGTTTTTGTACTTGATCCATCAAATTCTCTCACATGAAAACTCTTTGGGCTTGAAGTGCTGATATATGCAACATATAACCCTCATACCTGGCGGTTAACATATTAAGCTATATGGGATGAAAGAGAGTTGGATGAGATTTGAACCTGTGATATGATATTCTTGTCACACACGTTATATTTTCAGTGTTTGGTAGCTATTTGTAGTTTTTTTAATTGATTGTTGGCTTGTTGGCCCACAAACGCTCTAATGCATAACCAACAACCATATTTAACTTTACAATCCAAACAATATTTGCCTTAAGAGTCCAACCTAACAATACTAGAATAAAGGGGTTATCCAACGGTTCAATGACTCTATAGCAACGGTTAAATAAGTAAACGTGGCCATAGATCTCATAAATATTGCATTAGATAGATAGTATACTACAACAGTTAAATGGATCACCGTGGCTATAGGGTGATTTAGAGCCGATCAAAAGTGGCCCGGCCCAAAGGTCGACCCGTTTTTTTGCGGGCTTTGGATATGAAAATTAGGCCCGAACTTGGACCCGACCCGATTTTTTTTTCGCGCGGGCCTTATACATTTAAAATTAGACTTTTTGTAATTTTTTAGGCCGGGCCCGAAAAAGCCCGAAAATCCCGCACTAAATTCTCGGGCTTTGACTAAGCCCGGCCCACTTCATGGTCTTGCTTTTTTTTTTTTGCATCGGCCCGGCCCACTTCATGGGCTTGATTTTATTTTTTTTTGCATCGGCCCGGCCCATGATCACCTCTAGGGTTATCGAACCTAAGGCAACGGTAATTTGGCATGGGCTTTGTGCATTTACAGGGGCGGACCTAGTAAGGAACAATCGGGTACAGCTGTACCCTCATTTTCAAAAACAAAAAAAAAAGTTCAAAAATTTTAAAAAATTGGAAAAAATAATTACCGTCCGCCAAACGGACGGTAATTCAATTTGGCGGTCGGTAATATTTTTTAACACAAAAATATTACCGACCGCCAAATACAAATTACCGACCATTTAGTGGTCGGTAATTTATTTTTCCAATTTTTTAAATATTTTTTTTCAATTGTTTTTAAAAATGGGATAAAGATATTTGCATTGCGGTGTCTTATTCAATAGCAACTTAGCAAGTATGTAGATATATACTAAAACAATCTAAGTTAAACTAGGAATCTATCTATTGTAAACTAGGAAGTTATGCTAAACTAGGAAGCTAAGATAATTACAAATTAATTATTTACATACTTAGAATATTGACATATTTTATCAATATTCTATCAATATAATTCTTAGTTAAATGTAGTTAGTGTATTTTGGGGAAAAAATTTAAAAATTAAACATAAGATAAATTAAAATACATTAACTTTAATTTTTAGATATTAACACTAACATAATTCCTTATGGTAGGTGTAAAAAGTTAATAAATTGTATTTTTTGTTTAATTTTTAATTTTTTTTCCTAAAGAAACTAACTATAATTAACTAAAGACTTATTAGTGGGGATTAATTGGCCAGAAACAACCATTATTAGCAACCTAAGTATATTTCTGAGATTTTTTTAAAACTCAGCTATACCATTGGATATATGCTAATACACATGTATACCATTGAAAATAATCCTTTTTTTGTTTGTTTAGTTCATTCTGAATTTTCAATTTTGTTATTTCAATTTATTTAGTTTGATTATAAATTTAGTACGATTTCGATCTAATCCTTTAAATTTTTTGAATGTTTGATCTGAGTTTCAGAGTTTGTAACTTTTGTTTTTATTTTTTACCTTCTCTTTGAGTCTAATTTTGATTGTTTTTAGTTTCTGATTTTTAGAGTTTTTAACTTTTAGCACAATGCTTTAAAAAAAAATTCTGGCAGAAGAGTGTATTAATTAATCTAATTACTTTTTTTAGTTTGATTATTTAATATTTGTATCATTTTCAGTTTAATTTTTTTAAGTTTCGATTGTTATATTATCTTGGTTGTGTTTAGTCAGGTGGATAAAATATATATGCGATTTTTTTTGTTTTATTTGTGAATTTTTGGTTTGATTTTATCTAAATGTACAACATAGGTAATCCGTACCCCCATTTTTCAAATCCTGGGTCCGCCACTGTGCATTTATGTAGTGGTGTAAGAACTAAGAAGCCAATACATGCAACCAACCAACAACTAATTGTCAAGCAACCCCGCGGTTATGTCATAGTACAACTCAACAAAAAACTTAAACTACGGAGTAATTATTAAGACTCGAATTGGTTTTTATACTCTATCAGCAACATATACCCCCTATATCATTTTATTTAAACTTATGTTATCTTATTTGAATTTGTTTGTGACAAATTAAAAAAAATGTGGGACATAAATGCAGGGAATGGGAAAGTATATTCATGGGGAAGAGGAACATTTGGGCGACTAGGTAATGTTTCAGAATCAGATGAGAATTTTCCGGTGCAAATAACGAAATGGGATGATGGAGTTTCTTACAATCAAAAGCCTATCAACTTTGTTGGTGTTGCTGCTGGTGCTTATCATAGTCTTGCACTTGCTGGTAATTAATACGTACTCCATCTGTCCACAAATAAGTGCTTTATTTTAACCAAAAAATTCTCAAAATTTTGGTCAAAGTGGAGCACTTATTTATGGACGGAGGGAGTATATATTTCTTCATACTACATAGTATGAACTCTTTTCTCCTTGTTTTTGTTTGCTTGGCTATCAAGAAATTTTTTGTTGGGCATACCACACTAATTATTTTAACATTATTTAATCTTTTTTTTTAATGCGGAAATACATTAGTCCTATATGATATTAGTTATATAATTATACAAAAATTAGTCAAATTTGTTGGAAACATATTGAAAATGAAAACTCACAACTAAAAAGTAAAATCAGGCTTGTTTGACATCATTTTTTGTTTTCAGTTTTCAGTTTTTTTAAAAAAAACTAAAAACCAAAAACAGGAAACAAGAAAAGGGTGTTCCAATTTTCTGTTGTCAGTTTTTTTAAAAAAAATATAATTTTAATAAGATTAATCAATTTATGATTCAAAATATGCTATATATTATATAGTTTTGAAATACAAAATCCAAAAACTAGAAAACCACAGTGATACCGAACGGATTTATTTTCTGTTTTTTGTTTTTAATTTTCAAAAAAAAAAAAAAAACTGAAAGCCAAAAAGATACTGAACAGGCACAATCTTTCTGTTTTTTTTTCTTTTTCAAACATAAGTATGTTCGACATGTCGTCATCAACCCTTTGGATTGCTAAGCTAGTACCTCACTCGAATTTAATCTTTCTATTTTGAACCTTTTTATAAATTTCTTATACATTATTATTTTCTAATAACTTAATTAGGCAATATTTTAAAGTCCCTTTCTCTCTCACACATGCAATTCATATTTATTCATATAATCCGTTTTTGTGCTTTATATATGTAAAAAAATATAGTCACGTGAGATCTCTTTTGGATCTTCTCACTGTATAGTTTATTATGATATAATTTTTTATATTTTTTGATAAAACGAAGTTAAAGATATTATGAATATAAATTAAACATTAGCAAGCGTGAAAAAAGAAACGTTGCAACTAATATGAAGCGGAGAGAGTACTTAGGACATATTTATCCCTCAGACTTACTTTCACAATTCAGACTCTGCCACATCATCTTTTATCTATTCAGACTCATACGAGATTTTACACTTTATCCCTAAAATTTAATTTCGATTCATCTATATATCACCAAACTATACTTTTTTATTATGTGGGGCACAATTGCAAGCAAAATAAATGAGATAAAAAACTATAAAAGCAAAATATTCCATATGTAGGGCCCATTTGGAGTCTCAATGTGAGTTTGATTTTCCAAAACTCACTTTGAGACTATTGCAAGTTTTGAAGTAGATTATTGATGAAAACTATGCAAAACTCAACTCCAAAACTCATATTAAGACTAGGAATAAACATGCCTTACACGTTTCCGTGTCTATGAACTTAGATGATATTATTTGACCAACCACCAATTCAAAATATGGAATTTTTCCACAATAATAATAAATCATTATCATTTATGTTATTAAACTATCATATCCCTCTTACATTAGTTTACTATAACATCTAGTCATCTAATAAGAACAAACATGCACTCAACATTGTGTTAATTAGCCCAAAACCTTTAATTTTGAGGCATAGGCTTATTATACATATGAAATTAAAATTAAAACTTCGATTATGTTAATTTAACAGTGATGAGCATAGATTCATGAGTCATGACATAATATTTAACTAGGGATTAATGAATTTTAGTTGGGACATCCTTTAGGCCATGTTCTTTAGGAATGATCTGATCTGATCTGATCTGATTAGGTGGGGTATTATTTTGTGAGAGTATAATACTTCGTATTAAAACAAAGTTGAACTGATCTGATCTGATTACTGTAACTTTTAAGTCCAAAAGAACAAGCCTTAATCTTCATTTGGAAAGAAAGAAATTTGGTTGACATGAGACTTAAATTTATTCGTTTGACAAGGATGACTTCAATAGAAAACTTTAAGCAACCAAGAGTTTAGAGGAAGCTAATATGTGGTGGGCCCTTACGGCCCATTTGGTAGCCGGTCATAAATAGTAATAATAAGAATGAATTTATAACTAAGATCTCGTTTACTTTAGATGAATATAGCTGAAATGAACTGAATATAGTTGAATATAATATTTTATAAAAGAAAGAAATTGAGAGCTGAACTGAACTGCACTGAAATGAATTTAAGCTGAAGTAAACAAGCCCTAAATTTGGACGATAAATCAAAATATATTCATATGATGGTGCTAGTTTAACTCCGATTTATCTAATTTTCTTCTCAAATATTCATTCTCATCTAATACCACACTCCCCAATAATAATAGATGATAATAGAAAATAAAGAGAAAATTCAAATTTGGAAATGAAAATATGTTTTCAATTGAGATTATGAGGAACATTTCTCTAATTAATTAAGCTAAGTATTTATGACAGAGAACCTATAAGCTATAGCTAATATGTATACATGTCAGCTATAGGCTAATAATTTATGTCATATTGAAATTAACAAATACTACGTATGTTTCTTTTTTGTTTTAAATTCTCTTTTCTTTCAAATAAGTTGATTACTATTTCATGCAGACGATGGATCAGTTTGGTGCTGGGGCTACAATACATGTATGTAACGTTTCTTATGTCATTAATTTGCTTTCATTTGTTTAATGTATATTATGTAATTTATTATAAGTTAGCTTTATTTTCAACTGAATTTTTGCATTAAAAAAAGATATAATGGAGTATTATTGACAGATGGACAGCTGGGATTTGATGGAGAAAATGTGTCAGTTCCTCGTCGATTAGATAAGTTTGCTGAGTTAGATTCTCCCGACTCTCTTGACAATAAATCAAATGGAAATGTTACATTAAAGGTAATTAATTAATTAACCTCCTTGCTGAATTTCAATTTGCCTAAACATTAATAACCAATAATAGTACATCATACACTACTAGAAAATGTGTCATTTACAACGGGAATTCCTATCGCAATAATGTGATCCTGTCGTAAAAAATTATAGGGGGTCGCAAATGATTTTTCCCGTCGTAAAAATATGACCCCGTCGTAGAAAAGGTGGGTCGCAAATGATTTTTTCCGTCGCAATCCCGTCATAAATGAACCAATTCTAATAGAGTTACGGTTAGGTATTAGTTAAATTTTAGCGACATGCTCAAATATAGTCACAAAAAATCTACATTTGCAACGGGATTTAGGCTCGTCATTAATGTGAACCTGTCGCTAATGGATCGATTTTTTGTAGATCAGTTTTGCACTTCTTTATCATTACTTTAATGTTTACACGACACATGAGCTTTATTCTTGCATGCAACATGAGTAATCTTTGAATAATTGATACCATAATAAGCGGAGATTTTATCAATTAATTTAGATGAACACAACAAACTCCCAACTTAATTGTGTTGTATTACGCACAACTCCACAATATATATACACAAACTTAATTAAAAAAACTATATTAATAAAAAGGAAATTAAAGTTTGTTACCTAACAACTAGCTAGCTAGTCAACCCAAAATATACTACCACCAAATATTCCTAATTACTCCATATTTATTTATTTATTTAGTAAATATATAAATATATTTACTTCTAACAGTATATAATGAGCTATTGAGTTTGAATCTTACCTCAACCATTTATAAGGATTTTTATTCCTCCTTGTGAATGTTTGTGTGTTGTGTCATCCAAATTGGACCAGATGATCATTTGTAATAGGACGGGGTTCGAAGCTTAATATCACCTACATTATACAACCTCTGCATCACAATAATCGTAATTTTTGCCAAACTGTAACACAATACTTGCAACAAATTTTTTTTACAATACTTAGTAAATAAATTTACCCATGTCTAGTTTTTTTTTTCAAATTTTTTTAAAGTTATTCTTTTTTTCACTCTATCTCGATCTCCCTTTAAATTTGTATTTTGCCTATGAGTCTATATCACATACTTAAATAACGAGTATTGTGATACGGAGTTAATATATCAAATTAAGAAAGTCACTATCTATAATACAACTATGTATACGCTACATATATAAAGTGGTGGATGCTAGATTTTCGGAACGGTGGGTCATCATTAATTAGCCCGCCTATAGTGATTCTAATTTTTTTAACTACTCTATCCGTATCGGTTTATCTGCAATAATTATTATTTTACTAATCACAATTGATGTAGATAATACTAAAATTCCATATTATTACAATAAAAAGATACTAAAATTATGTATGGTAACAATTATTGGTTATCTGATATTATTGTTACAAGGGGCCGGCTTATAGCAAAAACAATTATAAGTATGACATGCCTTAGCTTCTAAAAACAGTCTCAAATTATTGGAACTATTTGAGTCCGGTTTTAGAAGATCGAATACAATTACTTAGGGACCATTTTTATAAAATATTTCACAAATTAATTAGGACCACTATAAGGAGAAAACAATCATATAAAATTTTGCAAGTATATATTGTTAAAATATAATCATTCATCACACGAGCACTAATCTAGTTACTGATATACAGATTTGCTCGATCGAGGCAGACGGAATGATGTCAATAGCAATTGATAACCTTGGAGTACTATGGATATGGGGAAACATCCCACAACAAAGCACTCTAAATGAAGAAACCTCTACACTAACAAGTGTGCCAACCCCAACTCCGATGT